>CACVBM020001274.1:0-1200000 GCA_902728155.2 Microthlaspi erraticum
TTTCCACGAGAGAAACTAGTCCGCACAACAAAACCTTCCTTGAAGAACCTGTTCCCAGGGATTTGTACTTGGCCGAAGATGTTTTTGATGCAGAGATCCCAGTCTCAGAATCTCCTGGTTCCACAACCAAAACTGGTCCGCAAAACGAAACCATCCCTGCAGAACCTGTTGTCATGGATCTTTCCTTGGCCAAAGACGTTCTTGATGAAAAGATCCCAGACTCAAAAGCTCCCTGCTCCACTACAGAATCTGGTCACAACGAAACCTTCCCTGAAGTATCTGTTGCCACGGATCTTTCCTTGGCCAATGATGTTTTTGATGAAAATATCCCAGGCTCAGAAACTCCCTCTTCCACAGCAGAAACTGATCTACACAACAAAACCTTCCTTGGCGAACCTGCTGTCACGGATCTGTCCTTGGCAGAAACTGTTCCCGACGACACTAATCTCCCAAATGAATCTGCTGCTACATATCTGGATTTCACGGAAGGTATTCCCGACCAAAAAGTATTTTTGGACGATGCCGCATTTTTATCTTTTGCAGAAGCTATTTTCGATCAAAAGTTCTCACCAGAAGTTCCAGATTCGGTGACGGTTTCTCCAGATACTCAGGAATCTCTGTCAAATGGTACAGTTGTTGAACCAGTAAGTATATGGAGCAATGGGGGACTCCTTGGACTTGCGCCATTGAAACCTCCAGTTTTTGCTGAGCCTAATTCTGTAAGCGAGCATATACAGAACGAGACCAACGGAGCTAGTAAGAGGCCAGAATCATCAGGCAGACCAGTTGAAGTTACAGAGAAGAGCTCACTTTCTTTAGCTGTTTCAGATCCCACCACCACTCAGCAACAAAGCAGCAACATGTTGAGTCATTCTAATGGATCTCACTCTCACCTGCAGAGCACGCCAACATCATTCAAAGTCTTTGGGTTAAGTCATAGATTACTCATGGCTGGGTTTCGTGGAAACTCTTCTTCAACTTGCAAATTTGAATCCATACCTACTACAAGCTATGATACCAGAGTAACAGCTATTGAAGACATGACTCAACAAACTCATCGTGTCTCGAGCTTTGAGGAGCGATTGGATTATGAATCATCTCTCTTTGGCTCGCCTACTTCATCACCACCGGTTGAACATATGAAAATATCATTCAAGCCAACAGATGCCTCTGCAGTTTCCAAACTGAAACTGAGAATCCCATGCCAAACTCAGCACAACGGTGAAAATGCGGATATGTTCCCTTCGTTTCAGTTGGTTCCAGAGGCTAGCAACTCGGATGACGACGACGACAGCAGCGATATCTTTTGTCAGTCATCTCGTGGTGTTTCAGACAACTGTTTGTCGGATTCTGAGCTGTGGGAATCTGATGAAAGCCCTAGAAAGTCTGTATCAAGCTTGGAGCAAGGTGGAAAGAGAAATACCCATGGCGATATGGTTCCTTTTTCTGGCTCGTTTCTTGATCTTCCGTGTTTCGACTCTGTTGATCATCAATCCACATCTTCAAGACTAGAGCAAGATCAAGAACAAGAGCAAGAACAAGAACAAGTTCCAGATTATAAACCATCTGTTTCAGAGATCATTCGTCATTGGCCACCAAACAAACCAAAATCCAGTTCCAGTAATGAAGCAAACGCTGTTCTGAACAAAACGCAAAATCAATCCGGCGGGTACTGATAGCAAAAGCCTCTCCTTTTTTTCTTCCTTTTGTCATTTGCATTAGTTTCATGAGACTAACAAAGCCAAAACCTTCACTGTTAAATAGGCTGTAGCTTACAACAGATGAAGACGGTGAAAGATGAACATAAAAAGAAAAGGAATCTAATTGATTCTTTGTACATTCCTCTGTAATTTTTTCAAATTTCTTAATGTCGTGTAACACAAACAATATTTATTATTAATAACAGAAATTTTAATCTGGTGCTCGGAAAAAAGATAAATAATTTATTATGATTACGACATTTTCTGTATTTTTATCAAATTACAAGTTTTTTTTTGCTGTATATAAGAAAACAAACAATAGAGACGACAGTTAAATAACGATCTTTGAAGTCGTCATCAAGCTTAGAAGGTGACGTCAGGAACGATCCCGAGCTCCTTAAAAGCGGCGGGACATTCGGCCAACGGCGTCTTAACCATGAAACCGAGAGGGTTAACGATACGTACTTCGTTAGAGACGATTCCGTCGTTCGCCGTAAGGCTGATCTTGGCGGCGTTACGTAGGTAAGCCTCTGTGCTGATGTCACTGCAGCCACTGTCCGGTGACTGGACCAACACGAGCTCGCAGACTTCCTCCTCGTGGTCACCGGTCACTTCCATCTTGTAGCTTCCTGACTTGTCCGTCACGGCCTCTTTCGTCAGCGTCACGGTTTGGTTGGTTCTGCTCCTGCACTCTAGCTTCACTTTGGCTCCTTCAAGGAATTTGCTGAGACGGGTGATGAATTGGACACGACACGTGTCGCAGTAGACCGATCCCTGAATCTGGAAACGGTCAAAGTCATCGGCGTCGGCGTGTTCAACGCCGGCGAGGGACGACAGGCACACGGCGGAGACTAAGAAGAAGAAGATGGCTTTGGTTGCCATTTTGTTTAGAAAATGTTAAAAAAGGTTCTGTCTTTTTGATACCTCTCCTCTTTGAAAATCGTTTTCCTTTTGCTGAGAATTATGCTAGAGAAGAGGACAACTAATTCACAAGAGCCACAAAGTTCGGTTTTATACACAAAGAATAACCATTTGTTATTTTTAGCTAATTGAAATGAAAACCGTTTATTAGTTAATTAACTCGAATTAGTTTCTTGTAAGAAAAGAAAAAAAACAATAGTGAGGTTGTTAATTCTCTCAATTATAGCCTCTAGTTTCTAAAATGTGACAATCTTTTGACTCTATTTTTTCTCTTCTTCCCCTAAAATTAGAAAGACACATAAACTAACACATAACCTAAGCTGCTAAAATGTTCTCTATGTTTGAATTTAAACAATGCATTAAGATTAAGTTAATGAACTCTTGTTGTATTTATAGCTAAAACACTCCATAATGATGTTCAATACAAAAAGGCTTAATTTTATCTTGTTATAACCATCATTAGCTATCCAAAGAGTATCTTCCTTTCTCATACAGATTCCGGATTCGGGTTCGGGTTTGGGTCGGACTTACACTCGTCGATTCGGCTTTTCTGGAGCTGGAAAGCGGGATTAACCCAAGCACCGCAGCTACATTGCATACCAGCCCAGTTGAAATAACCTAACCTGGCGTTACACCCCAAACAAAGAAGCTTCTCTTCAACAGTTCCATCATGAACTTGCAAATAACCAAACAGAAGCGGTAAGAGCGCATTAGCAAGAACTTTCAGTTTTTAAGATACAGAGCTAGAGTTTAAAAAGAAAAAGAAGAAGATGCTCACTTGATTGCATCCATTTCATAGGCTCGACGAAGATGGAGGAGCATTGGACATGTTCGGGGTTTCCGCTTCTCTTTTTCCAAGCAAAGCATTCTTCGCCTTTCCCTGGTTCATGTGGGACTATGTTTTCCTCAATAGCCACTATTCTTCTGCACTTCTTGCATCTGTACATGAACTGAGGCTTCGGGAGAGGCTCCTGCGGAGAAGGATCGGTTGTCTCTACCTCCATCTGTAACTCAGTCATTGCTTCTCTACTATCTACATCAAAAGAAAGAGAGATCTCAGACTAAACGAAGTTTCACAGTTTAGAAAAGTATCAGAGTATCTGATTATCCAAATAGTCAAGGATCAACATGAATGTCAATAAAGAGATGTCGGTTTCACAGTTTCTATGTATAATGAGTGTTAAGCGTAATGTAAACGAGACTAAAAATCTTCAATTTGTTGTTAAGTCGGATATAAGTTTTGATTTTGAAGCCACACACAAGTCCAAAATTGCATAAACACAGAGCAAAATTCTCATCGATTTCCTCACTAACCCAACACAGCTACAATGATTAACCACGCGAACAACCAAGAAATAGCCTACATGATATTCAATTGCAAGAGCGTGAAAAACAAAATTAAGAATCAGATTAAAGCGAGCAAAGCCTTGGACGAGAAAGCAATCGAAACCTCAAAACAACTTTCTAGATATCGGAAAAGCCAGAATTAAAAAAAAAAAAAAAAAACACCTTTTGCCAAGGCTGGTGTCTGTGTCTCTACACTGATTTCTTCTTCTTCCTCAAAGACTCGCAAGCTCTTCTGTTCGGTTTAGGTTTTGATTTTCTCCTATAATGGCTAAATCTCTCAAAACCCCGGTTTAATCGAACTGGGCCAGATCTTAAACGATATCGTTTTAAAACATAGGCTGGGCCGTGGGCTTTAGGTAGGTTGACAACTTTTGTGTTTCAACAATTGTGTATATTATCATTTTTGAAAGTTGTAATGTAGATATGGTTTATTTTGTTCGAGACCATCTAATAACAGAGAGAGTTTTATAAATCAAATTTGAATGTTACAAATCTTAGGGCACAAATGTGATGGAACCAAAGGATAACCAAAACACTAAGCAAGAAGCATTAGGATTCACAGTCAAATTAACTAACAGAGTCATTCTTGAATCCAACATAAAACATAGGAGCTTTCCACCATACAGAAATCTAAGACCATAAAATCAATAAAAGACTTTTATAGTTCAAGGCGCTTGATCTCCAACCTGAAGAATCTACAAGAAAATAGCTTCGGCATGCATCGCCAGTAGTTTAGATGAACAAGTGTCTAAACTCACCATTTGCGAGCTTACATAGTTCATTGTAGTTCTGTGCATCTGCAACCAAACAAGCAAGATCCCAAATCAAGAAACACAATCAATAATGGCAACCAAAATGACTCTACCAAAGCTTAAAGAAATGATCTTTTTTTTCTGGAGGAGTATACCGAAGTTATCCCCAAAGTTGGTCCAAACTTCAGCTCGAATACTGTTCTCACTGTCAGCGATTCCTATCACCTCAAGGTAAGTAGTTAGAGGCGAAGAAGGAGGCGAGCCCTTCACCACAATCTGCTGATCATCAGTCGATTTCCCAATCACTGATCCACTCTCTGACCGGATCACTTGAACCACCGCTCTCACTTTCTGACCAACGTACCGTCTCAACAACTCCCCATTCACAAATACAGCTGGACTTGAAGTATCCATACCTAGCAAATCACAGATCGATTACTGTTCTCATTTGAAACTCTCGAGATTCAATTGAGCAATTTCATATTATCTTACTCAAATCATCCCTATAACCCAATTTCAAAGAGAAGCAACATAGCTAGAAAACGAATCAATCAGACAGATTTCGACCTAAAGTCAGAGCAAGTTTAAAACACGACGAATTCGGATTCAATTCCACCAAAAGATGACAAGAGTAGATACGAAGAAATCACTAAAGCTTTAAAATTTAGCAGTACCCGGAAGAAGGAACGGGAGATGCTGGAGAATATTTCCGGCGAGGTTACGTAAAACACTGAGACGCGGTGGCGGGAAGAAAAAAAACCCTAATTTGAGAGTTTAACAATGAGAAAGGAGGATGAAGAGGTTTTTTATTTTCCGCGCGGCTGAGAAATGTAAACCGAACCGGTTTTTGAGGTCGGTTATCTATTTTTTAGGAAGCTAAACCATTGGATTCCGAGTATAGTTAGTGACACGTCGGTAACTGCAATACATAATTAATTAAAAACTGCCATAAAAAGGAATTATTAATTAAATTAAACCTTGTTTATGGTAACAAAATAGAAAAAGGAAAACCCTATTTATTATTGCTATAAAGATTTTAACATCAAGGCTAATCTTAATCCCATTGTTTCGTCCGCTCTAATCTCTTCTTCTTCCCTATAAATTCCGTCAGAATCAGAAGATCCAATTTTCTCGAGAGCTGATTAACAATAATCCCTTAATCTTCGAAGGTAATCATATGGGTTTTTTGGTAACTTCTCTGTTCGTCGTTGATACTTGATAATTCTCTCTTTCGTTGCTATTCTTCTTTGATTTTCTCTAGTTCTGGGACTTGATTACGTGATTCTTTCGAGGTATAATTACGGAATTTAGGGTTTACAGTTTCTTCCGGAGAATTTTTCCTGTGGAATTCTGTTTTTGATCTGAAGTTGTTGATTTACGATTGTTTTAGGCGATTGGGTATCCAAAGATGATAACTTTTAATTCTAAAACAAGATCATGATCGTTTAGGGTTCTTCCACAACCGCACAATCTCTTCTTATTAGTCCGATAAGCGTAAAATATCCAACTTTTTGTTAGGGTTTGCTAGTTTTGCGCTCATCTCTCTGCTTCTAAGATGCTAATAGGTCATATCTCTCTTAAAAGTTCTTGCAATTTGAACAATTCAGCTTGATTCTTTTCGCAGGACATGGCAACATTCGAACAAGTGTATCATGTTCCTGTCAACCCCATGGAATCTCGGAAGAGGAAAGGTAAAAAAGCTCACTTGTCTCTGTTTTGGTGTTTTGTTACGACTCATTGTTATCATTCTGGTTCTTCTTCCTGTTTCATGTTACTGAGTTTTTGATCCGGGAATTATATTTAGCAGGTGTTCCTCTACCATATTTGATCCGACCTCGTAGGAAGCTTCCCGTTTACGACACCTTCAACCTCTACAACGATTACCTTGGCACTTTATCTACCACTGGTAACTATTAACTCACTCTTGTGATTAACCTTTTAAAACATGTTCATAAGCTCTTTTATATCATAGTATCATGTCTTCGTAAATTTCTTGTAGATGGATTTGATTATGTGGGTGATGATGATGACTCGACAGTTGTTGTTGAGCCTGTTGTTGTTGTTGAGGCTGTTGAAACCTCCTCCACTTTGGACAAGGTCACTCAAAACGACCTTACTGCAAGTTTATCTGAATTGGGTAAATGTTTATTTCTTTTTTTCTTATCTCATTCTTCGTCCATTCAGTTCATGGATCTGTAATGTTAATGTCTTTGATGATTTGTGACAGATATACATGCTTTGGACAAAGGCATTCAAAACGACCTTAGTGCAAGTTTATCTGAAATGGGTAACTTTTTCTTTCTTTCTAAAGTCTCATTCTTCGTCCATTCAGTTTATGGATCTCTTATGTAATTTCTTCGATGGTTTGTGACAGACATCAACTTTTTGCCTTTGGAGAAAGGCATTCAAAACGACCTTAGTGCAAGTTTATCTGGAATGGGTAACTATTCTGATTCTTCTTTTTGTTTTGATCTCTTTCTTCGTCCATTGCAGTTTATGGATCTGTAATGTCTCTGATGATTTGTTGGACAGGTATATCATCAGGTCACTCGCTGAAGTGTGAGAGCGATGACGAGTATGTAGTTGTCGAAAAGGTTGAAGCTTTGCCCAATTCTAAAATAGAGAGAGTAGGAGCAATTCAAATGGTATGTGTGTGCATTAAAGTTTCTCATTACTTTTGGCTTGGTTGATTTTAGTTATATCTTTTCTTATAACAATACTGTCTTTCTTTCTTCTTTTTTTTTGTTTTTCAGTTGGAACTCTCTAAAGATGCAGCTGATGAGCCTGAATCCAAAGTTGCAGTTGATGAGCCTGAATCCAAAGTTGCAGTTGAGAAGTCTGAATCCAAAGATGCAGGATCCAACAGTGATGATGAATGGGTGGTTGTGTAATTAGGAGGTGCAGGGTTTAATTCTGCGGGTTTAAGTTTGGGGTTTTAGGACAATGGAATTAGTTTAATTTCCCTTTTTTCAGTTTCTTAAACAGTGGCTTTTTTAGTGAATCTTCATTTCAGTAAATATATGATAAGATGGTTTTTGGGATTTTGAATATGATCCTTTTTTGTTTTCAGCAAGAGTTTTTGTATATTCACAAGATTTTTTATCAGTCTTCGGAAAAAAAAAAACAAATTTAATAGAGAGATAATGAGATAACAAAATACCAAAGAAAGTGGATATGAAGCTAAGATTGCTTCAACAAGGGGTGGATCGAAAAACAAGTTTATGTTGTTGATGTGTTTGGCTTTGACACTGAACATGACATGATCTTGCTCTATCTCTTAGCTCTTGAAATGCCCTCATTGTCTCTGCATCAAATCCTCCGGCGAACTGAACAAAGAGCAAAATTTTAAGAGTTTGGACAAACAAATATTGTCACAGGATCAAGCCAAACCGAAACAGAGGATGATAGATCAAGGTCGTTCTTTAACTTTACCTGATGAACACGGAATGCGAATCGTACGCCTTGAACGATAAGCTCTTCCTCTTCAGGGCCACCGCCTCCAATGGCTTCCAGCTCCGCCGATACTCTCTTCATATACTTCATCGCTAGCTTCACAGACGCCAGTTTTATCTGAAATCACCACAACACACACTTAGTAAAAATTTCCATATCTTTATCATTCCCCAAATTAAGTTGCAAACACCTAAATTCCTTTTGGAGCTTCCCCTACACTACACATAAACTTAATGTAAAGCTAAAGAGATTGAGGATTAAGTATATGTAACAAACAAGTCTTCAGAGAATCTGATTCTGTTCTTTATTGATTTGTCTATCTACAGTCTACTACTATTATAAGGACATGCATTTTTCTTTTTCCATGTGAGCACTTGTATAATATGAACTCATGAATCCCAAGGCCAAAAGAAAACAAAAGAAGCAGACAATATACAATAGAGAAAAATCTTGAAATTCACAGGCGTGCACATAGGAAAACCCCAAATATACTAAAGCAAACACTGTATTCAAGTTTATTTCGTTCGCTCATTATTTATTTACATATTTGTCATGTAGTACATAATAGTTTTACCATGTCAACAAGCAACACCAATAATAGAGTGAAAGACAGTATCACACCAGTTTTAACATTTGTCCTTCCATCGACAATTGACTTTATCAGAAAAAAATGGGGACCATGAGTATTGTTGTTCTTGTTGTTTCTATATTATTATTATTATCTTCTCCATCACTTTTCTTTTCCATCCAATCAAAGTGCAATAAATAGCTAAATATGGGAAGCGAGTGATGATCATGAACAACTAAATTACCAGATAGAAATCACTATACTATCAAACCTTTAATCAGACTAACTAGCAAAACCAAGCCATGTTCTCTTTTACTAATTAATCAATACGGATCATAAACGTTAATCTATGGATGATTATGTTTGCAAATGTTGCTGACCTGGCTAGTAATGCCGGTTTCGAGCATCCAATCGACCGGAATCTGGAAATTCTTGAATTTTGCCGCCGCTGATTCCTTCATTCTCGACAGACTATAAACACCATGCTCCAACCTTTAAAATCCACACAAAAATCATCTGATAAGTTATCTTGTTAATTAAAAGGTTTGAAATTTAGAAAATGTTTCGAAAGGGAGGATTTTTAAATTTACTTTTCGAACAGAGCTTGCATTTTTTTAAGAGCAGAAGCAGAAGACTGACGAGGATCTTCCCGGAAACGAGAAGCTTCCGATATGAGTTTCTTCAGATCGAAATAGCAAAACGCCGCTTCACGCAACGCGTCTGCTTTTTGCTCCGGCCATTCGAAGTGTTTCAACACTGCTCTTTCATCAACCTTGAAAAGAACACCAGAGTTTTAATAATTCAGATTGATAAAAAAAAAAAAAAAAACCCCAGAATTAAAGTGAGGACTCTGTTTTTTATCATACCAGGTAAGAGAGTTCGTCGTCGAGCCATTTGACGAAAGGGACGACGTCTTCGATGTCTGAAAACGCAGCGTTTTCGACCTCCTTAATCAAGAATCTTATGAAATCTCCTTGCGTTTCTACGTCGGTTTTGATCTGCAATGTTTTTCGGTTTGAGTTTAGCAAACCGGTTTAAGATTTTTGAAACTTTGAAATTCTGGCGAAAAAGGTTCTCGAAAAAGGACGAGGAAAAAGTGGAAGGACCGGTCAATTCTCACTGACGCAAGACAAAAAGAGAGGCTAAACCGAAATTAATGAGATTCTGGGTTAAAGAGATTTTTTACCGCGAGGAGATAAACCGATCGGTTTTCGATTTCTCCGATCATGTCTCTGGCATTGGAGCTAGCAAGTACTGCCTCCGCGGCGGCGTTACCACCGCCGGTGGAATCTCGTCTCGAGTTTGTGGAGTCTCTTCGCATCAACGAGTGGTAAAACTCCACCACTTCCGGTACTCTTCTCACTTTCGCCGACGCTATGTTTAAGCTCTTCGGCGGCGGCGGTGGAGGAGGTGGAGGAGGGGCTTTGGAAGACGGAGGAGGAGGTGGTGGTTGATGAAGAAGGGGTGGCGGAGGCGGAGGAGGAGGCGGAATTGTTCTCTGGGGTGGCGGATCTGCTCTGTTCTCCGTGGAATCGACTAAGCCGTTGGATGAAAAACAACGTTTAGGCGGTGGTTTCGGGACTCTGGGAATCCTAGATCTGACGGTTGAGAGAGATGACTCGGTGAGTTCCTCCGAGTTACTCGTGGAATGACTCTCGATCTCTTCTTTCCTGTAAATGTCGCCGTCGGCATCGCCGGACGAAACGGTCTTGCTCTCTTGATTCGGAATTGGGTCGGGTATGCTCCTCATCGACCCGACCCGTCGTAGACTTCTGATTAGGCTCGATTTCGCCGACACATCCATTAAACCCTGGAACCTCTGAGAAACCGAGAGCGCGTGGTCGTCACTCTCCCTCAGCGTCGACGAAACAAGTTTCCGGAGCTCCACCGTCTCCGCCTCCATCTCCTTCTCCCTCCTCTCGCTCTCTCTCCTCTGCTCCTCGCTGCTTTCATTTTCTCGCCTCAATCTCTCGTTCTCCTCCGCCAATCTCGCCGTCTCCTTCCTCAAATTCTCGATTTCACCGTCCTTGTCCGCGATCTGCGATTCGAGCAACGGAATAACGGAAACTGATTCTCTGAGGAGTTTGAGCTCGAGAACCTCCGTCTTTAACCGAGCCTCTCTCTCGCGAAGCTCCTCCACCTGACGACGAAGCTCGGAGACGACGGCATTTTGATCAGAAGAGCGAGAAGAAGCATTGTGTACTTGAGCGGAAGCGCGTGGGAAATAAACGCCGAAAGAGCGAGTGAAACCCGGTTTCTGAGGATTCGCCGGTTTTCCAGCTGAACCGGAAGGAGGTTTAAGCGGAGGAGGAGGCGGAGGAGGGAGAGGAAGAGGAAGTGGAGAATTCATGTCTTTTGGTTTGGTTGAAGGCGATTTGTGAAAGCCCATGGTTACACGGACCTTACCAGCCACCATTGATGATGATGGAGAAGAAGAAAAAAAAAAAGAGAAAAGCTTCGAATTCGTTGATTGATTGAGAGTGATTTTCAAAAACTGCTTGAGAAGGAGGGATTTGCATGAAAATTTAAAGCATGTCGTTGTCCGTGCAGTTCTATAGAGAGAGAGTGAGTGAGTGATAGTGATGATTCAAAGTTTGGGCCTTTGGAGACGAGAGGGAGTTAAAAAATAAAGATTTTATGTGTGTTTGTAATGTTTTTTTTTATAATAAATGATTAAATTGGTTATAAAATGCTTTACCTTTTTTCGACCGTTGGAAGAATAATCTTAGCATATGAAATTGAAACTATGCTTTATTTTTTATTTATGCAAGCAGTGTTACACGTATAACGAGGAACGTTCTTCTGTTCCTCTTAGATTCAAATTTTAAAAAGAAGTAAAAGAGATTATCCCTTTAAGGCTTTGGTTTGGTGCCTCGATTCTTTTCTTCATTTACCTTTGTCTTTGACAATTTCAATTTTGATCGGCAATTTCTGAGAATGCTATAATCCTATATCAGAATGGTGAAAGTAAGAAACATAAACTTTTCACTAAATCATAATTCATGTTTATAACATTTTTATAAAATTCTAGTACATGGAGCCGTTGCTTTATATATAAAGTAGAAACAACATGACTTAAATTATAAATTGTGAATATAAATGGTAAGACGTGTGGATCGTTTGAAAATGATGAGTTATGTTTATAGTGTCATCAAGTTCAGAAATAACAATCGCAGTTAATCGAGTTATGAGACTTAACCCAATAGTGAAAAGTGACACATCTAATTTATATCAACGTTTATCTAAAACAAAAATAAAGATGTGAATAGAGTGATATAACATAAAGTAGACTAAGACATGTAATTTGAACAGTTTGTATTGGTATTATCGTTGTGTCACCACCAGTGGAATGCATATTTTTACCCAAAATAATATAAATATATGCATCTATGCATCTATGCACTTAGAGGTAGAACAATGTGAAGAAAGAGCTGTTTTTGATGCTGACTTTTACTAGCCTTGCTTTCTCAACAGAAATCTTGTTCATTTTGTATCTATTTGATCAAACACATATTAATACATCCAGATCATCATAGAGGCATGATTGATTAACAATTTGATCCATTTTATTTTATAGATTACAGTATATACTTATAATGAGCTACAAAGGCTATACTTTTTTTAATTAATCACATGTACAATTAAACAATTACTCAATAGTCAATACAAACTATTTTTGATTAGATGTTTTATTTATATAAAATTAGGAAGTTCAAACTGGACGTTCACTTTTTAGAACATGCGATTCCTGGGTTAGTCTGGTAGAGAGTTTTCTTCATTGTAGTTTAATCCAATGTTTTTTTCCCTAAGACCTTTTTTAACCTTTTTCCAAATTTAACATTGTTCGAATATATTACAACATAAAGAGAAATTAAACTATCATCAACTTCACATCAAAATTTAGTAACTTTGTGTCCAAATGTAACAAAAATAAAGGTACACATATAGATATATGTTTATTTATTTGATTAGATTGATTTATTGAGAAAAGCTTAGCTAACTATGAAAGGGAAAGGGGGGAAATTAATGTGAGCAGCGGCGAAGAAGGGGAAAGAACAGGGAATTGAAAAGAATGTCACATAACTTGTGGGGGTGACATATATGTATTCATGTGTGTGTATATATGTATGTGTGCTTAATTAATAAACCCTAAAAACAATAAAGTGGTCCTTTTACAAAAAATCAACATCTTGTCTTTTCTACATTGCTGTAACATACAAAACATACACAAATTTATACACATTCACCCATGTGTACGCATACCGAACTATATCTTATGCACAAATTTTGAATTTCTGATAATGATCCCTTGTGCCATGTTTTTGTTTTAAACCTGATTCCATCGTAACAGGGTTTAGATTGGATCAGAAGAAGATCTACTTGTACAGCATATATTTTTAACTTTTGATCGTCTCCTTGCATTAAAGACGGTTCTTTCGGTTTGAAGTTGGTGATGCTGACTTGTCTACTAACAAAAATGTGTAATTAGAAATATTAAGAGGATTGTTCCTATTTTTGAGTATTGCATCTTTGTTTCTCAAAAGTGGGCTATATTGAATTGTTGGTTAGGTCATGGAACTTTGTTGTATGTGTGAATTTATGAATAGGATTTGTGTTGGGGACACTTAGCCATATTTGAGGTGTTAAAGGGAGCTTTCTCTTCCACATGCTTTGTTTATTCTTCTAAGCCAAAAATCAAATAAAATGGTATCCATATCTATCTCTACTCCATCAGACATTAATGTACCAACCCTATTAATCTAGTAGCCAATCTTTTAATAATTTTTTTTTAAAAAGGATTAGATCATTCGCATCTTTATAATTAAATCTTAACATGTACCCAAAAATGAAATCAAGTGAAAGCACTTCGAAGTTTAGGCTCTAATCATTACTCGTTTTACGTATATTTCTATATAAATATACTCTTGGTTATTTATATGAGATGCTCTTCTATTAACTATCAAAGTTTCTTTAAAGTCATAAGTTGTTGCCAATGAGTCCAATCTAGCTCCAGCTCTGCTATGGTCTTACTAAAATTGGTCAAGCTAGATTTTAAGCTTCATAGGAGATTTTAATGGACGTGTTAAGATATAAAAATGCTCCGATGAGGTGAAGTTATATATGCACATAACATGTAAAAATCAAGGAGGGCTATCCAAGTGTCCGGCACACTCAGCAAGTAGCTTTGAGAGAGTGAATAGTGCGGCATATCTATATAAATATACCCTTGGTTATTTATATGAGATGCTCTTCTATTAACTATCAAAGTTTCTTTCTAATATAAAAAATACTAATGCTCGCATGCAGATGAAGATGAAAATGTGTTATACGCTAGGTGGTGCAAAACGATCAGGTGAGATTTTTAAAAAGGTGTTAACGATGCGAAAACGTACGTCGTTAAGATGATAACCTTAGAGCTCGGTATGTTGCATATGATAACCTTTGAGCTTAGAACTTTCTATTGCACATTTTGGAAGCTTTTGAATTGCATCTGGTTTTAAGAAAATGGACCGAGTAATACATCATATATCTTTTATCATAAAAAAGGTTTTGCATCATATATCTTTTACGGAAGGACATTTTCTTACTCATTTGTTGTGTGTGGATTCTCTTATCACACAGCTACATATTGTTGATGACATCTTAAGATTGCGATGCAAGGTAGCTTCCTTGTAAGCAACACAACACAAGACGATAGACAACCGAATCAAAATCATCATCATCTCTTCTAGAAGAACTTGATATACTTATTGGAGCCCGACTCGTTATGTTCTCTCGGGATAAATGGAGCTTCGTGGAATCTCCCCTCAAAACTTGGTTCCCCATATTTCTAACCATACAGTTGCGAGCACTTCTTGATCGTCGTTGTTACAAACTTGCAAATTATATAAAGCAAGTCTCCAATCATATGTATTTATCATAAACAATACAGTATGATGTACCTTGTGAATTGTGATATAAATTTATCATATTTTCATCGTACATTGTGAGTGACAGTCAAAATTCACATGAAAGTCAAATCATTTACGGGCCTGTAGACACTTTTCTGTGTGGGGGACATGAAAACAAAGAGATAAGAAATTGGGCCTATAGTCTTTAGACGCTTTAAGACCATATTTAAAAGTCTAGCTTGGAGTCCATGGTTTGAGAGAGAGTTTGTTTTAGCTTTAGTTTCTCCTTTGTAGATCTCAGATTCTTGGTAGTTTTGATTTCCTTTTTGATTCCTCTATTGTTTCTAACATGGATCTATATTGTTAGTCGAATTGTGCTGCTTCGGCAAACGTAAGTTGTTAATCCTTGAGTTTTTGAAAATTTATGTGTTGGTTTACATATATTTTCAGATTTCTAGATATCGAATTTGGTGATTCTGTTGAATTCGTTTTGGATTTCATCGTTGTTTCTCTCATGATCGATATGAAAAAGTGAAAGTTACATTTTCACTCTCTCTCGATAATAACTGGTTTTGATTTGGAGAGAGCTTTAGCTCACGATTCCTTCATTTGTGATTGTGATTGTGATAATCATTCCTAAAAATTGATTTACTGATTCACAATGAAGGCAAAAACAATCCAAAAATAGCGATTGTGTCAAACAGTTATTTCATGTGTTTGAACAATTTCTGCACTTTGAAAGAGATGATCAAGGATGTGAGAGACAATCACGGTAACACTGAATCAGAAGGCATGATCAAACTTGTGGTTAGAAATATATGCAAATCCACGTTTGTCAAATGCAAATGCATTGAGAAACAAGCTGAAAAAGGCATACCTAAAAATTTCCTGGCAACAGCAATCCAAAAGCCACCAACAAAATCTGTGAATGACAGAACGTGGCAGTTCTTCGACGAAGTCTTAATTGAGGTGTGGGATCTAGGCTACACTACCTTAGCAGCTTTTCGCCCTAGTACAAATGGGGAAGCTAAGATTAACTCAAATGTTACTGATTCATAGATCTGGAGACATTTGTTTTGTCTTTTGAATAATGTGGGCAGTAGAGTGGAAGATCGAGTGGTCCAGCCGGAAAAAGAGGAAGAAGTGGAGCCAATTCGGATGAAAAGAAAAATAACCAAGGAGAGGAAAGGTAGTGGAAGTTTACAACGAGGAAGAAGAAATATAGCTTACAAGTAGAAAATGAGCTAATTAGTCCTAAAACAGCTAAAAAAGCTTTTTTGGGAATGTATCTATTACCGAATGAAGTTTAAGAGTTATCAGAAAATGTACTCAGTTTGCTTTATATAAGAGGATTTTAAAAAGTGTATGTACTTCACAAAACTATTAAAAACAAAGCAGTTTTATCGCACCAAGTTTGGGAACCAAATCATGAAAAATTATCACCCTCTTCAAAGTATAAGGTTTCATGTTCTTTACATGGTTCTTGATAGCATAAGTTACTTATTTAATGTTGTGTATGTAGATTTTAAAGTATTTTGTACAATTTATTCTGTCCCTAAATGATTTCGAATTGGTGTTCCAATTCTTTGTTGATAATAACGACGAGAAGAGGCTCATTGTGTGTGCTTGTGATGGAACGGAGCATCCTTGCATCTACATTGTGAAGGGAGATGTGTTGAGGAAGATTTCAATAGATTCTTTGTTGGTTAATATGTTTACTTGTTTTAGAAGTTACATCCCTAGTTTTATCTCCATTCCTTGCTGTGTAAAAGAGAAAATTGAAGAATAATTATTATTACAATTTTCAAGTTTAAGTTTGGCTTTCTTGTGTTGTTTTAGCCTTTTTGTTTTTGTTGATAAAGAGGCTGTTTATGTATATTAAGTAACATGACCAGAATTTACATGTACATGTATTAAGTAACATGACAGAATCCTTTTAAGCAAATAGTATGAAATGATCATATATGTTCGTTCTATTTACAGCCGAGTCTGCCTTTGGAATCATAGACTAGTATATTTCTCATTCATTTGTAAATATTGTATTTCCTTAGTTATCTCTAGACCTCAATGGAAATCATCAATCCATTCTCATCATCTCATCTATCTTATATGATGTACCTTGTGATATAAATTTTTATCAAATTTTCATCGTACATTGTGAATTTGTGACAGTCAAAATTCACATGTAAGTCAAATAATTTACTATACCGCTTTTCTCTGTGGGAGACATGAAAACAAAGAGATAAAAAAATGGGCCTAACGATGCTTCGAGCCCAAATTTAATCAATAGATATAAGTATATAACACAATGGAGACTTGGAGTTGAAGCAAAAGACCTAATGTCGCAGCCGGAGCAATTACCATGGGACTTGGTCGGAGAAATCCTTTGTCGAGTGCCAACGAAATACCTTGCTCGATTCAGAACTGTATGTAAGCAATGGAAAGCTGTTTGGGAAGACAAGAGTTTCTTGAACAAGTACTTGTCTCGCGCGCGTCCTCAATTCATGATACGGACCGATTCTAAGATTTGTTCGGTGGAAATCAGTATCGACGACAAGAACGAGGATAACATGTCGATAGTGGAGCGTGATGTAACTTTAGAATATGAATGCAAAACATATACCAACTTATGTTATTGCGATGGGTTTGTGCTGTATGGTATGTGCAAGAAAGGGTTTGTGATTTGGAACCCTTGGGTGAGACAGCATAGATTTATAGAGAATCAAGAATATACTTTCGGGGGCGTAGGGTACGATAATATCAGACCCGAAAGAGGTTACAAGATCTTTGGGTATAATTTTTATACCGATAGGAGTAGTGGACAATTCCAATCCAATGTTGCCATCTACGAATGCAAATCTGATGCGTGGAAGTTTATTAATGGCACTCGCGAAGAACCGCATGGGATAATGCCAGACAGTATCATGTCTTTGAATGGGAATTTATATTTTATCGCTTTTGATACAAAGGCTTATAAATATTTCATCCAAAGCTTTGATATGTCAGAGGATATATTCAAGACTATTTGTGCTTTCCCTAGTATTGAAGGTTCTTTCTCTACCCAAGCCCTGGCGGTTTTCAGGGGAGATCGACTTTCTTTGTTAATGCAGTCACGTCTGAGTAACAAGGTTGAGATTTTCGTGACAAAGCAAAAGGTTGACGGGAACGGAGAGGCCCTAGTGTGGATAAATTTCATGACAGTCTCAATACCTAACTTTCCGAGATTACTACCGCATTATCTTTCCCCTGATCCTAGTTTCTTTGTTGATAACAAGGACGATAAGAGGCTCTTTGTGTGTGCTTGTGATGGAACCGAGCATCCTTGCATCTACATTGTGAAGGGAGATGTGTTGAGGAAAATTTCAATAGATACTTTGTTTGTTAATATGTTTACTTGTTTTAGAAGTTACATCCCTAGTTTCATCTCCATTCCTTGCTGTGTACCTTGCGTGTAAAAGAGAATTGAAGAAGAATTATTATTAAAAATTTGCAAGTTGTGTTGTTTTAGCCTTTTTTTTGTTGTTGATAAAGAGGCTGTTTATGTATATGAAGTAACATGCCCAGAATTTACATGTATATGTATCAAGTAACATGACAGAATCCTTTTAAGCAAATAGTTTGAAATGATCATAATGTTCTGTTTACAGCCGAGTCTGCCTTTGGAAGAAAAAGAGGTTCTTTCTCTTGTTACGTTGATTAAACAAATTGCTGCACTTGTAATCATCTTAAACAATTCACTTGTGATCAAAATTTAGTAACTTTGTGTCCAAATGTAACAAAAATAAAGGTACAAATATAGATATATATGTTTATTTATTTGATTAGATAGATTTATTGAGAAAAGCTTAGCTAACTATGAAAGGGAAAGGGGGGAAATTAATGTGAGCAAATAGACAGAAACCTTTTAAGCAAATAGTATGAAATGATCATATATGTTCGTTCTGTTTACAGCCGAGTCTGCCTTTGGAAGAAAAAGAGGTTCTTTCTCTTGTTACGTTGATTAAACAAATTGCTGCACTTGTAATCATCTTAAGACTTTTCAGTACCATCCGAATTCCGAATGTTATATTTTGACAAGTACATACGTTTTTTTTTTTTTTTTAGATGAAACAAAACTCGCAAGGCATTGGCTCATTGCCTGCTAACTTTATTAATATAACAAGTCTCACACAAGTGGCTTAATGAATGAATATGCGTCAATAAATAAAGTTGAGAGGAAAGATGCAAAACGCAACAAATTCGGTTGTTTTAAGAGGATCGCAACAAGCCAAGCCTAAATTTAGTATCCAACAACGATTAGACCCGGCAGTGATCGAGACGACCCGAGCACGCAGCAGCGACTCTCACACCACAACGCCGCCAGAGATTAGATATGTCGGACCAAAGGGATGCCCTCTCACGGCACCCGCCGGACGCCGGAGAAGACCTCGAGTCGAAGAGATTGCGACTGTGGTTGGCGAGAGAGAATGATTCAAGACAGAAACTTGTGTATATTCTCCAGTCCGCCTGTGACCAAAACCCAGTTGTGGATTGATTTTGAAACATGAAGCCAGAGGATTTTTGTGAAGAATTCACACAGCTTTCGCGAACTCTACCAGCTCCGTTTACTGTTTATGGTGGCGATGGAAGCGATGAGAACCACCATCGACATTGCGCTTCGCCGGAGATGACCATCGGAGTCCCTTTCCACGGCAAATTAAAGGCAATGTGCTCTAACCCGTAACCCGACCCGGATCTGCAATGGGCTATTTGGTGGACCAAATTGTGTTTCGTCGTACCTATTTGGGCCTGGCCCATTAGGAAGGAATTCAAATATAAACATTAATAAAAACAAATTCAAAAGAGTTTGTTATATCCCCCGCTTCAAGCAGAGAGACGAAGCAGAGAGAAACCCAGACTTCAATCAGAGAGACGAAGGAGAGAGAAACGCAGAGGAAGATGAAGACGGAGATCGGAGGAGAAGATTGAAACTGAGCTCCTGAATTTCTTCATTTCTCATCCTCATTTCATATCTGGTACGTCGAAATCACTCTCCTGAAACACAATACTCCTCCTCTTCTTCGTTCACTTGAGCTGATCTGATCTGAGAATTCGAAATTTCGGAGTTGATTGAGATAGTTTCTTCTTCGTACACATCGAATTCGTGATTTCGTTTCTGATTACTCATAGTTTCCGTGATTTGAGCTCGTTTCGGTAAACGTTAGTTGATCGGTGAGTTTTTGAAGTTTCTGAGTTGATTGTGAGAGAGAGTTTCAGATTTACGATCTAATATTCGTGATACTCTTGATTCGTGTCGTACAAGGATCTATAGAATGTTAGTAGAATCGTGAGTTGCTTGGTGAGTTTTTGAAATTTCTGAGTTGATTGTGAGAGAGTATCATCAGATTTCGAAACTCCTTGGTTGGTGAGTTTTTGAAATTTCTGAGTTGATTGTGAGAGAGTATCATTAGCTTTGCTTTCTTCTCTGTAGATCTAGGATTCGTGATACTATTGATCGTTTCTGACTCGTGTCGTTCAAGGATCTATAAGATATGTTAGTAGATTGTGAGTTGCTTGGTGTGAGTTTTTGAAAATTGATGTTGATTTACAGAGAGTATGATGAGATTTCGAAACTCCTTGGTTGGTGGTTTGTGATGATCATTCCTGAAACTTGTTCTGCTGATTGACAATGCAGGCGAAAGAAAATCCAAAAACAAAGAAGCGGGCGATGGATAACGGGAATTACGAGAATGTGTTGGGCAACTATTACCTGTGTTTCAACAGATCCTACACTTTGAAAGAGACGATCGCGCACATGCTTGAACATCACAGTGACACCCAATCAGTAGAAGAGATCAAGTCCAGGTTTCAGAGATTCCACTCGAATACACGTCTGGTTAAGGCGATTGCCATGAGAAACAAGATGAACGAGGGAGCGCAACTTCCCCCAAATCCAGCACCAACTGTACAGGAGAGCTACAAAAAGTGTTTCGACAACTTCTTCACTGTGGAGGAGATGATCCAGTACATGGCCAATAAGCACGCACAGCAAGAAGCGACCGTACGTAGGATTTTTGGGAATGTCCTGAGAAACTACGGCGACTCAGATTACCACGATGTGGCACAGGAAAGATCCGTTGAAAGGATGATGCTAGTACAGTTGAATGAATGGAACAGGAATCGGAAGAGGTCCGTCCTCATTGATCGTCTAAGCATTCTCCCTAAAGACGACAGAGATCTAGTGCAGTCTCTCTCAAACGAAGACAGGCATCTACTCTGTTTCTTCATTTCTAAGGACTTTGTTAACCGAGAAGGAGATCCTGGTTATGTTCGAATTGGAGCCCATGCACCATGCTTCCATTGCCATTGCTTTGAGTGCTGCTACCACTACTCTCTCCTTCTGGATTCTTCAGGCAATAGTTTACTCATCCAGAGGATCATCGACGCTTACGATCATGCTGCAGAAAAGCATAGAATTGCACAAGAAGAGCAGAAAATGGCACAAGAGAGAGCGGAGCAGGAAGCAGAAGAAGCTATTAACAAAGACAATATGTCGTTGGTTTTATCAAGTGAAGGAGATGGGCCACATATGCAAGCCCAATGTCATAAGAAGGAAGAAGAAGTTGTGAAGCCCAAGCATGTGACTGACTGCATATACAGAGCTCCTGTCTCACGCAAAGTATGTGAACAACGACGTTTCGTGAACCGTTTTGACGTCCTCGAGTCCAATGCTATTTCCAGTCATTAGACATCTGTCAAGTTATGTATTGTTGTTCTCTTCTTTAAAACCATTATGCTCTGTATCTAAATCTCTGAGAAGTGAAATCAGAAAGTAGTTGTCTTTGCTAAAGTTTAGAGCTTTTCTCAAAAGCTTTCAGAGGAAACGAGGAGCATGTTTTTTCGACCTCCATGGTATTTCATGAGAAACGCCTCAAAAGATGAAGAAAAGTACAAATTTAATTACTTAGAAGGAGGTGGAATCAAAGGAAAGAGACGAACTACACAGAGAGCACGATGGAGAGGGTCAGGTTTGAGATTAAAGCTCATGCAAAACCCCTTCTCTATCGATACGATACAAGCGATCAGAAAAGTACAAATTTAACTACATAGAAGGAGACGAACAAGACAGTGAGAGAGAGGAAAAGGCAATCAATCAATGAGAAGCTCATAAAAGTGAATGTATCAATAGGTACGTAAAACCAGAGAGACAGAGCTCTCTTGGAACTTTTTACAAAAGCTGTAAAAGGATATGCGTAATCACAGTAAAAGCTATTATAAGAGCTTTTAACAGATGGGAGAGATGAGGAGATGAAAGAGAGAAATATGTTTCAGAGCATTTAGGTAGAGAAATGTTTCAGGGCTTGAGACAAACCCTTTACTTACTGTGCAATACGATGCTTCTTCATTCTCACCTTCTCTTGCCAACGTTCTTCTTCTTCTTGGGTTGAACTTTCTTTCCCTCTGCAGCTCTCTTTGAGGCTTCTGAAAGCTTTTGAGAAAAGCTCTAAACTTTAGCAAAGACAACTACTTTCTGATTTCACTTCTCAGAGATTTAGATACAGAGCATAATGGTTTTAAAGAAGAGAACAACAATACATAACTTGACAGATGTCTAATGACTGGAAATAGCATTGGACTCGAGGACGTCAAAACGGTTCACGAAACGTCGTTGCTCACATACTTTGCGTGAGACAGGAGCTCTGTATATGCAGTCAGTCACATGCTTGGGCTTCACAACTTCTTCTTCCTTCTTATGACATTGGGCTTGCATATGTGGCCCATCTCCTTCACTTGATAAAACCAACGACATATTGTCTTTGTTAATACACCCCCTCAAACTTGTGGCAGGTGGAAGAGTGACACCAAGTTTGTAGCGCAAGTCAAAGAACGGTTCTTGAGCAAGAGACTTAGTGAAAATGTCTGCCAATTGTTGTCCTGAAGAAACATGTCTCACAACCAAGGCACCATGAGCGACTCTTTCTCTCACATAATGAAAATCAACATCAAAGTGCTTTGATCGTGAATGAAGTGCAGGATTTGCAGAGAGGTAGACAGCAGAAAGATTGTCACAATACATCTCTGGCACATCATCAGGAGGAAATCCAATTGTTTCCATAAGAGAACTGATCCACTTCAACTCTGTAGCAACAATTGACATAGTTCTGTACTCAGCTTCTGTAGAAGATCTTGAAACTGTAGGATGTCGTTTTGCAGACCAAGAAATTATATTTGTGCCAAGAAAAGTACAGAAACCACCTGTAGAACGTCTTGTATCCTTACATCCTGCCCAATCACTATCACTGTAGGCTCTAAGTTTAGAATCAGCATCAGCACGCAAGTCTAATCCCATTTGCAAAGTTCCTTTTAAATACCGTAGTATTCTCTTGAGTAAATTAAAATCTGAGACCGTAGGGGAATGCATCTTCTGGCACACAAAATTAACTGCAAATTGTATATCAGGCCTAGTAAGCGTGAGATACTGAAGCTTACCAGCCAAACTTCGAAAATATGTAGGTTCTGGAAACACTTCATCTTGTCCTGAGACTTTATCTAACTGCAGCGGTAAAGGAGTGGGCATAGGAGCACAATCAGCCATTCCTGCAGAGATTAAGAGATCCATTGCATACTTTTCTTGACAAAGAAATAACCCATCAGCATGAAAATGTGCTTGTACTCCAAGAAAATAGTGTAAAGGACCTAAATCCTTCATTTTAAAGACTGCATTCAAACTCTCGAGCAGCTTTTTGATTAGCTCATTATTATTTCCTGTCAACACCATATCATCAACATAAAGAAGGAGAAGCATCACATCATTTCCCTTTAAATAGACAAAGAGAGATGGGTCTGGTATGCTGCAAATGAAACCAAAATCAATGAGATGATTGCTGAATTTATCAAACCATGCGCGAGGAGCTTGCTTAAGCCCGTAAATAGCTTTCTTAAGCTTGCAGACAAACTCTGGTTTCAAAGGATCTTCAAACCCAGGGGGTTGAGTCATATATACAGTCTCTTTTAAATCACCATGGAGAAAAGCATTCTTCACATCCAGTTGTTTGATGTCCCATTTTCTTGTAACAGCAGCATGAAGAATTGATCGAACGGTTGCAGTTCTGACAACTGGACTGAATGTCTCAATAAAATCAACTCCCTCTTCTTGATCATACCCTTTTGCCACTAGTCTAGCTCTTAGTCGATCAAGATCTCCATTGGCTCGCAGTTTAGTTGTGTAAATCCATCTGCATCCCAATACATTATCAGCTTCATCTGGTGGAACTAAATCCCAAGCATCCACTTCATGCATAAATTCTATCTCTTCTCCCATAGCATTTGTCCATCCTGCATCTTTAAGTGCTGCTTTGACAGTCTTTGGCTCAGGATAATTAGTCTTTACCGTGAACAATGCATACTTGGGATTTGGCTTAACAATTCCTGATCTTGCTCGAGTAGTCATTGAGTGAGCCGGAGCGACTTGATTTTGATCATCTCGAGGAGCAGCAAACAATGGAGGGAAGTCATGTTCAGTAAAGATTGACTCTGAAATGTCTGCATTTGTCTCAGCTTGTGTTTGTTCTCCAATTCCTCCAGAGTCTCCATTTTCTGAAAATTCTCCATTTTCTGCATTTTCTCCATTTTCTGCATTCTCCACAGCTCTTGTGATTGACCCTTCTCCTTCGTTTTGTGAGTCTATGTTGCCGATAGGAACATAGAGAAAATCAGCCGTACACCCAGAGCTTTCCACTTCCTGAGTAGTAGACATTACATGTATATTCAAGGCTGAGATCAATGGAGTTTTTCCTGCAGCCTGAAACTCACGATACACATCAGTATAAGGAAACTGCAGCTCATTGAACAAAACATGTCTACTTATATAGACCTTTCCAGATGGAGGATGAAAGCAACGATATCCCTTGTACTTTTCATTATATCCAAGAAATACACAGTGTAAAGACTTAGGATCAAATTTGTTTTTGGAATAAGGCCGTAGATATGGATAGCAAGTGCAGCCAAAAACTCTTAAAGCAGTGTAAATGGGAGGCTTTCCATAAAGTTTTTCATATGGACTCTGACCATCTGTAACTGACGAGGGTAAGAGGTTTCCTAAGAAATTTGAGGTGAAGAAAGCCTCAACCCACAATTGCTGAGGTACTCTGCTGTGGAACATCATGGAGAGTCCTAACTCCGTGATATGCCGGTGCTTGCGCTCTGCAAGACCGTTCTGCTGCGGCGTATGCGGACAAGAGATTAGTTGTTTGATTCCACGGCTGGCCAAATGCTCGAGAAATTTGGAGCTAATAAACTCACCTCCTCCATCGCATTGAAACATAGTTATCTGTTGCTGAAGTTGCTTCTCAACCAAAGCTTGAAAAAGAAGAAACACTGAATAAAAATCCGATTTCCTTTTAAGTGGATAAAACCAAGTGAATCTCGAATAGTTGTCAACAAAAATAACATAGTACTGAAATCCCTGAGCTGAGACTACAGGTGACGGTCCCCACAAATCACAGTGTATGCGTTCGAGTGGCCTAGATGAGACATAATCAGAAGCAACAAAAGGAAGTTTGCACAATTTTCCCAATTGACAAGCCTCACACAACTGAGAGCTAGCCTTATTCAAAACGATAAACTGTTTTCTTGTAAGAAATTGAAGAATCTCAACATGAGGATGGCCAAGTCTTTGATGCCAAATATCTCCACTCGCAGCTTGCTGTCTTGTAGAGTAAAAAGCCTTAAACTGAGGATTCTTCAACACGTACAAGTCATTACTTCTGCTGCCTTGAGTGAGGAGCTCCTTTGTCCATTTGTCCTTTATACAGACAGAGTCAGAATCAAACGTAAAAGCACAAGGATAATCCTTAGTCAGCTTAGAGACAGACAAAAGAGGTTTTGTTATATCAGGACAAACCAAAACATCTTCTAAAGGTAATGTACCTTGAAGTGTAGGTAAAACAGCAGATCCAATATGAGTAATAGGCAAAAAGTCGCCATTACCAACAATGACAGCATCCTCACCATGATAGGGTTGAGCGTTTGGAACTTGAGCTGCAGAATTGGTGATATGAGCTGTTGCTCCTGTATCTGGATACCACTCATGTCCTGACTGAGGAGCTTGATTTGGGACCTTTATTGCAGCCATAGCAGTAGGTTGTTCCTCAGGTTGATAGTCTGGATCAAATCGATTGTAACACTTGAATGCCGAATGACCAAATCTCCCACAAATCTGACACGTTGGTCTGGAATCACTTGATGAACCAGATGAAAACTGCTGTTGAAACCCACGACCACGAGTTGAGTAAGCCCCTCTTCCTCTGTATCCACCTTGTACCTTCCACGACCACGATTGAAATATCCTCCTCTATTGTTGTTGTAAGAGTTGGAATATCCACCTCTATCAGTGTGAAAAGCCATATGTGGAGTAACTTCAGTAGATGTGTCATAAGTTTGCAGCTTATCATCAAAACTAGTCAGCTTGAAGACAACATCTTCGAAACAGGGGCTTGGAAATTTATCCATGGAATCTTCAATCACAGTACAAATAGACTCATACTCTTTCCCTAATCCATTTAGAACTCCATAAATCTTTTCATGCTCAGAAATAGGACATCCAATAGGACGTCAAAACGGTTCACGAAACGTCGTTGCTCACATACTTTGCGTGAGACAGGAGCTCTGTATATGCAGTCAGTCACATGCTTGGGCTTCACAACTTCTTCTTCCTTCTTATGACATTGGGCTTGCATATGTGGCCCATCTCCTTCACTTGATAAAACCAACGACATATTGTCTTTGTTAATATCCTCTCGTTCAGCGTTTGCGTTGCGGTTTTGATCGCCTGTATTGTATCGATAGAGAAGGGGTTTTGCAAGAGGTTTAATCTCAAACCTGACCCCTCCATCGACATCTCACGGTCCAAGCGTGATGACTTAAGATTTAAGTGGTCGCTGTTGTCATTCCTCTTTTGATTTGGTGTTCAGTCTTAGATTAGGAGCACACACAAAAAAGATGACTTACGACACAAGGCTAGACTTATCTGGTGTTCAGTCTTGTTCTGGTTTCATAAAGAGTGGACATTTTCGAATTTTCATCACGGACTAAAAAACAAATGGTTGATTTCCACGTCATTTTTATGGTTGATCTCTACGTCATTTTAAAGGAAAGAAAAACCATAAAAATTGTATTTTGGCTTACAGTTGACTCTGACTTGGTTGCTCGATCTGAGCCCACTGAATATGTCAAATGATCACACACTGATTAGTAGTTTAGTAGTTTAGTACATGCTTATAAATATGATTTATAGAAATTTGGAGGAATAACTATTTCTTAAATTTAATTACGAAAACACCATTTTGTTAGCAGATAGGCTAAACTAGCTTTCTTGCGACAACAAAGAAACCATTAAAGCAAAAATAACAATTAATAATCCATAACTGAGACTGAAATCATGTAATACATATGTGTGGGCTTCTTAGTTGTTAACATACATACGACTAGGGTTTGACCCGCGCCCTGCACGGGGTGATTATTTCTAAAATTGTATTTTTATTAAAAATGTCTATTTAACTATCTTAAAAATTTATGTGTTAGTTATTGTATTTGTTTATAATGTGAAAATTAAACATTTTAAACCATTTTTTTGAAAAAGGTAAACAAATTAAGGCTTTGACTATATGCCATATATTAAATTAATATATTTAAGTGAGATACATAAAACTCAATTTACAATATAATAAAATTTAAAAACCAAAAAAAATCTGAAAATAAAATGTTATTGTTTAAAAAAAATTATACCTCATGTATTTTATATGATAAGAAGTTTAGATATGTGCGCACAGATTATAACTAATGTTTTTCTTCTTTTAAAATTAAAACATATTTTATTATAATTCAAAACAATCCAACCAATAAGAAAACAATATGCATAATCCAAATTATCAAATCAACAAAAATATAATTAATTTTATATTGAAAGTTAAAATAAATGGAGTAATATTCAAATTTTTGATCAAATAAAAAATATATAAAAATAATTATTTTATTCGATTTAATTATACGATTTAACTAAAAACTATATTAAATTAAATAAAAATTACATTTAAATACCTACTAAATGAGGTTTCCTACTCATAACACTGCACATCATTTTTTTTAATAATATATATCTACACATTTATACAACAACATATCCAATATGGAAATTTCTACCAGTTTAAGTGATTATGCTGTTTTTAAAAATTTAAATCATAGCATATACATAAAAAAAATTCGATTTTCTTTGTTATATTTTTAATATTGTGATTCAAATTGTTTTATAAATACAGTTAAACAAAGATGATAGGAGATATGTAATGATTTTTAAAGAAATTATTATTATGATACAATTAAATTGAATATCATATCATATCTTCCTTATTTATTAATTTTCTGTATGTACCAATTTTCTGAATATCATATCAGAGGACAAGGAAAGGCTAAACTAGCTTTCTTGCGACAACAAAGAAACCATTAAAGCAAAAATAACAATTAATAATCCATAACTGAGACTGAAATCATGTAATACATATGTGTGGGCTTCTTAGTTGTTAACATACATACGATATGACCGTCAAATTCGGAACTATATAACTTACATATAATACGTGGCTCTTTACCACTACTACATTATTAATACTAGGAATGGAACCCGCGCAAAATCGCGCGGAAAACTCATTTTAAGTTAAATATTTTCTAACATTTGTTTGCAATGCTTAACATATAAATGAAACATAACAAATACATGATAATTCCATCTAATAAATCTTCTATTTTAAAATTATTTGAAGAAAAATAATAGACAAAATTACCTTTTGATTTGTATGTAGAGTTCGGATCAATTTAGATATAATATTTAAAAGTACTATTTGTTGTCATATGGCATAGTCTTGAAGCAAATACTTGTTTTCACTGATAATAACCACTAAAACCAGAATTTAGACTAACACACTTTTGTCCTATGGATTTATGATTTAAAATAGCAATTAGCTACCAATCAGTTTTCCCTCTAATCATTAAAAGCACATGTATATATATTTTGATATTCCTACATGACATGAAGTATGATAATAGAGTTACACTGCATTTGGGAACTGAAACCCTATCAATATAATATTGTCATGGATTTATGGGAATTGAATTTTTTTTTAAAAAATCTGATAATAACCGAGATTATCATTTGAAAGCTTGAAAATTATAGCTCCTTTTCGTAGCAAAATACAACTCCCATATTTTGCAATAGAATATAGACTCTTCACATGTCCTAGGAATATGGAGGTAGAGTAATTTATAATTCAGATTTAAGATAAGAATTTGTTTCCTAGTATAGAAACATATCATCACAAATGTATGCTGAAAAACCTTCGTAGGACACTTAATTTACTTACGTTTATTGTTTTATTATAAGCTGGTTCAGAATTGAGTTAGCAAAAGAGAAAACAAAGATAAAAACTAACTAAAATATCTCTTTTTTTTTCTTGTTCATATTGCTTTGTAAACCAATTTAGAAGAAAAACATTGTATTTACCATCTTCGATAAGGAACCAACCATTGTCACCATAGACCTAAATATCAATGAAAAAAATGTTTTGAAAAAGGTGGGAAAGAGGCCACAAAACCTAGGAAACTACCTCTATATCACTTCACTGATGACTCATTCGTCAAGTCTATAATCTCTCATTGTAGCACATGTATCCTCTCGCATCATCCCAGCCTCATGCACACACAAAAATCAGAAAATCAGAAAACTGAATTTCTGTTTTAGATAAATCTTACAAGAATTAATCAGATTTATTTTTGCCTTTGTCCAACATTTAGAAGAAACTTAACCTAATATTTTTTTTTTTGGGTAAAGACCTAATAATTTTTTTTGTAATCAATACTTCCTTACCTAAAAAAAATACAATATCTTCATAATCGTTTATGTATATAACAGCTAAGTAGCTAACCATATGTCCTTTGGATGCCAAATCTTAATTTTTTTTTTTTCATACTTTTCAGGCCTAAAAATAATCAGCCAAACTTCTGATATAGAAGATGCAAAACCTAATCAAAAATATTTAATCCATATTCTCCGTAATCCAAAACAACTTTATAAAACTCAACAACACACTATGTATGTATGGGTGCCGTTGTTTTCTCTCACAATAATTTGTATCTGGAAAAAAATTTCTTCTTTCATGCCAGAAAATTCATGAAAATTTACTTGGCCATTTTAAATACTACACTTTTTCTAATATAAGATTAGTTGTAAACAACATACCATTGTTTTGTCCCGCTTGACATTTAGAAATGTAACCAAGTAAAGTACACCAACCATTTTAAAAGTTATACCTCTAAGATGTTTAAGTTTAACCGTTTAGCATACAACGACCAGGAACGTCCTAGAAATTAGCTTGAGAATGTCGACAGCCTCGAAGGAAATCTCTACGATCTCCAAACCTGTGTTATTTGTAGAAACTCTGATTAACGTTCCTGGAAATTCTCGTCGTGAATCGCCTTGTTCCACGAAACATCGGTCATAGGACTTGGTATCATAACAACGTGCTTAACGGATTGAGTATTATATGCAACATAATACGTAAGTATGATTCTACCATAAGTAAAACTAAAGCATCACTTCTTTGAAAAGATGCAAAGGAAAACAAAGCATTTGTTAAAGGTGCCCCTTTGCCAAATGAAATATTGAACATTGATTCATCTTTCTCCACTCCCATTTAATCTTCTCTTCCATTGAAAAATATATCAAAGTAAATAAGAATCATTGGATGGTAAACAATCAGAAGGTACATAAGAAGAAATATATATTATCCCAACGCTAGCCAACATAATCTGTTTTTGGTGTTAGCTATCTCTGGCAAAGGTACATAAAAATATAAAAGATACCCACTCAACTTCAAAATCCACAAACATGAAAACTAAACTTATATTTTACAAAAAAATTGAAACACCAATATTTTGAAACCATCGATAAGAAAGTAAAATTATAGCAGGGATCATAAGAAAAACAATAAAGAAGTGGATAGTTCCATAATAAGAAGAAGAAAAAAATGAATCTCTAATAATATAGAAGAAAATGGCATTATTTATAAAAATTGAGAAGAACAGATGATAACATTATTGGTTTTTATGCTCTGTATCATGAGAACCTATTGAACAGAGATATACGTTATTGGTCCTTTCTTCTCGAACCCATCAAATTCGGAGCTACTATTCTCTTCTCCCTCACTTTCTTCTCCGATTCTCTCTCGCATCCATCACCTAACTTCCGCGTGATTTTTTGCCGTCTCCGACGTCCCTCTGTCGGTTTCTTCCGCAGTCGACGCCTCTTTTAGTATTCCCCATCGTTATGACGCCGCTAGGATGCTCTCGTATAATCGCCGATAAAAATTTACGTCTTGGTGTTTTTCCCCACCGTCACGATCACACTGGTTTCCTGGCTCTCTCTACCGGAGATTCCCGAGGTTTACGAGTCGTGTTTGGGGACGAAGGTGATGTCTTTGTGGCAAAAGAGCGATTTTTTTTCTTCTTCGCGAATTTTGAAAATATTAGTGCAACCGATTATTAATTTGGGAAGCGTATAAGTGTTCTTCTTCTTCTTCTTCTTTTTCGATCATTACGTATGTTTTTAATAATCTCTTCAACATCAAATAAAGTTGAGAAAAAAGGAGAAATGAAATGGGAGAACAATATACCACTCTTGACCACGAGATGGATAATTTTTAAATTTAAAATGAAAACTGAAAAATGATGTACTATTAAACAATATATATATATATATAGAACTGAAAAGAAATCATTATAAAAAGTTGCAACTGTTAGTAAAGTTAGGCGGTTATAATAAAAAGATACAACCCTTTAAATAACCCTTTAGGTGATGATTGGTTCTCCCGCTACCACCCGCAAACGCAGCGTTTGCGGTTCGTAGCGGTTCTTAGCGTTTTATAACAATCACGACAACCGCTTTCAACCGCTCTATACCACTCTGTACCGCTCTATATCGCTGAAAATCAAAAGCTCCTTTCCGCAAGCGTTTGCGGTTGCGGGCGGTTGCGGTTTGAAAAAAAAAAAAAAAAAACATAATATCTCCAAATTTGGAATAAGGGTATATTTTTTTGAAAAATACCATAATTATGTTTAAAAATTTCGAAAATACCCTAAATTTTTTCTGTTTTGAAAAATACACTTTTAAAATGTAAAAAGTATGTTTTGACGTGATTTAAACAAAAAAATAATAAATAATTACAAATTATAAACGAAAATTTAAAAAAATAATAAACTAATAAGTTTTTTTTCAAATAAATATAGTATATGTTAAACTGAAACAAATTTTAATATTTTGGATCTTTATATAAACAACTTAACCTCATACACATTCAAACCAAATGAAACTTTAAATAAATTAAAACTTTACATATATTTAAAGTTTATAAATTATTAAAAATTTAAAAGTGGAGAAATATATCTTTCATTTTTAATGTTTATCTTTTGAAAAATTTAAATATTTTTGAAACTTTGCATAAACAACTTTAATCTCACCCCATTTAAACTTTATATAAACAATCTTATATTTTTATTAAATTGTTTAAAAAAAACTAAACAGGTAATTAGGATGTTAAAATGATACAAAATTATTATCAAATATTAATATTTTATATTTCTTATTTGAATTTCGTTTTTATTAAATTAGGAATAATCATTTTACATATAAAAAGTGTATTTTTCAAAACCAAAAAAAATAAGGGTAGTTTTCAAATTAAAAATTCATCAAAAAATATATTTCAAAAAAAAATTATTAATATGGTTATAAATGTTTTGAATAATTATATATTATTTTTATTTTAGTAACTTTTGGTTAAACCGCTCTTGCACCCGCTGGCTAACCAGTCAAAAATATCCCGCAAACGCAACCGCTATGAATTGCTATACCAGTCGTACAAACAGCTTTTAATCGCAAACTCCCGCTTCCGCAAACTCCCGCAGCCGCAAACTCCCGCAACCGCAACCGCAGCGGTTAAACCAGTCAGACCCTATCCATGATGATCTATGCTTCGCTAAGAGAACTCTTGATCGTTTGAGATCACAGTTATAACCTGAACAAACGACTTCGTCACAAGTTTGCTGCAACAACACAAAAGATTCCATTCATGTCGTAAGAACTTTATAAACCGAGGCTTAGCAAAATAATAACTAAAAACATAAGAGAAAGCCAAAACTTTCTAATGCAGACAAGATAAACAATACGGCGACCATCAGAAGATCTGGTAATGCGAGCAAGTTGAGTAGACAAGATTACTTTAAAACTGCCAATTTCCGTGCTTGAGTTTACAATAAACAAAGGAATTTTGATTAGAATGTAAAACTGGTTTTCAAAATGGTTGCAACAGAAACGCAATAACAATCACAAATACACAAGGAGATACAATGAGTATACATACAAATCACATGATTAAGTCAAATGCCTAATCAAGAACAAGATTCACCACCATGACCACCAATTCGATAAGAAATACTTTGCAGCGTAAGAAAGGGATTATAGAAAGAAATACCAACCGTGAGAGAGAAAAAGAGACAACAAATCAGAGAAACAGTAGGATAGGAAAAACAAAATATTGTAACCCAGGGATCAAATAATCTTATACAAAATATATAGAAGTGAAAATGTATCATTATCAAAAGTTGCGACTTTTCACCAGTTCGGTTATAAGGGAAAAGATGCAACTCAAAAAGATACAACCCTTTAGATAAACAGTTACAGAAAAAACGGTTAAAAACGAAAAGGTACGAACACAAAAGTCATTTATTCAGATTGCTATTATATATAGATTATATTTGATATTATAAAATTTCTTATCTGTAAGAAATTTGTTGCAGATTTCCTACTACGAAATCGAATATATGATCTCATTTAAAAGAAGATAATACTGAAACGACCTATTCAAAGGCTTAAAGCGTATAACATGTTGAGATAGCTTGCTCCACGTTTACAAGCAACTGTCAATAAGTGACACCAATAATACACTAATGCTTTCACGTAAAAATGATTCAGAATCATTATCCAAATATCTATCCATGTGTCTTTTAATAGACAACTTTCTAAAGTAGATGGTCGATTCGTTTTTGTTCGGTTTCACAAATATAAGAATAAGTAACCCAATTAAAAATATATCAAGTTTGATAAGGCTCGGGACTATATACATACCAGTTCTAATTTTAGTTCCTGATAAAAACATATCTTCAGTTTGAGTAACTTTAACACCAAACTATAAAACCAATCGTTTTTTCCTTGTTTGGTTAAATCAGCTCGAATTGTCTAATTGGTGTAACAGAAATATATACGAATACGAATTCAATATTTCTCCTTATTATTTCTTCTTTTATTGGTCACCATCCAAAAAAAGAAGGAATTGTTTGTGTTTAGATGCAAGGTCAGCTGTTGCTTTCCTTAAACGTTAAAAAAAGCTTAGATAAAGTAACTACAAAAATTATGTTTATCAAAGAAAATGTGTGATATATTTATATAATCTCGAGATGGATACTTCCTCTTCAACACGCCTAAAATACGTAATCGAATATTTATATACATCAAACCATATAGTATCTTGAAAGTTTCCAACATAGTTCATCTTCTTCGATCCAAGAGCTTCTCTGATCAGCTCAAACTATAAAAAGAAACATTAAACATCTGAAAAGATTATGGAGGAAGACGACAAGAAAGTGATGAGGTGTTTTAGCTTCCCGAAAATCGTGAGAAAGAAGAAGAAAAAAGAGGAGGAGAAGATGATAGTATCTAGAGAAATCGCAAAGAGATGGAGAGATCTGAGCGGTCAAAACCATTGGAAAGGGATGTTACAGCCGTTGGATCAAGATCTCCGGCAATATATCATACATTACGGTGAGATGGCTCAGGCTGGTTATGATACTTTTAATATCAACACAGAATCTAAGTTCGCTGGCGCTAGCATTTTCTCCAGAAATGACTTCTTCGCCAAGGTAATATCTAACAATGAAGAAACAAAAGCTGCATAAAGATGTTTTGATTGATAATCTTTAGAACTATAAACCGTGAAATTTTTTTTATTTATGTTTTTTCTTGCCAAAACGGCTTAATTTCCTTTCAATTTTTCCGTATTCATCCAGGTCTTTACTTTTTTTTACTGATCATATATTTTTCTCGAATCTAATTTATGTTTGGTAAACGAATCGCGTTGATTTATGTACATCGTGAAATACTGAAAAATATATATGCTAATAGAATAAAAGAATCATTAAACTAAATAATTTGACTAGAAGTCCTTTAAAATTATGGAAATCTTTTTCTTTTTGAAAACTCATCATTACATTCTTCGTAAGTAAGTGATATATACAATAGGGCTTATTGGTTGGAAACCTTGAAAAATAGGCAATGACTTTATTTATAAAAACATGTTTCGTTGGCTTTAAGAAAAAACAAAAAGCCATTGCTTATTTGCTCGAAGAAAAAAGAGTTAGGGTCTTCAAAAGTTTTTGGAGACATTTAAATAAAAATGTTGAAACTTGATTGCATAATATATAAGTTAAAAGACTTTAAAGAAAAGATAAAAATATCTAGCCTTTAAAGTAATTAAAACCAGTCAACTCTAATATGACTTCATTATTATTAATTTTAAAAAACTTAACTATATGTTGACATGTTACTTATGTACATGCATTATATTTCACGTCGAAATTCTTTTTTTCACGATTTTATTATTCCTTAATATCAGTATATCACTAAGAGAAGCAAGAAAGCACTTCTTTGATATAAGTCAGAATTATGCTTTCTTCTTAAGCAAGAAACCTAGCTAATGCGTTTTCTTTTTGATGACTCAAAACACAGGTTGGTTTAGAGAAAGCGCATCCGTATACAAAGTACAAAGTGACCAAGTTTCTATACGCGACGTCAGAGATCGACGTACCTGAGTCATTCCTATTGTTCCCATTTTCACGTGAGGGATGGACAAAGGAATCGAACTGGATGGGTTACGTGGCGGTGACAGACGACCAAGGCACGGCGCTTCTTGGTCGGAGAGATATAGTCATTGCTTGGAGAGGCTCAGTGCAACCACTTGAATGGGTCAATGACTTCGCATTCGGTTTAGTCAACGGCAACAAAATATTTGGCGAGAAAAACGACCAAATACAAATCCATCAAGGTTGGTACTCAATCTACATGTCTGAGGACGAACGTTCACCTTTCAATAAGGCCAATGCTCGTGACCAGGTATGTGTAGATTAGTTTTTAAACGACGATTTTACCCTTTTGATATTTTGCCAAATTTTCTGAGAGAATTCTTTCAAAAAGGTGTTGCGAGAGCTTGGGAGATTGTTGGAGAAGTATAAAGATGAAGAGGTTAGTATAAGTATTTGTGGGCATAGCCTTGGAGCTGCGCTCGCGACGCTTAATGCTACGGATATTGTGGCGAATGGCTATAACCGACCAAAGAGCCGTCCTGACAAGTCTTGTCCCGTCACGGCCTTTGTCTTTGCTAGTCCTCGTGTTGGGGATTCTGACTTTAAGAAACTCTTCTCCGGGTACGTCTAATCATCTTAAAAAAATATATGATATTTTCATAAATTAGTCCTTAAACAACGTGTTGAATGAATGAATGTAATTTAGTAGAAATTGATCTACATGAAAGAAAAAAAAAACATATAAATAAATCAGATGTTAGAATTTAGTAAAATTACAATTACAAAATGCTTGTGATGATCTCATTTTATTAATAGAGATATGAAAAAGAAAAATAGCTAACTATAGGTGTATACGTATTCAGATTTACGTTGGAAGTTTTATGTACTTGCAATCACAAACCCGATCCGAATTAATTACTGTTTTTAGACTCTTTTATACAACATGAAGATAAAAAAGCTTCATTTTGATATAAAACATTACATTTCTTATTAATTTTTAAAGAGAACTTCCTGAAAAAAAAATATATGTATCATATATAATATTCTTTTAGTCTAACATTACAATACTATATTATACGAATAACCGAACTCAAAAATTATGGTATCCTGAATCTCCTGATATTGTGACTAATACTCTGAATTGGCGTTATAAAAGTCTAATAATAAGATTTATGATCTCACATGGTACGTTCTTTTACAAATGAAACGTGACCTATTAATGCAATTAAAACAGATTGCAAGATCTCCGAGTGTTACGAATAAGGAATCTACCGGACGTAGTTCCGATCTATCCACCAATAGGTTACACCGAAGTTGGAGACGAGCTTCCAATCGACACAAGAAAGTCGCAATACATGAAATCTCCCGGAAACTTCGCGACCTTTCACTGTCTAGAGTCTTACTTGCACGGCGTTGCAGGGACTCAAGGAATAGCCAAAGCTGACTTGTTCAGACTCGATGTGAAAAGAGACATTGGACTGGTCAATAAATCAGTCGATGGTTTAAAAGACGAGTGTATGGTCCCAGGACGTTGGAGGGTTCTTAAAAACAAAGGTATGGCCCAACAAGACGATGGGTCTTGGAAGTTACTGGACCATGAGAGTGATGATAATGAAGATTTTGATTTCTGATTTTTTGGTTATCTTTTTTTTATCAAGTGGTGGATGTTGATGTTTGGCAAAAGACGACTATACTCTAACGTTGTTTGCCCCTTTTTATTTCTTTTAATATTTGTTCATTGTAAAAATCTGAATCCATTGTTTTTTTTAAGAATATGTTAGTCTCTCTTCTTTACAAAATTTTTTTCCGAATTATCGACCTTTGCAAATAAATATTGGTTTGGATTTTTATATTCAAATGCGAATCATTTATATATGGGTTTGACTGTTTTAAATTTGCATCTGTATACTGTATTAGTGTAAATTCGGTTTAATGTCATGTCTGCAGTTAAGATGACACGTCGTATAATTAAATGACAGTCCAGAGAGAGAGACATAAACTAGGAAACAAAACTGTTCGTTAAACATTAATGACATTATGACAACATCTATGATAGATATGTATTTATTACAAGTAGGGTAGTGACTGGTTGAAATAGTCAGGAACATGAACTTATGAAGTACCAAACGAAGGAAGTTTCTTTTACATGTCGGGTGCAAATGGATGCACTTGAGGAACAAAATTCCGTACAATTGGGTATTCCTCTGAAATTTTATCAGATGCAATAAAAATAACAAGTCCACAAATTCTGCTAGAAATAACTGAATTTGTTCACAATTCGCTCAAAATTGTTGAATGAATGGAATAGAAACGTTTATCGTATCCCACTATATTCCACTAATGTTTTGTATGTCATCCATTTTGCACCGGTCTTTTTGTTCCACTCTTTTTGCGTGGTAAAATTACTCCTTTTTTTTTTCTTTCAAAAGACTGGAATTTTATACGTCAAAATACATATATCCATGGAACTACATTTAAGAAATAGTCATCCCTCCATATTACTATAAATCAAGCCTATACAATGTATTAGTGTGTGTGTGTGTGATTTGAAATATTCAGAGCTACCAAGTCAGAGTCAATTGAACACCAAAATTTGTTCGTAACTCTAAAGAAAAAAATGTAAAAATGACTTGAAAACAAAGGCTTTTTTGGTCAATAATGAAATTTTGAATATGGTGATACCAAATTATTATATAAAAAGGCACTCTCTTTATGAAGCTAGAACAAGCTTAACTAACAGATAATCAGAGCTCAGTAATCTAAGCTTTGTGTCTTAAATCATCTCTTTTTGTACCTAATCTAAACCAACAAGAGAAAGAAAAAAGAATGGAGCACGCTTCGACCGTGAGATTCTCTAGCTGTCGAGGAGTCGCGTTTGAGATAAAACCTCATCCAAACCCTTTCGCTATTATTGATACAACTAATCAAAACCGCAACGCAAACGCTGAACGTGAGGAATCGAGCAGCAGCTTTCGAATTCCATGGGATTTCATGAGAAACGCCTCAAAAGTTTTTCCTTCATCGATTCAAGGCTCCATGTGTAACATCCGTTTCTTACTTCTTAAAGAACTCTCCTCAATAACTTATACCACAAGTAACCAATTCCGAGTTCAAATAATACTCTTATTAAACCAACTTAAACCGTTTCAACATAAAACCGTCTTTAAACCATTATTAAATAAAACCAACTAAAGTATTTTTAGTTTAACATAATAAATAATATAATTAAATAAAATCCGCCCTTGCTCCCAAAAACAGCACCACACCGATTTGACTCCTCCGGTTACTTTGCACGCTCACCTGAAAAGGGAGGGGTGAGTAATTTGGATTACTCAGTGAGTGTGAGCCTTAGAGCTCACTAGATCCACCACACACATTCATAACCACGGACAGATGTTTAATCTTAAGTTAAAACACACAGTAAATCATCACGCCCTAGTGACGCACCATTACAACAAGGATCAAGTCCTAAAATTACTATGGTGTCCCTGCATCTCTTGCGGCTCCAGGAATCCACCCTTCTACGCCCATGCAGCACCCGGCTCGTCAGCCCTTTTCTGAACTATGACCGCCCACGCAAGACTCGTCATCATAGCTCAACACACAAACGGATCCACTTTGTGGCCGTTACCGCGGATATACCCGCCACATGTCTAAAATGACATTTCTAACTTATCGACTCGCAATCGATCTCACTCTTAAATCACGCATCATCACACATTATTCAATCATCAATCAACCGTATTCATTTTTAAACAACTTAACCACATCTAGGTTATTCTCACACAATCATTAATATTATATATAATAATATATTTATATTTAGCACTCAAATACGTATATTTATTTATATATATACGTAGGTATATGTATTAAATCCTAAGACTAAACAAATGTTCATAATTATGAACATATGTAATGGAAATCACCGCAAGGTCCTCACCTTAGTCTCTTTTGGCTGAAACGGAAATGAAACGACGACTCGGCAACTCTAACACCTTCTCCAGCAGAACAACTCACAGCAACACTTAATCCTACGTAAACCATAATCCATACTAACACATGTCAGACACGTGTATTTCATGATCCCATAATACTCACAAACCAAACCAAAGACGTGATCGTCTCGGCATACCTTCGGGACAATGACAGATCACACCAGCCACAATGACGACAGCAACACTTGAAGGGGTGATGAAGACTTGCAGCCTAAGGTACAACAACACAGCAACAATGGAGATTCAGACTTCGATCTATCTCTCGGGAAAAAGTAACATGAACTGTGACGATGAGAAACACGGATCTCTTACCACAGAGAGGTTTCACGGACGATGGTGACGACTCGGACCAGGAGATCGACGGCGACGACGAGCTGTGGCGGCAGAGCTGAGAAGACGTTGCGTCGGGATGCTTTCTCGACGACTGCGTCTCACGGGAGAAGCTCTACGGCGGTCAACGGGAGCTGTGGCTTCACGGTCGGCGTCGGAATGAGCAGCAGGGATGGCGGCGGTTCTCTCGCGATTCTGGCAGCGATTCACTACAAGAAAATTGAGTAAAGATAGCATTAAAACATAACGTTTTTTTCGATTATGCTATCTTTGACATAAAGCTTAGTTTAAGATAGCGTTTTTAAAATACCAATGCTATATTTTAGTAACTCTTTATCTTAGATAGCACGTGCAAAGTAAAAACGCTATGCTTTAGATACTTAATTCCTGGCTAAATACTTAGTGAAAAAAGAAGCGGCTATTATTTTTCATTCTCCCCAAAAATTAAATCATGAACTCAGATCTATCGTCTTTCTCCCCACGCACTCGAAACGCCGCCGGTCGGTGGGATGAACGACGATGACATGGATCTCGAAATGCCTTCTCCTTCTCCCTCTCGAAACGCCGCCGGTCTTTCTCCCTCTCGCAATCGCTTGTCTGACGAAGCTAGACTTGATCTCCTGTTCCCTCGAGCCAGCTCACCCAAACCCTAACTCACATCCCGATATCCACGAAGCCGCCATACTATTCCATCTTCGCCGGCATTCCTCGTCTCCATCATCCAATTCGAGCCGAATTCCGGTTTATCTAACTCCGGATTCATGTAGTCTCAGCCTTCTACGGTTATGGATGAGGAAGACTATAACGAGTCTTTGAAGCACACCCATACGGTAGGAACCATGGATCTGTGAGCTTTTTGATTTGCTTGTTGGAGTCCTTATATCTTGTCACGGTGATTGCCTAATCCTAATGATTATGTTGCATAGAAACCATAATTTGCTCTGATAGTTTTTCTAATTGATGAAATTGAAATCTTGGTTATGTTTGCAGGGAGTTTACTTGATTGGGCATTCTCTAAGAGCTTGTCTTAATCTAGTAAAAGCTGCTCGTGTTGTTCTTTCTTCATTTCCCTTTTAGGGACTTGCAATTTGGTATGCTGACATTCTTTATCAGCCTTGATTTTAGACTGTAATAACTTTTACTATGGGATTTCAGTGTCAGAACAACCAGTGTCTGAGGATGCTAAGGATTATCAGTCCAAGGATGTTAGCAGAGATTCAATACCGTATTCTTGACTTCTATGCCTCTCGTGGGCATAAGGGGCTTGCAAGTGCGTCTCTTCTGCCATATTATCCTACTGTCCTGCTAACAATTGCAGGAATGCTTCAATTTAAGTATTCACGGTGAGTATCTGATATGAGCTTCTTGGATCAAAATAGAGAGTTTTCGAGTATATGGTAGAAAATGAGTTGTGTGTTGGTTGGTCTTTTGTTTTGGTGCAGTTAAGAGGTAGAATAAAGGAGGAAGAGTTTACAAAGAAGGTTCAGGAAATAATGAGGAAGAAAAGATAAGAATCCCCATTGCTCAAGGTCTTCCATGGACAACGGATTAGCCTGAGGTAAGCATTCTCTGCTTTCCTATACCACCAAGTTTGATATTGCAAATTGTAGTAAGTAACAGTAACTGATCCACGAAAATGAAAGCAGACGTTGTCTTATTAAGTATGAAGAGCCTGCATAGAGTTAGTTTTTAGTATTCTAACGTTGTTTTATGCTTTTTCAGTTTTTTGTCTGATTAAGCCTCATGTGAAAGATATCACAAGACCACTTGACTTAAATCAGAACGTAGGGGCTCAACAAAATCTGCAGGTACAAAACTGAAACAACTTCTTTAATCTTTACTAGTTAAGGGATGATAATGTTCTTTGATTCATTATTTTGATTTTCTTATTGTTGAAAAGATGCCACAGGATCAGAACGTAAATGCTTATCATGATCAACAGCATCAGGAGGAACATATACAAAGAGATATTTGAGGCAAGGTTCATGGGAGCACTGCCTTTATCACTGCAAAGACTGATTCTGCTTCCAGTCCAACAACATAGCTTGCTTACCAGAGAAAGCCGTTAAGTTCCATTCCACTTATAAGTAGGGTAGTATAACTCGTTGGCTATTAGAATTTTTGTTTTGCTTGTGTAAAACATATGTATTTTTTGTCTCGTAATAACATTTACTTCTTAATGATATGTTTTTATAATAATCAAATAAATAATTACAAATAAAATATCTCAATTAAAATAGCCTAGCCAATCAAAATAGCCCAGCAACAAAATTATTGAAATGAACAATAAATAATAGCAATTATTATGTGCTATTATAAGTTATACAATTGCAAAAATAATAAACGCCATCGAAAGTGTTAATTAACATAGCACATGTAAAAGTGCTATCTAAAGTGTCCGAGAAAAGATTGCGGGGGCAGACACAGCGTAGTTACAAACGCTATGGTATCCTATAATAGCGTTTTTTGGACGCTATCTATGTAACATTTTCTTGTAGTGATTTGCTTCAGCAGCAGCGTGTGACTCCTCACCTCTCACGCGCAGCTTTTTGATCGAAGAAGAAGGGGGTGACGTCATTAGGGTTTCTGTTTCGTGGGCTTCAGTTTCGAAATGGGCTTTTCCCAAATTCGACGGGTCCGGGTCGTTACACCATGAGCCGAGCCAGCAGCCATTTCTGCGATTTGGACTTCGACAACGACGAAGAAGACGAAGAAAAAGACGAGTTTTAGTACTTAGAAGGAGGTGGAATCAAGGAAGAAGACTTACAACAACACAGTGAGTCGGACGAAAACGCAATTTCTTGCTTCTTCCGCAAGCAAAACACAGCGAGAAACCGCAGCAGCCACCTGTTCCAAAGAAACGCGCTTCAAGACTATCGATCATACTTCTTGATCAAGAACTCTTCACCGTTTACAAACGCCTCTTCGTCCTCTCGTTGTTTCTAAACGTCGTAGCTCTCGTTCTCGCAGCCACGGGACACTTCGCTTACGCTAGATACAGAGCGGCTCTGTTTTCAATCGCCAACATCCTTGCCCTAACTCTCTGCAGAAGCGAAGCCTTCTTGAGACTCGTCTTTTACCTAACCGTAAAACTCCTCGGACGCTCCTTCATCCCTCTCCGCGTCAAAACCGCGGTCACGTCGCTCTTACAAAGCCTCGGAGTCTTGGCTCCTCTACGCATTGGTTCTCACTCTTAAAGACAGAGAAAACACTTCAACAGCGATCATAGCGGTTGCGTCCGCGATTTTCGATTAGATGTTTTATTTACATAAAACTAGGAAGTTCAAATTGGAAGTTCACTTTTTAGAACAGGCTATTCAGTCAGTAATTTGGGTTAGTCTTGTAGAGAGATTTCCCCTAAAAAATAAAGAATTTAGGTTACTTGGGTCCTGTAACCATCTCTGCCATGGGCAACCTAGCAAAGACCCCAGCTCACGTCCTGCAAGGCCTCTCTTCCACTGGAATCTCTGCTACACACTCCAGTTAGTCCTTGTTATCTCTTGATTTTTTTATATTTAAAAAATTGGGGTTTAGATTCTTCAACTATGCTGTAATATCTTTGTTTTCCCTTAATTGCTACATGTAAGGTGGGCCTACACATTTTCTGTGATTGTATTGCATTCAAATCAAATATCCGATAAGGTGGAATCCGAATTGACGATCGACCTTTCTCGGAATCAACAATCCAAGAGTGGATACAACCTTGTTGTGGCATCTAATGATAAAAGCTGAAATGGATATAACTATATAAAAGCCGGATGCATGCGACGTGTTTGCGACACGTAAGATTTTTATAACTCGCATGATTGCGACACATGTCGATTTAAATTTTTACTTCTATTATTAAGATCTTGACATGTGTCTTGAAAAAGAAAACTAAAATAAAAACTAATTAAAAATTTATTAAAAAGGGGAAAAAATAATTTCCATATTCTAAAGGAAAAACGCTACATATTCTAACGGATAAAGGAAAAAAAGTGGAAAAAAATGAAAAAACGATGTAAGTTCAGGTTCCATATTCTAACGGAAAGGGAAAAAAATATTTTTACAAACGTTATATTTTAAGATAAAAAGGATTCAAATGCTAACAGAGAAAAAGGAAAAATAAGTATCTTCTATGTCTCACCAAGACAAGGAAAACAAAATTATATTTTCCATATTCTAACCGAAAAAGAGAAAAAATAACATTTACATGTCTCATGTTTCAATCGTCTATGTCTCAACAAATCCTATATAATAAGCTCTAACCTTTCAAATTTAATTGTGTGTTTTCATTTTTTTGTTTTTTTCTTATATTTAATAATGTGCTTCCATCTTTTTTATGATAAAAAGAATCATGTCTTCCAAAGTTAAAAAAACAATGGAGATTATTTGACTCTAAACCAAGTGGATTGAAATCAAAATTATCGTTGTACGATATATGTATTTTTCGAAAATGAGAAGTTAGAAATCCTAAAGAAATTAAAGAATATCTTTTGAGAATTGAGATTCTATTAGTTGATCAAATATGCTTATTATAAAATTATAAAATTATACCGACGAGGTTAAAGTATTCAAAGGAGTTCCAGTCCATCTAGGCATCTAGCAAACGCAAACCACGAAGAGGTATGTGTTTAAAACTTGTTGATTTTATGTATTTCTAGTCTTACTTTATGCATTTGATAATCAATTCTGGTTGTAGAATACTCACCCTAATAACGTGGGGGTCGATTTGGAGAACTGCAACATCATAAGAGACATGAGCACCTCTTCTTTGCATACGAGGATAAGGGATGGTCTCGCAACCAGAAAGTACACCGGAGATGTGAGTGTAACCGTTGTGGTTGCTCGCTATACCCAAGATATTACCCCTGAGGTTCTACAAATTTTGCGAGATAACAATGTCGTTTGTCATCACCTGGGATATGGTAATTGAATTTACAATTTCATTTCCTTTAATGTTGTTACTTTGAGTGATTGAATTTGTGTTTTCTATGATCAAGATTCGGAGGAGAACAAACCAAAACGTGATGCTGCGGATAGAGCTATTATTGCGATGATCAACGAATTTGTAGCCGACCCTGAAAATGCCCCACCTCAGAACATCATGGTGTGTTCTAGTGATGGCTTTTTCCACACAGCCTTAAAACCTGCGAGGGATTGAGGCTTCACTACCTTGGGAGCATTTCGCCCTGGCACAAACAGTGAAAGAATGATCAGTCCTTATGTGAGGGACTCCTGGTTATGGAGACATTTAATGGGTCTTGGGGATGATATGGGCTGGAGGGTGGTCGATGAAGAGGTTCAAGAGGAAGAAGAGGAGCCGAGTGTGAAAAAAAGAAAATCAGCACAGAGAGTAGTGGTGTTGGAAGTTCAAAAAGAGGAAGAGGAGCCAAGTGTGAAGAAAGAAAAGTTAGAAAAGGGAGGAGAGGTGGCGGCAGGTAAACAGTTTGACTCAAAACCAGAGCCGTTCTAAGAGATTTAGAGCCCGTAAACAGGAAAAACAAATGGCCCTAAAAATATCTAATCCATTCAAACAATAAGCATAAACAAATAAAAACTATAGCAAAAAACAAAATGCATCATTTGTTTCAAGCTGTTCAAAGACATTTCTGAAATTTTACCAAAAAAAAACAAGTTACAGTTTTGATTAAAGCCACAGTTTTGTAAACTAATAAACGATTCATGTACATTAAGTCACATTTTGATTAATATATTGCTAGACTTAATAATTAGCAAGTACCTTCTGTTTATTGTTTGATTTTTTTTCTGTTTCTGGAGAAAAAGAAGAAGTTAAAAAGTCGTCAATCAAAAGAACAAAGCCCTAATATTTTCTGTAATTTAAATTAATTAGTAATTAATTGCTATATTAATCTAAAATCGTTTTACTAATACTACTAATACATATAAACCAATAATATATATGGGCCCTTCATTTTTTTTAAAGAAATTTTGGGCCCGTAGGCCAATGTTTCAAAATATAACATATGGGTGCTCAAAACACAGGTTGGTTTAGAGAAAGCGCATCCGTATACAAAGTACAAAGTGACCAAGTTTCTATACGCGACGTCAGAGATCCACGTACCTGAGTCATTCCTATTGTTCCCATTTTCACGTGAGGGATGGACAAAGGAATCGAACTGGATGGGTTACGTGGCGGTGACAGACGACCAAGGCACGGCGCTTCTTGGTCGGAGAGATATAGTCATTGCTTGGAGAGGCTCAGTGCAACCACTATGGGTCAATGACTTCGCATTCGGTTTAGTCAACGGCAAAAAAAAATTCGGCGAGAAAAACGATCAAATACAAATCCATCAAAGTTGGTACTCAATCTACATGTCTGAGAACGAACGGTCACCTTTCAATAAGGCTAATGCTCGAGACCAGGTATGTGTAGATTAATTTTTAAATGACGATTTTGTCCTTTCGATGTTTTGTCAAATTTTCTGAGAGGAATTATTGAAAAAGGTATTGCGAGAGCTTGGGAGATTGTTGGAGAAGTATAAAGAGGAAGAGGTTAGTATAAGTATATGTGGGCATAGCCTTGGAGCTGCGCTCGCGACGCTTAATGCTACGGATATTGTGGCGAATGGTTATAACCGACCAAAGAGCCGTCCTGACAAGTCTTGTCCCGTAACGGCCTTTGTCTTTGCTTGTCCTCGTGTTGGGGATTCTGACTTTAAGAAACTCTTCTCCGGGTACGTCTAATTAATTTTACAAGATTTTTGTCACAAAACATACAAAATATGTTTTATTACCCATAGTCCTTAAACATTGTGTTGAATGAATGAATGTACTTTAGTAGAAATCGATCAACATGAAAGAAAAAAAAATACAAATAAATCAGATGTTATAATTTAATAAAAATACAATTAGAAAATGTTTGTGATCTCTTTTTATAATATTAAAGATATGATAAAGAATCTATACTATATAAAAGTTGAGGCTATAAGCCTCGAAGAGCGTCCACATAGGATTATAAAATGAGATCTTATTAGTCCACATAAGCATCTTCAAATTAAGAAAGTTTCCAATTTTAAACACCAATAGTATCATTCCACATAATCATATAAAATTATTTCCAAATTTTAAACAACCAATAGAATTAATCTATATCATCATATAAAATTAGCTATATTTTTAAATTAGTTATTTTTTATGTTTCAAGAAAATTAATTAATAAACGTTTAAATTAGAAACTCCACAAGTCCAACGTAATTAAATTAATATTTTTAAAATTATTGTTAAAAAATATAATTTACTAAATTTTAAAAATTATATAAAAACATTTGTATAACTAAAATATTAGTTATAAAGAATTAAATAAACCTTAAGGTGAATATCTTTGACCAAACTTAAGTTTTTACAAATAAAGAGTAGGTTACACCATAATAACTGAAGAATTGTTCTAAGCAAACAAAGCCAACATTGCAAAAGAGTCGATCTCAACATTACATAATCTATGAATAAAAAAATGGAGATAGAAACAAAAATGCGTAATGTCGTATAGAAGACATATGAGTTCATTTGCAGTTTTTTTAGGTGATGAGAGAGATCAAGCTTTGGGAGCTAAAACAAAAAATCAAGAAAACAATAGCATACTATATAATATTTAGTTCATCGTAGCTTAAAAAAATGGTCGAAAAAGTAAATAGTTTGTTTGGATTACATCAACAAAATAAGAGTTCATATTCGGAGGATAATGGAAGTCAGACAGAGAGGGAAAGAAGATTGATGTCTGGCATCCTTCACATCCTTTAAGAAGATTTCATCTCCATGTAAATAACGATTTTCAAATAAGAGAAAATCACGAACCTTCCAAAAATGGCAAAATATATAAGGATAAAGAGATATAGGCAATAAACCTATTAGGGGTAGAATAATCAGTTTTTCTACATCTTCAAAGAGTTCTGAAAAATGTGTGAGTTTGCCATAAGTTTATTGAAGCAGCTTGATCCAAGACTCATACTGTAGAAAGACATATGAAGAAGATATGGAGACTGTTTCTTTGATGATCACAATGATTGCAGGAGGTGTATCAATTCCATGAGCAGCCAGAGTTTGATCGGTCAAGACAAAGCTTTTGCCATCAAATTCAAGAGGAAATATTTCATTTTTGGTGTAGTATAAACTTGCCAAATATGATTACTCGATTTGATTAGAAACATGATATGAGGTGAGTTAATAACCATTTTTGCAATTAAATAAACACTAACTGAATTTTGCAATTTCTAAACAAATATGTAACTAACAAATTTTTTGAACAAGAATGTATTTATAAACAGATTTAAGGCGGAAATATTCAAGTAAACATTAATATAAAACTACTTCTAAAAAGAAATGTATACCATAACGCATAAAAATGTGACAAAATTACTAACAAAAAATCAACATTGAACAAACAATGATTTAAGATTTTCTTTAAGCCATAAAAAAAATATACATAATTTATATTATATAAAAGCTAAATATATACTATTATGATCAAAGTTTATAAACTAATAACACGATGTGTAAGTTAAATGTACTGAAAAATAAATTATATGTTGTTTATAGCATTTTAAGTTCTAACATAACGAATTGAAGTTATTTTAAATAAACATCGTGTTACATACAAATACTGTTGACATCTAATTTTAAGAATTTCACTATACATATTTAAAAATATATTTCTGTTTAGAAAATGATTAACACGTCACAATAGTTCATAAATTAACATTACATTTTACTAATATAATATTTGTCCTATTATAATGATTTGAATATCTTCAAGTAAGTTTTGGTCATTAGACATACACAAACATTTTTGTTACCGGGATATGATCTAAACAATATTTTTGTATGTCAAGATTTGATCTCAACACGATATTATATATCTAAAAACTTTTGTTTTCCAGAATTTTGGTATTGAAATATTATTAAATTTTAATTGTTGATTTTTGCAGTTTAAAAAAAATATTCTTTAAGAATATATTTTAAACCGATTTAAGATACAGACCCGCGCGTGCGCGGGTGAAAGTCCTAGTAATAGCTAAAACTATAGGTGTATGCATGCATGCAATTACAAACCCAATCCGAATTGCATGCAATCACATCACATAAATCATAAAATTTATAAGAAATGTAATGTTTTATATAAAAATGAAGCTTTTATCTTCATGTTGTATCAAAAGTCTAATAATAAGGTTAATGGTACGTTATTTTTAAATGAAACGTGACTTATAATTAATGCAATTAAAACAGATTGCAAGATCTCCGAGTGTTACGAATAAGGAATCTACCGGACGTAGTTCCGATCTATCCACCAATAGGTTACGCCGAAGTTGGAGACGAGCTTCCAATCGACACAAGAAAGTCACAATACATGAAATCTCCCGGAAACTTCGCGACCTTTCACTGTCTAGAGGCTTACTTGCACGGCGTTGCAGGGACTCAAGGGATAGCCAAAGCTGACTTGTTCAGACTCGATGTGAAAAGAGACATTGGACTGGTCAATAAATCAGTCGATGGTTTAAAAGACGAGTGTATGGTCCCAGGACACTGGAGGGCTCTTAAAAACAAAGGTATGGTCCAACAAGACGATGGGTCTTGGAAGTTTTGGATCATGAGAGTGATGACAATGAAGATTATGATTTATGAATTTTTGGTTATTTTTTCTTTGTCAAGTGTTGGATGTTGATGTTTGGCAAAAGACGACTGTATACTCAACGTTGTATTTCCCTTTTTTATTTCTTTTTAAATGTTTACATTGTAAAAATCTGAACCATTTTTTTCAAAAAAGAATCTGTTAGTCTTTTTCTTTACAAATTTTTGTTCTTCCTTTTTATGTTCAAATACGAACCATTTATGGGTTTTATTGTTTTTGAATTTGCATTTGTATTAGTATAAATTCGGTTCATATGTCATGTTTGCATTTAAAAGACATCATTTTCTTTATATTCATGAATACGTCTAAAGTTAGATATAAACGCAAACCTCTTTTTCATTTTTACATTTAAATATTTATTTTCAAATTATATAAATTAGACCGAAGCTTCTATCTCACTTATCAGTTTCATCGATTTATGATCGTTACTCTGATAAAATTTCAAGTGGGTGTCAACAACTAGTTATCTACCTTTCATTCTTTCTATTTTTGACCAAAGGCGTAAAAATATCTACCACAGTAAATATTTTCAAACTTGTTATTGTACCTAATTTCAAAAGCCAGTCTCTTTACAAGCTCCTACTCGTGTTTGGTCACCATGTGGTTATGACTTGCTAACTGAAACTGACCCATCCCCATCGATCGTTAGCACAAGCGTTAAAAATTCACAAAAAAACAACAATAAAATTATACTTCCTTCATTTCTATATTTCTATTTGTTAGATGTTTAAGAATTTGGCAATTGTCCAAGTCGCCTCACATAATCAAACCATCCGCGACTAAAGCAATAGTCAAAGCCAAATAAACCATACATTTTGGCTAATAAATGCCAATGCCACTTGCAATTTTGTAATTAATTCCCTAATCATATAGATTAATTACAGTTTGAAAATTCCTCCATCCATCCTGTTTTAAGTTTCACACGTCGTGAATTAAATTACAGTCCAGAGAGAGATAAACTAGAAAACAAAATTGTTAGTTAAACATTAAATAACAACATTTATGATAGATATTTATTTATTACAAATATAGGGTAGTTACTGGTTGAAATAGTCAGGAACATGAACTTATGAAGTTTCTTTTACATGTCGGGTGCAAATGGATGAACTTGAGGAACAAAATTCCTTAGAATTGGGTATTCTTCTGAAATTTTATCAGATGCAATAAAAATAACAAGTCTACAAATCCTGCTAAAAATTGTTCTTCTAGAGGAATTTGTATGTCACCCATTTTGCACCGGTCTTCTTTTTCTTGTCCATTTTTAAATCTTTCAAAATACTCACTCTTTCTGCGTGGTAAAATTACTCCATTTTCTTCTCCCTCAAAAGACTGGAATTTTATACGTCAAAATACATTTATCCATGCAATTACATTTAAGAAATAGTCATTCCTCCAAATTTCTATTAATCAAGTCTATCCAATGTATCAGCGAGTGTGTGATTTGAAATATTCATCAGGGCTACCAAGTCAGAGTCAATTGAACACCAAAATTTAACGGTCTTAACTCTAACGAAAAAAATGTAAATGACTTGACAACAAAGGCTTTTTTGGTCAATGATGAAATTTTGAATATGGTGATACCAAATTATTATATAAAAAGGCATACCTCTTTAACGAAGCTAGAACAGGACCTAACTCACTCCAGATAATCAGAGCTCAGTATCTAGCTTTGTGTCTTAAATCATCTTTTATTTTGTTCCTAATCTAAACCAACAAGAGAAAGAAAAGAAAAAAAGAAAGAAAGAATGGAGCACGCTTCGACCGTGAGATTCTCTAGCTGTCGAGGAGTCGCGTTTGAGATTAAACCTCATGCAAACCCTTTCGGGATCGATACAAGCGATCAAAACCGCAACGCAAACGCTGAACGTGAGGAATCGAGCAGCAGTTTTCGACGTCCATGGGATTTCATGAGAAACGCCTCAAAAGTTTTTCCTTCATCGATTCAAGACTCCATGAGCCGAGCCAGCAGCCATTTCTGCGATTTGGACTTCGACAAGGACGAAGAAGACGAAGAGAAAGACGAGTTTTACTACTTAGAAGGAGGTGGAATCAAGGAAGAAGACGAACAACACAGTGAGTCAGACGAAAAGGCAATCCTTGCTTCTTCCGCAAGCAAACACAGCGAGAAACCGCAGCAACCACCGGTTCCAAAGAAACGCGCTTCAAGACTCTCGATCATACTTCTTGATCAAGGACTGTTCACCGTTTACAAACGCCTCTTCGTCCTCTCGTTGTTTTCAAACGTCGTAGCTCTCGTTCTCGCAGCCACGGGACATTTCTCGTACGCTAGAAACAGAGCGGCTCTGTTTTCAATCGCCAACATTCTTGCCCTAACTCTCTGCAGAAGCGAAGCCTTCTTGAGACTCGTCTTTTACCTAACCGTAAAACTCCTCGGACGCTCCTTCATCCCTCTCCAAATCAAAATCGCCGTCACAGCGCTCTTACAAAGCCTCGGCGGTATCCACAGCGGCTGCGGCGTTTCCTCAATCGCTTGGCTCGTCTACGCATTGGTTCTCACTCTTAAGGACAGAGACAACACTTCAACAGCGATCATAGCGGTTGCGTCCGCGATTCTCTCCCTCCTCTGCCTCACTTCCGCGGCTGCGTTCCCTCTTGTTCGCCATTTACACCACAACGTCTTTGAACGCGTCCATAGATTCGCCGGCTGGTCCGCGTTAGGCCTAGTTTGGGCGTTTATAGTCCTAACGATTTCTTACGATCCAAAATCAAGAACGTACACCGACAATCTCGGCTCGAAACTTGTCAAAACGCAAGAGTTTTGGTTTACGCTAGCGATCACGATCGCGATTTTGATCCCTTGGTTAACCGTGAGACGCGTTCCGGTTGACGTATCATCTCTCTCGGGTCACGCGTCACTGATCAAGTTCGGAGGAGGAGTGAAATCAGGGATCTTGGGTCGGATCAGTCCGTCGCCGTTATCGGAATGGCACGCTTTTGGGATCATCTCCGATGGGAAGACATCGCACATGATGTTGGCCGGAGCTGTCGGAGACTTCACCAAATCCTTAGTCTCGAAACCTCCGACCCACTTGTGGGTCCGTACGGTTCACTTCGCCGGCTTACCCTACCTCGTCAACTTGTACGACAAGGTAAATAAATATCTCTAAAACTTTGCGGTTATACTTTTGACTGTTTTTTAAATTTACTAATAGCAGAATTTAACAGCTTTCTGTTGAAATTTTGACTGTTTTTAATCAAACATACTACGCCGACATATTGGTAGGAAAATTTGGTGAAAAAGTATCAACCATAGCTGAATTTTATCAGAAATGTTTTAGAAAAAAGATTGATCATCACAAAACTTTATTTAGATATTTGTTTTCTTCTGAATTGTTATCATTAAGCTAATTTGTTTGTTAAATACCAATATCATGAATATTATCAGCTAAATATATTGTCTTTTTCACAGGTATTACTTGTGGCTACGGGTTCAGGGATTTGCGTATTTTTATCGTTTCTTATGCAAGAGAGTAAGGCCGAGGTATACTTAATATGGGTGGCTAAAGGATTGAACGAAAATTTCGGGTCGGAAATCGTGAACAAGATTAAAGAGTATCCTCATCAAGACAGGATCATAGTTCATGATACTGCGGTTCTAGGACGACCAAATGTGTCGGAAATGAGCGTAGAAGCTTCGAAGAAGTTTGGAGCTCAAGTAGTGATTGTTACAAGTAATCCTGAAGGAAGTCGTGATGTTGTTAATGCTTGTAAGGCTTCCGGTGTTCCTGCTTTTGGTCCCATTTGGGATTCTTAGATTTTACTATTTTTAGTATTTTGGTCCCATATATTCTTTTATCATTTTATTATTTGTCTCTCATTCCTTTTACAGTTATGTATATTTTTGCTATTTTCGTATTAAATAAAATCATAATAAAAGTGACGAGTTAGCAAGATAAGACTGATTCTGGTTATCTTTTTTTTTTTTTTTTTTTGGTCAACATAGAACTTTTATAAAAACCTTACTCTCCAATAAAGGAGAAAATGTTCCAAATACAGGACAACCAAGCCATACCGGCTAAACACTCCTCAACAACCCAAACGGAAATGGAAACAACAACAACAATATTATGGATAAGGGCTATCATGACACTTGAAACACCAAAACCGAAGAGATGTCCCCTGAACTCGACGACCACAGTAAGATGAAGCGAAATGATACCATGGGAATTATTGGATACATTTAGTAATCCTAATCCCGAGATTGAAAATGCATCTAGAGCATGTTTAACAATCAAGAAAACGACGTTGAACTCCAAGATGACAAAGCATCGGGTTACTAAGCCTACACCAAACGACGAAGTGCTTGAAGCCTTTGAACTCCAACTTCCTGCAATAACAACACTCGAACCAAACAGAACATTTGGAAGAGAGACAAACTCCACAAAAGAGTAACCAGCCAATATCAGATGGAGATTAGGAATATTCACACCAAATTGCCACACATCTGGTAAAATAAACTTCAAATTATCCATCACTATAGCAAGACTAGAGGAGGAACTGCATATAACAGTAAACAATCGCACAGAGGCGATAAGATCCGAATAAATCGGTAATGTCAGCATATCAGTACTCTCCGCACAAGGCAGAAGACAATAGCAAACCTGGAAACGATGGAGAGGCAAAACCGACGGGAATGGAGGCGGAGATCTGAGCGATGGAAAGGATAAACAGAGGAGATGTGATGGATGACGGGAGAAAGCGACCTGAGGAGATGGTAATGGAACGAAACATGGAGTGACGGGGAGAAGAAAAGATCTACCACCGTCAGGCGGATCCGGTGGATCCGGAAGCCTCACAACGGGGGGAAAACCACCGAAGAAGGAGAGTGACCGGAGATGAGAGGGATTCCCAGGCAGGTCAGGGGATTTGGCAAGAGCGTAACTCTTAGTGAGCAGATCCAAAGTATAAACAATCAGGGGCGGTGGTTCTGGATCTGGATCTGGAGGGGGAAGCGATAGCGGCGGCACAATCAACAGAGCAAGAACCAAGAGAGCCATGAGAGGCATGAGGGAAAGGAAGAGGAGGGAGAAAGGAGAAGATACTCACCGGCGGGCGTGAGGCCACGCGGCGGCGGCGGCGGCAAAGGAAAAAACCCTAGTCGCCTGCAGTCGCCCTCGAGAGAGAAAAGCGTTTTTTTTTTTTTTTTTTTTTTTTAGACTGATTCAAGTGTGGAAACGAGTTTGTAAGCTTACACCCAAAAGTTGAAAGTGCGTTGAGTCTATTACGAAGACTTATTAACTGCTTTTGAGTTTTGAGTTTTGAGTTGTACTTTAAACAAAAGTACAAAACAGTGCGACTTTGACTCCTAGGTTCTCATCATATATATAAGATTTGATCAATTCAAACCCGTAAAGTCTGAGAAATAAATGTTATAGTCAACAAAAAACATTACTATACATCCGACAGATCATATAAAACAGTTTTGATTTTTAAGATTAAGAAAACTATAAGCATACATTAAATAATGGAAATAAGATGTTGGTCACTCACAATTAAGGTGATATTTAACCATTATACATCAGTCATCACGCTCGTGATACCAATGATATAGTATGTTATGATTTCTTTTTCAATTTCTCATCTTACGGTTTTCTATATAACTAATGGTTTCTTTATGTATTTGTAAAATGGAGGAGATTGATTGTACTCTTCAATTCGGATTGTGTACTTTATGCACTATGCATCGAACGTAACATTATATATTCATATGAGCAATTTCGTCCAAAAAATAGATGCGGTTCGTTTGTTTTCCTATGAATATCTTCTCTATTCTTGTTTCCAATGTGATTACCAAGCTAATTGACTTTTTACAATAATGCATGTCCGAGTTAATTTACATCTTCACCATTCTAATTTTCCTTTAGTAGAATTTTGGAAAGAAGTTTGCTTATCTTGTTTCGACCAAAGCAAAGCTATTCAAATTATAAGAAGTTCTATATTTCAATAGTGACGTAAGATTAATAGATGTTAAATCTTTCTACTTAGCAAAAAAACAATAAAACAAAACAAAAAAATTTATTTTCTGAAAAAAATGAAATGAATCTCTTAAGTCCATTTAAAGAATGAAGACCCTTTAACAAAAAAAAAAAAAAGTCCATTTAAAGATTAAAAATCTGATATTGTCAATTGAGACAAACCTATGAACTACAGTCTATCAACACCAAAATTTGTATCAATATAATTGAAATTTTAATTATAATGCTATCTTGTAAACCATTTAACTATCTTTTATTAAATAAAAACCCAACATATTCATTTATTTCTTTTCTGAAAAAGTTTAAGCATTGGTGTGTGTTACACTGTTACTTCATTCTGTCCAATAGCACAATGAAATTGGGTAATGAATCAGGGGCAAATGGAACTGAATTTAATTCTCTATTTACAAGAATCAATTATAAAAGGAAAATTATATAATAATACAAAACATAAAAAAAAATATCCTCAATGTGGTCTATGACATAACAGATAAATACACTGAATTGTTGTTTCCCACTAAAACAAAATCTATGTACCCAAGAAAATGGTATACACTGAACCACAAAACATACTCAACAAGAACAATCTCAATTCTAATTCTGAGATAGTCCAGTTTGGTTCGGTTTAACTTAAACCAATTGGGTATCAATACGGATCGACCCAACACTTATCATCCTTGACAGCTTTCTTCCAACGTTCCTTGAATCTCTTCATCTCTACAAATGATTTCATCCTCACTTCTGGTCTATTATCCACTTCATGAAACTCTGATGATTCCTGTGAAATCTTCCCAAGAAACAAGCAAAAAAACACACACGTTTATTCAAGAACATATTTCTGCATCAAAACATATACAAACACTAAAGAAGAAGCTCCTACTGTTGATTTCTTCAGGTTGGTATCATTCCTCGCAGAGCTTGAAGAGGTTTCAACCACACCGAGTGTGGGAAGACCGTAGTGAACTATGTACTCCGCATCAACAACACCTACATTTCTCTTCCGATCACCCTACTCCCCAACCAAGAGAATGTGTCAAACAAGAACCGGTAAAACCGGTTAAGAAAGCTAAGCAAAAAAACAAAGTTAGAGAAGAAGAAACCAACTTGAGCACAATAACCAAGCTGCTTATCCAAACCCCAAGCATGGATCAAATCGTTCTGAATTTGAAAACAAAAGCATCAAAAACCAAGAACATCTTTATGCTGTTTCTTTGATCCATTTTTATGGTTACCTGAATCATATACCAAGAACATCTCCAAGCTGCTCTAGAGAAAACAGGTGCCATCATCTCTACCCACCTGCAAATCCAAGCTACATGTTAAACCCTTAAACGAGAGAGAGAGAGAGAGACATTTCAAGAACATATTCTTGAAAAAGAGTTTTACCCGATACAGGGAGGATTGGTGCTATGGTCATCACATCTCCCACTGCCTTTGTTTTTATACATCCGTCTGTGAACTTTCAAGTTCTTGCGACGAGCGGTTATAGGATGATGCACCTCTGATTTCGTAGTGTCGAGAGCCGGTTGCGATATCTGAAGACCTTCTTGTTTCACAATAGATAGGTATCTGAAAATGAAAACGATTTCATCATGTAAATGAAAAATGAGAGAAGGCAAGAAAAGAAAACAAAAGCTTATAACTTGGTGGATTACCGTTGAGGATTGAAATGACTAACACCAAGATCTTCGTCCCAAAGAAATATATACTCATACTCTGCAACTATATCCGGATGCAAGAACCGCTTAGCGAACCACCTGTGACATGAACATCATTCAGTGACCAGAGAATAATATATAAAAGCAAGCATAAGGTAAAAAACAAGAAATGCAAGAAAGGGACCATTTTGTTTGATTCATCACGGAAACATGGATTGCATGTTCATTCCATGGATACTGCTTCCAGTCGTCGACAACACCATCATAATGAAACAGCATTACAGCGAAATCTCGAGGAGGAAACTGAAACCGTAGCAACTTGTATCATTACTCTGCACAAAAAGGTGAAGAAGATCTTACTGATAGGAAAAGAAAAGAAGAAAACCTTTTGGATGACTTTGTTGACTAGCTCCTTTTGCTTGATCCCAACCGCCATGGCTAACAAACTCAACAAACGGTTCTGATTTCCCTGAAAAGAAATTGAAAAAGGAAAGATTTAAGATACAAAAATAGCTGTGAAAGTTTACAAAATCTTTGATGAATCTTCTTGACTGCTGAACAACCTTTTTTGAGTCACTGTAGTTCCATAGATGTTGCGTTTCCAAGTTTGATGTTTTAGCTATTATTCCTTGCGGTAATGCTTCAGTTCCCAATGGCTTATTGAGATTCTAAATGAAAGATATTTAATCATCAAATTTGATATCCAAGAATCCCATGAAAGAAACTCAAACAAAACTGAAGTTTGTTCTTAGAAACAAACCTCGCATGTACCGGATGTTTTGTTCTGAATGTTCTCAGTAATGTTCTGCATCTTACCAGTGATGTTATTATGCATCTTATCAGTGATCTCCCATCTTAGCAATTTCTGTACATTTCAACTCTTATTAATAAAAAATCAGAATACTCTATTTTGTGTTGACTACAATGTTCTTTGCATGTACCAAGAAACAAACAAATCTATACTCTCATATTTACTTATTACCGATTAAACAAAGCATATAGAGCTTAAATGATGTCAGACACAAAAGAGATTTACCTCTTTGAACTCTTTAGCAAGATAAGCATTGGCAATGAAGTAAGCACCACAGATCAGAGCAGTGGTGATTAAGATACTACAGAGACACGATCTATTCATCGGACCCTGCAATTTAGAGAGCTGATTATCAGCAGAACTCAGAGAAAAAAAACAAAGAACAGAGCCTAGAGACAGAGGCTTTAAATCACATATCAGAAACACTGAATCAGCTTTAAACTATTAGCAGTATGTGATTATAAGATAAAGTTGAATCAAATTCGAAAGATCAGTAATTTACAGAGATTTGTTTCATAGATTTTTTTTGCTATGACTCCAATGTATAAACCCATAAGATGAAGCTGTGGCTAACAGTTTTTCGCAAATTATGACAGAAGAATTGAAAAGCAATCACCTAATCATATATTAGACTACTAATCAATAAGTCAATTATATGAGTATGATTCAATAGAAAAATGAGGTCATTGTCTGGATTATTATGCATGATGAACAGAAGAAGAAGCTATAGCTTTCAATTCCTTCAATTATGTGAGAAGAAATGAGACGCAATCACCTAATTAAATTAATTGAGTTTATCATCGTCAACAAGTAACAAACCACAAACAGAGAAATTGGAAATACGAAGGAGAAGAAAAGCTTTTATTTTCACCTGTTTCATGAATTGGTTGATTGTCTCTGCTTCTGCCTTTTGGGTTTCTCTGAAAAATCTGAAGCTTTTTGTTCCTTACAAAAAGGTTTTTTTTTTCGACGGAATAAAAACTTTTGGAGAAGGAAGAGGAAGAGACGAAAGTGAGAAGAAGAAACGAATATCCCGAACTTGAGTCGTTTCAAATTCTCCTCTCGAAAATTTCGATTTCTAAAGCTTTAAAAGGTAAAAAGGATTCAGCTTTTTTTTCTTCTTTTTTTCTGAGTCTTCGTTAAACAATGAAAAACCCAAAAGTCTCAGAGAAGCTTTTAGCTGATCAGTTTCAATCAACTCTGTCGCTGCTTCATAAAAACCGAAGCTTTCAGAAACGGAATTGACAAAAATTGACCTGAGATATCTGAAAAGATGAGAACTTAAGAAGTAGAAAATCTGAGAATTGATGAGGAAGATTGAAGTTAAGACTGTTAGAGAGAGAGACACGTTTTGTGGGATCGTGGAGCTTTTCAAGGGTTTTCAGGAGAGAGGTTTGTCAATTGTCTCAAAGAGGAGAGGAAAGTGGTAAGTGGTGAATACAAATGCTTGATTCTGATTGGTTCGTAACAATTATTTATTTAATTTCTATTTTCATGCGTGTGTATATTTGTCTCTCGTTTAGGAGTTGAAAGTTGAAACCGACCGAGATATTATTTGTTGTCGTCATCAATTTCCAGATCAGATTAATTAAAAAGTTCCAAACTTTATTTTTGTTTGTTTAAAAAAAAAGAGAACTTTATCTGATTTTTTCACCGAACTCTTTTGGTTCTGTTATCGGCGGGAGATTTTCTCAACATCGCCGATGTTCTCTTTATCGTTAATTCAACCGCATCTCCGGATTTCAGAGATTCCGAGCTTCAAATCGTCGACGATACTGAGCATCAGCGATGCGAGACCGAAGCGAGAAGAACAGAGGAACGGGAAATTATCTGGGTTTCGTCTCTTTTCTGGAAAGAAACCATCTTTCGATTCGGGTTTTAGCGATTCCTTCGAGCTAGAGTTCGCCGGAGAGAATTTGAATCGCGATGAAGACGACTCATCATCTCCCTTGGCGAGCGAACAAGTTGTAGATTACGCTCTGCTCGCGGAGTGGCTACAGTCTTCAAGCGGGATGCGACTCATAAAAAGGATTCACGCCATGGCTTTGAAGTGCTTCGACGATCAAGAGATATATTTCGGCAACAATTTGATCAGCTCATGCGTGAGACTCGGCGATTTGGTTTACGCACGTAAAGTGTTCGACAGTATGCCTGAGAGAAACACTGTCACTTGGACTGCGATGATCGATGGATATTTAAAATACGGTCTTGAAGATGAAGCTTTCTCGCTGTTTGAAGACTACGTGAAGCACGGGATACGTTTCACGAACGAGAGGATGTTCGTGTGTTTGCTGAATCTGTGTAGTAGGAGATCAGAGTTTGAGCTAGGGAGGCAGGTACATTGTAGTATGGTGAAAGTCAGAGTTGAGAATTTGATTGTGGAGAGCTCTCTTGTTTACTTTTACGCTCAGTGCGGCGAATTGACGAGTGCGTTGAGAGCGTTTGATTTGATGGAGGAGAAAGATGTGATATCTTGGACAGCGGTTATATCGGCTTGTTCGAGGAAAGGGCATGGGAAGAAAGCTATAGTGATGTTTACTGGAATGTTGGAGCATGGTTTTTTGCCTAACGAGTTTACGGTTTGTAGTATCTTGAAAGCGTGTAGTGAAGAGAAAGCGTTGAGATTTGGGAGGCAAGTGCATAGCTTGGTGGTTAAGAAGATGATCAAGAAAGATGTGTTTGTAGGGACTTCGCTGATGGATATGTATGCAAAGTGTGGGGAGATTTCTGATTGCAGGACAGTATTTGATGGGATGAGTAATAGGAACACGGTGACGTGGACTTCGATCATCGCTGCGCATGCTCGGGAAGGTTACGGCGAGGAAGCTATTAGTCTCTTTAGGTTGATGAAGAGGCGGCATTTGATTGCTAATAATTTGACGGTGGTGAGCATTTTGAGAGCGTGTGGATCTGTTGGGGCTTTGTTGTTGGGGAAGGAGCTTCATGCTCAGATAATCAAGAACTCGATCGAGAAGAATGTGTATATTGGAAGTACTTTGGTTTGGCTGTACTGCAAATGCGGAGAGTCTCGTGCTGCTTCCAATGTTTTTCAGCAGTTGCCGTTTAGAGACGTGGTTTCATGGACGGCTATGATCTCTGGATGTTCGAGCTTAGGGCATGAATCGGAGGCGCTTGACTTCTTGAAAGAGATGATTCAAGAAGGTGTGGAGCCAAACATGTTTACGTACTCGTCGGCTTTGAAGGCTTGTGCTAATTCAGAGTCTCTTCTCATCGGCAGATCGATACATTCCATTGCAAAGAAGAACCATGCTCTGTCGAATGTGTTTGTGGGAAGTGCTTTGATTCATATGTATGCGAAGTGTGGGTTTGTCTCGGAAGCGTTTCGGGTTTTCGACAGTATGCCTGAGAAGAACTTGGTTTCGTGGAAGGCGATGATAATGGGTTACGCGAGGAATGGGTTTTGCAGGGAAGCGTTGAAGCTGATGTATAGAATGGAGGCAGAGGGGTTTGAAGTGGATGATTATATATTTGCTACGATTCTCTCTACTTGTGGAGATATTCAGCTTGATGAAAGTGAATCTTCTGCGACTTGTTACTTGGAGACTTCTTGATCGTTTCTTCTCTAGAAGGCTATGTTTCTCAAGTTTTTATATGACAGAGTTCATGAACAACATTCGTTTCGAGAATAGCACCAAATGTACAAATTGTTTATGTTGAGGATATAAAGAATCGAAGATTTCACCTTTGCAACTTGCAAAAGGAGATAATCATTGTTATACAGTAATCTTGTAGTTCTCTTGCAAAGTTGCAATGTTTAGAAGTTGGAGCATAGGTTTAGTGGGCCTTCCTTGATAAACATGGTTACATGGGCCTTATTGACAAAATCTCTTTTTGAGCTAGAATTATCGATGAACAACTTTTTTCATGATATGATTTGCGACTAGATTATAAGATTCAGTTGAGGTGCCAATAAAGTGAAATGATAAATATTAATAAGTTGGATCTTGTTTATCAATAATCTGAATCCACTATGTATTATTTAATCAATCCTTTAAGTTGAATCTTTAACAAACATTTCCGTAATGATATAATTTGCTATATATATTGTAGAGGATCAAACTTTTAAGGGAAACTTTCTTCAATTTTTGAAAAAATCATTACATTTTCAATTCAGGTAATCATCTTTTCTTTCTCGATTTAGAATGCACATTAGAGTAGACGGTCCCCACTTTGGCACGATAAACAGATTTGCTGCCTCTAGTTCATTTTGATTTTTGATGTTCATATTTTCATCCTTTTCCATCTTATCAAATGCTTAAATAATCTAAAGTATATTTATCAACGACATGATTTTGTGTTGATTATTAACTATTTCGATTCGTAAAATATCCTAGTTAATAGACAAGAAATTATATTCATCAACGACACGATTTTTCGTAGTACTATTTATTTTGAATAATATACACTATGTTAGATATTTGATTTTGGATGATACCACAACGATAATACTTATAAAAACTATTAAACTACATGTTTTTATCTGTTGTGGAAATATTTTACCTTTAAATGATGTGAAATTTGTATAAACTCCATTTTTATATGTTTTACATTTTTTTATGATGATATAGTACACACAAGTTATTTTTCCCTATAATTAAAGTATATACTATAAAGGCGCCTACTAATCTTTATGCTTAGTAATAAATTTGTTTTTATTCAAAACTAAAGCTGTCAACACTATCATATTATACTATATATATATGATATTAAACAATAAAAAAATCTTAAGGTTTATATAGCATCCAAATCGTGCGTATGTTGTTATAAAACGATAAGAAGGTCACCATGCTTTAATTTATTTTGTTGATATTAATCTAATATTTAACAGAAAAGAATTACTACAATATATACAATAGGGTCCATTTTGGTCGTGTGATAAGTCATTAGTTTTTGGCGTTACACTTACAAATACGATTTGCTTTTGACAAAAAAGAATACATCACGTTCGCCGTCTTTTGTTCGTCGATAAAAAGACTTTATTACATGATGCCATTTTCAGCCGATTATCCTCAGTTTGGTTTTCACGTTACTTTTAGGTCGCATGCTTTTTTTTTTGCATATTTTGTACATTGTTTATGCAACAGTGTTTATCTTATTATATGTGTGTAGTGTTCGGTTAATCTTTAATTAATTTTCTTTTGATACGCATATATGATTTCATCGGAATCTGTCCTTATCACTCATGACCTATCGTCCATGGGGCGATCATAGTATTAAGTGTTTGGTTTACTGTAAAGCATATGATTGATCAAATATTCAAAGATTAACAGCCAAATCTTTCTTTAGACAAACTGATGGACCATTGCTTTAAGTAAATAGCCAAATATTATTGACATACATATATGTAAATGTTGAATTACAAAATTTCCAGTTTAGACTTGAATAGACATTAAAAAAGTATAGAAACATAATTGTCTAACTCTAAAAATACACAACAACCACAATACTAAATGGTGTTATCTCAACTGAAAAACATACCTTAAACAAAATTTAGAGGTCACATGATCGAGAATGCTGCTTAAAAACATAATCAATATTTAAGGTTTCAGGTTTGGAGGGATGTACAATATAGGATTTGGCACAAAACTTCTTGGTAATTCAATAAAGAAAATACACAACAACAACAACAAAATAACATGGTTTTGTATGTATTGCTGAAAATGGATTTTACTAGTTCAATGCTATTCTAAAAGGAATGATAGAACAAAAAATATTCCTTATCATATATGAAGACGAATAATATTCCTTATCATATTTGAAGAGTAATGATAATTCCCTTTCTTTTATTCATCTTTTTTTTTTCATTTTTATTTATATTGTTCCTCGAGTGATCACCATTCAAAGCCATCGTAATTTTTATATTATTTACATGAGACAAAATTCTTCTCAAAATCAATTAATACGAGTATAGATATCAAAAGGGTAAAATTTCAAAACTACACTTTTTTCATTGAGTAAAAGAACTATAAGCCCCAAAATCTAAACTCTAATCTAGGATTAGTGAACCCAAATATATATACTAAAATTAAAAAAAATTAAAATATTTTCGAAAATTTCCACACTATAGTTATAGTTTTGAAAATTTGCAACTCAAAAGGTGTATTTCCTAAAATTTCTCTATTAAAAGACCATCTAAATATCGCATCCAACATTATTCGTTCGTTAAAGCCTTAAAGGGGTTACTATCAAATGTATGTAAGAAGCTCTTTCAATGACAAAAAGTTCCTTTCATTTAAGAAACCAGAGGTGAATGTAAGATCGCATACAACATTCATCCTTTTTTTATCCATTACTGTCTTCAACAGTTTTTTCCCTTTATTTGATAATCAAGATTAAATTAAACCAGGACTTAGGCACTGATTGTTTAAGACTTTAAAGACTTTGACTGTTAGATTTTTATTTTAAAGTATGGCTGTCAAAACTCTGTGACTTAATTGAGGCTTTAGAACCATCATCAAAATCGAACATATCTAAACTGTACTTTCCTTTCCTTCCATTTTACTGGTTTGTCAGTTAAAAAAAGAATACGTATTCTCATTATTTTTTTTCGTAACATGATAGTCACAATCAACATAATCATATATATGCATGACCATCTAAATCAACCTCATACCTGCGTTGCTATAAATATTGCAAAGGCACAAAATAATAATAATTAATCAAAAGTAAACGTGTTCTAAAGGCAAAGGATGACAATGACACAGTCCTTGTTTTAGTCGGAACATAACGAAATCTGAACATATAACGTATGTATGATAACGGAACTTAGAACAAAGTATCAATGAAACTGTTAACTTTCGTAATAATCTTACAAACGAAAATTCACAATCTTATTACAAAAGAAAAAAAACAGATTCACTGCAACCAAATTATTGATAAGAAATATCTCGAAGAAATTGAGAACAACTCATAATCATAAAGGAAACCCTAAATAACTAATGATGTTGTGGGTCGGGTCCTCCAGGGCTTAACCGTTCTGGAGTTTTCCCATGGCTGCCCGCAGCTGGATCATCTGCTACAGTCGGGCTCGTAGCCTCGATCGAAGGGCTTAGCTCTCTCACCTTCACCCCAACCGGAGTCCTTTCAAGAGGACGGCTTCCGGCAGCCGCTGAGGCTAATAGAAGAAACAACAGGAAGCATAAAGTGAAACTTAACTTAGCCATTACAAGTACAATATATTGCAAGTAGTTTCTATATCTATAGAAAGGCAATAGCAAGAGAGAAGGAGTATGTGAGGAAAGAAGTATTGTAATTGTGAATTAGTTCACGTGGTGTGTATGAGTATATGAGGAAAGAAGAGATCTCAGAAGGGTTTCTATTTATAGTGATTTATTTGAAGTATTTCTAGTAGTGGAGATGGGTTTAGCTAGCTTAGGGTTTGAGTGCTTATGGCAAGTGCAATCGTGAGTTGTCACCGACGACGACGGTTTTTATCGTTGCATTGATCTTTCTTCATTACCAAAACTTGTATGATAATCATATTTAATCTCTAACCAGCTTAGCAAGTGACCCTTGCGACTTGCCAAATGCAAATTGATGCTTTGAATAGTATTAAAATTTGATAAAGATTTGCCCCATTACGGTATAGTACACATATTTTATACGATCGACATCTTAATATATACTTCTTTGTGTTAATTATAGCCTAGGATTGGCCAAGCCCTTATAGACTCATGTGCGATCCATTTTATTGATTTGTTAGGTGGCATTGTCTCTAGGATGAATTCTATACTAATTCAAAACCAACTATGTGAATATCTCGTAGTGGCTAAATCAGTAGAGTAAAACAAACGATTACTTCAATATAGTGAATAATAAATCTTAAGATACATTATGTGCCAAGATTTGTCAATCCCTTATTGACTCATATATGTGCTTTAAACGCTCGCCGATTTGTTAGTTTAGCACGATATTGAAGTAAATGAAACCTATTAATCTCAAAACATGTACTACCAACTATATAAATACTATAGTGGTAAAGTTGTTGATAGGACTAAGTTGGATTGTTCACAAATGAAGCTTGAAGATAAAGTTTTATCCTTTTAAACGATCGTTTATCCGTAGTTACATCATCAAACTAAGAAAGATTTGAATCTTATGTATTTACACATATGGGTCTCCCAAAAAGAGCGATAAGACGGCTTCGAGTGCGAATTATAATAAACAAATATGTCGACAAAGCACAAATATTGAATACAAAAGTTACACCAATTTCTAACTCGACCGTCCCTATCCAGTGACAGCATATATAATATATGCATGCGCACACACAAGTAATATAGATATGTGTGTGTGCGTGAGAAAAAGAGAGAGAGTTAATAAATACGAGGTATTGATAATGGACGAGGAGAGTGATTCATGAAAATCCAATAAGATAGAAAAGGAAAGGAGTAAAATATGAAATGAAAGTCAAAGGCCAAGAGCACTTATTCATGGGTTTGTGTTGGTTTTAGATTGGTGTAAGATATATTATAGTTTCTATTCACATTTGATTCATCAGGAGATTTCACTACCAAGAAGAATATTCAAAAAAGTTTCAACCAGAAAAAGGTGTTGTAATTTTTATTACATTTGTCAGGAAGTGGGTAGTGTAGTTTAAGATTCCACTAAGGTGAGGTTAAGTCATATAGTTAAAGGATAAGTTTCCAACTAATCACACTTCTTACACTGTAATTATGTTTCTAACTGAAGCATTTCTTATCCAAATCCAGATTTCATCATAACATGGTGTCAGCAAATTGTTTGACCAAAATATTATGCAACACATCAGTAAATCACTAGAGCATTTTAGTGACAGATGTCACAGATGAAAGTGACTTACTGTCTATAATTTATGCTTTTGGCTTATATATTTCCTTGAAAAAAGCGAGTAAATTTTGACAAATGGATTATCTTCCCAAATAGATCTTTTTGGGTTTCTCTGAAAATTGGATATTTGCCTATTTGGTGTTATTCTTCCTCTGATCTCATTAAGTGCTTTATAATCTGATTCGATCAATTCTCTGGCAAGACCATGAGACCATCTAATAGTAATCTTGAGATAAATCATGTTCGGTGTTTTCTTATAAAGGATTAGAAGGCTAACAATACGAAAAAGAAAACATATTGAAGAATAATCATTAGTCGAATTTTAACATTAAACCGACTAATTACTAAACTAGTAAGATGTACTAGTATATGTTATCTACTAAGAAGGTTAAAACTCAAAACCCATCTATACAAGAACAATATAACCCACAGTCCAACCCAATGAGACACATTTACCTGTAACCAGAAAGACAATTTCCATTCGCTTCTCAGCTGGCTTGTAACTGGTACCACACTACCACTAACTCTAGTTATATCTCAATTCTCAAATGTTCCTAGTTAAATCAGAACAGATCAAACCCTTTAACCAAAGAAAAAAATCAGAACAGATCACACATATAAAGTTCGATATGTTAAAGTCAGGAATAGAATCATACTGATATTGGAAAGAAAATCTGCAAGAGTTGTAAACTATTGAAAAACCAGTATACTCATTGGAAATATATTTTCTGTGTTGGATACATGAATGCTATTGGATGGGTATTGATAAATACCCCTAATTAAAAGAAGTCATACAAAATTTTAAAAATTGGAAAAGACCCATCTCTAGATTATAGAAACGAATTCCAAAACAAAAGAAGGAAAAGTCATCTGAAATGTCTACAAGATAAGGCAGAAGAAGAAGAAGAAGAAGTAGCGGGCTTGAGACAGACACCAGATCTTCTCTTCATGCATTTGGGATCAATCGATAGAGATGGCGAAGAGGGCACCTGACGAATCAGGAACGAAGAGGACAATGGTGTTGATGAGACGAAGAGATTGGTGATGTCCTGAAGAGGCTTTCTAGGATTTTTCCTTCTCATTCTGATCTGGGTTTTGTCTTTATCGATTGATGAGCAATCCAAAGGCTTGGCAGAAATGGCGGCCATATAAGGTTGGACATTCTCTTTGTTGTCGTTTTGAAGTTTTAGATCGAGAGCAGCCATTGATGTAAAGCTAGAAGGAGGAACTGTATATGGAACTGAGCGAAATAGAGAGAAGAGAGAAAGAGAGAGAGATCGATGTGATTGAGGATAGAAGGAGGAACTGTATATGAAGTCAGTTAATAGGAGGGACTTTGAACCAGATTTGGAAGTGATGAATCTGAGATTTGTTTTTGAAATTTTTGTGGAGGGATTTTTGTTTTTGGTTTTGAGAATGGTTCCAAATTTTGTGAAACTAGAAAAAGGCTCTGAGTTATGGAGGGAACTTGCGGTGGAAAAAGTAAGATGATTCTGAGTTGCCATTTTGGTTAGGAAATTTGGTTTTGTTTTTACTAAAACAAGTTTTGACTTTTGACTTTGAGAGATCTCAAATCTTTTCATTGTACCAGTACCAGATGAAGTAGGTTTTTACGCGCCATTTTTAATTTAGGATGTGCGCCAAGAAGAGGAGGGAACCTACCGGGTTTTGTTAATTTGTTTTATTTTTTTAAACGGAAAATCAATTGAATCTAATTAGGCCCAAACTAGAATAGTTTTTGTTGGGCTTTATCTTCAAGCTCATATAGTGTCTCCCTTGTCAATGTACGCACGCATGCACACTACTTGGTTTTGGAATTTGGATCCTTCTGTATTGTGCGTGTAAATTCAAAATTATCAATAATCTATCTTAATCGTGTATGATGATAAATGGTTCCTTTTCACGAGTTTTGCAACATGACACAATTAACAAAACTGACAAATCCGGATCATGATTTTTTTCAGTTACAGTGGATAGTGGTGTTTATCTTTGTTTTTACTTTCCCCATGTTCTTTCTGCATATTAGTTTTTCGACCAAATGTTTCCAGTTCACAGTTCGAGTCGTCCAAGTAAAACGAATTGCTTCCTTTTTGAAAAGTTTGAATAATATTCTTTATCACTTCAACATTAAAGTTTTCTCATGTTCCAAATTTTACGTTTTTCCTTTATTAACCAGCAGTGTAAGAAAGACGATCTAGTACCTTGAAAGGCTTGGACTACTGTGACGCCAACATTTCTGGACTTTTGACGATAACGTGTTGGAGTAAATCCACTGAACCTGTAACCTTAGCCAATAGGACGATGCCACCTGATCAATAAATGAATAATTGGAGTATTCTTGAGATAGTTTCTGAGAAAAGAAAATGTCAAGATTCTTCTTATACCTTTTAAGCAACACTTGTTTGAGTGTCCCTTAAAGTCAACGTTGCTGCAAACTTCTGGACCATGCGGATGTTTCTGGTTATTAAGGGAAAAACAAGAGATTTTTTGCTAAAGATAGACACAATCAAACAATGGCAGAAAAAAAAGAGCTAGAAAAAGGATATCTTGTCTTCATTTAACGGATGGTTGAGCATCAGTAGCTTATTGTTGTTTACTACAGCACGGACAAGCAACTCTTTCGCTTCCTCATGTTTCTTCTTCAGAATGTTGCAGATCTTCAAATGAAACAAAAATAGCACAATTTAACAGTTTAGAAAATGCTGTACTGTGATCAAGAAGAGGGATCTGTTTATTTTTAAAGAAACTTACATTGTCGAGTTCTTTTGTATACGCTTCAGCTTTCTCTATGTTGTCATTATTCTCCGTGATAGGGATTTCCAGATTTGCCATGTTTGTCATCTGGTGATGAGACTTAGTCCTTGGGCTTTCCTTGACAAGCTCCGTGGTTGTATTATTATCTATCCTACCCCCTTGGCTTGAGAACTGGCAAAATCAAATGTTTGACGAATGTTATGTAAATTAAACAAAGAAAGGGTGTCCCAGTTATAGTCTGTTGGTGAGTCTTACCTTCCCTTGCGCAACTCTATGTGTGACCTCCTCAACGTTCCTGTGCAATCTCAGCCGTATAAGAAGTAAGAAGTAACGAAGCAAATATATAGATATGGTTTAGATAGCCAAAACTAGAAACCTGTTTTCTCTCGGAGACATGGAAAAGCGTTTAAGTTGCGGCTTCAGTGATCTATCTGCATCCTGTGGAAAAAGCAACAACTTTTCTTCAAGCTCTAGATAGTCAGATAGATATGTTCATTCAGTAAGAAGATAAAAAAATGTGAGTTGAAGAATGAACCTGATCAAGAGCTTTCCGCTTTAAAGAAGATGGGCAGTGCAGGATTTGTGTTTTGTCTCTGGGAGACAAATGATGGATCCCAGGGCTCTTTTTAACTGCTGGAGCTTCGGTATTTCTCTCCTTTCTTACGGAAGAGCCAACTTGTGGTTGCACTGCCGAACTGGGACGATCTTTATTTACTCCAATGGTCCTACAATGGAAGAGATTAGAGAATCTCAATTGATATCTTATTGTAAGATTCCATACCAGAAGCTGTTGTGTGTTCTTTTTTGTACCTTTGAGTTGCTGCACGCAGATCAGACATGATATTTCCAAGTTTAGGCCTTTCAAGAGATGTGATCTTGGACTTCTGCAAAGATTCAGCTCCAGAACTCAAATGTTTACTAAGCTTCTGAGTCAAGCTAGAAGCATCGAGTTTTGAGCTGTGACAGAATCCAAAAGCAAGCTTAGTTATGCATATCATTCTAATAAAGCTTGCTAGAGATAAAATTTCACGGCTACTAATTCATACGCAATGAGGTAATATCCTGTTTTTGGAATCAAGAGCATGGCAAGAGACAGGAATGAAGTAAACCAAAATGAGTTTATCTCACCTAATGTTCGCTTGCAGCTTTAAATGATCCATCATTCCAGCCACATTTTCTACAGTCTTAGCATTTGAATGGTCCTTGTGGATTACCTTTTCAAGAGAACTGCTAGTAAGAAAATGAATTTGTTACGTAGCTTATATATATATATATATATACTGTCTTGAAAGAAGGAGAGAAAAGCTTATTCTTATGTTTGAGCATAAAATCTCAGAAGTACCTGCTCGTATTGACATTTGCTGTTTCGGAATCCGTTTTGACAAGCTCAGCTGGAAATGTTATAGTTTTTGGATCCAGGTAACGCATCTTTGAAGGGTCCTTGTGGATTATCTTCTCATGAGAACTGCTGGTGATATAGTTGGATTGTTACCTAGCTTATATATACCATCTTGAAAGAAAGAGAGAAGCTTATTCTTATGCCAATCACAGAGAATTACCTGCTAGTATTGACATTTGCTGTTTCGGAATCCATTTTGGCAAGCTCCGTTGGACATGTTCTAGTTTTGGATCCAGGTAACGCATCTTTGACATCATGTCTGCATGTTGGAGAAGAAAATTACAGTGAAAAGATAGTTAGACCAAACTACGAAGAAGCAAACTATTACCTTTTATCAGTTGTGGGATTCATATTCCACCCAATCCTTTCTCGGGTAACTGGCCGGATCTCTTTTTGAATTGCAGTGGACTCCGGCACATGGGATTGTGGTTTTTCTGTCTTCTTAAAGAATTTGGATCTGATAATTCCTGAGTCTTTGTTTTGCATGGCCTTCAAATCAATGTGCCCTGGCACGCTGCACTCAGTTCACAGAATAAAGAAGTTAGCTACATATTCTGTTTCCTAGTTTACTGGCAGCATGACAAGTACCCATCAATCTTCCGGGAAATAGTAAAAGTAGTTTTGGTTGTTTTCTCTAACCTGTGAGATGGAGCCAGTGGTAGCTTTGCACTCGAATCTTGTTCTTTTACCTGCTCAGTTTGGCTTAGATGAGTGCCTGGTGATACTTTTCCTGACAGAGTTGTTTGAAAATGCCCGGCATCTGGACCACATAAAGTTCTTCTAGTGTGATCCTGTATATCTTCCTGAGAGCCTGTACTCATTTCTTCCTGTTGATGTTCGATCTTGTCCGAACATATCTGAGATGAGAAGTTTGGTTCAGCCTGTTCACTCTTGTCATAACTTGAATTCGTGGAGGAAGCCCTTTTATCGTTAGCATTCTCTTCTGGATCTCTAGGAAAATCTTCTTTGGTGCCAGACCTGCAGATTTCATGGCTATCTGGACTGGTTTCTCTGTTTGCTGCAGTGTATGTAGTCTCAGAAGTATGTAAGGGCGAGGGCGCTGCGGGATCATCTGAAAGACATGGTTCGTCTATCTTAACCATTGGACATGATGTCTTCAATGGTGAAGTGTTTACGGGTTGGGGTTGCAAACACATTGTACGAGTAGGTGAGGCTTTTCTCCTTAGACCTTGAGGTGATTCCACTGCATCAAAATTTTCCATGCTCTCTTGTGGAGCTTGCTTCAAGTCTTTGCTACTATCGACAACCATAGTATCTGTAGTCTTGGATATGAGGTTCTCTTTTTCAGCTGTAGCTTTTGCCTTGACATCAGTATTCTCCACGGAGGCAGCTTGTCTAGTTATCGGTAAGTCTGTGCCAAAGTCCAGATCATCTGACATATCAAATTTTCCTCTAGCAGAAAATTTTTCAGCTGAGGCTTTTGCCTTGACATCTGTATTTGCCACGGAGGCAGCTTGTTTAGTTGTTGGTAAGTCTGTGCCAAAGTCCAAATCATCTGACTTATCATCAACTTTTCTTCTAGCAGAAGTTTCTTCGCGATCCTTGGTCTTGGTCTTTGTCTCGCTTCCTTTCTTCGGTGGGCTTGAATCAAGATCAAAGTCGTCCAACCTGCTTGCAGGAAAAGCATGGTGTTAAGTACTTACAGATTGACACAGATAGGATTTTACAAAAGGAAATTGTTGTAATGGATTCATACGCATCAAAGTCATAAGAGAAGGTAAACGGATTCTTTTTCTCTTTTAAATTTCCACTAGATTTATCATCAGAGCTTTCTTTCGTTTTTGGGGTTTTCTTGGCTGGGCTTGAGAAATCAAAATCTGGCATGTCCATTTTGAATGATGATAAATTTCCAAAATCTCCATCCAGATCGAATCCCATATCCCTGAGAATGAGACAAAATATCAGAACTATATGAGACAGTAGGCATTGTTATCAAGCAAGAGCATCTTAGAGTAATGATAAAGGAGTAAAAATTCGATGTTTGAACAACATAAGCTTCGGCGCAAACATGGTTCAAGAAGCATATCATATAGGTTCCACTCACAGCTTAAAGGCATTCTTCTTCTTATTTGCTGGTGCGTCGAAGCCAAAATCCATTGGATCATCATCTGTCATTGACTTAAAGTCCCATGTATCTTTTTCCATGTCTTTGTCTGCAGGTAAACAATGGAAACAAAGAGATTACAGACTACTAAATCAATCTTTTCACAATGGGAACAACATCTTAAGATTTCAATCTATGCCAACAAAATTACACAGCTAGCCAAAATTTGAGGAATAGAACAATGAGGAAGATAATGAAATCTGAAAGATAGCGTGCATGATCTTTCTGATGTAAAGCTTTTTAACACAAAGTTATCAAGAAATTGCACTTGAGAATCCCTTCTCTTAAAACAGAATTTTTGCCGTAAGCAGTTTAAGTGAATTCCTCTATGCTCTAGCAATGCCGAGTTGGTTGTGGTTATGATCCAAACTTGTAAATTTTTATGGAATTCAATAACGTTCAGATCACTGAAACTAACTCTTAAACACTTGAAACGTACCGAGCATTAGATCTTTCTCCTGAGTATCTTTAGAACTTCTTTTAGCAGGTGCAGACATGGCGAAATCTGATCAGTATTACCTCTGCCAACAAACTGCCAAGAAGAAAATGCCATCAAAACCAAAAGAAAACCAAGTTACATGGCAAACTAAACTAGCATAGAAGAAACAATGCTAATACACAAAAATCATAAGTTCCATTGACATTCTTCCAAAAAGCTATGCGACTAGCTAGTAAGAGAGAAACTATCTTAAAGGAGATATGACGCATACGATTATCGGAGAGACTGAGAAACATAGAAATTCAAAACCATGTGATAATCCGAGACGCAATCAATCAGAAGATAGAAGAAATGTAGCAGAGATTAAGCAACGAGATTCAACAATAACTTAGCGAAATCCAGGCGATTCGTAGATTTTAGGCAATGAAACTGTCACTGGAGACTATTTTCGGGAAGAAGGAGCAGTACGAAACTAAGCGAGCTAGAAGGAAAAATCAAACATATTCTTCACATTGATCGAACATTTCCTTACTCAAAATCGACGCAGAATCGCTAATGAACAACGATCGTCAAACGTCGAACCGTTTACAAGCCTAAGCCAGAACAACGCACGACGGTGAGATTCTACTGGCACGACGGTGAGATTCTACGGGAACGACGAGCAAAAAACGCAAATTCGTACCGATTAAAATCGTTGTCCAGTTGATTCCGTAGTAGGCGCTAACGGTAAACGTTCAACGGGAAGAAGACGACGGCACCGGAGAGACAAATCGCCGACGAAGCTCAGGGGGGAGATTTGAATTCGCTGGGCTGTGATTGAACGATTTGGTAATGGATCGTATTTGTGATGTTGAGATGTAATTTGGGCCTTTGCAACCTTTATTTATTCCGCGCCGCTTTTCCTATTTTTATTTAATTTTTGAATTTTATTTGTTTTTTTACTTTAAACAAAATGACGAAGATAGAGAAAATCTATCTCCTTATCCTGACCACAGAAGCGAATCATCATCACCAATTGAAAACCAAATTTCTCAACTGAGAAGAAGCCAATCAGAAGCTGAGTGAAAGCAAGCTCACACAAAAATGGCGTCTCTTCTCGGAACTTCTACTTCTTCTTCTGCAATCTGGGCTTCTCCTTCTCTCTCTTCTTCTTCTTCCTCAACACATTCGATCTCCCCCATTTGCTTCAGGCCAGGTAAGCAACAAATCACTCAAAACCTTAAACCCTACTGTTTTCTCAATTTTGAATCGAAGAGTGAATTCTTGTTTACAGGAAATTTTTTGGGGAGAAAGCTAAATGCAGGAATCCAAATAAGGCCAAAGAAGAACAAGTCTCGTCACCATGTCTCGGTTATGAATGTAGCCACAGAAATCAACTCTACTGAACAAGTACGAGTCTTTTTTCTTTTTAATTGCATTTTGATGATGTTCACATAAAGTTTCAGACTTTGCTTGGTTTTACAAACTTAGTATGTAATGGTGATTTTGTGTGTTTAGGTAGCTAAGTTTGATTCCAAGAAGAGTGCAAGGCCGGTTTATCCATTTGCAGCTATAGTAGGGCAAGATGAGATGAAGCTATGCCTCTTGTTGAATGTGATTGACCCAAAGATCGGTGGTGTGATGATAATGGGAGATAGAGGAACCGGGAAATCCACAACGGTTAGGTCTTTAGTCGATCTGTTACCGGAGATTGAGGTTGTTGCAGGTGACCCTTACAACTCGGATCCTTTGGATCCTGAGTTTATGGGAGTTGAGGTGAGAGAGAGAGTCGAGAGAGGAGAGAAAGTTCCTGTTGTTGCGACTAAGATCAATATGGTTGATCTTCCATTGGGTGCAACGGAAGATAGAGTTTGTGGAACAATTGATATTGAAAAGGCTTTGACGGAAGGTGTAAAAGCCTTTGAGCCTGGCTTGTTGGCTAAAGCCAATAGAGGGATACTCTATGTCGATGAAGTTAACCTCTTGGATGATCATTTGGTTGATGTGCTTTTGGACTCAGCTGCTTCGGGTTGGAACACGGTTGAGAGAGAAGGGATTTCGATTTCTCACCCGGCGAGGTTTATCTTGATTGGTTCTGGAAATCCTGAAGAAGGAGAGCTTAGGCCACAGCTTCTTGATAGGTTTGGTATGCACGCGCAGGTAGGGACTGTTAGGGATGCTGATTTGCGAGTCAAGATTGTGGAAGAGAGAGCTCGTTTCGATAGTAACCCCAAGGACTTCCGTGATACTTACCAGACAGAGCAGGACAAGCTTCAAGACCAGATTTCAACTGCGAGGAGCAACCTTTCCTCGGTTCAGATTGATCGGGAACTGAAGGTGAAGATCTCTAGGGTGTGTTCAGAGCTCAATGTGGATGGGTTGAGAGGAGACATTGTGACTAACAGAGCAGCGAAAGCACTTGCAGCTCTCAAAGGAAAAGATCGAGTAACTGCAGAAGATGTTGCAACCGTTATCCCTAACTGCTTGAGGCACCGTCTCAGGAAAGATCCACTGGAATCTATCGACTCTGGAGTTCTGGTCTCCGAGAAGTTCGCCGAGATTTTCAGCTGATTATTTTCTTGACTCTTCCTACTACTCTGTAAACGGTGAGAAGAAGCAGAAGCAATAAACAGGCAAAACTGATTGAATATAGAGTTTATGCTTTTTCTTCATTAAGTTGACTTGTTCAATACATAGACTCAAAAGAGCTCTGGTTTTTTTGTATTCTCAAAACATTTTATGCTTTCTCCATTAAGTTGAGTTGTTCAATGATATAGCTCTGTTTCTTTGCATCTACAAACATTCTTGAATTGATTTAGTCTAAACAAAAACAATCAAGAAACGTTGTCAGAACTATCTTGAAGCTTCCTGATTAGAAGGACATAGCGTTTTGCCGGTTCTGGTAAAAGTGTGGAGCAACTTCTGTCAGCCAAGAAGGATTAATGGTGACGACATTCCTCATGTATTGACGCTCTGTTGAGACAATGGATTGGTAAACCACCCATTTCGGGTTCACCCTGAAGATCGTAAACCAAATCAGCTTTCACATTCAAACTTTTGATGTTATCAAGGTTTTTGTCGAATCCATAGCAGCAGGATACTACTAACCTGAACAAGACAGATGACGGGTGAATATAAACTTCTTCAGCGCCTCTAATGGTCTTGTATACCCCATTGCTGTGTGGCTAAACATCATAAGAAAAAATGTTACAGTTTTGATTACTCTATAAAACAGAAAAACGATGTGCAGCAACAGAGAACTGAAACAGGTCACTTACTTCTAACCGGCATGCATTGGCGAAAAACCCTGCAGTCACTGCTTTTCTCACAGCCTGAAAACATAAAAATATCATTAACATTAAAAATCTGCAGCCTTTTTCAAACTGAAGCAAGGTGATACACTTTTGTTACCTCCATGTCTCCATCGCATGATTTCAGGGTGATGCCTAATCTCCGAGCAATCCGTTTGAGTTGATCCCTGATTTCAACAACTTTTTTCTGCCAAAGGAGACGAAAACAACATTAAAATTGGGGAAAGGAGAACAAACAATGTCTACTTGCTAGTTCTGTTATTATACACACCATGGACTGGTAGTTGAGGAAGTTCTTGTAACACCATTGTGAAGACTTCTTCGACTCAAGAAACACTTTGTATACATTCAGGAATGTGACATGGTCACCCTGAATAGACAAGACATGTGATTTTACTCGATCAAACAAAATACTTTCAGTGATATAGTTAGCTCAAAGCTTTATAGCAATATATACCTCGGCGGCTGCAAATCTCAGTTTTGCTTCATCTTGTTCTTTCTGTACTCCTCTGGCAATGACCCAAACGGACTGCATACAAATATATTCAAGATTGCATCCATTTAGTTTCAAATCCCATAATTTAGATAGAAAGAAAGTTCATTACAAATTTTTGCATTTTAAAGAGAAGAAACTTTTATATGCAGAGGAAAAGGTGTAAAGAGCTATTACTTGGATAGAGAGAACTGCAGCGATTGTAATGATCTCATCTGAACAACCAAGCTCACCTGAAGCTAAGATCATTTTCGATATCATTGGGTCCTAGCAAAAAAAATGACGAAACTGAGACATGTAACATTTTCGATGAGCAATGGAAAGTAAGTAACTCAAGCTTAGGAAGAGAAAGTACCAGTGGAAGTTCTGCAACTTGGAATCCTGTTGGCGAAGTGAGTTTTGCATCATCATCGAGGATTTGAAGTGAATAAAGTACTTCAAGTGCCCGGATCATTGCTTGTGGGGATGGAGGTGCAGGCCAATCGAAACCCAATATATTATCTATGCCCAAAGCTTTTAACTGGAAAAGAAAAAAAACCAAAAATCAACAGAGCTCGACCATTGTAGAAGAAAGAGCTCTCCTCTCATCTAGATGTTTACTTAAAGCTTGAAATAAAGACAACTAATTTGTGGTTTTATGTAAGGCATCCCAAATTGTGACGTATCAAGAACAAAGATATAAGACAAGAGCTGAGCAAGTTTTGTACCTGAATCACGGTAGAAACAAGATTTGACCTCTGCATTTCCGGAATTCCTTCTCCAGGCATTTGGTTGAGAAAATAATCTTCGGTATATAGCCTATGAATAATGTCAAGGAATGACCAGAATTAAACCATTCATTGTTAGAAAGAACGAATTGAGAGTTATATATCACAAATCAGACATATATATACAACTTGTAAACAAGAATATAAACTTACCTGTAACACTTTCCAGGCCGAACTCGCCCAGCCCTACCAGACCTTTGTCTAGCAGATGCTTTGGATATTGGTGCCACCACAAGACTTTCAATATCTGAAATCTGTGAAAGCCAGAACATGTAAGTTGTTTCAGAAATGTCCAATATACTACAAAACGACGGAACTGAAAATATAAACAAAAGAAATGGTGATGAAGAAACTTACTGGGTTATAGAATTTCTGCTTTGAGAAACCACTATCAATCACATAGACAACGCCCTGAATAAAAGAAAAAGTTACAGAAAGTTATTCTCAATGATGTTTCAGCAATATTTGTATGAGATAGTAACAAAGAAAGCTTGCCTCCAGAGTCAATGATGTTTCTGCGATATTTGTTGAGAGTATAACTTTTCTCTTTCCTCTGGGAGTTGGAGTAAAGATCAATTCCTAACATAAACAAAGGAGAAAACAACATTTCGCGATTTCAGTACAGTTTTGAATACTCTCAAAAGTATGGTTTAGCTTTGTCTAGAGCCGTGCAACAAATATTAACCTGTTCTGCTCGCGAAAGTCCTGAATATAGTGGCAGAGGGAGCAGTCCTGAAATAAGATACGAGTTATATAATGGGCTAAGGTTGATTGACACAATCTTATTTATGCATGTATAAAATTCTACCTGAAGAATTCTTTTGATTGCTATGAGCTTCTTCTGCAAGAAGTTTAATAGCAGTTTCAATATCATCTTGACCAGTAAGAAATACAAGAACATCCCCAGGTGGCTCCTGAACATAAGAAGATACAATTTAAAGATAACAGCACAAAGGAAAAGAATGTACTAAGATAGTTTAAAAACATCAAACTAACGTACTCGTTCATTAATCAACAATATCGTTGAAACAACTGATCGGATATAATCTGAAACAGGCTCCTCGACATAGTGAATTTTCACACTGAAGCCTCTGCCCTAAGAAGATTTCACCAACAAAACAAAATTTCTCGTAGTATCGCATAGGAACAAGGGTCGAGAGAGAAAGAAATTAAGAAAGATAAGAGTTACATGTTACCTCAACGGATAAGATTGCAGGTTCCAAGTTTGGTCCATGAGTACTACCTTCTGGTGCATGGCTTTTTTTGCTGTTGAAATATTCATAATGTATAAGAATACATCTTACAAGTGATTCCAAGAGTCTGAGACTTGTCAGGAGCAAAACAAACTACGATGGATAAGTTAAGAACCTGGAATTGAAGAAATTGAACATTGCTTTTGCTTCGATTGTGGCTGACGAGATAATCAGGCGCAGCTCAGGGCGACGACGTTGTATCTGAGATTAACAATTTATAGAAATTGAGGAAAGCAAACTGTAAACTACAAGAGTTAAGCAAAATTTAACGAAGTCTTAATGCTATACCTTTTTCAAGAGACCAAGTAAAATGTCAGTTGATATAGATCTCTCGTGAGCTTCATCTACCATAATAACACTGCACAATGACTCAATGAACAAAAATAAGAGTAGGTTTTACTTTTACCAACACGATTTACTAACCTAAATCATAACCGATAGAGATTATGCTGTGCAACAAAAAAATCATTACCTATACTTTGTCAAGAGAGGATCCTCCATCATCTCTCGGATCAGTACCCCATCTGTGAGAAATTTCACACTAGTCACACCCTGTTGTAAACGAATCAAAACATGTTTTTTTAAGCATCATCACAATATTCCATACGATAACAAACAAAAAGTACAATAGTGTGACAAGGCAAGAGTCTTACGGAAGTTGTATGATCTTCAAATCGAATGGTGTATCCAACTTCATCCCCAAGATTAACTCCCATCTCTTCAGCCACTCTCGCAGAAACCGACTAAGCAAATTTCAAAAACACTAGAAGTGATCAAGCACAATATTTCCAAACTTTATCTTTTAGACATCAATCTTCAAATTTGGAGCTCTAACAAACCTGAACAGCTAAACGTCTTGGCTGTGTGCAAGCAATAACTCGGCCTCCTTCTGCCCATCCAGCTTCTTTAAGGTACTGCATCAAATAGTATGCATAGACAAAGCGTTACCAAAACTTTCTCCAAGTTTTCCAGTATCTTCAACTTCCCCAACAGCTACTGAGCTCAAACATCGCAGCATTTTACAAGATTGAGTAATTTTTATGCATCTCTATCTACATTGCAACTACCTTCAGGCTTTGACTAAAATCCAAATTCATAATCTTTGACTCCTATCAAAAGCTGCCTATTGGTCTAAGAACCCTGAGAGATTAGCAAACAAAATTGAACTCTGAGCAAAGAAGAAAGGAGAAACCTGAGGAATCTGGGTAGTTTTGCCACTGCCAGTCTCGCCGACGATAATGGTGGTGGCGTGATTCTCCACCAAATACAGAATCTCAGTCCTGTACTTGTACACTGGCAATCTCTGCCTCTGCTTCTCCATATTCGCATACCCATAACTACAATTTCCACCGTAAGTACACAATCATCTTCAAAACCAAGTACGCGTATTGCCAGCAGCAAGAGAAAGAGAAAAATCGGCATACCTCGAAGAAGAAGAAGAGGAAGCTGGATTGTTGGACATGAACACTATGCCTCCTTCTTCATCCTCGACGAAACGAGGTTTCTCGGTCCCTGGTTTCCAAAACGCCATCTTTTTTTCTCGCCCACGACCTTTGCCTTCGTCGGTTGAGTTTTATAAAAGGCTTTTCCCACTGATTTTTCCACGGCGGAGGAAGTCTCGGCGACACCTCAAAGCTTCCTCCGCAATTGGTTACGTTTCGGTTCGGTTTATCAAAAGATTCGATTTGTCAACATTTGGGTTTGGTTTATTTCCAATTTAATCGGAACCGATCATGTAAACAATTTTCAATTTTGGTTTAGGAAAAATGTATAGTGTTGCTTCTTCGTCTGCGTTACCTTCTTCTTCCCACACCATTCTACTCCGCAACAAGCTCTCGCCTTTTCTCCTCCGCCGCAATCACAGCCACCGACTTCGCCGTCGTACTTCTCAGATCAGAGCAATGAGAGCTTTGATCCAGAGAGTCTCATCTTCCTCCGTCACGGTCAGTTTTTGTTATAGTCTTTCTTTCTCTCGAGATCAAAATTCTCTTAATTGAGCTCTGAGATATCAACAGGTGGATGGTAGAATCGTGTCGGAGATTGGTCCTGGTCTCTTGGTTTTAATCGGAATCCATGAATCAGATACCGACGCTGACGCTGATTACATGTATATGCTGTTTTACACACAATCTTATCTTCAAATTCTCCTATCTAAAATTTGCAGATTCTGACACGTTTAAACATTGTTATAGATGTCGAAAAGTTTTGAACATGAGATTGTTCGATAATGAAACCACTGGCAAAGGATGGGACCAAAATGTAAGTTTGTGTCAACAGTAAATTTGTTTTCTTTAGTAAATATTTAAGAACAAAATGCAAACTTTGTGTTGCTGCTTTCTTTCTTTGCAGGTCATGCAAAGGGATTATGGAGTTTTACTTGGTAATGATTGACTAATGCGCATCTTTATTAGCTTTTGGTTTCTCTGATCAATTGGATCATGTGTTGTTGTTGTTACAGTTAGTCAGTTCACATTATACGGATTCTTGAAAGGCAACAAACCTGATTTTCACGTCGCAATGCCACCTGAGAAAGCAAAACCGTTTTACGCTTCTTTGGTCGAGAGATTCCAGAAAGCATATAGTCCTGATGCAGTCAAAGGTATACAACACATTATAAAGCCTCTCGTTGATCTTTCTTGGTCAAAACTTTGTATTCTTCTTGACTGATATGGTTTGACTCTTTTAATTTCAACAGATGGTGTGTTTGGAGCTATGATGAAGGTAAATAGACTAATCCTTTCAATAGCCAACTTTAATTCACTATCTTGTGTGATTAAAACAAGTTCTTTTGCTTATACATTTACCTTGAATCACATTAAAAGGTCAATCTTGTAAACGATGGTCCAGTCACAATGCAGCTCGAATCACCCCAATCCTCCAAGTAAAGAACTTATCTTGGTTGCATACACTATATACAAGGCATTGCCGCATTTGTTTGTTACTAAAGCAAAGTCTGGGTTTGGTTTCAGGAATGGGACAAAGGCGTCAACAGAATCATAAGATCACTCATTTTGTATCGGCGAAGCTAAGGAATATATATATATATTTTTATGTGAAACACTCATAGTCCAATAGACTGTAACTGTTAAACCCTACATTACATTTTGCTTTCGATTCAATGAAAGCCTCTAGATATTGCTAAAAATCTTGATTCCTAGATGCCTTAAGCTTTTGCCTTGAGCACCATCTCTGCAGTGAACAATACTTCTTTCCCAAACGGCAAAAACTCGATTTTCCTACAAAGCACCATGAAACTTTTCATCAGACAAAGAGAAGCCATATACATCTTATTGTAAAAAGAGGGTTAAGGAGTATGCAGCTTACGAATCTACTCGCTTTAGATTAGTAAATGCAGAGATGATACTCTTGCATATCTCTGTTATAGAGTCGTCTTCGTTAGAGTCAGATAATGTAAGCCGAGCCTGAAGATAGTTTAATGGAATTAGGAACAAGGAAGACCGAGAAAAGCACTGAGAATGTGAAAGATATTGTAATTACCAGAAAGGCATGTCCAACGAGGATTTGAACAATGTCGGATCCTATCTTTTTGGTTATATTTTTGGCGTTTGTGCCACTTGAAAACGTTCTTAAGATCCCATTTAGCGTTTTCGAATCCTCTGCTTGAGGATTGCTAGATCTCCGGGTACGAACAGAAGGCTGCAGCAAGAAAGATTCTTCAGATTGAAACACACCATGTGTTGAAGAAATTGAACACAGAGGACTAACTACAAACCTTAGGAATGTATTTGGTGAGGTATTGGATAACAATCTCAAGCTTCCATTTAGAATCGTCAAAAACCTGCTTAAGAAAAATCTTCACTCAAGAACCACAAAGAGAAGAATTCAGACAATACAAAGCGTTTCAGGAATTGTTTAGTCTCTTACCTGAAGAAAATTTGACAGCAAGTATCCATCATAGGTCAGCTCGTCGACAATGATCTCCATTGCAGGAGTCCTGCATCAAAATGAATCAAAAACATAGCCAAAACACAATGTGTGTGTGAAAGAGAAAGAGAGAGAGATGCAAATACCTTACGCCGTCTCCTCTATTGGTAATCCCTTCCATGTCAGCTTTCTTCTTTGACGCATCAAGCTCCATGATCTAAACAAGGAACAGAAACAGAAATGTGAGAGTAATAAAAACTCCAAAAATAGTAACTTTATATACTTGGATAATATACCAACTACTTACCATTGCAAGAAGTTCTTTCATAGCAGAGAGGGTTCCCTTGTGCAAGTCCACCAAACTGATAGATTTTTCATCCGCATCAAAGAGTGCACATATTGTAGATACACAATCCTTCATTAGGAATTTAAAATTCACTCTTCTTGAAGCCTACAAGCGGAAACATAACAGTAAATAACGGATAAACTATAGTAGTATACGAGTCATTTGATCATGGAAATGTACCAGGAGTAGATTCAGTGAGGACTCCTTTAACAGACTCCAATTCATGGTTTCTTGAAAACAACAAAAGGACACAAAAGCTTCAGAAAAATTTCCCAAAATTGTTGAGACTATGAAGGTAACAACAATTTCTTACCTTGATACACTTGATTTCTAGGCGTGAAGTCAAACTTAAGAACATGAACAAGATACTCGAACAGGAACTTGTTTCTCAGGATCTGCAAGAATCGAAACAAAGGAGCAACAGCAATACTTGTGTTAAAGTTATTCGCAAGGGTTTAGTAGAAACAGAAAAAAAAACCAACCTTTAAATCTGATTCCTCAGACTCATTAACTCCTTTGTTCATGTCTTGAATCAGCTGTTGAAACCCTGTAAATCAGATAACAAGAAGTCAAAACAAAAACAAGATGCCAACAAAACAATGAAAGCTATCTAACTCAAAAGAGAGGAGACAAAGTCATTACGTGAGCTTCTCACTGATATTTCCTTTTCATCAGAATCAACATCAGACCCAAAATTAAACGGTGACCAAGCCTGCCAATAAAACAAACACATGAAACCAATCATCCCCATTAAGAATTGGACAAAAACAGAACAAAACAATTACCTCGTCAACGATTTCCAGTTGAGCTGAATTAGAGATATAAACCCAAGGAAAGCGCTATAGAGGAAGAAGAAACAAAAATCATAAGCAAGACAATGAAACTTACAAAAGTTTGAGAATTGAGACTAAACCACTATTTTCCAATAGAGTTACCTGATGTAATTGTGTCAAAAGCTGGAAACTTGCAGTGATGAGTTCCAATGTTCTTCCGAATCTCAATACCCCAAAAATCGCTTGGTACATTTTGCTTCATATAAAAAAAAACCCATATCAAAAATCGTGATTCTTTTGTGGTAAAAAACTTCAAATTTTTTTGGAAGAGTAAACATTTACTTAGTTGGGGGGATTCCGATTTCGGGTACAAGTGAAGCGGCGCGAACAGCTTCCAGAAACTGCAAACCTATGATTCCATCCGACGAATAAATAAATTTATAGGGAAACGAAAACGAGGATTGATTGAGTCGAGTGGAGGAAGACGTACGATCTTCGTTAGCGTCGCGGTTGTCCTTAGCGCCGGTCGAATCAAGCATGGCCAATGTGTTTGCTTCCAAGCCACCGCTATAGCTATTCATGGCTCTGCTCGTACTACCCTTGGTCTCTTTCGACATTATTCTCAGGAAAACAAAAACGAGAACAAGAGACTGAAAATTAGAACAGAGAGAGAGAGATTCGTAGAACCCTAATAACCCAACCCGAGGCAAGGCCATTTTCCCGCCATAAGAGAATTGTTGGCAATAATAAAAAAAGCTCCGTTGCCGGGACTCGAACCCGGGTCTCTCGGGTGAGAGCCGAGTCTCCTGACCAGCTAGACTACAACGGATTTGATATTTTGATGTTAGTTTAAAAGTTTATTTAATACAGCAAACATATGTTACGTATAAACTGTTTACTAACTGTTTAAAACTTTTTTTTGAACAACATTTGTTGATTATTTTGATTGTTTTTTTTTGTGTGTGAATATTACAGATTTGTTTGTTGTGGGGTTTATCTTTTTTTTTTTTCATTGTCAATACAGAATGAATTTGTGTGTTTACAAGTATTCAAGTTTTAAGGGTTGGCAAGAAAATCAGAACGGTTACAAACTTGTAGTAGTATACCAAAAATCTTTGGCGTCATTACTAGTGTCGAAAAATCGCTACTTGCATAGTTGGTAAAAAAAATATTGTTATTCGGATCTGAACTTAACGAGTTTTATCTTCTTTGTTTACACACTCCTATTATTGAGCTGAATCCCTTTAAATATCAAAATCCCAAAATTGTATGCAAATGTTAAAGAATTTATGAAGCATATAAATGGGTAATTTTACTTAAGAATTTATTTCACATGATATGAAAATTTAAGTACTCATGACACCCTATGCATCCTGTTTTTTCTTTCATATGATATGAAAATTTTATTTTACTTGTTTTTTGTCCCCGATAAAAATATTTTATAGATTCACTATTGCCTATGTCAAAACCAGTTATTTTTGGTTCTTCTTTAAGATTTACCAGCATATTTGCAGGTTTGATGTCTCTATAAACAAGATGTCTAACTCCATGCATGAACATGAATCTGAATAATTACACATGAAAATTTTGAAGCAAGAAAATTATTAGAGAAATGCATGTTTTGGATTAATACACATAAGAAAGAGAGTGAGAGAAAGAAATTTGAGTAGTGTGCAACATAATACTCCGTTTTGAATTAGGTGTCGTTATAGGCTTAATTTTTTGTTTCGGTTTAGTTGTCGTTATGTGTTTTCAATGTAGATTAATGCTATATTTTCCAGCTTTAACCTTATTTTTTTACCTTATTTACACTTATCAAAGAAAATAATATATTAAATAGGGGTAAAACAGAAAATTGAATAAGTTTCTTAATCTGCGTGAAAAATTCAAGAACGACAAGTAAAAATAAATGGAGAGAGTAAAAATTTTGGCACTTTTAGCACTTTTGGTTTTTAGCTTTAATTATATGCAATTCCTCACTGAATGATTAATGATTATTTTTATGTTATTTTGACCGAATTTTTATAAAAATTATAAAAATTAATGCCTCACAGTTGTCATGAGGTACTAAAAATTATATCTTTTAAATAGTCTTTTTCCTTTTTTTTTGCATATGACCTTCTATAAAATACAGTTTTTTATCGTTTTATATTTATTGATTTATCTTCTCAAAATTCTAATAATTGTTTTCTCTAAGATTTTGCTTAAGTCTTCATCCATTCTTTGTTTTCATACAATTTTCCATATGTTGATGTAACTGGAATACTTTGTAACGTAAGGATATTTCTGGAACTTTTGGCATTTTTTGGCAATTTAGAGTTACTTATATGTAATATTGTCGCTAAATGATTAATGCTTGCTTTGACTAATAATTTCAGACAACTAATAACTCACATTTGTACTGAATATTATCTTTTAAATTGTCGTTTATTCAGTCAAACAAAAATTGTCGTTTATCTTTTTGATTCGAATTAGCTTTTGAAAGAATACAAATTTCTCATCTATTTATATGGAACGTTTTATCTTCCGGAGTTACAATAACCCTTTTCTAAGATTTTTCTTAAACTTTCATCAATTCGTGGTTTTCAGTATCTTCTTTGTGTATTTTCGAAATAAATCAACACATTTTTCAATTTCATACCCATATCTAAATCGTTTTGTTTTAACAACTCACTGAAATCGTCATCTAGATCAAACTGGTTTTGAAATGGATTTTTCGCTGGATATCTCCAAGGAAGATTTAGTCATAGATAATGCTAGTCATTTAACTGATAATGATTTAGCTTATCTACAGAAAGATCATCTCTGTTTTTCCAATGAATGGTCTCATTCGCCAATTTTGACCAGTATTTCTGATTCATATAATCAAAATATGAGGGAAAACGGCCGATTCCTACCCCAACTACAATTATAGGCACCAATTCCTACCCAACTTTTATAGTGTACCAATCCTACCTGAACTACAAAAACTCGTCCTTTCCATACCCGAACTAATATTTTCATGGCCAATCCGAACATTGACTAACGGGACTTAGGTCAACGACGATTTCCCGTTAACGGAGATGAGTCACCACGACACGTCACCTGCCCCGTTGGAACGAAGTTCAAAACGACGTCGTTTTCACGAAAACGAAAATCAAATTGTAATCGCCGGTTAAAATTTAATTTCGGTTCAATTTCGGTTTAATGTCGGTTCAAAACGTCGTCGTTTTGAAAATAACAAAAAATCACATGTTTCTATCGAGTGGTGTCGCGAGAAAGAGATAGATTGCGTATTGGTGAAATCGATTTGGGGAAACCTCTAGCATCTAGGGTTCATAATTCACACAAAGATAGAAAGGATGTCCACATCATCGAATCACATAGATAATGCAGAGAATTCAGGTCAGTTTACTTATGGCAATCGAATTATAGAAATTGATTCATGGGAAACGTTTTTTAATCGGTTCTGATTTCGAAATGAAAACGTAAAACTTTTATAGGCTTGATTATGGGTGTCGGAGTTCGTCCGAGAAGAAGAGGATTTCCCAATGTTTTGATGAAAACCTCAGGGACGGCAAAAAATCCGGGACGATTGTTTCATGCTTGTCCATACGGATCTGAATTGGTAAACATTTTTGAAATTGTAATGTTATTGAATAGCCTTGAGAACATGTAGTCAGACTGTGTTTTCATGTTTCAGGAAAAATACCACTTCTTCAAATGGACTGATGTTTCAATGGTGGAGGAGATAGAAGACATGAAGAAGAAGATTGAAAATTTAGAAGTTCAGAGAAGATCTTCGGAAGAAGTGATAAGCTGCCTTGCGAAAGAGATTGAAACTATGAAAGCAGAGTCACAAGGAGGTGAAAAAGAAGAGAACGAAGGCAAGGAGATTGTTGGTGATATGCCTTTCTTCAAGAAACTGGTTTGTTGTTTCTGGGCATAAATTTGCTCTTGGTGTACTAGCTTTAGGGAGCAACCATGATGATTCTAATTTGTAGCTTTATATGTTATTCTTCTTTTTTATTCAAAATGCAGTGCAAACAAATTGCTAATGCGATCCAAATCTCTCACAACAGCAACCAAATACAAATGGAAAGGAAACTAATATCCAGAATACATTTCTCAAACAACATCAAAAACAACAAATAAAACAACATCAAAAATTTCTCAAACAACATCAAACAAATGGAAAAAACATATATGAAATACCTTTTCTCATTCGGCAAATGACTGAGATGATTGACTTGGACCTGCAATTTCCTGAGACTCAGCAAATTCGTTTGTTGTCTTACTCTTTTTGGATTCACGTGGCTTTCTTCCTCTCTTTTTTGGTACTTGAGGCTGAGAGTCAAGATCACCTGTTTTGATCTTCTTTGGTGGCCTAGCTTTAGGTGGAACACCTGAGTTTGGACATTTTTTTGAGTTATGTGCATCTAGACCACAACGATAACAACTCATGTCTCGGCCATGGTTTGTCACTTTCTTCCCTTTAGTTGGTGACTCATTAACCCCCTTTACCCTTTTCTCAGGATTCTTTTTCCGACCCTTTTCTGCCTCTCTTGGTGGCGCCTCAAGGATTGTTTCTCCACTTTCTTTCCAATACTACACGAACCAGATGCAGCACTACCAGATTCGATTCGAACTATGAACCCTAGATTCGTGAAAACTGTTTCCCCAATCCGATTTCTCTCTCTCTCTCTCTCACTCGCGACGCGACAGAGAATGGAAGAAGAGTTTAAGTTTCTCAGTTCCAAAACGTCGTTGTTTTCTCTAGGGTTGGTTGATTTTTTGTTATTTTCAAAACGACGACGTTTTGAACCGACATTAAACCGAAATTAAATTTTAACCGGCGATTACAATTTGATTTTCGTTTTCGTGAAAACGACGTCGTTTTGAACTTCGTTCCAACGGGGCAGGTGACGTGTCGTGGTGACTCATCTCCGTTAACGGGAAATCGTCGTTGACCTAAGTCCCGTTAGTCAATGTTCGGATTGGCCATGAAAATATTTGTTCGGGTATGAAAAGGACGAGTTTTTGTAGTTCAAGTAGGGATTGGTACACCATAAAAGTTGGGGTAGGGATTGGTGCCTATAATTGTAGTTGGGGTAGGAATTGGCCGTTTCGCCCAAAATATGATACCATTGATCCCAAACAAAAATTCAGCTCCTTTCGGTCAAAATTTGGTTACTACTCCAAATCATCCATTTTACAATTCTCTCATAGCGGAATGCCATCGAATTATTCATTTATTAATATCAATTCCTACTTTAAGACCGATCCTTTTGAGGAACCTATGTATACCATACCCAACAACACACAAAATCTTATAGCCAATGGCATTCAATTCTCCATCGAACCTAAAGGTATATTCGATATTTTTTTTCATTCTCGGGAAAGTATTTTGTGAGATGATACTATGCACAGTAATAAAGTTATCATTAGTGGTTTTGTTTCATCACTTGACAAATTTATTGTTCAGGTTTATTCATTTAATTTTCTAAGGCTATATTGTGTTAAAGTCACAACTAAAAAGATTATTAATCATCGTCAAAATTGCGTGATGATAGATACCAATCAAGAGAAGACATTTAAAGTGGTGAAGAGAAAATCCAAAGAGAAATGGAGTCCTGATGAAGATAAGTAAGTTTTCTTTTTTTATTATTAATATAAAAAAAAAATATTCATTTCCATATTTAGATTCTCATAGTAATATTTTTTAATATATAAATGATATTTTTGATGTTATATATATTTATCTGTTGGGACATTTTAATTTATAGAAAGTTGAGAGCCGAAGTGAAGGCTTATGGGGAAAAACGTTGGTCATTCATAGCAAAACATATTAAAGGACGGAAAGGAAAACAATGTAGAGAAAGATGGAGAACCATCTACGTTCTAAATTTAAGGTAATTTTTTCTGAAATCAATATCCTTCTTGTTTCAAATACCGTCATAATTCATATGTATATATATAATCCATATTTCATTATCGTGATATATTTATTAATATGTAGTTTATAACTCATATAACTTATAATTTGTGGTGAAATCGACTACTTAATCACAAAAAATCAAAACTTTATTTATAAATGGTACACATATATGATACTTAAAGTGCATATAAAACTAAGAGAAAAATAAAATAGAAAACAACTTTTGTTAAAATAATTGTCATGTATTTTTTTTTACGTACCTTTAAAAACAAAAATGCAAATTCTATTAATTTTATTTTCTTTTCATCAATCAAAACTCAGGTATTATACATACAATAATATAAATGTGATATAAATATATGTGATTTCAGCGAGATCCTTGGAGTGGAGAGGAAGATCAAATATTGATTGAAGCTCATAGAGCTGTTGGCAACAAGTGGGCTCAAATTTCTCTTGAACTCCCAAGAAGAAGCGAAAATGCTGTTAAGAACCATTGGAATGTAACAGTGCGCCGAATGTTCTCAACAAATCGGTCTTACGATAACATACTTGAAAACTACATAAGGTCTATCACAATCAACAATGATACTCCAAATGATACTTCTGATGGGAATATGAGCTTGAGTTTGGACGTTACACCACAGATAGACGAACCATCCATCGATGCGTCTACATCATCAGTTCTAGAGCCAACAACATTTTCATGGGATGATTATCTTACTAACATTTGTGACTCCATGGACTTTGAAATGGTCATGAATGAGTGGGAGTAATTTGGGATAAAAGATAAATTTTGATCCTGCAAGTATGTTTTTTATTATCATCTAAGATGGTATCCATCTATGTTATGTTATTTGGTGTATCATTTGAATATGCAATTTAAGAATTCCTTCTTAAACTTATGTTCAATGAAAGTTTTACAGAATTTTTCGTGTAAAAAACCAAAGTTAATATAATTAGAAAGAAAACACAATCTGGTAATTACTACAAGTATCATTAAATAAAACAAAGGTTAAATAATTACAGTATAAACACATACATTTGTCATGTGTTGATTTGTAATGCTTAATTTGTAATATAAAGCTCTTGCTTAGGTATAAAATACCGACCAACGATAACATAGTATAAGTTCCTTCACTATGAAATCATTTAAACACAATAGGAACCTATATAACATAGTATAACTTCCTTCACTATGAAATCACTATAAACTTACTAAATATGAATCGTTTGGATCTAACGATGACGACGAAGAGAAACCTTTCTCAGCATCAAACTATGGAGAAAGCTTCTTCTTTAGCTCCTCCAATGCCGCCATAAACACTTATTCTGTGACACAGATTAAGAGTCGATTGCATCATAGCAATACTAAATTAGGCAACTATTTTTTTTTTTTTTCAATTTAAAAAATTCGGAAACTTTAACTGTTCGATTTCTTTCTTAAGTAACATGAAGAAAAAAAAAACAAAAAATGTTTAGGTATAGTATAGAGATAACGAATTACAACTATTATCATACAGACTATCTCTCTAATGCCATTGAATAAAGAACTTAATCTCTTTTTACGATTGTAAGCTTTCAAACTTCAAAGCTTGTGAGATATACTTACTCAACTTGGAAATACTGCATTATTAAATTTATACATACATTAGAAATTTATTCTTAAACTATTATATGTGCTTTTCATCATTGTGTCAAATCTTTGGACCAACATAAAAATCATCTATAAATATCATGGTTGCAAGTCCAAGTAGGCCAGCCGGCTCTGTGCACATGTGGTACAGCTTCCTTAAGATCATGACTAATGGTGTCTTTTAAGCCCATCTCTTAGTGTAAATGACAATTTAAATAAATAAAAAATGAGTAATTTTTCTGAAAAAGATCACCAGGTTCTGATGAGTAATTTCTGATTTTTGTAGATCTTGTTTACGAGGTTCCTATCTCCTAAAAGATGGTATTTTCTCTGAAACTGACTATTAGACCTCCAATGCATATGAGAGACTCATTGCTGATGTCAAAGTCTTCATGAATCCCCCAAAACACCAATCCAACAACTATAGAGAAGTAGATGGAGATGGAGAAGAAGATTGCATTCATTGTCAAGAATAGAGAAGATCACATATGCCAACTTCTTCACAGATTCCTTGAGCACTGCTTTGCGTCTTGGCCAAGTTGTAGCTATTTCTTCATCATCTTGGTTGAGGTTGGGGTATTGGAGCTTCTTGAGACACACCACAAAGTAGACCACGAAAATAGTGTTTATTATAACCAATGACACCTTTTCACCCTTGAGATCATTTGCAACTAAACAAGTTGCCACCCAACTTGATATTGTGGTTGCAACTAGGAAGCTGAAGACCACATCCATTTTTGTACCAGCCTTGGACCCCAAAGTGGACAACTTTCTCTCCATAGTTCTCCTCATTATCGGTGGAGGCTGAGAAACACAACAAATAAAAACAATGTGGTTATCCCATACACAATCAGAAGAAGGAAGAAATGTAGCAGAGATTTTTTTGCGCAAACGATACTTATTATATTAATTAGAACCACCAAGTTAACCACTAAAAACAGAGGAGAAATGTAGCAGAGATTAAGCTACGAGATTCAACACTAACTTAGCGAAATCCAGGAAATTCGTAGATTTTAGGCAACGAAACTGTCAAAGAGACTATTTTCCACAGCTAATGCTATCAAACCAAAAGAAAACCAAGTTACATTGCAAACTAAACAAATAATGCTATCACACAAAATTCATAAGTTCCATTGACATTCTTCTAAAAAGCTATACGATTAGCTAGCAAGAGGGAACCTATCTTGAAGGAGAAATGACGCAAACCGTAGCTATGATTATCCGAGAGACTAGAAACATAACAAATCAAAACAATGTGATTATCTGAGACGCAATTAGAAGATATGTTACGAGATTCAACAATAACTTAGAGAAATCCAGGCAATGAAACTGTCACCGGAGACTATTTTCAGGAAGGAGGAGCAATACGAACTTAAGTTTAGGAGAAAGCGAGCCACAAGGAAAAAATCAAACATATTCTTCTCATGGATCCAACATTTTCTTACTCAAATCGCTAATGAACAACTGTCGTCAAACGGCGAACCTGCGAAACTAAGTCTAGGAGAAAGCTTGAGTCACAAGGAAAATTCAAACATAGTCTCCAACATTTTCTTACTCAAATCGCTAACGAACAACGATCGTCAAACGTCGAACCGTTACAAGCCTAAGCCAGAACAACGAACGACGGTGAGATTCTACTAGGAACGACGAGCAACAAACGCAAATCCTCACCGATTATATCCTTGTTTAGTTGATTCCGTAGTAGACGCTAACGGTAAACGTTCAACGGCACTGGAGAGACAAGTCGCCGACGAAGCTCAGGGGGGAGATTTGAAATCGCGACCGTATTTGTGATGTTGAGATGTGTAATTTGATTTCGTTTTATATATATTTGGCGCCGCTCTTCCTTTGAATTGATTATCTTGTGTGGTTAAAACTAATTATTCTGCTAATACGTTACCTTGAATCACATTGAAAGGTCAATCTTGTAAACGATGGTCCAGTCACAATGCAGCTCGAATCACCCCAATCCTCCAAGTATGAACTTATCTTGGTTGCATACACTATACAAGGCATTGCCGCATTTGTTTGTTACTAAAGCAAAGTCTTGATTTGGTTTCAGGAATGGGACAAAGGCGTCAACATAATCATAACATCACTCACTGAATTTGTAATCCCAAGCCACCGCTATAGCTATTCACCGCTCTGCTACTACTACCCTTTGTCGTCTCTTTCGACATTTTCTCTTCTTGCAGTCCACTAATTTGTTCTCAGCAGCGCGGAAAACAAAAACGAGAAGAAGAGATTGAAATCTTTACCCAAAATTTGAACGGAGAGAGAGAGATTCGTCAAACCCGGGTCGAAATAAAAAAAAAGCTCCGTTGCCGGGACTCGAACCCGGGTCTCTCGGGTGAGAGCCGAGTATCCTGACCAGCTAGACTACAACGGATTTTATGTCTCTTTTCACAGTTATTATTATATATTAGAGATATTATTGCGGATAGGTATAGCTAAGTTCTTTGTGTAGATAACCAAACCAATGACGGAAAGAGAATAATTCGTAGACAGCAATAAATTAGGACTTGTAAGAATAATTCGTAGACACCAATAACCTATCATACAAAGTATATATCCCTTTTTGGTTGTAAGCTTTGTTTTCAAAGGGTGTGCACTATATTATATATTACTAAATTTGGAAATTTATACGTACATGCATTATAAAATTTATTCTTAAAAATAATGTTATATGAGCCTCGCATCATTGCGTCAAATCTCTTGGACCGCGAAAAAAGTCATCTAATACGATTACGATTGCTAGAGTGTAGATATAAAACTACGGTATTACTTAGTTGATACAATAATAAATATCAGCAAACTTAACCCATAAACTGAAAGAACTTTCCGTGTCGTTGAATAAACTCGGTTTTCTTTCTAATATTGGAAGAGAAACCTAGTTTATGCATGACCATATTAGCTTTGTTTAGAATCTTGGCTCTTCAAGCATAGAGGTATTTTTCACTCGTATAGCATAAATACAAGTAAAAAAAAACGATGCAAACAAAAGACTAGATATATAATTTGTTAATCAATATAATGGTCGATATTCTACAGTGGAGAAGTGAAAGAATATTAATAGAGCTATATCATTTACTTTGTCAAACTTTTGACCTCTACCATTAATTAAGACCAGTACTCTCCACCTTGGAGGCTGCGAGTGATTCCTTTTTCGTGACGGTTGCGGTGGAGGATTATATTCCTCCATTTTTCATATGTCAAAGGGTACAATTAAAAAAGAAAACGAATTCTTTTTTTTTTTTTTTTTTCAATTTTCCCATGATAAATGTAACTACCTTACTTATAAGAGTTTATAACAACCCAATAGTGCCAACTTTTTTATTTTCCATGACAAACATCTATACTATTAAATGGAAGTAATCAAAGGTGTATGTTAGAATTATTTCTGTCACCAAACAGAAAATTATCCCAGTTATCCGAAATTTTCAGTATAATCCAGAAGAAAACTGGATCGGATCCTGTTAAAAAGACCATTTACCCCACGTTTTTCAAAGGAGATTTTTTTGGAGTGAGATCATTTATGTCCACAGCATTTTCGGATCTCCTCTGTTTGGAAACAGGGATAGGCACAGAAAAAATGTCGAAAGTGTCAAAAGGGGACAGACATCGGACCTTCGTCCCGACCCGAAAAAAAAACATGCGGATCCTATCTAACTTAAATCAAACCGGCGGAAATCTTGAGCAATAACCGAACTTGATTGAGGCTTATCAATGAAATAAAACCCATAACCGAAGTCCAATCGAATCTTCTTCAAAATTACGAGACGAAGATAACATACTTCCAAATCTGAACTCCAACTCCGAAAAATCTGCAACCAATTTTCCATAAATATCGGTTATATCATTTGATTTTCGAATTAAGCCAATTAACTAAACAAAATTAATTACAAATAATACTTTTCCAAGTAAAATATATGAAGAATTTCTAGAAATCTTACTAATCAACTAATAATAACGAAACAACAAATCAGTTACTTCCTATAAAAAATATGATAGTTAGCATTAGTTTTTAAATTCAAAGAGATCTGATTGATATTCTTTATGTATACTTCCTAAATGTAAGATTTAACTGTGAGCTATTTCCAAAAATCAACGGGTAGAATTTAAAAACGGTGAGCTATATTCCAAAAAATCAACAGGTAGAAACAATCCGGATTTATCTCCACGAAAATCAAATCTTTAACCTAATTGTTTAGGTATAAATAGACCTTCCTCTATAGCCTACTAAAGAAAAGCAGAGCTTTACTACTTCCTTTGAATCAATTTTAGTGGCGGCTTCTTTTTGTTTAACATACCTTTATGTCTTTCTTTTCAGGTTGGCGAATCCAAGTAATCTTCTTCATGTTTGGAAGCAATGCATTCCGGCTGCTGGATAGACATTACAGATGATGAAGACTACATTCATACGCACAAAAAGGAAGACTACATTCATCATATACGTGAGTAACAAATCGTAAACAGTAACAACCTAAACCATCTTTCATATCCCTATTTAGATATACTATCCTATATACCTCAAAAATCACATTGAAACACAAAAGTGGATTTCCAGCGGTACTATCAAATGTGAATGCAGGTAGCAAAGAGGTTTTTAAAAGATCTACAAGGAGATGAAGAAAGCAAGAGTTAATATCTAAAAAATATTAACAGCTAAATAAACGAATACATGCTAAATCTCTTTATAATTCTGTATTAAGTTAAAGATTTTATTGTGGGTTCCAAACTACTTACTCACAACGTTTTTTTTTTGGTTTCGTCTTTTTTCAGAAAGAAAGAAAGAAAGAGCTGAAGAAATATGAGGCTTAACAGGATTAATTGTGTTGAAATGCGGATCCAAACTACTTACTAACAGGTTTGCAAATTTTAATCACCTTTGTTCATGTGCATATTTAAACATATTAATATTTATTAATTCAGTCTTCGCTAATTTCGATAACAATAGCTTATTATATGTGCTTAACAAGCCATTACCTTGCAGTATGTGCTCAATACATCTTAGGTTCGGAGCACTTCAAAGTAATTTGGTCCATCCAAATTAGCGATCTGCATACATTGGAGTTTTACAATATCAAGGTAACGGAATATAGACAACAAAACAATGTGTTGCATAGTATAAATTTTGTGCTTCAAATAATTCTTATTCCGTTTTATTTTGTTAATCTTTTTCTGCTGTCTAAACAAGTTCTTAGTCTTTCTCAAAACGAAACTAACTTGCTGTACTTTGGATATGTTTTACCAATACAGAAATGAAACACAGAAATTTATATTCGATTGGATACCAGAGCAATGAGGAGCAAATGGCATTACCAGAACTTTGGTATATGTTCGGATATCACATTTTTATATCACATTCCCGATCTGTTCTAAATGAATTTTTTTTTATCTCTTTCAGATGTAAAGATGCATGCCAATGTGAAGGGAGAACAAAAAACCATATGATACTCAATTGCCTCTTTATTCTGTAGGTTGTTTTAAATCATGCAATGGGACGATACATCAAGTCCTACTATTTGTGCATCATCAATCTCAATACCGAAGACATCAAACCTTACTTAAGACATCAAGATTTAAGACGTAGCCAAGCATTAAGTAACAAAGAAGAAAAAACAGAAAGTTGAAGAATTGCTTAGTTCGGACCCAAGAAAATCACTACTTTTAAACATTCAAATCATATATATTGCTTAGGGGGTGATTGGTTGTGGCTGTAGAAGCTGTAGAGAGCAAAAAAAAATTCTAAAGCCAAATAGATCACCAATCATGCTCTATACATTTTTTTTTAAACCTACAACCTTCTTTCATTTCTTTCATTTTTCCTTCCTTTTTTAGTTTTGCAGAGCAAAATTTCTAGAGCATAATTTTAAAGGCTCTGAATTTCTTTTTTTCTCTCTCTTTGATTCTTTCCAAATATATTGTTTTTTTCTTTACTTTTTTCCTTATTATTATTTTCCATATTTACCTATTTCCTTTTTTACTAAAATCCTGCAGTTAATATCCTAAAGCAACAATTTCACAGCCACATCCATAAAACATAAAGCAAAAACTCTACAGCAAAAAAAAAAGCTAGAGCAACAACCAATCACCCCCTAACTGATCTAAGTTAATACTCATATTTCTACTTTAGCTTTTATGGTAAGCTCGAGTTTAGTAACTAACCTTTTTGATGTTCAATCATTAGGGAGTATGCTGGAGAAGCTTTGTCCCATATCAAGTACCACGCCTTTGATCTCCAAAATTGTTATACTGGAGTCAATTTGTGACATTAGCTATGATTTACAAAATTTCAGAGCATGGAAGAATAAAGTCTTACTGGAAAGAAACAATGGCTTCTCTACTTTATATTGAAAAATAATGTTTAAACATGAGAGCAGCGAATATCATTCCAAGAATTCTCTGGACGACGTTAAAGATACCCAAACACCTCAGATTAGATGACCTCTAAAGTAGTAACAACAAAGTAGGTTTCTATGCAATCAAGAATTCTTTGGTTCTAGGAATATTTGAAACCTTTATAAGCTTGATAAAGTAGGAACCATTTCAATTTTCTATCAAATATGAAAGATTCAGTATGGATTAAATGAGATATTATGCATACGTTTCTTCAACTTGATGGGAGTTGGTTTATATGCAATCACTAGAGCTGCATCGTATCAACACCCTTATAACAAAGAGTTTTAGGTTGCCATAAATTATTGACTAATAAATCTGGAGGGATCAAGGACTAAATGGTTATCAATGTGAAGATTATGCAGACCAACTTTTTGAGGAATGCAAGCAAGCTGATGATCAAACACATGATCTCAAATGTTTCTTTCGAGGAGGTACTTTTACTGACTAAACAAAATGTCAAATGTTTGCAAAATATTATTCCTATTACTGGAAAATTTAACAAAGCTACCATCTAAAATGTCATAGGTTTCTTTTGTCAAGACTCAAGAGTATCAGTTGGCAATTTTAAGCTTTCACAGTTTTCTGTCACCAAGAGTCTTAACATCCAACAATAGATCCACTCTTCGATAACAAGAATCTATCACACAAACAAAAACAGAAAAACCATTTTCAGAAAAGACAAAGAAAATGGTTTTTTATTTATTTTCAAAGCATCAATCACATTACGAGCACATAAATAGCTAACTAAAAACTACAAACAGTGAAAGAAAAACACACACCAACAACCTAAAGCATCTTAACTAGGTGAATAAATAAATCAATGCATAATCAAATTTATAACATACCTTTCGCTCCATGAGAAAAATCAGATGTTGCGCTACATGGTGCGAAACCCAGACCAATCATGACTCTATTGCCGAGGTCCTTGGCAGCATAAGGTACCTCCGACGGAGAAGAATCTGAGAGCCGCCTGTTGCTCAAACCAGAACCTGCAATTCCTGTCTCAAAAGACAAAAATTAGAAGCGGAATCGACAAGAAACTAAAGGTTGTTTCGAAAGATAGATTGAGAATGAAGTAAAGGCAATTACCTCAACTTTCCCGAAACCGGTGGAGTCCCATTTCGAGCCTCGCCGGAAGCGTAGAAGAAACATAAACAGGGTATGAATTCTCTGATTTCGCATGCAAGGAGCAATCGAAAGATTGCTTGGGGAAAAGGAAATGGCTGGAGATCAGAGTCGCAAGGGCCAAGGCTGCTGGAGATAGATCCGCTTTTGATTTCTCCCTCAGCTCATGCACAATACACAAAACACAATCACATGAGCCAGTAAAAAAACCCATTTCAACAAATCCGCAAATCCACTGAAACCCGAGCTTGAAAAACTCACTTGATTTCCGAGCTTCACCGAGAAGAGAGAAGAGCTTAAGAATCGACGGTGGTGGAGAGGAGTGTAAGAATCGTCGGTGGTGGAGAGGAGTGTAAGAATCGATGGTGGTGGAGAGGAGAGAAGACGGTGGTGAAGAGGAGCGAAGACGGTGATGGAGAGGAGAGAAGACGGTGAGTCGAAGCTTAGATCTGGTTTTTTACCAATGGAAAAGAAAGCTCGAGGAAGAAGAAATTAAACGGTGTCGTTGATTTGAATTGCCAATTTGTCTTTTTAGAAATAGCTTTACATTAACACAAAAACAAATAATACCAATGGAGATAGTTTAGTTGTCTTTAATAAAAAAATGTCATACAATATCCAATTTTATGAGTTTAATATTCACAAATTTAACTAACTCAAAGTTCAGCAATATCACAGATCAATGCAACATTTTTTCAGATCCAGGTTTTTTCAGAAATACATAAGAAAAGAACAAGATTGATAAAAGATGAAATTTTGTAATCTTAGCTGTGTTATGTCTCATATGAAAAATAAAAAAACGGATCTAATCAAAGGTGAAAGTTTATAATCTTGACTTTAACATATGTCAAATTTACAAATAAAGAGAAAAGAAAAAGAATGGATTTACGAACAAGAGTATCGTTTTCTTGACCTAAATTGCTAACTTTTGTTTTAAATGAGTTTTACACTAACACAAAAAAATGTCGATAAAGACGGTTAAATTATCTTTAATCAAAATTTGTGAAAATAATATCCAGTTTTAGAAATCAAATATTCACAAATTTAACTAATTCAAAGGTTAGAAACATCATAGGTCAGTGCAACATTCTTTTAGATCCAGATCTTTTCGGAAAAAAACATAAAGAAAAAATGGGACTCATAAAGGTGAAAATTTGTAATTTTGATTTTAATATGTTTCATATGAAAAAAAAAATGGATCTAATCAAAGGTGAAAGTTTGTAATCTTGCTTTAACATGTCTCATGAACATATTCAGAAATGAAGAGAAAAGAAAAAGAATGGATCTATGAACAAGAGTATCGTTTTCTTGACCTAAATTACCAATTTTTCTTTTAAAAATGAGGTTTACAATAACACAACAAAATAATGCCGATGGAGACGGTTTACTTCTCTTTACTCAAAAAATGTCAAATCAATATCCAGTCTTACAAATCTAATATTCACAAATTTAACTAACTAAAAGGTTGGCAACATCACGGGTCAGTGCAACATTATTTTAAATCTGGGTCTTTTCGAAAAAACATAAAGAAAGAATGGGATGGATAAAGGTGAAAATTTGTAATCTTGACTTTAATATGTCTCATATGAGAAGAAAAAAAACGGATCTAATCAAAGGTGAAAGTTTATGATCTTGACTTTAACATGTGTCAAATTTACAACTAAAGAGAAAAGAAAAAGAATGGATTTACGAACAAGAGTATCGGTTTCTTGACCTAAATTGCTAACTTTTTTTTTAAATGAGTTTTACACTAACACAAAAAAATGTCGATAAAGACGGTTAAGTTATCTTTAATCAAAATTTGTGAAAATAATATCCAGTTTTAGAAATCTAATATTCACAAATTTAACTAAATCAAAGGTTAGAAACATCATGGGTCAGTGCAACATTCTTTTAGATCCAGATCTTTTCGGAAAAAAACATAAAGAAAAAATGGGACTCATAAAGGTGAAAATTTGTAATTTTGATTTTAATATGTTTCATATGAAAAAAAAAATGGATCTAATCAAAGGTGAAAGTTTGTAATCTTGCTTTAACATGTCTCATGAACATATTCAGAAATGAAGAGAAAAGAAAAAGAATGGATCTATGAACAAGAGTATCGTTTTCTTGACCTAAATTACCAATTTTTCTTTTAAAAATGAGGTTTACAGTAACACAACAAAATAATGCCGATGGAGACGGTTTACTTCTCTTTACTCAAAAAATGTCAAAACAATATCCAGTCTTACAAATCTAATATTCACAAATTTAACTAACTAAAAGGTTGGCAACATCACGGGTCAGTGCAACATTATTTTAAATATGGGTCTTTTCGAAAAAACATAAAGAAAGAATGGGATTGATAAAGGTGAAAATTTGTAATCTTGACTTTAATATGTCTCATATGAGAAGAAAAAAAAACGGATCTAATCAAAGGTGAAAGTTTATGATCTTGACTTTAACATGTGTCAAATTTACAACTAAAGAGAAAAGAAAAAGAATGGATTTACGAACAAGAGTATCGGTTTCTTGACCTAAATTGCTAACTTTTTTTTTAAATGAGTTTTACACTAACACAAAAAAATGTCGATAAAGACGGTTAAGTTATCTTTAATTAAAATTTGTGAAAATAATATCCAGTTTTAGAAATCTAATATTCACAAATTTAACTAATTCAAAGGTTAGAAACATCATGGGTCAGTGCAACATTCTTTTAGATCCAGATCTTTTCGGAAAAAAAACATAAAGAAAAAATGGGACTCATAAAGGTGAAAATTTGTAATTTTGATTTTAATATGTTTCATATGAAAGAAAAAAATGATCTAATCAAAGGTGAAAGTTTGTAATCTTGCTTTAACATGTCTCATGAACATATTCAGAAATGAAAAGAAAAGATAAAGAATGGATCTACGAACAAGAGTATCGTTTTCTTGACCTAAATTACCAATTTTTCTTTTAAAAATGAGGTTTACAGTAACACAACAAAATAATGCCGATGGAGACGGTTTACTTCTCTTTACTCAAAAAATGTCAAATCAATATCCAGTCTTACAAATCTAATATTCACAAATTTAACTAACTCAAAGGTTGGCAACATCACGGGTCAGTGCAACATTATTTTAAATCTGGGTCTTTTCGAAAAAACATAAAGAAAGAATGGGATTGATAAAGGTGAAAATTTGTAATCTTGACTTTAATATGTTTCATATGAGAAGAAAAAAAACGGATCTAATCAAAGGTGAAAGTTTATGATCTTGACTTTAACATGTGTCAAATTTACATGTGTCAAATTTACAAATAAAGAGAAAAGAAAAATAATGGATTTACGAACAAGAGTATCGGTTTCTTGACCTAAATTGCTAACTTTTTTTTTAAATGAGTTTTACACTAACACAAAAAAATGTCGATAAAGACGGTTAAGTTATCTTTAATCAAAATTTGTGAAAATAATATCCAGTTTTAGAAATCTAATATTCACAAATTTAACTAATTCAAAGGTTAGAAACATCATGGGTCAGTGCAACACTCTTTTAGATCCAGATCTTTTCGGAAAAAACATAAAGAAAAAAACGGGACTCATAAAGGTGAAAATTTGTAATTTTGATTTTAATATGTTTCATATGAAAAAAAAATGGATCTAATCAAAGGTGAAAGTTTGTAATCTTGCTTTAACATGTCTCATGAACCTATTCAGAAATGAAGAGAAAAGAAAAAGAATGGATTTACGAACAAGAGTATCGTTTTCTTGACCTAAATTACCAATTTTTATACAACTTCACCAGACTCAACGACTTGACACCTAATAGATCTGATTGGAGGGTTAAGGCTAGAGTTTCCAAGATGTGGGATACTTTGGAGGTAGATGAGGGTGAAGGTATAAGTTTTTTCTTCGTCGACGAAATGGTTTGTTCTTAATCTATTCATATTCATATCATCTCAATTACAAGTTCATTATTTTCCAAAATCGTGGTCCTAACTGAAGTTTACAACTCTAACAGGGCACGAAGATGCATGCATTTGTTGAACAAACAAATCAGATGAAAAGGTTTAAGAGATGCCTTCATGAAGGGGAGTGGAAGATTCTAACCGGATTTTCAGTGGTGTTGGTGAATACAGAGATCCGTTTGACGGAAGTCAGAAGGAAGATTGCCCTCACGTCCAACACGCAAGTTACACACGCAGAAGACTCGGATGCTTTTATTCCGCTTGACATGGTGCCTTACGATTTTGTTTCGAACCTATGGAATGATCAACGTACTTCTTTCCCTAGAGGTTAGTTTTTCTTACTTCACATTTTGCGGGTTCTAACGGAGGAAACCTAGAGGAAATGTAGCTTTCAATAGGTTAATGTCATTGTCATTTTTTTGTAGGCTTTCTAGGGTTTATATTTGTAGTTGAAGACAAAGTGCTCAGGGAAGATGACTCTATGCATAGGAACCCATTTAACGATGATCAAAAGAATATAAAATCTTCAGAAAATATTGAAAAATCCATGATTAAATGCAACCGTCCACATAAACGCAACCCTAAAAACAAAATATATAAGCGGAATAATTCATATAGTTTCAATCAAAACTCTGTAAAGAAGAAAAGAAACCTAAAAAACAACTTCAATGGCAAACTTTGAGAGACTCGCCATGGTTACACCCAATGGAGATGATTCGATGATTTGAGTGAGAGTTGAGAACGTGTGGTCTACTCTAGATGTCGAGAATGGTGAAGGCCTCAGTTTCCTGGTGGTTGATGATGAGGTTTGTGAATAATTAACCTATACAGTTTAACATTGAGCGATTTTAGAGGTACAAATTTTAATGTTTTAATCTCTACTCATTTTTGCAAACAGGGCACAAGGATGCATGCATTCGTCCAGCATTTTGCTGATGCCAAGAGATTTAAGAGACTTCTTCAGAAGGAGACTGGTTCACGATAACTGGTTTCTCAGTTGTTATTGTCCGGAATGAGATTCGTATGACTAAACAGAGAATCGTTCTCAAGCGAAACACAGAAGTTGGTGTTTCAGAATTGTTCAATGGTTTTATTCCGCTAGATTTGGTTCCATTTCAGGATGTTAAGAACGGAACTGTTCACGATGGAACTTCTTACACTAGAGGTTAATTTTCCTTACTAATACTATTGTCAAAGAGCAAAATGTTAAGATTAATTAATATCCTTTTGTTAAAGTTTGATACTTTGTTTTAAACGGTTTTTGTAGACTTTCTAGGCGTCATATCTTCTGTTTCAGATTTCGGCCTCACAGTGGATGACTCTATGCCTAGAAACATACATAACTATGATCCTAAGACACCGGATCGATTGACTTTGTTCTTGAAGACAACGAGTAAGAATTTGATAACTACTTATTAGATCTTTTCCAAACTAAGAAATGTGTTATGTTATATGATTATGAATGTCACAATTTGATTGTTATGCAGTGGAAATCATCTAAACTGTCGTGCAAAGGGAACTTTGGCGGTTCTCTTTAAACGTAATTGGCTATGTTATGGTGAAACCGGAACAAACATATGCCTATTAACCAATTGGCATGTTGTTGGAAGAGATGGTTAGTTTCTTTGAAAATTTTTACCTTCATCTTACGCTATAGCATCTCAATACAACTAGATAATGATCAACCATTACCTATAAACTACCAGGTCCTATTCAAGTTGAAGATGAAGAAGGGATTTCTACTTTTGAGTATGATCCTCCTGGACACCACGAGGTGGTACATTTCACGAACATATTGTAAGTATTTAAATTTTTGTGATGTACAATGTTTTTTTAGAATGTCGCCTGCTCCTTAAGACCATTCTTAGGTACTGGTTTACTGCAGATTGCACCATGAGGAGGACCTGAGCGATGAATGATGAGAAGGAGGAATGGAGGAGATAGATCAAAGAATCATTCCCATTGATTATGAAGATGTTTTCCGTTTAAGTATTTCTTTAGCTTTTGTTTGCAATTAATTATGAGAAACTAAGTATGCACCTTTCAGTTCAACTATCCTATGTTTTTCAAAAACGTTCCTCCTAGGTTAGGCTATGCAAAATAACCCAACAATGAAATTGTGAATCTATCGGAATAATCAAGTTCAGTGACAGCTAGCAAATTTAAATCACAACTATAAGCCTACAGTAACTGTAAAAACACGGATTCCACAAAGGTATGAGAAGGTGTCCAAAAATGTTTACCTCAGTTTTTTGCAGTGAAGTTTTTTGGTATTCATCAGCAATGTCTCCTTTTCAATCCATGCTTGACTCATGATCACTCAGCCCGTCAAAGATACAAGCAAGTAATGTGGTTACGATATGTTAAATAACGCAACTCAAAAACATTAGTTGAACATCTACAAGTTTTAGTTTACTTTGAAATTCATTTGATTATGATCATCTTAAAACCAATCTAAAGAAGAATTAAGTTAATCTTATTTGAGTTATCTGACCTAGGAGGAAAGTTAAAATTGAAGGATTGCTACAGGGAAGGAAATTGTGAGAGCTTAGAGGTTGACCTGACTCAGAGTACGGAGACGCAAAGCAACAGTCCCGTCAGCTGAAGAGTTCAATTTCGCTGGGTTCCTTTGAGTAGAGCATATGATTTTCGTTTTTTCGGAAGGGAACTAGAAGCTCGGTAAATTAGGAAATTATCCCAAAAATCGATCAGTCATCGTCAATTCCAGTAATTTCTTCTATCAAAAGACTCTTTAGATAAAAACTTGGGTTTAATTAGCTAAGTGGAGAACTCGTGAAGCTTGAAGGAAGAAGAAGAAGGAGACGACCGGATCAGGATGTCGAAGGAGGAAAAGTCGCTTGGTCACGAAACACAGATTTTGAGTGACGAAGATGTTCGGCGAATCTGGAAATTGTTGCTTCACCGTTCGGTTAACCTAAACCCAACCAAATCGATTTGACCAGCTCGGTTAACATAAATCGAACCAAATCTATTTCAGAAAATAGTATATTTATACAATATACAATTAAAATTATAGTTATACATAAAATAAGAGTATTGATTTGTGGATGTGAATTAACTTTGGAAGAAACATAAATAATAAATAGGTTCGTCTAATTTGATTGTATTTAATTATTATTATAACTCACCAAATCAAAAAAAGCAAACTCCCAAAACAACACATTTTGAAACCATCCAAACCCCGTAAACCCCGAAACTGAGCAAACCTCATAAACCCCAAAACCGAATGAGGTAAACTTATATAATCAAAATATAACTCACCGACTGAAACCGAGCAAAGCCCGTAAAACAACACATCTATATGTTATACTATCAACACATTGAATATATTTGCATCCCGTCAGTATCTACCATGAAATGATAACAATTTTGTATACATATTTATTTCGTCTCATACTTATATAGTCAAAGTAACATAGAGAGATCATCATATATCACAAACATATATACTATTATTTACATAATTATCGTATCAATAGTTCCAACCATTTTATAAAAACCGTCAGGATCTAGTGAGGCAATGAAAAAAACAGTTAAGTTACAAAAACAAGAAAACGAATTCTTTGAAGGGCTTTTTTTGCAATTTTCCCATGACAAATGTAACCACCTTACTTATAACAACCAATAATGCCAACTTTTTTATTTTCCATGACAAACATGAGGCAATGAAAAAAACAGTTAAGTTACAAAAACAAGAAAACGAATTCTTTGAAGGGCTTTTTTGCAATTTTTCCATGACAAATGTAACCACCTTACTTATAACAACCGAATAATGCCAACTTTTTTATTTTCCATGACAAACATGAGGCAATGAAAAAAACAGTTAAGTTACAAAAACAAGAAAACGAATTCTTTGAAGGGCTCTTTTTGCAATTTTCCCATGACAAATGTTAACCACCTTACTTAACAAGAGAGTTTTTGCTAAAGAAAAATAAAATTTCATAAATATCGTGAGCCTTACCTATTCCTTGTAAAATCTCACCTATATATAAGTCTCACTAATCTCTGTTCTCTAACACTTCATTCAAATATACAACCACCTTAAAAGATGAAGAGTCACTACAGAAACACCATCTCTCTTGTTTATCTCTTGCTTTGTCTCTTCATCACATCTGCCTCCTCTGCAAGTTCCTTCATACGACAATTCACTGATGACTTCGACTCATATCTGCCGCGTATGCCATCTTTCCTTTGTTCTTAGATTTGATCCATTATTCAAGAAGATCCATCTATGTATTTTTTAAACAGTTTGACTTCATATAGCTCTGTTTAATCTTTGTCTAGAAAAAGAGAGGACTGGAGCAAGACTAAACCCAAACCTGGATAAAGATGCGGAGATCTCATTCTCATCACGTGATCATAAAGTCTCAGCTTCAAGCACAGTGAAAGGTCTGAGAGAACGTCCTCCGTCTTCTTACTCTTTGAAGATGGAATATTTCAACATTGTCCTTGAGTCAACCAACTTAGAGAGATACCAATCTCGTCCTTTTTCTGTTGGTGGATATAGCTGGTACGTTCGTTCCCGATCTCATCTTTCTTCACTCGAACCGAATCTTATATATACACTAAAACAATATGTTATACAACACAGGACACTTGTTGTGTACCCCAACGGGAACAAGAAGGATAATGGTGCAGGGTACCTTTCGCTTTACGTAGCCATAGACAACTCAACTCTCCTCGCTGCGCAGAAAGACGTTTACGCGGATCTCAGGTTTTACATCTTCAACAGCAACGAGAGGCAGTACTTCACAATCCAAGGTTTTTTTTTGCTAGTAATTTTAATTATCATCCAAAACAAGAAGAAGAAGAAAATGCTCTACTAATAGTAATCTTTTGTATATGTAACTCAAGATACCAATGTTTGGCGATTCAATGTTTTCAAAACCATGTGGGGATTCTCCAAGGTCCTCCCTGTTGAGACATTTAAAGACCCGAGTAATGGTTACCTTTACGATGGAGATCACTGCCAGTTTGGTGTCGATGTGACTCTTCCCACTACCTATGAAAAATCAGAACTTTTGACTCTCACTGATCATTTCAATAGTCCAAGATACACTTGGACGATTCAGAGATTCTCCACGCTGCTCCAAGATGAATACAATTCAGATGTGTTCACCATTGGAGGAAGACGTTGGTGAGTCCTCATCCTTTCTTTTTGCTTTTTTTAATTAAAGTTTTTTTGTTTTTTTTGTTTTTTTTTTTTGTTTGGTAAAGTTTTTAACACCAAGTACTCCATCAGGAAAATAAATGTGTGTCCAAATGGTTGTTCCTCGGGAGAGGGAGTAGCCATGTCCATGTATCTACTCCTTGATGAAAACGACAAAGTCAGACCCTATGAGAAGATTTATGTTCGAGCCAAGCTTCGAGTTCTTAACAAAAACCCATCCAATAATCTTGAAAAACAAGGTAAGTTATACGATTGATTTAATGATTTATATATCCATACATATTCATCGGCTCATCATTAACTATTTAATCTTTCGTACAACTTGTTGGCAGTCGATGCATGGTACGATGCACCGGGATATGGACCTCCAGGTTACGGTAGGCATGATTTTATCCCACTCTCTGATCTCAGAGATTCATCCAAGGGTTTCGTTGTGAATGATGTGTTGAAGGTTCAAGTCGAAATTGAGGCCATTTCTTTGACAAAGTACTTCCCTAGTTAGATTTCTCTAAACCAAGAAACTTGCAGCTCCGTGTTTGCTGCTTTATCATCAACTACTTAATGATAATAAGAATCTGTGTTTGCGTTTTTTAATAATAAGAATCTGTGTTTGCGTTTTTCAAGAGTACAGAATTATTTGATATATTTTAAGTTACGTTTTTAATATTTTAAATTGGATTTCAGATTATGTATTCGTACATAATGATACGTGTGAGTACGTACACACAGATAGAAACCTTGAATTTCCCAAGGAACCTAATCCCCTCCATGAAGTGAGGTGGTCAGAACCTTGTGCTGTGATTTAGGCGAAATAAACGAAAGAGAAAAGAGAGATTGAGGCAATATACTCTATTAGGGTTTCTTATTAACTCGTGTGTTTTACTTTTACTTTACAAACCCTTATGAAGTTTATATATACAACTCAAGAAAAAACTCTATAAACCTTTGGCCCATGAGAGAAGCAAGTGGCCCAGAGCATCCATCTCATCTGGAGTTCCACTCCACCTTTCTCCATGTGGGGTTAATTTCCTCATTGGGAGGATTATTGGTCCGTGGGCCAGCCTGTTTTGGCCCACAAACGATGACAAAAAAAAAAAAAAACCTTTGGCCCATTGACCAGTGCCCATGAGAGCTGGCCCTTTTGCCACGGTATACTGATTATAAGACACCTTGAATAACACTTTGGAACACAAGTTTCACCAACTGTATCTCCCAATTATCATGCCGCCGGTTTCCATTGAACACACACACAAAATCCCCAAAGAAAATTTCTCTACTTCTCTTTATAAACGCACCAATGGCTTGTTTGCAATTTAAAACAACCAAACGGAGAGATCCTTAACAATGTTCGGGCAAATTTCATCACAAAACCAAACACCGATAAAAAGATCAGTCCATGTTTTCAGAATTTTCAAGAACTTGGAAAGCATTTGTTGATTTTTTTTATTACAAAACAGAGTAAGAAGAAAAAGAGACAAAACAGAGCAAGAGACGAGAGTTTGTCTCTTCTCTTATGAAGAAGAAGAATATAACGAGGAATGGTTTTACTTACTCTGAAACTTGATTTAGTTACATCGTGTTACAATGAGTTATATAATAATACAAAACACAACGAACAGTTGCGACTACAACGAAGAGTTGCTACTCTCTACTACTTGTGTGTGACACAAAACCGCTCGTGTAACACAACCTAAACTTAGACATCTTTAAGACTAAACTCAATTAAATCCAACAGCATTGCCTACCCTTTAATGACGTACGAGGAGAATCTAAAGAAGGTCTTCCAAGCCTGGATATGTCGTCGATGGATGCCAAGGAATGGACAGAGATTCTTGACGCGATTTCTTTTTCCCCAAACGAAACCAATCATGACCCATTAATCAACCCTACCGGTTCCTGTTCTTTGTCTTCTCGTGTTTCTTGCTAAACAAGGAAATACAGGGGAGTGAGGAGGCGTCGATCTGTGGGGGAAATTTGCAGCCGAAATCAGGGATTCGACGAGAAACGGTGTTAGGGTTTGGCTCGGGGCGTTCAAGACTGAAGAAGAAGCAGCTATGGCTTACGATAAAGCCGCGGTTAGAACTAGAGGAATTCAAAAAGCTCACACCAACTTTCAACTCGAGATGGTTATAAAAGCTATGGAAATGGATTGCCTCCCAAGTTACTACCCGAGAAACCGCTCAAATACGCCCCAACCGTTCACAAACCGCCACGAGATTAGACTGGGAACGGGAAATGAGGCGCTTAGGGCTTCATCACTTGTGGACTTCTTGGGAGTGAAGAAATTTGGTTAGGGTCAAGAAGGAGACAAAGAAGTGATGAAGATTGTATGTTTCAAGAAGAGGAGACTGATGAGATGAAGAAGATGGTTACTGGAGACGAGACATTTTATGATGTATTTGGTTTATTTGAGTTTGAGGATTTGGGAAGTGATTATCTTCTTTTTGACAGAACAACAATAAAACATAACTGACCAAAATCTTGTACTGTTGTCTTGTTTCCCCTTATGAGTTTTTGATGATAAAAAATAAATCAAGATTCTCTTTTCGTATGAATTATAAGTTGTGGTGGTCAATGGTTCCAAACCAATAAAATTTATCTGAAAATTGAATAATTGATTTTTGATCTATTCTCTGGCAAGACCATCTAATAGTAATCTTGAGGAAAAAAAATGGGAGAATTGTGATTATACACAGAAAAAAAGGGAGGTTTGTCCATATAAAGGATTAAAGGCTAAAATGGGAAAATCATGTTCTGTGTTTTCTTTTAAAGGATTAAAGGCTAAAATTAAGGAAAAGAACATATGCAATTAAAAAAAAAAAACTATTGAAGAATAATCATTAGTCAAAGATAAACCTTGAATCGACTAACTAGTAAGATGTAATCTAATAAGAAAGTTAACTTAAAAGAAGAAAAAAAGTCATCTGAAAATTCTACAAGATAAGGTAGAGGAAGAAGAAGTAGCGGGCTCGAGACAAACATTGGATCTTCTCTTCATGCATTTGGGATCAATCGATAGAGATGGCGAAGAGGGCACGTGACGAATCAGAAGCGAAGAGGACAATGGTGTTGATGAGACGAAGAGATTGGTGATGTCCTGAAGAGGCTTTCTAAGATTTTTTCTTCTCATTCTGATATGGGTTTTGTCTTTATCGACTGATGAACAATCCAAAGGCTTGACAGAAATGGTGGCCATGTATGAAGGTGGGACATTCTCTTTGTTGTCGTTTTGAGGTTTTAGATCGAGAGCAGCCATTAATGTAGAGCTGGAAGGAGGAAGTGTTTATGGGATTGAGCGAAATAGAGAGAAGAGAGAGAGATAGATGGGATTGAGGATAGAAGGAGGAACTGTATATGAAGTCAGTGAATAGGAGGGACTTTGAACCATATTTGGAAGTGATGAAATCTGAGATTTGTTTTTGAAATTTTTGTGGAGGGATTTTTGTTTTTGGTTTTGAGAATGGTTCTAAAATTTTATGAAACTAGAGAAAAGGGCTATGTGTTATGGAGGGAACTCGTGGTGGAAAAACTAAGATTCTGATCAGTTTCCATTTTGGTTAGAAAAATCGGTTTTGTTTTTACTAAAACAAGTTTTGACTCTTGACTTTGAGAGATCTCAAATCATTTTATTGTACCAGATGAAGTAGGTTTTTACGCGCCATTTTTAATTTAGTATGTGCGCCAAGAAAGAAGAGGGAACCCCCAACTGTAAATAACATTTCCCATGTATCTTTTTCCATGTCTTTGTCTGCAGGTAAACCAATCTTTTCACAATGGGAACAACATCTTAAGATTTCAATCTATGCCAACAAAATTACACAGCTAGCCCAAAGTTGAGGAATAGAACAATGAGGAAAATAGTGAAATCTGAAAGATAGCATCTCACACCAAGTTATCAAGAAGTTGTACTTGACAATCCCTTGTCTTAAAAATAATTTTTTCACGCAAGCGGTTTCAGAAAATTCCTCTATGCTCTAGCAATGCCGAGTTGGCTTTGGTTATGATCCAATTCCTCTATGTTCAGATCATTAGATGTTTCTCCTGAGTATCTTTAGAACTTCTTTTAGCAGGTGCAGACATGGCGAAATCTGATCAGTATCACCTTTGCCAACAAACTGCCAAGAGGAAATTGCCATCAAACCAAAAGAAGACCAAGTTACAATGCCATCAGTATCACCTTTGCTGTGTGGCTAAACATCATCAAGAAAAGAGTTACAGTTTTGATTACTTTATAAAACAGTAACAGAGAACTGAAACAGGTCACTTACTTCTAAGCGGCATGCATTGGCGAAAAACCCTGCAGTCACTGCTTTTCTCACAGCCTGAAAACATAAAAATACAATAAACATCAAAAATCTTCAGCCTTTTTAAAACTGAAGCAAAGTAATAGACAAGAAGGATGATTCTACTTTGGTCAAAAATATTTTCAGAGAGTTCGTTAGCTCAAATCTATAATAGCAATAGATACCTCGGCGGCTGCAAAGACAAGACAACTACAAGACAAGAGTTGAAAAAGTTTTGTACCTGAATCACGGTAGAAACAAGATTTGACCTTTGCATTTCCGGAATGCCTTCTCCAGGCATTTGGTTGAGAAAATAATCTTCGGTATATAACCTATATGATTAATGTCAAGGCAAGACCAGAGTTAAACCATTCATAGTTAGAAAGAAAGAATTGAGAATTATATACCACAAATCAGGCCTAAATATACAGCTTTTAAACAAGAATAAGTATACAGCTTTTAAACAAGAATATAAACTTACCTGTAACACTTTCCAGGCCGAACTCGCCCAGCCCTACCAGACCTTTGTCTAGGCAGATGCTTTGGATATTCGTGCCACCACAAGACTTTCGATATCTGAAATCTGTGAAAAGGAAGAAAAATGCAAGATGTTTCAGAAATGTCCAATATACTACAAACGACTAAACTGAAAATATAAACAAAAGAAATGGTGATGAAGAAACTTACTGGATTGTAGAATTTCTGCTTTGAGAAACCACTATCAATCACATAGACAACCCCCTGAATAAAGAAAAAAGTACAGAAAGTTATTCACGATGATGCTTTTAGTAATATTTGTGCGAGACAGTAACAAAGAAAGCTTGCCTCCAGTGTAAAAGGCGTTTCCCACTGATTTTTCCAGTGGTTCGGTTTATCAGAAGATTCGATTTGTCAACATTTCGGTTTTGGTTTAATCCCAATTTAAGGGTGGCAATATCCTCTTTATCGGGAAAGGTTCGGTTATAGCTAGGCTGCTCTTTATTCCTTCTCCCTGGTTTTTATCACTCTTTTTTTTTGTTTGCCACTGTCAATTATCGGCTAATGTAAGGGCTTTTATTAACCACACTCTTTACTTTTGGTAATATAAACAACCAAACCCATCTGATGCATACTCAAAGATGTTACTAAGGTAAGGTGACATAATATAAAGTCATGAAGAAATTATCAGGATGAGAGGTTTCTTGTCGTCATGGGAGGTTTCAATTAATCACCAGAGACAGAGAATAATTCGACTTTTCAAAATTTAGTCCAGGACTGACTTGGTTATTAGGCTGATGGATTTCCTTTGTTCCATCAACAACTCCCTCTCCTTCATTCTCTACATGCCCATTTTCTTCTGCTACCTGTTCACAAAAATCAAGTCAACGGTTGGTCCCGTGCATGGAAGATAAAGCAAATGATATAAACGAACCAACTTTTGGATCCATACAGCTCCAGAAGAACTTAGATCATCATCCGTGTTTCCATTTTCAAGTGCTTCTTCTGCTTCAACTTGCAGGTTTCTCAAGGCTTCCACGAGCGTAGTGAAAGATTTATCGGCATGGCTTGGATAATTTGCTGCAGCAGGATAAACTCTCCTGTAGATAAAACAAGAGTTTATTTCTTGGTTTGACCTAATCGGATGGTCTGAGCTATCAATATTAACCATCTCAATGTGACAATAATGAGTGGCTATGCTACGAGTACCTCGTCTTGACAGCATTCTCTTCAACAGAAAGAGCAACTTGCCAATCCTCAAAAAGGTTTGGGTACTCTTCAGGATCAGCCATAGATTCTGCTGCTTTAGAATTAACCTGTTGACAAGCCAAAGATAACTTAAGCCGTACAGTATATTTTCTCATTGACAAAACAAAAGGATGAGAAAACAACCTTGCTCACATATTTCCTCCAAAGAGCTACTATCTCTGAAACTTTGCTTGGAAGATAAGAACGTGCCATCAGAGCAGCTTCTGGTATCCGGTTGCTGGGAAAAAAAATTCATGTCATCGAGATAAGCAGAAGCACATGAGACTGATTTTCTTCAAATTGCCGACTAAATATTTAATGAAATACCTCTCCACCAATAACTCTAGACAATCTTCCAATCTACCCAGCAAGAATAAGCAAAGAAAAGCGACATTATTCTTCCCCTCTTCTTTAGCAAGGCATGCAAGCTTTGACACCCCTTGAGCATCTCCCATAGAAGAATATAGTAGTAACAAACCACTCAAATCCATGGCGTACTTCATGCAATCCTCAGCCAATAGAAACTATCATGCATGGAGCACACACAAATGCAATAGAATCATTATGAATCCACCAAGACCAGAAGAAAACTTAAATATAGTAACTTTCTGCACATAGAGTTGTTTTTCTTACTACCACTACAAAACTCTAAAAAGATGTACCTTCCCAGAGGACATGGCCAACTCTCCTAACTGCTTCCATTTAGACTCGCTCTGCACTTCTTCAGCGATTTCCTACAAGCATGGAAAACACATACAAGAAACAAATTGCATTGTAAGTTAAAAGATGAAGTCAAAGTACTTCTTAACGTATTATTCATCACAAATATAATATTACCTTTGCGATTTCAAGTCTACCCAATTGTATGGCCAGCTCAAATCTGTAGTCAGGATTGGTCGCAGTTTCTAAAGCATCTTCAATCATTCCCCGAGACTCCAAGAAATGAGCAACACTAACAATTGGAAGCATTTACAGAACAGAATAAGAGAGAGATATACACAAAATAGTGAAGTACCAACAGGTAGGAGGGCATTAATGTAATATATCAAGCTGAGTGAATCATCATAAACATCTAAAAGAAAACCTAATAGAAATATTCTGTAAATATAACATCATGTAGGAGGCATTCGGAAATAAAGTGCGGGAATCCGTAAATGTAGAATTTTAGACCAAAACAACCTGGAACGTACTTGTTATGCTGCTCTTTAGGAATTGTAGGCAAAATTTCACTGGCTTTATCCAAATCACCTCGCATCACAAGAGACTTGTATTCAATCAGGCTAAAAAGCAGAGTATATCCTATGACACTGCACTCCCAAGATAAGGTGAAATACGGTCAGAAATTCTGAATGCGTCATAAAACAATATGAAATAAAACACAGAAAAAAAATTAGAGGAACGTACTTGTATTCTTTGTCTACCAAGTACACCCGGCTTTGATTGGCGATATAGCCCAGCAAATACATTGGACGGTCCAACTGATACATTGTAGTTACCTGTAGTAAGAATATTAGCCGCTAGATATAGTGTTGCTCATAAAAATGGTTGGATCTTTAAGGAAATCAGAATACACGCAAATTACCTTGCCTCCAACACAAAAGTTAAGCTTCCAAGAAGAGTTACTGTAAATGAAGCAGTCTCCGGCCCATATACCAGTCCTAACACGTTCATTTTCCTTATGGAGAGTCTCAAAAGCACCCACAACACCTTCATCAGTTGGTCTTTCACTATGAAAGTGCGAGGAAACCAAGTCACGCTGTAACAGCAAGGAACACCAGAGTAAGCATTTGGACAATCCATGAAAATAGATGGCTGGGAATGGAGGTAAAGTGGGATTCTCACATTGTACTTCATAATGTAGAATGACGTATCAGTAGCAATGGCTACTAAATCGCCACTTTCAGCCCAATAAATATTCCGCAGATCTGTTGCCGGAGCAGCACTGATGACAGTTGATTGGGATACCTTTACTGTGACTGTGATATCCACTTTTTTAATCAGTCTACATTCAGCCCAATCATAAAACCAAAGTGAACCGTTTGAACACATTGCTAACAAGGTTCCTCCAAAAATCTTCTCAGCTGAAAAAGTAGGCTGGATACTCTTCCTTTCCTGAAAAAAACCACATCAGACCCACCAATAGCTGTCTCCATTGCAAAAATGTACTGGAAAGGCCACAATGAGAATAGCAAACCTGAAAACTTTTACTGAAAATTTTTATCTTTGATGAGCTCTCTCTAACTGCACATTCCCCCTGGGATGACCAAACAAATTCCAGCCCAGGACCGACAGATTTATATCTCCAAGCCAAAGCTGTGTAGATTATGTACTCTCCTTCACCACAGACTACAACAAACCTCCCATTAGGGTTGTGCTTCAAGCTCTGAAAGTTAAAATCAATAAGTATATGTGAGATACAAGAGATGATTATTCCGAACCACACACACTCTTGGGATTTTGTAAGAAACAGAAGTCAAGTTTTATCATCTATTACAGCTGCATTTTAATTATATATTGTTCAAAGAACCATAGAAGCATGACGACTATGGGGATATCCACAACTTCAACGCACATGTCCATAACACCCCTTTAAGTGGGGACATGCACCCGAAATGTTTTCCCCAATAGATCCTATAATAATTCAGAACAACGGGACAAGTTTCAGTAACACTCACTTGTGGATAAATATTACAGGTTTCCAACTCTTTAACAGCCAAGGGAAGTCTTTCTCCATCAGTAACCTAAGGTAAAGAGATGAAAGCATAGAATCATCAGAAAATACACAAAAAATACCTTAGACGCAGAGGTTGGGCCATGCCATAATACAATTTTTATAGTTAGGAGCTAGACCTCGCAACCTGCGCCAATACTTTTGATGTTTGCAGTTTGAATTTCATTATGCTTAGCCCATATAATTTTTCCGTTACTGTCCATGCTAGCCACAGGAATTTCTCGCCCAAATTTAAGCATGATGGTTCCTTCATCATATCCAATCACAACCCTGTAAAATTCAAACACATTCTTGTATGATCAGTTGAATAGAGTGCTTACACTACTCCTGGAAAAAAATTCTAACAAAGAAAAAGAGGGAGCAAAAATCCAAAAACTCACCGGCGCAAACTCTTTATGCAACCAAAGCCCGAAACTCTCTCGCCACCATAGTCCAATGTGTTCTCTAGCCTGAAAAAAAAAAATCAATTGACAAAATAGAGAAATAAACCTACCTAGTGTGAAATGAATACAAAAAGAACCTCCTGAGCACAAGGTATAGTTGAGTGTTACGGACCCAAGAAATATCAGCATCGTTAAGAAAGTTTTGATATATATACCTGTAAGTCGTAGCGTGCCAAATGCGAACAATTCCATCCGCAGAACCTGTGAGTATTATTGGAAGCTCCGGATGGAAACAGACGGCAGATACATTACGTGTGTGCCCTTCTAGCGTCTGGACACAGCTTTTGGTTTGATAATCCCATACCAGACTCCAAAAGTACAAATAGTAAATGAAGTGCAAATATATAATGCTCAGGCAAAATAAATTCTGTACCGGAAGCATACCTTAGCAGTATGATCACGAGAGCCAGTAATTAAATAGGGCTTATTACCCCCTGTGAAATAATCTACACATGTGACTCCTTTCTGATGAGCATCCATTGTAAAATTTGGGTCTGGGGAACCAAGATTCCATATCTGAAGATGAACAAGCATGAAAGAGTAGTCTGAGCAAATATATACTTTTTTTCATGCCCATAAATCTAAATCTCCACTTACCTTGATGGTATGGTCAAGCGATGCACTGGCAAAAGTGTTGGTATCTGTTGGATTAAATACCACTTGCATCACATAGTTGGAATGTCCCTCAAATATCTGAGTACAAGCCCAACCATTTTCCCAGTCCCAAAGCTTTATGAGCATATCATCAGAAGATGACAGCACATATGGAAGGGTCGGATGGACAGCTACACACCTAATGCAATCCGCATGAGCCTCAAATACTTTAACCTTGTCCATTGTATAGTAATTGTATACACGAATGTGTGTATCATCTGCTCCTGTCACAACCCATTGCTTGCGCGGAATGAACTTGGCCGACCTAACTGTTATATAAAATTCAACAGAAACAAACTAAGCAAGGCAATATAGAGCAAGTAAAAAAATCTATAACAAAACATCATCAACTGAAAAGATGCTCACAAAAAAATTGTTATACCCGGCAATTCAGTCACCTCGAAGGATTTTGCTATCTTCTGAGGAAAAAATCATATTAGATTCAAATTAGATGAGATTCTAAAAAAACTGCCTAAAAGAAACAGTTACAGCAGGCTAAACTCATAGAACTCTTGTAGTGGGGAAACCCACACTTGTGCTTTGCTTTTTGGCCTTTCCATGTCTCGGAATAGGATACAAGCATTAAGAAAAGAGAAACAAAAAATAAAAATTTATTCACACCCACCTGTGTCTGGTAGTTCCAAATACACACGGTTCCAGAATGCAAACTTGCTAAAATCCTGCAACACCACGTTATTCAACACATTAGTTAGTAGTTTGTAGCAGCTTTGAAGGTATAAACATAAAAGAGACAGAGAGTAACTGTGGCTTTTCAAGTGATGAGAGTAAAATTGTTACTCATTCACCAAGTCACGACATCCAAAGTTGTAAGATAGCACAAATCAAAGTTGAAATTACCATGGTTCTGTAGGATGCAGATCCACAGATTTTACTTTCTCTGATGGTTGAGCAAACTTTTTCTGATGCAAACATAACAAAGGCACATTATCGCCACCGTATTATAAGGAGATAATAGAAAAGAGAGAGTTGATGAAAAGAAACACAATACCTTGATATCGAGTGAAAACGGCTGTTGCAAGAGAACAATAGTCAGTACTAACACGACAGCTTTTCAAAATTCAATTACTATAAATACAAATTCAATCTCATAAACGAAACGTCATACACACTATACTCTACTACAATCAATCAGGATCGCAAGTTCAATTTGAGACCTGGGGAAGAATATAAAAAGCTTCGAATCCTCACCATCTGTATACAGATTAAGCAGAAGATGTGCTCTTCGGATATACGAGCTTAACAATGGCTCTGGTGGTCTTAATTGAGAAAACTGATTCTCGTTTACCCTCGTTATAACTTGGGATTTATTAAATCTTTTCTTTAAATCAAATATTAATACTTTTAGAACACGCTAATTGTGCATTGAATAAGCAGAATCAACAATGAAACTGTCACTGGAGACCTATTTCCAGTACGAAAAATTAATCATATTCTTCACATCGATCGAACATTTTGTTACTCAAAACGACCAGTTGATTCCGTAGTAGGCGCTGACGGTAAATGTTCAACGGGAAGAAGACGACGGCGGCACCGGAGAGAAACAAATCGCCGACGAAGCTCAGGGGGGAGATTTGAAATGGATGGGCTGTGATTGAACGATTTAGTAATGGGCCGTATTTAAGATGTTGAGATGTGTAATTTGATTTCGTTTTATTTATATTTTGGCGCCGCTCTTCCTTTGAATTGATTATCTTGTGTGGTTAAAACAAGTTATACAACTTGGAGGATCTCATCTTGCTTGCTTGCATACACTAAACAAGTTATAGTAGAAGCAAAGTATTTGGTTTCAGGAATGGGACAAAGGCGTCAACAGAATCATAACATCACTCTTTTCCTACAAAGCACCATGAAACATTTGATCAGACCATATACATCTTCTTATTGTAAAAAAGAGGGTTAAGGAATATGCAGGTTACGAATCTACGCACTTTAGGAATATACATCTTGCATATCTCTCTTCTCTTATAGAGTCGTCTTCGTTAGAGTCAGATAATCTGAGCCGAGCCTGAAGATAGTTTATGGAATTAGAACACATAGATTTCATGAGGAGCCTAAAACCTTCCATGACATGAGGTGCTCAGTACCTTGGAACACAAGTTTCACCAACTCCACTTTTCAATTATCCTGCCGCGGATATCCCATTCAACGCACATAATAAAAAACCCAAATATTTTCTCTTTAAAACGCTCTTAATCCCACCAACACATACTCCTCTTGATCAATTCAACAATGGCGTTTGAAAATATCCAAGAACCAGACGGGGAGATCCTAAAGAATGTATGGGCGAATTTCATCAGAAAACCAGAAACTGATGAACGATCACCAGAAGTTTCTACCGTTTGGGAAGCATTGCCTACCATTGATGACGTACCAGGAGAATCTAAAGACGACATGAGTCACATGACAAAGCTTCCAAGCCTAGATATGTCGATGGAGGTGAAAGAATGGGCAGAGATTATTGACGCCATTGCTTCTTTCCCAAACGAAACCAATCATGACCCATTAACCAACCCTACCGGTTCCTGTTCTTTGTCTTCTCGTGTTTCTTGCAAAACAAGGAAATACGTGGGGGAAATTTGCAGCCGAAACGGTGCTAGGGTTTGGCTCGGGACGTTCAAGACTGCAGAAGAAGCAGCTATGGCTTACGACAAAGCCGCGGTTAGAACTAGAGGAATTCAAAAAGCTCACACCAACTTTGAACTCGAGATGTTTATAAAAGCTATGGAAATGGATTGCCCTCCCAAGTTACTATTGAAATTAAACTTGATTTTGATCAAGGTTTAATTTTGGGTCCATAAACAAATTATTATTAAACCCAAAATTAGGCCCAAGTTCTAGAACTCTCTAGAAACATCATAAGAGGTCATCACTTCCTCAAATTTTCTAGAGAATTCTACTAGATAACTCTCTAGATATTTATGTAGAACTTTCTAGTTCTTGTAAGACAAGAAATCTAGATATTATGTTAGAGAGTTCTAGAGATTAGGATAAACTTGTAAGATAATTTGTAGAAAGTTGTAGAAGAAGAAGAAGAAATATCTAGGACCTAAGGAGGTTATAGAAGAGTGTAGAAACTTTGTAAGTAGATTTGGGAGGCTATAAATACCTCCTCACCCCCTCATTTGTAAATGCACAAGAAATTGAACAAGTTAATAAAGAGTGTTCTAAAGCTAAGTTCTCTCTTGTTCTTCTTAAAAGTCTTTCAAGTATTCTCTTGTGTTCTTCCATATTTCTCTTCATACTTAGAGGGTTTATTGTTTCTTTCGGGTTTCTCGGGTATTACGGTCTTGGGCTAGTGCTAAGCACTATCGGTGCTGGTTTCTCTACATGGTATCAGAGCCATTCTAATCTTGTGCTCATCAAGATCGGGACTTAGGAGAACTCGGGTTTACTCTAAGTATGGAATCAATGGGTCGTGTTGTTGGATTGGGAATGGAGATCTTAAACCAATCTAACTACCGGTTATGGAAGTCATGTATGGAGTCATACTTGGTGAGTGAGGACTTATGGGATGTCGTCGGCGGCAGTAGCACCACACCACCAATGGGAGCTGCTGCGACAGCGGAAGCGACAAAGGAATGGACACGGAAGAATGCCAAGGCGGAGTTTGCATTGAAGAGGTCAATATCCTCGGGAGTATTTGAGCATGTCTCAAGGTGCACATCCGCTAGTTCCATTTGGCAAGCGTTGGACCAACTGTTCAACAAGAAGAATGAGGCTCGTCTACAACTGTTAGAGAACGAGTTGGCGAATGCGAAGCAGGGGGAGTCTTCAATCTCAGAGTTCTTCATCAAGGTAAAGAACCTTTGCTCTGAGATTAACACTCTTAATCCGGAGGAGTCTATTTCGGAAGCTCGGTTAAAGCGGTCTATTATTCGTGGTTTACGACCCGAATATACACCGTTTGTGACTTCCGTTCAAGGATGGGCTACACAACCTTCCTTGGAGGAGTTTGAAAATCTGCTAGCTTCGCAAGAATCCTTAGCCACGCAAATGGCGGGAGTCAAAATCCATGATGACTCGGGGAGCGCTTTTGTAGCTCGGAGGCAACAGAGCTACAAAGGAAAAACCAAGAATGATGGTGTAAAGAATAATGATGGACGGGAAAGATCTTCTACGGGAGACAAGAAGCAGTTCAAGTGTTACCGGTGTGGAAAGCTTGGGCATTTCAAAAAGGACTGTCGGGTCAAGCTGAAGGAAACCAATATGGCGGAATCAAAAAGTCATACTGAAGACGAAGATTGGGGGAAATGTTTCACGGTGGAGGCTGCATCTTCAGGTACATCCACAACTAAAAATCTTGGAAATGATTGGATTGTGGATTCGGGTTGTAGCCATCATATTACCGGAAACGAGAAGTTATTTTCTAGTCTTCAACGTCATGACGGGAAAGAAGCTATTATCACTGCGGATAATTCAATCCACCGGGTTGAGAAGGAAGGGACTATTGTTATTGAAGGAGAAGAAGGAGGCCCAATCACTCTCAAGAACGTATACCATGTCCCTGGAGTTAAGAAGAATCTTCTTTCCGTGGTGAATGCGGTGGACTCAGGTAACTACGTTTTATTTGGACCAAAAGACGTTAAATTCTTGAAGAATATTCAAGAGTTAAAGGCGGACGTAGTTCACACCGGAGCACGGGTTAAAGATCTTTATGTCTTATCGGCCTCAAATTCGTACATTGAGAAGATGAGTACGAATGATAATGCTTTTATTTGGCATGCTAGGCTTGGCCATATAAATATGACTAAGCTGAAGGCTATGGTGAATAAAGATCTGGTTAATGGGCTCCCAAAGTTGAAGATTCAAGATGAAGGAAAGCTTTGTGAAGGTTGTCAATATGGAAAATCACATAGACTTCCATTTGACAATTCTACTTCACGATGCAATGCTCCGTTGGAGAGGATCCATAGTGATTTGATGGGTCCGACGAGAACATCCTCCTATTCCGGGTTCCGCTACATGCTGTTGTTCGTTGATGATTACTCACGGTACACCTGGGTATACTTTGTGAAGGAAAAGTCAGAAGTATTCTCCAAGTTTCAAGAATTCAAGGTTACCGTGGAAGGAGAGTTGGGTCGGAAAATCAAGACCTTAAGGACGGATAATGGAGGGGAGTTTATGTCAAACGAGTTTCTCTCTTTCTGCCGAAAGCATGGTATCAAGAGAGAATTTTCATGTCCATACACACCTCAACAAAATGGAGTAGCAGAAAGGAAGATAAGGCATCTAAGTGAGACGTGTAGAAGCTGGCTACATGCGAAGAATTTGCCTAAGGCTCTATGGGCAGAAGGGATGAGATGTGCAGCCTATGTCATCAATCGGATGCCGCTTAGTCCAAATAATATGAAGTCTCCTTATGAGATGGTTCATGGGAAGAAGCCAACAGTGAAACATCTCAGGATATTTGGATCTATCTGCTATGTCCATGTGTTCGACTCTCAAAGAACCAAGCTGGAGGCAAAGGCGAAAAAGTGCATCTTTGTCGGCTATGATGAACAAAGGAAGGGGTGGAGGTGTATGGATCCAGAGACACACAGATACACTGTATCTCGTGATGTTGTCTTTGATGAAGTGTCTTCATATTACGGATCTCCTCAAGTCTTGGTTGAGCAAGATGGTGCGGGCTCACTTAAAGACGATGAACCAGCTGCTCAGATACCAAGTGATGGTGGAATTTCTGAACCAGAGATGCAAGGTGAAAGGGGGAGCACTAACCAAGAGGAAGAGGAGGAGGAAGATCATGGTTCCTTGGCTAATCAACGACCAAAACGGGACATCGTTAAACCTGCTCGGTACAGAGATGAAAGGTTTGTTACTACTTACTCATGCTACTTTGCATCTCCTTTTGATGAAGAAGAACCATCATCTTATGATGAAGCAAAAGGAGTTAAAGAGTGGGAGACCGCAATGAAGGAGGAGATGGATGCTCTAAAGAAAAATGAAACTTGGGATTTGGTTCCAAAACCCAAGGATGTCCAACCCGTCTCATGCAAATGGGTGTACCGGATCAAGCGTAAGAGGGATGGAAACATTGATAGACACAAAGCAAGATTGGTTGCTCGGGGATTTTCTCAGAAGTATGGAGAAGACTATGATGAGACTTTCAGTCCAGTGGCGAAGATGACTACGGTACGTACACTCTTATCTTTAGCTGCAAGCTTTGGCTGGAAGTTATGGCAGTTAGATGTGAAGAACGCTTTTCTATACGGAGAACTTGATAAAGAAATCTATATGGAGCAACCACTTGGTTACATATCACAAGAGCATCCCGATTATGTTTGCAAGCTAAAGAAGGCTTTGTATGGGTTAAAACAAGCTCCAAGGGCCTGGTATGGAAAGCTTGCTCAGTTTCTTCAGTTTTGCGGTTACTCTCCGTCGAACTCTGATCCGAGTCTGTTCTTCAAGAAGAATGGAGGAGTCCACGTGGTAGTCCTTCTTTATGTGGATGACTTGATAATTACCGGGAATGATGAAGCGGAAATTGCTCGTCTGCAAGAGGATATGTCGATAAGGTTTGAGATGAAGATGTTGGGTGAGCTGAACAACTTTCTTGGTTTGGAGGTTGAAAGGATGAAGGATGGAATATTCATCGGCCAACATAGCTACGCAAGAAGGATTGTAGAGAAGTTCGGGGTACACGAAGGAAAGACACGTACTACTCCGATGGATGCGAACATCAAGCTGAAGCGCGATGAAGGATCCTTGCTACCCGATCCTCGGCCTTATCGTTCTCTTGTGGGAAGTCTTCTATACTTAACCATTACAAGACCTGACATTTCCTTCGCGGTTGGTCTTGTAAGTCGGTTTATGCAGTCACCAAGGAAGCCACATCTAGAAGCGGCAAAGAAGATCTTGAAGTATGTGAAGACAACTCTTGGCATGGGTCTAATGTACAAGTACAATGCCAAGGTCTCTCTCTATGGCTTCACGGATGCTGACTTTGGTGGAGATCTAGATGGTCGAAAATCAACTTCGGGCTTTGTGTTCTTGTGTGGAGACACAAGCGTTTCATGGTGCAGCAAGAAACAAGCAACGGTGTCGCTGTCTACCACTGAAGCGGAGTATAAAGCTTCGACGCTCGCAGCCCAAGAGTGTATTTGGCTTCGAAGGCTTCTTGAAGATTTGTTTGAGCCAATCAACAAGCCGGTTGCCATATATGGAGATAACCAAAGTGCTATCAAGCTGGCTAACAATCCGGTGTTCCATGCAAGGACGAAGCATATTGAGTTGGAACATCACTTCATACGGGAGAAGGTGCTTGATGGAACAATTGAAGCTTTGGAGGTTCGAAGTGAGGATAATGTTGCAGATATCTTCACCAAGTCACTACCAAAAGGTCAGTTCGAGTTACTTCGCTCGAAACTCGGGATGGTTGATAAAATCAAGTTTAAGGGGGAGTATTGAAATTAAACTTGATTTTGATCAAGGTTTAATTTTGGGTCCATAAACAAATTATTATTAAACCCAAAATTAGGCCCAAGTTCTAGAACTCTCTAGAAACATCATAAGAGGTCATCACTTCCTCAAATTTTCTAGAGAATTCTACTAGATAACTCTCTAGATATTTATGTAGAACTTTCTAGTTCTTGTAAGACAAGAAATCTAGATATTATGTTAGAGAGTTCTAGAGATTAGGATAAACTTGTAAGATAATTTGTAGAAAGTTGTAGAAGAAGAAGAAGAAATATCTAGGACCTAAGGAGGTTATAGAAGAGTGTAGAAACTTTGTAAGTAGATTTGGGAGGCTATAAATACCTCCTCACCCCCTCATTTGTAAATGCACAAGAAATTGAACAAGTTAATAAAGAGTGTTCTAAAGCTAAGTTCTCTCTTGTTCTTCTTAAAAGTCTTTCAAGTATTCTCTTGTGTTCTTCCATATTTCTCTTCATACTTAGAGGGTTTATTGTTTCTTTCGGGTTTCTCGGGTATTACGGTCTTGGGCTAGTGCTAAGCACTATCGGTGCTGGTTTCTCTACAGTTACTACCCGAGAAACCGCTCAAATACGCCCCAACCGTTCACAAACCGCCACGAGATTAGACTGAGAACGGGATATGAGGCGTTTAGGGCTTGTGATAAAGTCGTTGATGGGATGGTTGTAAACAAATGTGCCCTTTGCTGTTGTTCAAATAAGGAGTACTCGAAGACTTGTGGACTTCTTGGGAGTGAAGAAACTTGGTTAGGTTCAAGAAAGAGACAAAGAAGTGATGAAGATTGTATGTTTCAAGAAGAGGAGACTAATGAGATGAAGAAGATGGTTACTGGAGACGAGACATTATGTGATGTGGTTGGTTTGTTTGAGTTTGAGGATTTGGGAAGTGATTATCTTCTTTTTGACAGAACAACAATAAAACGTAACTGACTAAAATCTTGTACTGTTGTCTTGTTTCCCCTTATGGATTTTTTATGAATACAAATTAATCAAGATCCTCTATTCGTATGAATTATAAATTGTGGTGGTCAATGGTTCCAAACCAATGAAAAATTACGGTAATGAAACAGGTCATAGAAAGGAAAAATTAATTACATTGGAGTCTAATTATAAAAGAGTTCACAAGTTGAATTATTTTTCTTATAATTTGAGTGGTTTTTTATTTTTTTTATAATCAAGTGTTATGGATCAAAAGTCTCGACAAATATGGATGCATGGAGTGAGTAATCAAATAAATTTATCCCTGAAACAAATTGAGAAATGATGTTAAGAATTCCATCAAGAACTCTAAATAATTCTATCTATTGTTATCATTTCCTTTACATGAACATGTATTTGGTTTATATCTACAAATAATTTTTCACAAGATATACGTAATTTTCTAAACAAAGAAACTTATTATTAGTTTTTCTTTAGAGTTGGTAGGATGATCAATGTGTACCCATTCAACTCAAACATCTGTCTTCCAATAATCTCACTTCTACACCATATTTAAATGTATTTACAACAAAATTTTCAAGCCATAAATGTTTATACCATATATAACCTTTTCCTAGTTATCTTCTTACACATTGCTATCAGTTTATATATTTATGGAAACGTTTCTGAGTGATTTGATTTGACAAAGCTACAAATTAAATTGAAGAAATATTCCTTAACCACACACAAAGTATTTGTTTTCCTTGCAAGTGTATATTAGTTCTGCGTTTACCAGTTCATGGCGGCCATAAACCTCGAGATTTCGTCAAACATGTTTGTTCTCTAATCTTTCCAACGACTTTCAAAACATATATGCTTAGTCATGCATTTATAATAACAAATCATTGCAATCCAATCATTTTTTAAAAAAAACACAAACAAAACCAATAAGTTTTCGTCGTTACCCACTACCCTTGTTTTTTATTTCATTACAAAACACAACAACAACACATCATTGCAAAACATCTCTCTAAATTCTATCATTTAAGATTTCACTACATCGATCAAAGATTTGTATTTTCTTTTGGTTTCAGAAAAAGAACAACAATGGGAGCGTACAAATCCGACGACGACTACGATTATCTCTTCAAACTAGTCTTGATCGGAGATTCCGGCGTCGGAAAATCAAACCTTTTGTCTCGATTCACCAGAAATGAATTCAGCATCGAGTCAAAGTCAACCATCGGCGTCGAGTTCGCTACAAGAAGCGTTCATGTCGACGACAAAATCATCAAAGCTCAGCTTTGGGACACCGCCGGTCAAGAAAGGTAACAAACCCTCGTGACCTCTCTGTTTTCTCTCTCTATGTGTCCTTTTTTCTTTCACAAACAAAACCAAAATGCTTAAACCGGAATTGAGCCAAATTTTGGTTTTTTTGCACTATCAAACTTTTATATTTTTGTTAAATGTTGGAACCAAATATAGCTTGGTTACAAACATATATTTGATTTTAGTGTAATTTCATTGAGTTTTTAAATTTATATAGTTGTATATATACATAAGAAAATATAAAAATTGATGTACTGTAGTTAGACATATATAATATTTGGTTAATGAATGTTTGCTTATGTTGTTGTTTAGTTGACCAATGTCTATGTGCTCTTTATGCGCTGTATTTTTTTCCTCTGGCTTTTGTTTTGAGCAATTTCGATTTGCTTGCTATACAGATACAGAGCAATCACGAGTGCATACTACAGAGGAGCAGTGGGAGCTCTTCTTGTTTACGACATAACTCGACACATAACGTTCGAAAACGTTGAACGTTGGTTAAAGGAGCTTCGTGACCATACCGATGCCAACGTCGTGATCATGCTTGTTGGAAACAAAGCCGATCTTCGTCATCTTCGTGCGGTTCCCACTGAAGAAGCTAGATCGTTCTCTGAGAGAGAGAACATGTTCTTCATGGAGACTTCTGCTCTTGATGCTACAAATGTTGAGCAAGCTTTCACTCATGTCTTGACTCAGATCTATCGTGTAATGAGCCGTAAAGCACTTGATGGCACTGGAGATCCAATGTCTTTGCCTAAAGGACAGACTATTGATATTGGAAACAAGGATGATGTTACTGCTGTTAAATCTTCCGGTTGTTGCTCCGGTTGAGATTTTATTTATTATTGTAAACTTTTTGTTTTTGGAGGGAGGTTTTTGGTTTTTGGAATGGTTGTATCTGAATTTTCATTTTCATTTTTTTTTGGTGGGATGTGTTTTAAGGTCATGAGACCGGTTTGGTTTTACAACACAAACCGAATTTGGATCGAACTGAAGAAGACTTGGTAAGTTGGTATGGTTAGTTAATAAGGTCAGTTTAGTCGTAAAACAAAACTGAACCGAGCCAAAAATAATTTGGTTAATGTTCAGTTATAGTTTTTTTCAAGAACTAAACCGAAAGCGAACAAAAAAAAACGAGAAATAGCATCCTTAAACATGTTACTTACGTGTGTTTAATACTTTGTTTAACAATTGAGTTCTTGCTGTTCTTTATTTTCTGATTATCGATTTCTTTACTAACTAATACTTGCTAGCCACTCAATCTTTAACCATTTATCTGACTAGCTACATTAATTTCTTTTTATCAAATTTAAAACATGAAAAATATACGAGACAACCGAACTAGTTCTAATCAATTCAAACCGATTCTGAACAAACCTTCATAAAGAAGAAAAAAAACCCGAAATGCTTGTCATTATGGTGTAAGATGTTCACCATAATTTACACATGTATAATGTTTTCGATTGTTGTTAACTTTTATATTCACATATATTTGTTCTTTTAATAAAGCATGTATGTTCTCGAAATGTTAAATCTCTTATACCAAGATACCAAATAGTGCATACAAGTGTATAAAGAGATCAACGTGATGACATTAAAGTAAAAAGAACTTACCAAAACCAACAAAGAAAGAAATACGACATACGTGTTCCACACGGAGCCAAGTTAGGTCCACCGTCCGAATTATGACAAGGTCTTTCCTTCCAAGTCTCATCAATAACATGCGGATGTTTATTGTTTCGTACACTTGACAACATCATAATTTGGATTTTGGACGGTGAAAAAATATCATCTTAGTTCATGCGGATAATTTTTCTTATTAATAATTTATGATAAATGAGAGCAGTGCAGCAAATATCAAATTATACAAATATTAAACCGGATTTTTAAAAAGAATGAATATCAAAATGTAGATGTTTTGAGAAAATGGTGAAAAAAATAACTTTTTCACGTGCTTACTGAATAATTGGGTTTTCTGGTACTAAAAGGCCCAACTTCTGGAGCATATTTCCTCTTTTATCTTATTTCATTGGTGAGTTCTCTGGATTTGTTTTGGAACTTTATAATAACGGAATATGTAACGTGCAGGTCTCAATGCGTGGCTAATATGACTTCGTAAACTGACGACGTTAGTTAAAAACTATGCAACCAATATCCATTTAATTATATGTCTTTCTAAAAGAAACCATATACAATGACACAAGGGTGAAGGAAACGAAAACTCGTAGTTGACTAAGCACTTTACGTTAGTTAAACATAATTCTACCGAATAATTTACTTATCTATTTTGTTAGACATTACTTGACCTCCACGATGAATAAGTCTTATTTAAAAATTTACGAGCTAATCGAAAGATTCTCAACACAAGTAAGATATCAAAGTTATTAATTTAAATGGTGCATTAGATAATTCTTGTACGACGCTCTTCTCATTGACATTTCACACGTTCCAACTAAGAGTACTCGAGTAATTGATTCCCACTAGGATTTTACGAAATTGATCTAAACAGAAAACAAAATATTACATGCTGTTTTCGGGCCTAGGGATTACGAGCTTTGGCCCAGAACCTCCTAGTAATTCATAAAAAAAAAAAAAAAAAAAAATCACAAAAAGTTAATTAGAAAATTAAAGATTTAGTAACGACATGGAGAATTGTTCATGGGAAAGTAGTCATCATCAGTCGCACACATGTCACGAAAATAAGATAAACGTATCAAAACCATAAACTTAAAACAAAAATGAATTATAGTCCTCTATTAAATAAAGAAGCGTGTGCAAGAACATACTTCACTTAAACAAAGACTTTTGTTTGGTCTCAAAAGGTTACTTGCAAGTCATAAGAAAATGTAAAGTAGCCTTTTCTCTCACCTCTCTTATATATCCTTCATCAATATTCCTTCTTACATCATTCAAACCAAATCATTTCCCAAAATCATAAAAAACATATATAGAGAATGAAGAAAGGAAAAAGCTTGCAAGATATGGAGATCAAAGTCGTTGAAGATCATCAAGAAAACGCTGAAGAAGAAATCAAAAAGCCACTCCTAGAAGAAAACAGAGACTTTCCGGATATAGAAAGAACAACATGGATACAAAAGGCAATAGGTCAAACGTTTCAAACCACGGCTCATTTAGCTAATCTCTTACCAACAGGAACGGTTCTCGCGTTTCAACTCTTATCGCCGATATTCTCAAACGGCGGTCAATGCGATTTAGCTAGCAAGATCATGACATCAATGCTAGTGGCGATATGTGGATTATCTTGTTTCATACTCAGCTTCACGGATTCTTACAAAGACAAAAACGGTACTATTTGCTACGGGTTTGCAACAATCCATGGGTTTTGGATCATTGATGGATCCACAACGCTTCCTCAAGAACTATCTAAAAAATATAAGCTGAGGTTTATAGATTTTGCTCATGCTGTCATGTCGTTGTTGGTGTTTGGTGCGGTGGTTCTGTTTGATCGGAATGCGGTAAATTGTTTTTTTCCGGCACCATCAGCGGAAGCGTTGGAGGTTCTAACGGCGTTGCCGGTAGGCGTAGGAGTGTTTTGTAGTATGTTGTTTGCAACGTTTCCTACAACACGCAATGGTATTGGCTTTCCAGGCTCTGGTAAATGATTTCGATGTATCATATATTTTTAAAATTTATTTGTAATAAGATCTATACATGTTACTTGTTGTTCAAGATTCTTTATTTTGATGATCTCTTGAAAAGGAATTGTTACAAATTAAAAACCATGTAAATTGTTTCTGATAGAGATGTATTCAAGCTAGCAATAATAATTTATGAAAAACGTAACATTGACGAGTGGTCACATTTGCTGATTTTGGATATCAGAAACACATTCTTTATGAAATTTTGGTTCATATCTCGATTATGCATATTTGTGTCCACAACTCAACATATGACTTTCTATAATTTTTATATTTAAATCGAACAAAAACTAAAAACAAAAAGAGAGGTAATTTAGATTACCTCAGAGTAACAAAGTCTTGCAACACGAAATTTGGACAACCCTCATAGAGTCACATACTCACATCTGAGGATCGGGGTAAATTAATCTCTTGGCGACGAGTACCATCGAACCCTGGTGGCTAGTGTTAGTTGTTGAGTAACACAGCCATTCTGGATGGGATCGAATTGGTGATATAAGCACCAATTTAATTTTACTTAACACGATAACAAACTAACAATAACCGAATGGTTCCCGGTTTTGACCGGTTTGCTAGATTTAATTTAACAAACCAGAAACAAATTGACGGTATAGAGGTATCAGAGATTTAAAAGAACAACGCCATTGCATCTTCGGTCTTCCTCATCATCCAATTATATCATCAATGTTTCTTTGTTCCGTTTAAATCTGAAAGTCAAAAACTATGTTTCTCAAGTTCGGTTACTTTTATTATGGTGAACAACGATTTCAAAGAGTAGAAAGAACACAAAAAAAAAAAAAAAAAAAAAAAAAAAAGCAAAAAGAGAGGTAATTTAGATTACCTCGAATCGGCTAACGCGCAGCAGAGGCAAGCGGGCATCATACCAATATCACTCGAACCCGGGATGTGAGAGATGTGACTCGATCATCATTCATCATGCTGAGTCAAACCAACTTTACTGGGCTCGAATTGGTGTCCTTATACCCACTTCATTACTACTTAAATAATCGTTTTCTAATTTCCGGTTTAATCCGGTTCGCTAAACATCTTTCACCTCTACGATTTTTAGACTCTTGTACCGCTTTCTTACACTCTTGAAGATTTTGTCTGAGTCTCTATTTCCTGGGGAAAATATTCATAACCACCTGGTTGTGTTCGGTTTGTCGAAAATTCTCGAGATTTTTGAGTTCATTGATTGGATTTTACGGCGAAATGTGGTCTCTTGGCTTTCCAGGCTCTGGTCTGGTAAATGATATCGATTTTATCATATATGTTTAAATTTATTTATGATGTGAATACATGATCTATACATGTTACTTGTTGTTCAAGATTCTTTCTTTTGATGATCGCTTGAAAAAGAATTGTTACAAAAATCATGTAAACTGTGTTCTTAATTCTGATAGAGATGTATTCAAGTTAACAATAATAATCTATGCAAAACATAACATTCACGAGTGTTTACATTTGTTGATTTTGGATATGCATAAATTCTAAAGGTTTTCAAACTATGAAATTTGGGTTCATATCTCGATTTGACGATGCATATTTGTGTCAACAACTCAACATATGATTTTCTTTAATTTTTGATATTTTAATTGAAATACTATTATGTATGTTTCATATGCAGAATTTAATGAAGCCTGAAGCCTTAACAACACAATTTTTGTTTTATGTTCCAGTACATGACAACAGATTGACAGTTAAAAAACCAAAATACTTTCTTTGACATTAAGTGAAATATGCACAATTTAATGCCAAAACAAAAAGAGAGGTAATTTAAATTACCTCAAGGACCTCAGACAATTTAAGCAGAGAACTCAATCTCTATTGCCGACGAATTTAATCAAATCTCTTGCCTGAGGGGTACCATCGATGATCGAACCCAGGTGGCATGTGTAAGTTGTTAAATGACACAGCCGTCTTGGACGGGATCGAATTGGTGACAAAAGCTCTACTTTAATTTTACTTAAACACGATAAAAATAACCGAATCGTTCCCGGTTTTTACCGGTTCGCTCGATTTAATTTAACAAACCAGAAATAAATTGACGGTATCAAAGATTCAATCAACGCCATCATCATCCCACTCTATCATATTAGTGTTTCTTTGTTCCGTTTAAATTTGAAAGTCAAAACTCCATCCATCTCTGGTTCTCAGGTTCGGTTATTTTTTATGACAAACAACAAAGGAGAAAAGGAAAAGATAAGCAAAAGAAAGGTAATTTAAATTACCTCGTATCGGCTACCTCTCAGGGTAGCACAAACCGACCACAGAACTTCGCTTCAGGGAAGAGCTGGGCAACAGAGGCAAAGCGTGATCAAGACTCCTCTGCTGATATCACTCACGAGCGCACCCGTGAGGAGGGAGAAGCGCAACATTATGCTCCTCTACCATCGGCATCATCATACCAATATCGTTACTCGAACCCGGCCGGTATGACTCGATCACATACTGAGTCAAACCACTTTACTGGGCTCGAATTGGTGTCCTTATACCCAATTCATTTCTACTTACCTCATCTTTTTCTAATTTCCGGTTTAATCCGGTTCGCTAAATATCTACGTTTTTTTAAGACTTGTTCATATTTTTTCCTACGCAAGTCTGCTCTGCTTTCTTATACTCTTGAAGATTTTGTCCGAGTCTTCAGCTTATAAGTATCTATATTCGTAACCACCTGGTTGTGTTCGGTTTGTCGAAAATTCTCGAGATTTTTTAGTTCTTTGATTGGATTGTACGGCGAAATTTGGAGTTCTTGGTTACGCACGTAAACTGTTCGATGAAAGTCCTGAACCAGACTTTTTTTGGAGGTATTGAAGCTCTTATTATGCCTCAGGTTCATGTAAACACCATTGTTACTTGATATAAATAGTTTGATTGTTATTGTATATGCAAAATGCAACAAAGTCAAAGCTTAGAAGAAAGGTTTTTTATTTTATGAATTTAGCTGTTAAAAGTTGTGGTTTCTTGGAATGTTCTGCTTTCTTCTTCTGGTTATATAAACTTTATTTATTATGTAAGAGGTTAAATCGAGAGTCATACTATTTAAAGAAGTAGGAAATTGAATCTGAATCTCCATTCATAAGAGTTTTTTTTTGTATTCCTTTTTAAAGATTGAAGAAAGTTCGTGCCTCCTCTGCCATTTAAATATAGCGGAGAGACTTTCCTGGAAAATGTGGAATCAAACCAAAGTCTACCCTTCTCTTTTCACCTTCTTCTTTGTATAAAGTCTTCAAGCTTCTTCTCCTCGACCATTATCCAACAAAGAATTCAATTTTCCAAGGTACACACGTTTTCTCCTCAATCCTCTCTATTGTTACTCGCTATACTTTTGCTCTTGTTGACTTTTCTTGTTCCTAGAATCCGATAAAGTCTGGTTTTTTGTTTTACCCTTTTGAGCAGGAAAGTGATTGTGATGGATAGTGAAACTATAGCTGAACAGATCCCTTTATTGGAAGGAGAGACTGACAATTACGATGGTGTTACTGTAACCATGAAGGACCCCATGGATGCTCAGGTTTTCACCGATAGCCTAAAGGCTTCCCTTTCCCATTGGAAAGAGCAGGTATTGAGCAATTTTGAACTCAGATTTCAAATGTTTCTTTTCAGTTTCTTAGTGAGGGTTTTTTTATTTGCAGGGGAAGAAGGGAATATGGATAAAGCTGCCTCTTAACTGTGCTAATCTTGTAGAGGCTGCAGTTAGTGTAAGTGGATGTTTTGACTTTGTAAGAGGTTTATATGATCATAATGGTGAATTGGTGTGATTATTCTTCAGGAAGGGTTTAGGTATCACCACGCGGAGCCTGATTACTTGATGCTTGTAACTTGGATCTCTCAGACTCCTGATACAATCCCAGCCAATGCTTCTCATATCGTTGGCATCGGTGCTTTGGTCTTCAACAACACGACTGGAGAGGTAAACCACAATTTATCAATCCTCCAGGGACTGAACAAGACAAGTTATTGTCTCTGTTTATTTTTCTTTTCTCAATGTTACTTTGACTGAATCTTGATGAAACACTTGAATGAGTGCAGGTCCTCGTTGTCCAGGAAAGGACTGGTTATTTCAAAGATAAAAATGTGTGGAAGCTACCTACCGGTGTTGTCGACGAGGTGATTTTACATCAGACTATTTTTGTTATCTTGTCATCTTTGTTGTCTCCATAATGTAGTTTCCATCATGAAGAGTCTAGCTTTAAAACGAGTTGAGTTTGAGTTAAGAGTTTAGTATCTTTTAAGAAATGTAGAAATGTAATGGCTTAACTCTTAGTCTAGACTCTTAGCTATAGGTCTTACTTCTAGCCTAGAACTGAATGTAGATGTAGAAATTAGTGAGCGCTTGGCTTATAAAGGGTCTCAGCGTATTGTTTAGGAGAGTTGAGAGTCTCTTGTTAATCGAATCTATAGACTATAGTGCTTGGTGAATTGAATAAGAAAAGCTTTGTTTACAGCTTAACAGAACCATGAAGTTTTTTACAATAACTCAGATAAGTTTTCACACCATACAAATATGTGCATAGTGTCAAACATTGGTCCCTGGAAAGGTGATCGAGTTTGAAGCTAAAAGGAGATTGGCTGAAATGAAGTTGTGATTGTTTTTATTTTCTGCCTCTAACAAAAACTTTCCAAATTCACAGGGTGAGGATATTTGCACTGCAGTAGCTAGGGAAGTCAAAGAAGAAACTGGTGTATGTATCTCTTGCTTCCAGAAAATGATATCTTTTTACTTGCCACTCTAATCTAAAACCTGTTGTGTTGTTCTTCTTGTATTTTTTACTTCAGATTACTGCAGATTTTGTGGAAGTGTTGGCTTTCAGGTAAAATCTACGTTTCATTGCCTTGGAAACACTTTGATATTGTGGCTTACCGCATCAGTTCCTGATTGATTTACTCTTTTATACTCTCAGGCAAAGCCAGAAAGCATTCTTAAATCAGAAAACCGATTTGTTTTTCCTATGTTTCTTAACTCCACGCTCCTACGAAATCACCGAGCAAACATCTGAGATCTTGGATGCTAAGGTATAGCAATAAACACCTCTCTAACTTTCACTGTTGATGAGCCAAGAAAAAATGTTTAAAGTTAACTGAGCTTGGTATTGTGTGTGGTTTTAACAGTGGATGCCGATAAAAGAGTATGTAGACCAAGCATGGAACAAGAAGAACGAGATGTTCAAATTCATGGCTAACATCTGCCAGAAGAAGTGTGAGGAAGAATACTTGGGATTCTCCGCTGTGGAAACTAAGACAACATCTGGTAAGAAGAGCTTTATCTACTGCAATGCTGATCATGCGGATCATCTTGTAGCAATGCGTGACCAAGCCGCCTCCTCCTCCTCCTCCTCCACCTCCACTTTTCAATGAAAACATTCTCTTCTGATTACTGTTTGGATCTTAACGTTTGTGTTTTTTTCTTCTACATTGCTTTCTTCGGTCACGGATTTATTGCGTCTCTGTATTCAAATAATGTCAGCTTTTCTGAGTCAATGCATCACTTGGCACAATAAAAGAAAGGTAATTTAGATTACCTCAGATCGCTATCTCAGATGGCATGTCATCTGGATAGAACCCGACTACAGAGCTTCGGTGACCGAAGCTGTGGCCCAAACCTTTGGTCTGGTACAGAGGAGTACCTCTGGAACTTTTAGGCAAACTCCAACGAGACTTTCTCATCGGACAGAGAGGAGATCCAATCTCCAATCTTTTGTCGGGTACCAATTTTGTTGTTCGAACCCTGGTGCGACTCACTTTTTCATGCCGAGTCACAACCACTTTGCCTTGGTTCGAATTGGTGTCCGTACATCGATTTAATTCAGACTTAAATGATAATTTTGTAATTAACAATTGGAACTTAATTCCCGGTTTAATTCGGTTCGCCCAAAGATTTACCGCAATTAAGAGTTTAAGATCTATTATGTTGCGAATAAATGCATCTTCCACCTCAGAAATCAGAATCCTTCGTATCTTTGGACGCTAAGGTTGATCATTTGTTAGATCCATCAGTGGTAGATGATAAACCACCGTAAGATCATGGAGATATGATCATTTGTTTCTAAAAATCACATAAAAGCCAATTTAAATGAAATCGGAGAGACTAGATTTGTCAAGAGCGGCTTCACATTTCTAACAAAATTTTGCTCTCTTTTTTCAGATAAGTTTTCAAACAGTAAATTAACAAATTATGACGAAAATCTCGTGGTAACAGATATTTGGTAAATTAAAGAAAAAAAAAAAGAGGTAATTTGGATTACCTCATATCGCTACACAGAGAGGCATGATCTGATAATGAATCACCATCCCTCCTAGTTTCGCTTCCGACAAATCATTGGCGGGGAACGAGGAGAGAAATTCTCATTCACTCCAATCGGTACCAATATTGCTCGAACCCTCGTGGATGTTCACTCTTCAGTCGTCACCACATTGGCTGGGGTCGAATTGGTGACCGAATGCTATTTATTTATAGTTTATTGATTAGTATTTAAATTTCAAGGTGCTTTTTGCTTCTTATATGGGATCCAATAAAAATGTTCTTTGAAGTAAACGAAATCAAGATTTATTTGTTTCTATAGATACTGAATGGAAAATAATTACTTCTAGAAGTTGTACACAAACTGTTTAAAATATGTCATGTGTCTCTGAGTCTCTGGTCCACGTAGCTAATCAAACGAGACTTTGTTAAAGCCAGATGGGACCGATACTAAGAAAAGAACTACTCAAGTCTTCAACTGACTGCAAGTATAGTTCTCCGAAATTTTCGATCTTTCTTCTTCTCATGTGGTCCGAAATTCAAGTTGTGATATTATTTGATTATTTTCAGAATTTTTTTTTCTTTATATTTACTAATACTATTTTTGAAATGGTATTTATAAGTTTATGATAAATCTTGAAAGGTTTCAGAGAATCACTAAAAATCATACCATCAACATTATGATATTTATTATGTGGATGATAGAAAATATAAGTTGACTGACTAGATAGATCATAGACCAATAATTGATTATGTTATATTATTAGATGATAAATCCTGTTCTTTGTTTAATTTTTTTTTTTGTTCTTATAGAATGGTAATAGATTAGAAAACGTGAATACATTCAAAATAGTTTTCGAATTGATGATACAATTTGAACAATAATCAAAGCCATTTCTAGGTTGCAAATTCTTTTTTAATCATGCACACTTGAGGTTTGGTACTTAGACTGAGCATCTTTATCTTTTGTGCACAAGTTTCACAAACAGTCGGTAGATTTTTTATTAGAAAAATATCCCAAAGATATTTTGATTTCTGTTTCGCTTTTGTTTTTTTGTGTTTGCTTCTATGCATCACCAAATAATTGAGAAAAGCTTTATCGTTACTTTTACAATCTCTAATTTTGTCAATATCAAAAGGGGGTACGTGTACGTGTGTAGTAATACAGACCACTTGCTCAAATTTGGACCAGAGACAGCCGTTGATCCACCTGTTAATTTCTTTCTTTTTCCAAACAAATTCAAACCGTGTTTTTCAAGTGTTTGTCGCCGTGAATTATACTCTATATATACATCAAGAATTCACCATTGAAATTAAACAGAAACCAAATACTTTCATCACGACTTTCTCTTTAAACATTTTTCAAGAACAAGAAACAAAAAACTTGAAAAATATCGAGTTAATCATGGTTAGATCAGAATTAGGAAGGAGGAGATTTTTATCCGGAGCTGAGATGGCGCCGTCGTCGGTAGTTTCTCGCCGGAGTTGCGCAATGTCTCCGACACTAGAGACTATTTTCGAAGAAAGGTCCGATAGTTTTAATCATCAAGATTATCATTCAAAAGCCGTTGTGGGACAACGACACCGTCTCTTTCTTCTCGTTCCGGCGATCTTATCAGCCGTTTCTTGCGTTTTGTTGTATAGCCAGGAGCGTGTTGTTCGGTTTTCTTGAACATATTTTACATACATTCTTACATATGTATGTATCTCAAATTTTCAAAGTACGTAACTATGTATAAGCAGAAGAGTTCTCTATATAATCTCATGTCTCTATTCAACTCGTAGTGTGTTAATCAGTTTATTTGGTTTTCAAATATGAATTTTATAGCATGTTATGGATCTTTGGCCAATATAGTTCTTGAAACGATTTTTTAACATCACATTTTCTAGATAAATTTTTTAGTACTAACTCTTTTTTACCTAAAAGCAATGAGAGATTTTGTTATTAACAACACTTCCAAATTACAAACTAAAGGAGCAATCAATAGCCTTTGATAGTTTTGTACAAGACAAAGTACAAAAGCGTTGAGAGTAGAAGAGGGAGAAAGATCACAATCCGTTTTGGCGCCTTCACTGCAAAACTATCACATCCTTCTTCAAAGATCGTTTCCAGCTTAGGCTGCGAGATGGTTCTCGATAATCGCCTCTGCTGAATCCGATGAGATAGTACTGAAGATGTTACCTCTCCCCATGTTTGAATAAACCTCATTTCATTCGCCATTGATGCAGTTTTTTTAAGAGTGTTGTTATGAAAGGAGAAGTTTTGTTGTTTTGAAATGAGCAGAGGACAGAAATACTTGATTGTTTAATTAGTGGATGGCAACAAAGGAAGAGTATATATAGAGAAGATTAGAAGACTTTTTAAGGTTATTATACAAAAATGGGAAAATGTCAATATCCAAAAAAAAAAAAATCAAGACAATGACGTGTTAATCTCAAACATATCCAGAAGAACTAATTCTTGTGCTAAATTTAGAGGTTCTAGAACGTAAAGAAAAACAGTTTATGATATTTACATCCGGAATTTGTTAACAAAAAAAAAGATATACATGCCCCCAACAATTCAGTTGTACTATTTTAGGTGGAATTTCTAACAACAAACTCTAGTTCTTAAAATTAGAGATAAGCTGTATTATTCAATTCGTTATAACGTTTTGGTGTGATATAGAATTTGTTACATCAATAATTTATCTTTATCTTTTTTTGGGACGAAATTTGTTTCCATCTAAGTTTAGCGAATAAAGCTTTAAAGATTTTCTTTCTGTTTTCTTGTTTCTCCAACTTCGATGGACATTTATATATTTGTCAGCTATGTTTCAAAGTAAATGAAAAATATGTTATTAACAATGATATAGTTTTTTTATCATAAAAAATATATAGTTTATATCATTTAAAATGGAAATGGTTAGGAAAATGTGATAAGTGATCTCTAAAGAATAAATTAAATTAAATTAAATTATAAAAAAAAAATGAAAGATGAAAGAAAAACAAAAATCACTTTTTTTTTCAAGTGAAATAAATCATGAACCGATATGAAAGAATGAAAATCAAGAAATAAAATAGACATAAGAGAGAACTTAATTTATTTTTAGTTTTGAAAGCCTTTTGGTCAACAAAAAAAGAAAGAACTTAAAAAATAAAGTTAGTGAAGTCATATTTTTACAAGAGAAAGCACAAAACAAATCGGAAAAATGGAAATTAGGGATTTTGGTTTAAATCCGAAGAACAATTTGATCAATTATGGGTTTATAATTGTACGATTGCAAAAACAAAAATCTCATCGTGGGAAAGAAACCTGAAACTCTCCTTCAATGGCGGAAGAAGAGAAGCCAACTCCACCGGAACTTCCTCTTCCTTCTCCGCATCAATCTCCATCACAACCCGAACATCCGCCGCCGGAAACGTCTACTCCTCCGGCTAATTTCGATCCTAGTCGAAGTAATTCTCTAATTTCCCCTTTCTTCTGCAATAGCAAATTGATTTCTAGGGTTTGCGTTCGACTTCCTAGCTTATACTGAGTTATACCCTTGTGATAATCTCTTTACTTATCTTCCTTCAATCACACTGATATGCTCTAATTCCGAATCCCCAATTTCGTCTCCGCCATTGCTAATCATACCCGAAGCTCGCATAAACACTATAATCTAGAACCTGCATAATCACGAAGTGTTGAGAGAGATAGAGAGTCAATCATCGATGGTTAGTGAGATTAGAGCTGCAATTCATGTAAACATTCACTCTGTTACTTAGTTTCACTATACAGATTCTCAGTCTGCATTCTGCAAGTATGTGTATGGATATATGTACATATGAACTATGATCAATATCTTCAGGATGAGTCGTTATACACTCTTTCACGATCCTGCTTATGTTGTTGTTCTGATCTTGATTCACTAGCTGCTTGATGTGTTTTGCTTCTTTAAGTTATCTGCATTGTGATGATATGTGTTATCTGGTTGTTGGCTGTTTTATCTAACCAAACGCTTCGTTTCCATTGTTTTGAAAGTGATTGGAATCATCAAAAGGAAGGCTTTGATCAAGGATTTAGCTGCAGCTTACCACACGGAGTGTGTTGCTTATTGCCGAGAACTTCTGGAGCTCCAAAAGAGAAAGGAAGAGGTCAGAAATCAATCTCCTTTTCTATTCAATTGTCAATCACATTCTTACTTCATATGTTATCCATTGTTTGTATGAACTGTTAAGTTGTACAATGCACACATTGTTACTCTGTAAATGTAAAACAAATCAAGCATGAAACTTGTGACATAACCTAAGGATCCAAAGAATGTTCTTACAAGTTGGGATTAAGATTGTTATAATTTGGAACCATATCTGTGAAACTCAGTGATAAAACTAACCGTGGTTTATGCTAAACCGGTTTCTCATTGAGTGATTTTGTTTTCTTGCAGCCGTTTCTGGACACAAAAGCTCAAGATGATCTGAGAAAAGAGACGTTGAGGTCTTCTTCCAAACGAGCTAAGAAAATTAAAAGATAAAAATAACGTGCATGATGCTTAATTCTACGATGTTTGTTCATAGATTGGTTCTCATATTCAAGGTGAAGTGAAAAAAAAAGTTGAAACCTTTATTTTGATTATCTAAATTAGAGATACAGTATTATTTACACAGATGCAAAATTATAATCACCCTTTCTAAAAACATCCTCTACCGAGCGAAAATCCGGTAAACCGGTCTGAGACAATCAACCGCAGCAACCGCCTGATGCTTAGCCTTCAAACAGAATCTCTGAAACCAGTTCGTGTCAGGAGCAGAGACGACCATTGAAGATTGAAGGTACATGGAAGCTGCTCTTTTCACGAGCTCGTTTCTGATGGCGATGTTGGAAGAATCCATCTCGGACAAGAGAAACCCTTCCTGTGACGAAGGAACAGACTGGTTGTGGTGACAAAACAACGAACCGAATCCATCGGAACTCGAGATCACATCTTTCAAGCTCGTGTACCGGAGATTGTTGTGATCATTGTCGTCGGAGAGAAAGAGGAAGGGTGGTTTTTGCAACATTTGGAAACCTTGTCTCCATATTCGTTAGTAAAACTTAAATTGTTGGCAAGCTGGTGAATTTAATATCTTCCCCTGTTTTAGTGATCCCTTCTATTTAGCCACAATTATCGGAAAGACCCTAAATTTTGTGGAGTTTCCACTTTTAGAGACCATATAATGGTATGCGGGCATTAAACCACACCGAGCCAGACTTAACCGAAATTCAACCAAACTTTGATTAGAACGGAAATGATTTTCTTAACCAAATTGAAACCACTTTAGTGTGACTTAACAAAACCAGCGTTTGCCGTTTTAGCGACATCAGACATGTCTTTTAAATTACGGCCCGAAAGATATAGATATATGTTGGGCCTTTAGTTTATCCATAATGTGATATAAATTGTAACACATTTTTAGTCTGCTTTAATTATTGTTTTAAACCTTGATGTAAACATGACTTTGAACTCACTTTAGCCAAAACAAACTAAACATGCTATGTATATATTTAAATATGTGTTGCAACAAATGTATGGGTGTATGTTGTGGTCCTTAATTCTATGATTGTCTGAAAGATAAATAACCAATAAAAAATCAAGTTTAGTTCCTAGAGTAGTTTGAATTAGTTTACATGTAACTGGTAGTAATAAATTAATTAGACTTAATCTAATTATAGAAAGGTATATACCTCTGAGTGGACCTATCTTTCAAATCACAATTAGGGTTTATTCCTTATAGAGCATATGGAAGCTTAATGGACAAAATTAATGATGAGTCATGAACCCACTAGGTTTCATTAATGGTGCATTTTAAAAGGACATTAACTTCACATATATATACTACTATTTTAGTATTGTATTCTCTCGATTAATTCACTTCACTTTTTTTTTTTGATAAAGGGTTTATTAATTCACTTCACTTGACCCAATCTTTGAGAAAATCTTTTTAATAGATTATTTGGTTTCGTAATTTTCTTGTTTGTTATGTTTACTCAGTATACGAAATTTAACTTATACTATTGCATATAGAAATCAATTTTCACGGTTTTTTATTTACACGATTTTAACTTGTTGGTGCGGTGGTGCCGTGTATATAAGTTGAATATTTCTCAAATAAACCACAGAACAAAAAAAAAAAAAAATGGCGTGGAAACATAGTTAACTACGTTTGTAGAATCCTTATTTCAGTTGTTCAATTATTAATTTAAATAGTTGAGTACTATTTTACTTCCAATGGCTTAAAGGTTTGACCCAAAAAAGTAGATCGTACTAAAACCTAAGTGCTTGAATTTTAAATACTTTGTACATGCATCTATTATTCTAGTCACGACTGTAAAATGCAAATATTTTAGAGGTTGATATATAGACTGAATTAGTTATATTTTTCCGGTAAAATGACTGAGTGAGCTAAATTAGTTATAGCCTATAGGAAAGGAAACATTATCGGGACGGGGTCGACTCTTGATCAAGAAGAAGAGTGGCCTAAGCTAGGGATTTCCATTGCACATAATGGAAGGGTGTTTAGGGCATCTTCAACAAGCCCTCAAAATTTGAGGGGAAGCAAAACCTCATTTTAAGGATTTGAGGGTAGTTTGCTCCAACAATGAATCCTCAAAAAAATCTTTAACTGTTGTTTAATTTGCAATATAGTCCTTAATATTAACAAACATTACTAATGATAATAAAAATTCATAAATAAATTTAAAACACATTTGATATATAATTATTTATTATACTATTAGACAACACACCATATTTCACAATAATAGTGATATAATAATAAAAATTACATAAATAATAATGTAAAATATGAAATATTTTGGTACTATTTGTAAAATATGTAATATTTATGTGTTATGTAATTTGCTTTAATTTGTGTTAAGTTTCTTTAATCTATTTTTTATTTTTGTGTAAACTTTTTAAATGTATTTTCTTTTGAGTGAACTTTGGTTTTTAGGTAACATTTATTCTATTTTATTTTTATATGTTTAATTTTGTTCAAACTAAAGTTTAGTATAACTAATTGTGAAAAACCATAAATATAAGGACCAAATAGAAAGAGAAAATAAGTTTTGAGGTTTTGAATAGTGAAACCTCAAATTTAAGGTTTCACTATTCAAAACCTCAAAATTTGAGGATTTGAGGGTTTGTTGGAATGCTCAAAACCTCAAAATTTGAGGATTTGAGGGCTTGTTGGAGATGTCCTTATGTCTCCTCAAGTGAGAGAGTCTGCGTCATTATTTATTTGTGGCTGTGGGGCCTGCGTTCGCGCGGCCCCTTTAAAAAAATAATAATAATAAAAAATAAAAAATAAACATTATAAATAAATAAGTGAAAAAATGGGTTTTGTATTTGCTTCCAGTCACGGCTACTTAATCTAAAATGCAGCTAGTCATTGATGATCCTCATGATCTAGATATGAAGATCGAAGTTCTTTTTTGTCAAACATAAGAAGTCGTTATCATTGATTTTTTTTCTTCCCTTCTGTATGTATATGTATAAAATAGTAAAACAAGTGAAGCGTGTGAACAAGGTCTTCGTATAAGATGATTTATACATGTTCATCTCATCATCTTGGCAATATTCAAACTTTTAAATCTCACCATAAAGACAAATTAACGTATAACAGACTCGTAGAAACATTCGGATTTAAAAAGATTGAACCCATCTTAGCTTTTTAAAGAAAAATGATGATACATATTTCTTCTTATAAAGGATTTTCAAATGATAATATGTTGTAATTCGAGTTCTGGTGTCTATACATTTATTAGTGATTATACTACCTAGCATATATTATATATGTTTTTTTTTCTTTCTTAATTAGAAGATGCACGGTGTGTTTGATAGTAATATTGACTAGCTGCATTTTAATCGTCCTTTTTGGGGTTGCTACAAAATGTAATTTATGTAGTGGCTGAATAGTTAAATTACAAAAGGTGTAATAAAGTAGTGATATATTTTATTTTTGTGCAAGGCAGTACGTAAAGGCACATAGTTGCAATGACCAGGAAATAGTACATGTGCAATAAAAGGCTGTTTATAAAATCATAACATCACATCACTAACTGTGGTCAAAACAGTACCACTACAATACAATCTAGTAAAGATTCAGATCCATGCATTATTTTCATATTATAGTTTTTCTTTAGTTTAATTAGTACCTATACTTTAAATTCTTGAAATATACAGTATAAGATGTAAAACATAAAACGCATTAAACTGGTCTTATATGCGGATGTGATATTACGAAAAGAGATAGGCATATAGGCTATTACATTACAGTTTATATTTCAAGAATTCACATATTAGCTGGGAAAATATGTTGCATATTTTGATGTAATTATACTTAACAACGTACATTTTAGTAGCTGTTTAAATTAATACAAAATGCTGTCTTCTTCATTGAAGGTACCATCATAAAACAAAATATTCTTATAGTATATTCGTTTTTTATGTATATTATTTTTCTTATATTTAATTATCTTATCGTATTAGTTAAATGAACACGATGTATCTTTTCACAGTTATATTTAAGAATATTAATGTAGTTGGTATTTTGCAAACTTGAGGATATTGTACTGATAAACGTCTATATACATGCATGGACAAGTGTATGCATTAGTATTTAGCTTGCTGCATAAACAATTTTTTTTACCTGAATAGACATTTGTTCTTTTTATATTAATTAGTTCCTCAAAGGAAATTTTATGTTACAACAAAAATATTCATGATTATGAACATTTCAATATACATTATTGAGAAACAGAGCATGAATACGAGGTCCTAACTAATAAGTAGCATGATACTATACTATGATGTAAGAAGAAGAAATGAATAGCTACTAAATTTTTGCCCCCAAAAATAATAGCTACTGATTAAAAAAAAAAGTCTCCATTGCCAATAAAGTATTACACGTAATTATTAAGGTTGGTATTATAAACAACAAGAAGAAATGAGTAGCCACTCCATTACTAAACATATAAATCTCCATTGTCAATAAAAATAAAATCCTTGTACTGGTAATTAGGTTGGCAATAATAAAAAGGAAAAATAAAGTCAGACATAAGTTTTAGAACTTTGGTGTCCATATATAAGGATTGGAATTCATTATTAAAATAAAATTGGATTAGCAGAAGCAGAAAATTAAAAAATTTAAGTACGAAAAATATAAATAGAGAGTAAGCAGAAATTTGGGTGACCAAGAAGCAGACACGTGCAGTGGTCTGGTAAAGGTTACAGTGATCGAGAAGTCAGCAAGTGTCCGTTAATACAGCGACACGTGCTCTCGAGCCCGTCGTAAACCACTTGCTCTCTTTCCCTCACTTTGCTTCATTTATTCTTAATTACTCCTATTGAATTCCTCAAATCACATTAACTAATGCAAATTAAAGTTAATCAAATTGCGCGGATGCAAACAAATGTTTAATTCTTAAACTAAACTCTACTTGTTTTTTCCATGAAGTTCAAGTGATGTGATGTGGGTGGGATTCACATAGAATCAAGTATAAAAATATGGGTTTGCATATTTGACCCATATGATTAGCTAGTTAGGTGAAAACGAAATATAGATTTTTTTTTTGTAAGAAAGTAAAAATATAGTTCTCGTGCTTCCTTAACCATCATTTTCCCGTGAGCTTAGCAATTTCTATTTTCATTTTAAGATTTTTGTTTCGATTATTTGCTTACTTCTTTCTTTCTTTTTTCTTTTTTCAAAAGATTATTTGCTTACTTCGATGTTTACTTATTTACATTAAAATGTTTTGACCTTCACATATCATACAATTATGATTGTATATTTACGTGTAAATATGAACACATGTGTTTATTTGCATAAACATTATATAATGTTTGGATGACATATCTTCATCAAATTTTGGACGAATCACTTAAGCTAATGTGTAGTAAAGTCTAGATACATTTTTGTAGAATCACATATATTTTAATTTAAGCGAATTACTAACCGCTAAATTTTAACGTAGTTCCTTTTTTAGTGTTTGCTAATTTTAACATAATTATTGGCATCTTAAATCAATTTTAAGAGTGTTTTAGATCCGTCTCTACCAAAGTTTCAAACAATTTGATGGATACAACCACAACTACACTGTATTTGGGATCTTGCAGAGAATTGTTCAGGATACTAAAAGACGCTAACTCTCTTTACCTAGTTGCTGAATCGGTGATCGGGTTTGGGACATGTAAGTTACTTTCACACAAAATATTTAGGAGGACAAGTTCCACCAGGTTTTTCAAATTCTCACATATTCATGTGTATATCTTTTACATATTGATCTTGTATCTTTCGGACATGCCAGAAAATGACAAGATCGAGCTAGTTCACTCACAGTCATTTATGGGAAGAAAATAAATATATATTACAAACTATGTAATTAACAGTCCTTATCTTCTAGCGTATGGGATTTTTTTTTTTTTTTTGTAGACCAATTTACACAAACGACCAAAAATGTAGGTGATGGTATTCAAATACTTTAGATTCATCTGATTTGATAAATCATCCGCTATACCATGTATACTAGTTGGGGAAAATAATTTTCTGTAATCTTTTGACTCCATCAAAAATGGATATAATTTCATCCTCTTTCTTTCGCTTTACCTTTCCAAAATCTCTCTCATTTTCAAAGAACAATCATATATTTTTCTGTAATCATAAATTCATTTTCTAAAAATTGAACGTTCTAATTTAAAAAATACGCATTTTGAAGAGTTCATTTTCAAAATTACATTTCTAAGGTATTAATTTTCAAAACTATACATTCTCATTAAATAAATATAATATAAAACCAGAATCTAAACTTTAAACCCTAATAAAAGATTTTGTGAACTTCAACTTATATAGATATACTAAAAAGTGTAGTTTTAAATATGGCTTAAAAGTGGTGTAATCTTTAAAACTGACACATAAAGAAAATTATTTTGAGAAATTTATCGTCACATTATCACTTTCTTTCTTCCGATTAGCCATAATCTTGTGGCCAAAATACTGATTTAAACGATGATAATTTTGAAAAACATTATAATTTTGAACTTTCACGAGTCTCTTTTTATTTTAAGAAGATTAACCCTTAAACGAACTGACGTACATCAACGATTTTTCCACGACACATGATTCAAGCATAAATTTAACAATGGGCCTGATTGGTTGTATCTGTAGTTTTGGATGTTTTGCTATATAATTTATGTTGTAGTTTTTTTTTGTTGTGGCTGTAGATTTTAGTGCTGTAAATTTGAAAAACATCATAATTTTGAACTTTCACGAGTCTCTTTTTATTTTAAGAAGATGTACCCTTAAACGAGCCGACATACATCAACGATTTTTCCACGACACATAATTTAAGCATAAATTTAACAATGGGCCTGACTGGTTGTGTTTGTAGCTTTGGATTTTTTTGCTGTAATTTTTTTTGTTGTGGCTGTAGATTTTAGTGCTGCAGAATTAATGTTATAAATATTTTTTTATAAAATATTATAAATGTAGCATTAAAAATAAATAAAAGAGATATAGGAAAGAAATATTTAAAATGGAATATAGAGAATGAGATTAAGCAATGAGAAGAGAGAATTCTCAGAGTTCTTAAATTTGTGTTCTGAAAAATCTGCTCTCCAGAGTCAACATATTTTCATATTTAAAATTATGGCTCTGAACTTAAAAAATGGAATCAAAGCTTGATTGATTTAACACTAGTGCTCTAGAAAAAATTATTGCTTCACACAGCACTCAGAGCACTTACCAATCACGCCCAATATGTATGGTATATATGCTCTCAATTTTATTTAAAATGATTGGTAAATGTAAATTTCTTGTGTTATAAATGCCAAAAGAGACAAAAATTGTCTGTTCAACTTTAAATTTCAGAGCAATTAAACCATTTTCACATTTAAAAAAAACAATAAAAATCGAATTTAAATCATAAATATTATACGAAGGATTATAATTTACTTCAGATATTTTTGTATAGAATTGTGGCAATTCAGTGAAAAAGTCATGAACCAAGGGGCATAAATGGTAATCCGCATGAAAGACTGGTTTGCTCCCAATCTCTCTCTCTCTCTCCATCTGATCATCACTCCTTTAAATCACCATCAAAGAAATTCCAATTTTCTCGGATTTTATTTCTATTTTTTTTCTTACAATCCCTAAAACCCTAGTATCCCTCTTTCAGGTCACCTACTAAACTCAGCTCAAAGCTCAAGCTCCTCTGTTCTTGTAAGTCTCAAACTCTCTTACTCCAAAGTTTCGATTTTTTCCCGAAAAAAAAGAAATCTGAATTTTGGTGTGTTTCCAAACTTGATTCGCAAAAAAAAAAACCCAATTCTAGATCTACGAATTTGATTTCCTTATCAGAATTTCTAATCCAGGAAACAAAATTCAGTTTTGAAAGAAGTATATTTGGTCCTAATATGTTTTGTCATACAATCAAGCAAGAGCTTGACACCTGTTTCATCTAGAGTCCAACGATCTGCATAGAATCCAGAAACACAGCAATAATGATCCCTTTAGGAATTTTTTTTTTAAAATTAATTTATTTTCTTGTTGGTAACTAAGAAACAACCTCAATTTATTATTTTTCTTTTCGTATTTAGAAACACCACCAAATCTTTACATAGAGAAGCTTAATAAACCACTGAACTCGATTTCTGCATTTTTAAAGTCTCTCCATTGATATTCGCTTCAGCCGAAAGTTTGCTGCTTCAGTATCATTTCAGTAGCTTAATAATTTTATCATAGCTTCTGATCTTTTGCATCATCGAAGTAAATTAGATTTAAGATCATCTAAGTTTAAACCCCATTTAATGAAAATCATCTCTTTTTTTATATGTGTGTGTGTGTGTGTATATGTCAGATCTAAAAGAGTAGAACATAAATTCGAATCAGAATAACTGTAATCTTAAATATGTGTATATATATGATGAAATGAGAGTCATGTCGAGAAAGTAGATAAGGATGTAACATATACAACAACACATATATATATCTAGAGATTTGTTCTTATAATAAAGATTGTTTCTTTGTCTTTGTTTCATCTTTTCTTATTGCAGGCTGCTTGTGGCTGAGATTGAATTGCTTTTGATGACTCTGCAGCAGCTGCAGCAGACAAAGCTTAAACGAAGCTGTATCTACTGACTTTGATGGTGAAATATCAAAAACCCTAAATTAAAAACACAAACTTTTTAGTTCTTTTTTTTTTTTTTTCTGGTTTTTCCTCTGAGGGTTTTTCATCATCAATGCTTACAAAGTACAGTGGGTAAACAAAAAAAGAAAAGCTTTTTTTTTTATTTTATAGAAAAACCCAATTTTCTCTTCTTCTTTAAATCCCAAGACAAACACCCACAGAAGAAAAAATCGAAACTTTTCGATTTTTTAATTTGGGGGAAAAAAAACCCTAAATTTTTTGGGAGGGGTTTTAGGCAATGAGATTGTTGGTGAGATGTTTCCGAAGATCGGAGATGATGAAATGATTGGAGATCTGATGAAGAATAACAATGGAGACGTCGTGGATAACGGGAACAACAACCGGTTAAGCCGGTGGCATCACAATTCTTCTCGGATAATTAGGGTTTCGAGAGCTTCCGGCGGCAAAGACCGTCACAGCAAGGTCTGGACTTCGAAAGGCCCGCGTGACCGGCGTGTCCGGTTATCGGTCTCCACCGCTCTTCAATTCTACGACCTCCAGGACCGGTTAGGTTACGATCAGCCGAGCAAAGCCGTCGAGTGGCTGATCAAAGCGGCGGAGGATTCAATCTCCGAGCTTCCTTCGCTCAACAACACGAATTTCCCGACGACCGATGACGAGAATCAGAACCAGACATTGACGGCTGCCGCCGCTGCGAACTCCTTGTCTAAATCGGCTTGCAGCAGCAATTCGGACACGAGCAAGAACTCTTCCGGTCTTTCTCTCTCGAGATCGGAGCTCAGGGATAAAGCGAGAGAGAGAGCGAGAGAGAGAACGGCGAAAGAGACCAAGGAGAGAGATCACAGCCACCACACCACTTCGTTCACCGATCTGTTGAATTCCGGTTCGGATCCGGTTAACCAAAACCGGCAATGGATGGCGGCTCCTCCTTCTTCGTCTCCTTCAGCTCCGATGGAGTATTTCAGCTCGGGTCTTATTCTCGGGTCGGGTCAAACCCATTTCCCGATGCAGACAAACTCTCATCATTTCTCGTCCATCTCCGATCATCACCAGCATCATCCTCATCAAGAGTTTTCCTTCGTTCCCGACCATATGATTTCTCCGGCAGGATCCAACGGCGGTGGAGCATTCAATCTCGACTTCAACATGTCGACGCCCTCCGGCGGCGCCGGAACCGCCGTGGCCTCCGCGGGGTTCAGTGGTTTCAACAGGGGGACCCTTCAGTCCAATTCAACAAACAATCATCATCATCATCAGTCTTTTCTCGCTAATCTGCAGAGGTTTCCATCGACGGAAGGTGGAGGAGCTCCACAGTTCTTGTTCGGTGCAATGCCTGCAGAGAATCACCAGCACAACCACAATCACCAGTTTCAGCTTTACTATGAAAACGGATGCAGAAACTCAGACCAAAAAGGCAAAGGCAAGAACTGATTGATGTTGATGATACGTTATTTTACCATTTGCATCTTTGTTTAAGTTTCTATATTTATTTTTGCTTCATTCACCCAAATGTCAATCTTTTGATCATCAATCATCCTTAATGTGTGTTAAATTTGTTTAGTTTTTTTTTTTTTTTTTTTTTTTTTTTTTTTTTTTTTGATTTGAGAGTCTAATTTGGAAGTTTTTTTCAAATTGGGATTTGTATTTTGTAATGTTGTTGTATTGTGATAAAAGCATTTTGTTTGTGGCTTCATGATTCATTTTTAAGCATGTGTATCGGTTTTTATTATTTTGGGCATTAAAGTTTAATTTTTATTTTCAGTTAAATTGTTATAGTACGAAGATGCTATTTCTTGGTATTCATGAACAAGGGATAGGTCAAGGCGATAGGGCGATCCTTTTAAGGATACTAGATTGAATCAAATCAAATATCAGAATTCAGAAGAAGGAACAAAAAAAAAAACAGAAATTAAGTGAAAAGACAGGTAACTTTGAAAAATTAAAAGAAGAAAAGATACACATTAATAAGATAAAATGAATAAGTATGATAGATAGATGAAAGTATGAAACTGAAAATTTAGGGTAATACTCATTTATGCATTGAAGAGAGTGAAATTAAAATTATTTGTCTCCTGTTGTGCTCTCTGTTTGGTTCCCTTCTTCCTTAGCATCATCTCTCTCTCTATGTACTGTATTAACTGTATTATATCCGTATGTATATATAATATGTGAATATATCTTCCCCACTTGACAGCTGTTGTCCTCAAGACTTCAACAATGGCTATTCCCAAATTTTCATAATTTTTGGTCTGATCTGTTTTTTATTATTTTATTGTTTATCATAACTTTTTTCTTTCATGGGCTACTTGATCTTCTGCACCCACATGGCTAACCCATCTTTTAGGGTACTAGACAAAGTATTATTAAATTCATTCTTTTAGTTGTTTATATTTATATTCTAGAAAGCTTAACTTTAGTGTGGTTTTTGGATTTAGAGAAAAGTCGTTTCACTTGTGTTTCATGTGTTTTTGAGGCTTTATGCCGAAAACAAAAGGATATGTTAAAGTAAACTTTTCCAAATTAGAGAGAAATACAATATCTTGAAAACATTTGCTTGAAAGAAACATTATAGAGGCCTCAGCATTTTTTAAAATATAATAGAGATAACAAAAGTTATTGTTCCGAATAATTTTTTTGTAACCGTGCAATGGACAAATGTCTGCTGATAAATAATCTTATCGAACTGCTATCGTTTCTGACTTCATAAATAATTTCAGAGTTTGTTTGTATATATATCAACACGTGTGTACTGTAGGAATTTTTGTTGTTCTTGGCTAAGTTGTTAGTTGAGTATAGGATTTTTTGATATCGTCTTGGTTCATCTTATTTAGCGCACACTTTCCGAATTAATTAGTCTTCTCTCTGTCTCTTCTGAATGAAGAGAGTCAAATGGTCCATATTATTTATTACGATATGAAGATTCTGTAAGTTGTTTTATCACGTTTACAATGATCTCAAGATAGAAGCAAGCCGTCAAGAAGGAAAAAAGAGGGTTAGTATCAAAAAACTTTGCCAGCCGTTGTTAATGGCCTTGTTGTTGTTACTTATTATCAAAATCCGATTTTTACTAGACATGCTATTAATTTCTTTTTATTTACCGTGAAATTAACATAAGCCTCTAGAAGAACCTTGGCCCATCTAAACGACATATCTTTTTGTTTTGCTTACAACAGTTCTTGTAAGAAAAGCCCAACATAAAAGCCGCATTTTGATTTTTGTTAGACCCATTTGAGTTTTCTTACATGAGTTTTGTTGTCTGAAAGAGTTCAGAGACATATTTCTTCATTCTTTTGGTAATTAGCTCTTGTGGATTGTGGTTATATATGCAAATCTGTTATAACTGGAGACTCTTTCGATCGAACTGAATATTGGACTCAAGTGAACCGAAAAGGATAAGGCCTTATAACATTCGTTTAAGAGCCCCAAACCCTAACCTCTCTTTGAGAGAGTCACTACTAAATGTTAGCTTTTGATCGTAGGTCACAAAATACGTACAAAAATGAAATAGTAGAAACTTAACGTTAAACTGCCATAATTGTTGTCATAAAAGCAAAGTGACTGTGATTCATAAAATTATTTAAATGGGAAAAAATTACAAAAGAGTAAATATAGATAGTTGATAATTTGAAACTCATAATAGGATGTATCGATCCTTTGGATAGACCTAACCATCGTTTTTACTTTTTTTGTCACCTTTATTTCATTTGGAACTAAACAGTTTTATTTAGGCTCTATGGAATAAATATGTCATTTTCTACGTTTGTGTATAATATATTCCGTGCTTTACTTCTTTTGGGAGAAAAAGCCTTAATGTTCGGAAAACCTTTAATCATATTGTTTCTTTTATATCTCTCTACAAGCCTTCAAGTACCTATTATCGTGTCTCCTTTCGTTTGTTTTATTTACAGCACAATGAGAAGTCCGTGATTTTGTTTTGTTTAAAAAAGAAAAAGTCTCTTTTGATCTAGCTTTATATTAATAATCAATCAAACTTATTCATGAATAATAAAAAACCTTGTTAAGGGAAGAAGATTATGCTTATCTTTCGTTTCTTATAAGTTTGATGATCTTATGTTTATAAAAGTTATAGCAAAGAAAATTAGATGAATCGTTTGCAACGATAACTAATGGGTGTTTGTTTGAGAGCTAAGCAATGCCTAACCCTAAGCGTAAGCTATGCTTGAATCATAAAATGTCACCATAAAGTGAAAGCGACAAATTAAGTTTCGTTAGAGAACATGTTCTTAATCTTTCTTTAGTGAATTTAAAGTTATGGATAATCTGATAAATGATAATCATAACTTTATTCGTCAGCAGATCATTTGATTACGTTGAAAGGGCAAAATTCACTATAAAAAGATATCTGATAAACCTAAAGCAAGATCTTCTTAATCAACTCAAGTCATTGCTACTAAGTACTAACATTATGAAATTTGTTTTATCGAACATAATAAACGTTTGTTATTATTTTTATTTTTTTAAAGAAGCAGTGTTTGTGACATACATACTGCATTATTATTACTCAGTGTCCACTAAAAATATCATAAGTAATTATGATAATGTTGTCAAAAGTTGGCTTCCATTTAAAGGGTACAATTATTTCATCCTAATCACAACTTTTTGCCTGCCCGAAAGTAAACAAGTGGGCTCTTTCTTGTTCAAGTATCCAATATCCTTCAAACAGACCAAACATGTATATTTCATAATTATATGATATGGATATGTAACCAGTGCGAAGTGGGATATAAAAATATCATTTCCTTGATATTATGGCATTGTTTTTAGAAGTTGGCACACATTGCTATCTATTCTAATATATGAATGAAAGGGTTGATGAAACATAGTAACTTTTTAGGTGCACTCCGCACACACTGACACAGACACACATGACGATACATGTTTCAACAAGCGTCGTTGGTTTTAGACCAAGTTGCATTTCGTTTGGGTTTTGAAATAAATTGATCCACTGAAAGTGCAAAACATTTATTTCAACTATTGAGTTTCAATACGTACTGAAAAACAAATACTAGAATCAAACAAAATTAAGTTATGTGCGAAATGTAATAATGTAATTTACATTGCTCAATTTTATATTATATATATAAATAACTTGGGAGAAGTGTATACAAATACAAGGAGAAGTAACTGTAACTCTTACCTACAAATAATATTTACATAATAATGAAAGAAAAGGGCAATAGAGGAAGACTTTATAACTTATAAGACAGAAACTTGCTCCTTACACGATCGCTATTTGCTATGCGAGCTGAAAATAAAAACCAGCCAGCGAGTTACGGTTTCTGGTCTCTCCGATCAGCCGGATTCGAAGCTGAGTTGTTCATAGATCTTCTTCACCATCACCAGATAGCCAGAGTGACAAGACCATAGTGAATCAGGGATTGGCAAAACTCATCTTATGCATTGTAGCCTCTCTTTTCAAAACCCTTGTGATTCACCTACAAAACAAGCAAGAGCAACAACAATGAGGTTCTTTGTCCTCTTGGAAACCCAAACAAAAAAATAAAAATCCAATCTTTAGTGTCAATTAGTGATCAATGCTTAATAACATAATCATCAACTACAAATTGATGTTTTGATGATAAGCTGATTCCTAGAACCAACAAACCAATTCCTCACAATTCGATCCTGAAAATTACGTCTTAAACAGAGCATTTTCGTGCAATCATACCTCAGATCAGACTCGAAATCCTTCAAGCTTTTTTAGAACGAATTCATTTCAAGGCAGTAAGTCCTTCTCTTAACCAGCATCTTCGCAGCAATCCCATAAGGCTCATCGAACGCAGAAGAAACCCAAGAGACATCACACACCTCCTTCTTCGACTCGCTGGGTCTTATCGCCACCAGTGTAGCTCCCTTCAACACCGTCCCGTCTGGCAATTCCAAAGTAGGAGCGTACCATAGCCTCATGTTGAGAGCAGGCACAAGCGTCCTCTTGGAAGCAGAAGAAGCTGACAGTGGCTTCACCCTCAATTCCTCTAACTGGTCTCTGTTCATGAAAAGCACTCCTTGCCCATCTGTATCCGTGAGCACTAGACTGTCAAGCGTCTTGTGCTCTGCGATGATTGGCTGCAGCAAGTAGTGCCTCGCGGAAGCAGCGATCAAAGAGCTGATCGTCCATACAACACGAAGCTTAAGCCCTCCGTTTGTGTAGAACGATTCCGGTATGCTTCCGTTGTCCTCCACCACCGTGTTGTTACTGCTGAGGCTAAGGTCAACGGAAGTATCCGGAGATTGCGGATTCGGATTCGGATCCTTCGTCGGATTCGCCTGGATCACAGAGGAGGCGCCGAGAATCACGCAATTCTCGAGTGTGGAGCCGAATTCAGCTCTCCACTTGAGTAAAACTCCGTCGTCTATCCCCAATTCGCCGCTGGGAAGCTCGATTCGGAGGAATCGGATCTCGTCGAAGTTTTTGAGAACCTGCGTAGGGGAATGGTGAGTGACGCCGCCTTGTTCGATCTCTCCGTCGTCTCCTCCTCCACTAATAGACAAAGAGGAAGAAGAAGATCCAGAAGAAGGAGACGACCGCTTCGTGCCGAGGAACTGTCCCAGAGCTTGTAACGGCTTGAAAATGCCGCCGAAAACGAGACGGAAGATTGCGGAGAAGGGACCGGCGGCGACAGATCGAGGCTTATCGGAAGAAAGGGAGGAGGATTCGTCGTCGGAGATGACGCAATCGACACGAACGACGACATTCTCGACCTGAGGAACGAGGGAATGGAACCTCTTGGAAACAACGCAGCAGCGACCAAGGGCCTTGACATCGCCGATCTTGTTGAAAACAAGTAGGAGGATGGAGTCGGGGAGGTAATCGAAGTGGTCGATCTCTAGGGTTTGGGGCTCCGGATGGATCCGAGAGAGCGGATCTGAGCGGAGAATTACGGCCATTGAGTAGCGAATTGGGAGATTTTTTCCGATTGAGAGATTGAGGAAGAAGAAGAATCAGATCTTCAAGAGAAGATAACGCATGGAGAGAGTTTTGTGGAGGGAGAGAGAGAGAGAGGAAAGGAATCTTCAAGAGAGAGAATGATATTAATGGAAGGAGAAATTTAGATCCACGAGTTTCTTTGTATTTTTTTTGTCCGTAGTTTGAAGAAGAAGATAAATTACATGATTAAGTAAAAGCGCGTGTGACGCTTGAGGGAGATTACAGAGAGATTTTTTTTTCTCATAATCAACAGAAATTTACAAGTTAATGACGGAGTTGTTTATCAGTTATAAACATAACTCTTCAATTAGAGAAATGTTTACAGTTGAAGAAACAGTGTAATCAGTGTGTAACGTAACTAACAATATAAAAAAACTAATAGTTGAGTTTTATATTGTGTGATTATTTGTTATCTACTGATCATATAATAACACAAATAATTGTGATGCTTCGTGGGTGTGTTCAATAATCAAATATATGATGAATAGATGAGAAGATACAGTTATATGGTTATTTTAAGCAAGATTATTCATGGCATGATCATATCATGGAGATGGAGTGTATTATTAATCTATGATTATAATATAGACAAGAAAATATTTTTGGACTTAGCTGTACCACATGATATAAGTCGTTAGGTCATTTGTTGAGAATGGATCGGATTTGTCTAGTGCTCTCTACTCTTTAGTCTACTCATTGGCCAATTCTTACTTTTTTTGATAACTCACTTTAATATATAGGTGATAAAAAGGAGAAATCAGATTCAAGTTTGTAGCATCAGATAGTGACAAGAATGGCCATAAACATATAGTGCGTAACCTTGAATGTATACACCAAATGATACAAATGAAAATTACAACTTTAGGACACGTAAATGGGGTTAAAGAGAGACAAGTCATGTGTTGAATCTAAAATGGCACACTATGTACAGAGCATTGATTAAGATCTGAATCAATCCTCTTGGATAGACTTAGCAGGGAAGTAACAAAACAAGACCGCACATATTGGTGTCACGTTCACGGTTCACGTCGTGTCATGTGTCCGTTCTTAGTCTGCACGCCCCGCCGTTTTTTACTTTGATCATTGACGTAAAAAAAACACCGCTGTCTGTCCGTACATATCATCATCAACTCACATTTTTTTTTGTTCTTGAGAGTTCAGATACAATGTCACATACTAGTAAACTACTGAAGCCCATACTTAACAAAGCAGTGATTAGTTTTGAAGGGATATGTATTCGTTTTGAAGGGATATATATGTATGGAAGTTTTTCTTGAAAAAGAATTTTATAAGTATAGAATATGGAGCATAATAATGAAATACAACAGAGAAACATGTGACTATTAAATGCAAAAGCAATAACATATAACTTGAAATCAGAGAAAATTTGCAAAAATTAATAATGAAACATCTAAGATTCTTCCGTCCTAAATAAATAATAGGCTTACATCATAATTCAAGAAAACAAAAATAAATCCAGCTATATATATGTAACACAAATTCCAGATCACTGTCTATTGGAGTATTATTTTTTCAGATATTTCTGTTTTGGTAATAATAAAGTTTATATATAAAAAAAATGGGAAACCTAACCAGTCATATGTCTGTGTTTGTAATAATCTGTATGTATTCGTGCAGAACACAAACACATACATATAATTTTCTTATAACCTCACAAAGGCATTTTAACAAAAAAAAACCTCACAAAGACACAATGATTAAGCATTGAATTAGCTGCAAAAGTATAGGCACAATTAGGCCCAAGACTTTTTCCTGAAACCGGCCGGATACCCAAACCAAAATACCTGGACTCAAACTGAAATCATATAAGACAATTTACCCGATGGGTAAAATATTTGAATATCCATAAATATCAGGTATTACCCGAGCCGAACATATACTCGATCGGATACCCGAATGACCCAAATTATAGGTGATATTTTATATCTTTTCGAATATTTTTAATAGTTTTCAGATATATTTCAATTTTTTATTTATTCATTTAAATTTTCATATTTTCAGATATTTTTGGGATTTTTGTGTATATTTTTCGAGATCTTGGATATATTTTTTGACTTTCCTATATATGTTTTTAGATTTTTGGGTTTTCCAATGGTAAATATCCGAACCCCAAATAATAACCAAAAATTAACCAGTCCTAAAATTATGGACCAAACAGACTCAAAACCAAAAATACCGACCCGATACCAAACCGAAACTCTTTAGGAACCCATATGAGTATATAAACTTCATATACCCGATAGATCGGAACCCGATTGGTTCCAGGTTCCAACCTCAACTCGACCCAAACACCTGAAATCCCAAGTCTAGCGACAATGATTACTCAACACTAAGAACCTAGAATGACTATTGAGTAAGTAAACTAAAATATTTACCGGAAAAAATTAACTGCAAAACAGATAGGGTTTCAAGCTCAGAGAATTAAGCAAACCTGATATTTAGAAAGTTAAAAAGTTATCAAAACAAAAGCATGCATTTTAGGGTAATCAAGAAAGATTCAATTAACACATTGTAAATAGATGCACCATGAATGTAATTCGACAAGTTTCTAAGCTCCAAAACTTCGTCAAAACTAATAGTAGAACAAAGGATAGACACTAGTACCATAACAATGAAATTTTCAATATTTTTTTTTGTTAAAGGGCTTGAAATTTTCAATAATTATTACTGCATTATCTAAAGTCAGCACGTATAATTTTATATAACCTAACACAATAATTATTATCAACGTATTGTGAGGATGTCATTTCCCAAGTTTTGAATGATTAAGTAACTAGAGTATATTGCAAAACAACCATAGAAAGAATGAACAACATTCAACCAAAATGCAAGTAATTAATCTGTTCACCAGACAAATCTTGTAATTAACATCGAGATTCAAATTGTCAAACAAACAACCATCGCTAAATGTTTTTTTTTCTTGTCCATTAATCATCAATGTATGATGCAAATGTGAGGATGTCATTTCACATGATAATGCAAAAAATATACATTCGAGATTCAAGGAAACTAGTAACATAACATGCATGAGTCTAAGTACATACATTAAACATAAATATCTACATGACCTTTATTCACAAAGAAGAGAACGAGTTTGAATAGTCACGTTAGAAAAAACACAATGATTAAAAGTCAAATGCATTGACGATGAGAACAGAGGAAGAAACAAGAAAAAAAAAGCAAGGGCGGGAAAAACAGAAAGTAGTCGAAGAACCTCAGTTAACATGCAAATGTAAGACAAACGACTTGGATATCAAGAAAACAAAACATTACAAACATACTAGTTGTTATACAAAGAAGATCATACGAACTGTGATAGCCACCTACATGTTAATTATAGTTTAGGAAAAAGATTGATTTATCAAGGTTGGTTCTTCATGGGGTTGGTTACATCATTTGTGACCAAAAGCAAAGAACATGTGCACCCAATAGGTAGATCAAATCAATCAGCTAATAATATTTTCAAGCAGTTAAAAGTTAAAACTAACATATCTATCAGAATAGAAAATTTGACTTCTATAAATGGAGTAAACTTAAGTAGACTTCTACTCATTATCAGGACGAACAAAGAAGAACAAGAAACGGTAGCTACAAGAAGAGGAGGGATATACAAGATCACACTCACAATTGTACACTTTAATAAAACTAAGCGCAAGTAAAAATTAGCATAAAGTGAAACAGGCATACATTTAATTAATAATCTGTAATTCAATAGACACAAAAGAACATAACTATTTACAAAAAAACATTCAACATAATTTTTCAGAGAAGAAATTTATAGAAAACCCCGCACGTAGAATATTAAAGACTTCGAGTTAGAAGTAAGTAGAACACCTCAAGCTCAGGGAATAGAGCATATTAACAATGGCTGCAAAATATTGGCTGATAATGACAGGGTTTCAAGCTCAGAGAATTAAGCTTATAAACAATGGCACCATTTGTTAGAGATTTAACATTTATCGATCTAAACCTATGTGAGAAAGAATGAGATAGACGAGCTAGGAAGAACAAGAAACAGAACAAGAACGGGGGAAAACAGAAAGTAATCGAGGAATCCCATATTTGATTCTCCTTGGTAACTAGTAACAATAAGATAAGTGTACAGTGACAATGAAATAATTGGGATTCAGCTACTTAAATGGCTTGATTTGATATCAATCTTTTTTAAAAGTTATCAAAACAAAAACATCAAGAAAGATTAAGTACACATTATAAATAAATGCACCAGAAATGTTATTCAATTAGTCAGTTTCCAAACTCCATCTAACACTAAGAGAATAAGGGATACACACTAGTACAATTACACGGACAGTTTCAATCATTGTTATTGCAAAAACTAAAGTCAGCACAATTTTGTAACCTAACACTATTATTAATACGAGGTCATCATTTCCCAAGTAGAGTATATTGAAAAACAATCATAGAAATAGAAATTGATGGACCTTTAATTTAAGATAAATATACAAGAACAAATATATTTTCAAGAAAGGTTAATCAATTTACCATACTAAGACTATTCCAACAATCAAAGAATCAAAATTCAATATGCTATCATCAGACCGGTTATGACAAAGAAAGAACAAGAGGTAGACATACATTCAACCAAAATGCAGGCAATCTGTTCACCAGAAAAATCTTATAATTCAAAACACAACAAAACTAACATCGAAACTCAAATTATCAAACAAAAAATCATCAATAAATGTTTTTTTCTTGTCCATTAAACATCAATGTGTGATGCAGAATGGTAGGAAACTACTACAATAACATGCATGAGTCTAACATACATTAAACATAGATATCTACATGACCTTTATGGCTTTATCGACAGAGAAGAGAATAAGTTTGGAATTTGCGAACCATGTTAGGAAAAATACAGTGATTAAAGTCAAATGCATTGATGATGAGAACAGAGGAAGAACAAGAAAAAAAGCAAGGGCGGGAAAAACAGAGAGTAGTGGAGGAACCACGGCCAACATGCAAATGTAAGACAAACCACTTAGATATCAAGAAAACAAAACATTATAAACATATTATTTGTTACACAACTAAGATCATACGAACTGTAGATTGATTAATCAATGTGGGTTTATTCATGGGGATGGTTACATCATCTCTGACCAAAAACAAAGAATATGTGCACGCTGGGTAGATCAAATCAATCAGCTAATAATTTTTCCAAGCAATTAAAACTAACATATCAAAATCTTTAAAGCTAAGTTCTCAGTTGAATTATGGGTATACATAATACACTACAAGCAGCCTATGAACAATTCGGGTTTCATGCCTACGCAGCATGAAGCAATAAAAACACGTGAGATTGACTGATTAAAATATGATTTACTGTTAAGTTTTCATCTTCTGGATATATGGCAAAGAAGAACAAGAAGAGGAGGGATACAAGATCACATTCACAATTGCACACTTCAATAAAACTAAACGCAAGTAAAAATTAGCAGAAAGTGAAACAGGCATACATTTAATAAAACGATAGACACCAAAGCTTCAATTATTTCTAAAATTATGTTCATTACTATGTTAAAGCAGAGAGAGAGTCAGAGCAAACGATAAGCAAAGTTTCAGTTATCCCAGAAACTATCTTATTGCAGAGAAATATCGAAAGGTAACAGAAAACTGGATCTTGTCAAAAACTTGCTAGCCTAACAATTGTTATAGAAACTACGATTCACAAAATATTAACCTAAACAACAGAGAAAATCAGAGCATAAGGAGGATGATAAAATTGGTACTTGGATATTGCAAATTGCTAGATTTTGACTTAAGAAAACTGTTACTAAAACAAAAAGATACATGTAAGGGAAATCAAGAAAGATCAATTACGTACACATTCTAAATAATTTCATCTTCAATCAATTTGAGTAATATTGAGCTACAAATCCCTACTCTTCTCTATCACAATCTTGTTAATACATTCAACTAGCAATGTGTACACAAACGAAAGTTAATTTTTTTTTTTTAAAAACCACAGATATAAATATGGAGAAAACGAATTATTCTAAGCATATTAATATCAATGTTATTATTACACATAACTATTATACAAGCAACCGTTTTGGACACCAAAAAATAGTTCGAAGGGTGGGGAACACTCAAACAACCAATTTTGACACCAAAGTTTCAGCTATCTCTAAGACTATGTTATAGCAGAAAAAAAAATCAGAGCAAAAATAACCAATGTTTCACTTATACCGAAAACTATGTTATATCAGAAAATATCAAAAAGTAAGAGAAAACAAGGTTTTGTCAAAAAGTTGAAAGTCTAACAACTGTTAGATTTTGTCAAACAGGATTTGTAAACTATATGGTTCACAAAAATATTGACCTAAAGAGTAGAGAAAATCAGAGCATCTATTCAACATGTGACATGATAAAATTTGGATTCAGCTATTGCAAATTGCTTGATTTTGATATCAAATCTTAGAAAAACGTTATAAAACCAAAAGCATGGAAGGGAAATCCAGGAAGATCAATTACACATTATAAATAAATGCACTAGAAATGTTAATCAATAAGTTTCCAAGCTCCATCAATTCTCTAACTCTAAGAGAACAAGGGATAGACACTGGTACCATAACAGTGATATTCTCAATCATTGTTATTGCAAAAACTAAAGTTAGCAAGTATATACCCTAACACAATAATCATCATCAACGTATTGTGAGGATGTCATTTCCCAAGTTTTGAATGATCATCAAGTCACTAGAGCATATTGCAAAACAATCATAGAAAGGTAAATGAATTTACCATACTAAGACTATTCCAACAGTCAAAGAAACAAAATTCAAGATGCTATCATCAAACCCGTACCAGAGCAAAGATCACAACCGGTTTGGAAAAAGAAATAACAATAGCTGGACATACATTCAACCAAAATGCAAGTATTCTGTTCACCAGACATATCTTCTAATTTAAAACACAACAGAAATAACATCGAAATTAAATTGTCAACCAAAAAATCATCAATAAATGTTATTTTCTTGTCCAATAATCATCAATGCATGATGCAAATGTTAGGATGCGAGGATGTCATTTCGCATGATTAGAATGATCACCAAAGAGTTATAGCATAATGCAAAACATACACATTCGAGATTCTGGGAAACTACTACTATAACATGCATGAGTCCAACATACATTAAACATAAATATCTACATGGACATGACCTTATCGATAGAGAAGATAATGAGTTTGAAACTTGCAAGCCACGTCAGGAAAAACACAGTGATTAAAGTCAAATGCACTGCTGATGAGAACAGAGGAAGAAAAAGAAACAGAGCAAGAACGGGAAAAACAGAAAGTAATCGAGGAACAATAAAATACAGAGATTATTTCATAAAGCCATAATCTCTTGAGTTATTCCTCATTCTCTTAGATTGTTGTCTTTTTGGATTCTAAGGTTTTTTTCTTGCAATGACAGATGAAGAGGGAATTAGGGATGCAACTTTACATGTACAATGAAGAACCAAGATGCGTTATGTTTGAAGACTTTATAAGTAAGTAGAACACCTAAAACAGAGATATCAATAATACTACAAATTTTATACGAACATAGATAAAAATTGTTCAAAGGTTGGGAACGAAACTGATGAACAAAACTGATTTCGACACCAAAGTTTGAATTATTTCTAAAACTATGTTCAATAACTACGTAATAGCAGAGAAAGTCAGAGCAAAAGATAACCAAAGTTTCAGTTATCCCAGAAACTATTTTATTGCAGAGAAATATCACAAAGTAACAGAAAACTGGATTTTATCAAAAACTTGCAAGTCTAACAACTGTTACAGAAACTACGATACACAGAATATTGACCTCAACAGCAGAGCAAATCGGAGAATCTATTCGACATGCCTATAAGGAGGATGATAAATTGGTACTCAGATACTGCAAATAGCTAGATTTTTTATTTAAGAAACAGTTACTAAAACAAAAAGAAACATGTATGGGAAATCAAGAAAGATCAATTATAATCCCAAACACAACAAAAAACTAACATTGATATTCAAATTGTCCATCATAAGCAAACAATCATCAATAAATGTTGCATATGTATGATGTGAGGATGCATAATTCGCATGATTAGAATGATCACCCAAGATTCAGAGCATAATGCAAAAGAAACTAACACCATAATATGCATGCATGAGTCTCAAATACGTTTAGAATAACTATCTACATGAGCAACTCCAAGATACATCTATTTTTCAAAATGAGAGGCCATATGATACACACAAGCACCACAACAAGATGATAATTGTTTTTCTATTCAGGATAGAGACTACTGAAACTGTAAACACATAATTGTAACGTAAGCAAGAAGTTTTTTGTACCACTTTATCAAATGGATATGGTAGGAAATAAATATTTACAAGAGATTCCAAGATACACTCACACACAAGCACCAATTCAAGCATAAAACCAAGACAGTGGTTACTCAATTCAATCAAATGTTCTTGTACCAAAAACAAAGTCTACCATTTCATCAATTAATTGAGTATTAAATAAATACTTAAACGGCACTTAAGATCAGTATTTTTAAGGTCCCATTTTTCACTACGTAGATATACATAAATTAACTTAGTTTGTGATTTTCATATGAACTAATATCAATTTAATACAGAAAGATCTAGAAAGCTCATACCTGTGAAGTCTCTCTGTCTGAAGAGCAAATAAGTCCTTGAAAATTATGAACACCTATATATCAAAGAGAAACTAAAATGGCACTTAGATGAGTATTTCTAACTTTACGTATATATACATAAACTTAACTTAATTTGTGATTTTCATATTTAATAATATCAACTAAATACAGAAAAATATAGAAAAGTGCATACCTGCGAAGTCATTATGTCTGAAAAAAACAGAGAAGTCCATGCGAATATGAACACTTTCTCCTTTAAAAAAGAATATGAACACTTTATGTAGCATACATATATATATATGTATATATATATATACATAAACTTAACTTAATTTGTGATTTTTATATTTAATAATATCAACTAAATACAGAAAAATATAGAAAAGTGCATACCTGCGAAGTCATTATGTCTGAAAAAAGCAGAGAAGTCCATGCGAATATGAACACTTTCTCCTTTAAAAAAGAATATGAACTTTATCTATATATACATAAACTTAACTTAATTTGTGATTTTCATATAATACTTTACGTATATATACATAAACTTAACTTAATTTGTGATTTTCATATTTAATAATATCAACTAAATACAGAAAAATATAGAAAAGTGCATACCTGCGAAGTCATTATGTCTGAAAAAAGCAGAGAAGTCCATGCGAATATGAACACTTTCTCCTTTAAAAAAGAATATGAACACTTTCTGTAGCATATACCTGAAAAAATCAAAATTAGAAATAGTTAGTCTCTACTTCAAGCAAAACACCTCATAGTCTCATACTTACCTTGTCACTTTCAAGGCGCAGATCATGAATCGTCTTATACATGATCTTTGTCTCAAGACTCATTCTCCAAGTCTTTGTCTTAACTCTTTTGTAAGCCGTGGGTAAACTGAGTAATCTTTTCAAAGTCTTTGTCTTAAGACTATTACTCTTTTTAAGCCGTGGGTTACTAAGACTCATTGTCCAAGTCTTTGTCTTAACTCTTTTGTAAGCCGTGGGTAAACTGAGTAATCTTTTCCAAGTCTTTGTCTTAAGACTATTACTCTTTTTAAGCCGTGGGTTACTAAGACTCATTCTCCAAGTCTTTGTCTTAACTTTGTTATAAGCCGAGGGTAAAGTGAGTAATCTTTTCCAAGTCTTTGTCTTAAGACTATTACTCTTTTTAAGCCGTGGGTTACTAAGACTCATTGTCCAAGTCTTTGTCTTAACTTTGTTATAAGCCGTGGGTAATGAGTAATCTTTTCCTAGTCTTTGTCTTAAGACTATTACTCTTTTTAAGCTGTGGGTTACTAAGACTCATTCTCCAAGTCTTTGTCTTTAACTCTTTTGTAAGCCGTGGGTAAAGTGAGTAATTTTTTCCAAGTCTTTGTCTTAAGACTATTACTCTATTTAAGCCGTGGGTTACTAAGACTCATTCTCCAAGTCATTCTCTTAAAGAACTTTTCTCAGTTCACAGTCTTTTCCCTAAGACTCTTTCTAAGCCGTGGGTAATAGTAAAGCTAAGAATCCTTTTCAGTTCTTTGCCTTAAGACTTGTATAAGCCATGCTTAAGACTTCTTTAAGCATTTGTTCATTTTTCCATCGAGAATCTCTTCCCATAGTCTGTCTTTTCGAAACATTTCCAGCCTTTGATCGTTTGTTGTCTAATGGCTTTCCTCTTTTAATCCTTGTGTTTCTGTTTTTCAGCCTTGTTTAAGGAATCTGTTTTGGTTCATAGTCTATGTCTAGACTGATGGATCCAGCAAATCCAAAAACCGATCCAGTCTTTTTCTAAAGACTTTTTTCAAGCCGTGGGTACTAGCTTAAGACTTCTTTAAGCATTGGGTCATTTTTTCCATCCAACAACCCATAGTCTCCGTCTTTACAGACTTTCCAGCCATTGATCGTTTGTTGTCTGATGGCTTTTCCCTTGTTTATAGTCTCTGCTTTTAAGACTTATGTAAGCCTTGTGGTCATGTTTAAGACTTACTTTTTTGGTTTATAGTCTATGTCTCTAGACTTTGCCTTTTCTTAAGCCGTGGGTACAAGTAAAGGGTCTTTGCCTTTCGACTTTGTTATCAGCCGTGGGTACAAGTAAAGCAAAGAACCCCTTTTGAAGTAAAAGTCTTTGCCTTAAGAGTTTTTCTTAAAGACTTTTTATAAGCCGTGGGTAGTAGTAAAGTAGTGAATCCGTTAAGTCTTTGTCTAAAGACTTTTATAAGCCGTGGGTACTAACGGATTCACTACTTTTCTCAAGCCATGGGTTCAAGTAACACGTCAAACCTTTTTTTATAGTCCTCAGACTCTCTAAGCCATCGGTCATAATTCTCATCCAACAAGTCCAACTCATAGTCTTTGCTAAAGACATTCAAGCATGCACTACCAACCAACCCATAGATTTATTTTCCATTCCTTACCATCCTTTGTGCATGCACTACCAACCAATCTAACGGGACATTCTCACTTTTTATAGTCTTTAAGACTTTTATAAGCCATCGGTCATGTTTCCCTTCCAACCAAGGCAGCAACACCCATAGTCTTTCTCTAAAAGACTTTCAAGCTCTGTGTTTTATTTTCCATCCCCTGACTTTCCTTTCCTTAGACATGCACTACCAACCAATCAAACGGGACATTGTTCCCAAACAAGATTCTGACAAAACACTATTAGATTAGTGTCTGCCAATGATCTTTTGGGTTTAAAACTTTGATAAAACCAAAACCAAAGCTTTGTAAATGCTTTGAAAATCTTGATAAAAGCAGAACCAAAGCGAAAAAGGCTTTGAGTTTTATAAAAAGAGGACCTTTGTTGTTAGAACAAGAACACAAGACCAAAAAATAACGAGTAAAAGAGCTAACCTGTTTTCTGCCGTTCATGTAACCGACGAGAACTGATCGTATGGTTTTACTGCAAACCCCTGATTTTAGCATTTGAATTCCTTCCCCTGCACATAAGGAAACAGCAAAACAAGTTGGCTAAAAGAGTTGATGACAATTAATTACACATATTCCATGAATAGAATAAGTTGGAAAACCCAGAAGAAATGTCAACAAATAATACAACTTTTTTGCTGGTACAGATCGCTGAGACTCTAAAGAGAGAGTGAGTTAGTGATAATTGGATGGCTCCACTTACAGGGTTAAGAATCCAAGCAAAGATATGTTGCCGCAGCAATGGAAAGACCTTCCACTTGTGAGAAGAGCAAAATAAAACCAATCCGGGAAGTTAAAAGCCAAAGCCCTGAAAGAAGATACAAACAACATCGTTCAAAAACCACACACACGGACATGTATATGTATAGATCAAACAAGTTTTTATTTTTATGTAAACTTACCATTCAGTTGTCATCTAATGCTTGCAATTAGTATCTCGTCGTTGTTGCTTAGGAACAGTAATTGGTTTACTGATAGTATGAGCAGAGGAGCAGCCAAGATTCTCAGAAATTGACACTGGAAAGGAAAGTATGCATCAGAGAATGGCAACAGGGTCTTGAAATGATGTCAACTATTGCAGAGATCAAACCGGCAAGAAACTCAAAGACTGAAAAAATGCATCAGAAATCAGAAAGCAAGGCAGATGGAAAGCATCAGAGATGAGACGGCATAAGGTTAAATGGAACTCACGTAAGCAAAAACCGCTAAGCAGATGACGATATCGCACCATTCCACCCCATCCCATCTTTCAAGATTCTGGAAACATCTTCCTTCAAAGACTGTGGATCTTGATACCAGAACATGATCCAGACAGTGGATCATCACAAAGTCTCTGAAACAAGAGAGCACAAGACCCCGCCTTGTTCGATCTCTCGGAAGAAGAGGAAGACGATCCAGAAGAGCCAGACGACCGCTTCGTGCCGAGGAACTGTCCCAGATCCTGTAACGAGACGGAAGATGGCGGAGAAGGGACTGGCGGCGGCAGATCGGGGCTTATCGGAAGAGAGGGAGGAGGACTCGTCGTCGGAGATGACGCAATCGACGCGAAACGACGACATTCTCGACATGAGGAACGAGGGAATGGAACCTCTTGGAAACAACGCAGCAACGACCAAGGGCCTTGACATCGCCGATCTTGTTGAAAACGAGTAGGAGGATGGAGTCGGGGAGGTAATCGAAGTGGTCGATTTCTAGGGTTTGGGGCTCCGGGTGGATCCGAGAGAGCGGATCTGAACGGAGAATTACGGCCATTGAGTAGCGAATTGGGAGATTTGTTTCCGATTTGAGAAGATGGAGGAGGAAGAGGAAGAATCAGATCTTCGAGAGAAGATAACGCATGGAGGAAAGGTTTGTGCAGAGAGAAAGAGAGAGAGAGGAAAGGAATCTTCAAGAGAGAGAATGATCTTCGAGTTTTTGATTTTTGTTTTTCCGTAGTTTGAAGAAGATAAATTACATGGTTTAAGCAAAAGCGCGTGTGACGCGTGAGAGAGATTATGACAGACTTCAACGGATATATTTTGATAATTTTGTCCACAAGGACATTAAAATTAAGAGGGTAAATAAGAGTAGATTTAAAAGTAGGAGCCCCATATTACAATTGTACATACATCTTGGCCTTTACATCAATTACGCAGATTCTCGAACCCCTTTGTTTTGTAATTTTGTTTAGCTTTCTCTCTCGACTCTCTCGGTATCCCACAGATTCGAAACCGAAGACAGAAAGGAGCCCTAGGTTGTTCAATCTCTATGAACGTTTTCTTATACTCCACTTGTGTAGCGCATTGAGAATTTCTGGGTTGCCTAATTTTCGTTTTGAATGTTAAAATCTCGTTTCTGGTTGCATAACTAGATTATTCGAAGTTGTTAATCTTAGAATTTCTCCTTGACAAATTAATCGGCTTTTGGTTCATTAGTATAAGTTTTTGAACGGTTTAGATTCTGGAATTAGCCCTGTTTGGTTCCATCTCCGTAAAATCACTCTGTCATGTAATTTCATATGATTGAGCCAAGAATCAGATTATCAAAAAGTTTTGAACTTTGGTTACTACATCTTTGAAATTAAATGGGTTATCTGTTTCTGCATAATGCGTCTGTGCCCTTTTGTGTTATTGATGTATGAAGTTTGTTGTCGTGTAGATTCTACAAACTGCTGTGAGAATGGAAACAGATGCAGAGAGAAGCGCAAGCACCACCAATGTTGCATCGACCTCTGAAGTGTCGGATTTGGATCCGATAGCTCGAGTGAGGAAGCTCTTGTTCCGGCAGATGCTGGTGGGAATCAAAGACGGGAGATTCTTCCTCGGCAACTTCCATTGCATTGACAAACAAGGAAACATAATCCTCCAAGACACTGTGGAGTATCGTAGCATAAGACGATCGTCTCCTTCGCCTACTGAGCAGCGTTGTCTCGGTATGATCTTAATCCCTTCCTCTTGCAGAACATCTTGCCATGTCGATTGCTCCATCGAGGAACAGCTTTCATTGATTCAGCTGAAAGAGTAAAGAGCCTCTCTTTTAAGACTTCATGACAGATTCTCTCCAGATTTTTCATCAATGAGTGGTCTCTTGATTATCGCCAAAAATCAAAACTTTCTTTCATGTTCTTGTGTTGTATGATATAAACGATTCACATTTTGTGAAGATGATTGTTTACATGCATTGCAAAAAGCTCATGGAGTAGTGTTGTATTTATATTTACAAGACAAAAAGTCTTGAAACGTCAAAAGTTTGTTCCATACACAATGTGTGGTCTATTGATTGTTGCCCAAAACCAAAAACTTTATTCCATGTTCTTGTGTTGTATGATATAATTGATCCACTTAATTTTGTGAAGAAGAATGTATACATCGCAAAACCCTTTTGGATTTTTTTGTGTGTGTTTGTATTTACACTTAAAGGAAGAATGAAAGTCTGAAACTTTTCAAATTGTATCATCAACAACAATGAAAAAAACAAACTCAACGAACATGTGATTTCTTCCTTCAAAACCTGTCTCTGTAAGCTGTTCCATACACAATGAGATATGGTACTGTTCGAACAACTGTGTCAATGGGAATGGCAAAGTTCACACCGGAAGACATACCGCTCCCTGCAACACAAACATCATCGGTTAAAAAACAGAGAATCAAAGAACAGAGTTATGTTTTGTCTTCTTAGATTTGGTAAAAAGATTCAACCTTTGCGTGTGAATGTGGAAGTGTTGACGCCTATGGTATGTCCATAAGAATCAAGCAAGGGCCCTCCAGAGTTTCCTATATATTATTACAACACCCCAAAATAGAAACAATTTTTTCATTAAAACAACCAACTGTGATGAAAAAAAAACAAACTGAGAGATGTTTTGAGAAATTACCAGAGTTAATATCAGCATCTGTTTGTATAGCTTCTCGAATACTTTTGCCATTAGGTGAAGGAATCTCTCTTCCCAACCCACTCACTACCTACAAATTTACAAAATCTCGTTTTCAGATCAAATGTTTAGGCATCAGTGTATGTATGTGTACAACAAAAGCTCAGGATCTCTCAACTCTTACCCCTATTGTCAAGGTGTTTTCGTATCCATACGGATTCCCAATGGCGTAGCAACTCTGGCCTACGCGTAGATCACTTGAGGTACCGAGAATAACAGGTTTCAATTCACGTCCCTCGGTTTCAATCTAGATATTTACATATATAGCGCTAGTTAAAAGGACTATAACACTATACAATGTAATTGCTCAAATGGTAGCAGTAGTTATTTACCTTCAAAACAGCTAGATCGTTATCTGGATCAAGACCCACAATTTCCCCAACTTTGCTAAATCTTATTCCCATGGCGTCAACTAAAGACACCTGCACACACACAGAAAAAAAAACCCAAACCGTGAGTTGCTCTTAAAATGTTACTTTGGTTTGGCTTTGTGGGTTTTTTTGTTGTTGCTGCAATTGGATTAAATAACAGAAGATGGAGAGAGACCTTACAACGTTGTAATCCACTCTGATCTGTAGCTAACTTGGCGATGACATGATAATTTGTCACCTACATTGTACAATAAACAAGCTCTTTTTCAGTTTTTTTTTCCTCAGGATTCACAAACCAGAAAGCTTAAGTTTGTTGTTAACAGATGAAAGAATGTTTCTTGCTTACAATGTGACCAAGCTTATCCCAAACGAAGCCTGATCCTGTTCCTTCGACCTTTGCGTTTTCCTCATCAGTGAGTGTGAATTCACCAGATGATGTTTTTGGAAGCTCAATGTCTTTGATGAAAACAACAGACGGTGAAGTTTTCTGCGAAATGCAAACAAATTGGGATTTTCAATTTTTTGTGTACAGAAAAGAAAGCATTTCAAGGAAAGATTTTAAGGCAAAACCTGGAAGAGATTGACATTTCTGTCTTCTTCTACTTCAAGCTCATCTTCTTTTTCTTTCAATTGTTCTAATGCAATCGCAGATTCCTCCGGATGTCTCTGTCGATTGGAACCAAGCAGAGTCGACGCGATCGCCAAACTCGAACCGAAGATGACGATTCTTCTTCTCCGATCGACAGTATTAGAACCGGAGCAAGCTAAGAGGAAACTGGAACGACTGAATGGAGCTAAAGTATGAAAGACTGAGGAAAAAGCTTTAGAAGAAGCAAAAACCACGGCCATGGCTGCTTCTTCTTTCACAACGAGAATGGCTCTCCTCTCACTCAAATTCCAGAGGAGATAAAGATATCGAACCGGAAATAAGTTCGATAAATCAATCGGTTTGCGTCGAATTTTTCCTGGTTATGACGAAGTAATAAGCAAACCATTCTAAACCGACGAAATTTCGGTTAAGCTTCAATTTTATCTAGAGTTATAAAGTGATATTAAATAGAGAACATAACACCAATTCGGATCCGTCAAAGGTGGTTGAGTCTCTCACGAGTAAGCTTCTCCCTCCAGGGTTCGAGTCCATATTGGTACCATTTCGGCAGAGATAATTTCTCTTGCCGCTTCTTCCGAGCACGAAAGTCTCGAGATCGTTCCCAGTATAATCTGGTGTTTCTTCGCCGGAGATGTCTCCGTGCGCGTCTTCTTCCCGAATGTGGAAAGTAATTTCCCGGCGTAAGCTGGTGTTGGTCTCTAGCTGGAGACCCCAAATGAGGTAGTCTAAATTACCTCTCTTTTTGTTTTCTTTGTTTGTTTATAAATCGGGAAATGTTGTCGCAGATTTGAGAACTCTGTTATGAACTTAAGAAGACGAAAATTGTATGAAAAGATGAAAGACGTGAAACTGGTCCAGGAATTTCGTCGAACAGTTGGTGTTAAAAACGAGCAAAGAAGAAATGGTATTTAAAAACGTGCCAATCACGTGACAAGCACACGTGGAGACGTACGTTATTTTGTGACTTTGTGAGTGTGTGACGTCTATATCAGGAATATTTGTTTTTTTTGTGTGTGTCTAAGTCTATTTCAGGAATATTCAACCGCGAGAGCTACTTGTGCTGCTGAAACAATCATGGAATTTTTTTAGCTATTGTATTATTTGAGTTTACAATAATTTATTTATTGTTAACAGAAATTTAGTGTATTAATAATAGGGATAAGCATGATAAGCATGTAGTAATTGAGCATCTTGTTTATATGGTCATCACCAGAATCTGTATCTGTTTTGACGGCAAGGACCTTCAAACACATGTCATGTCTTTAGCTTGGTGTTGCAAATGTTAGATTCTTCTGCTTGTACTACAAATGTTTGATTCTCTTTAAAACTGACACTATCTTTCGTCACAAGTTGGATGGGCTTAATGGAACTATGCTCTGTATTTTCTTTTCCTGTCCTATAGTCTTTGCGATTGCATCAATCTCAAGTTCTCATTCACTCTCCACTTCTCCAGAGTCTATGCGTTCATTTCCGTTGTCAGTTATATTTAGTAAGAACTGTTAATTTAGTTTATAAGCTATTTTGGTTTTAATTTATTGGATAACCATAATTTTATGCTAAACGACCAGAGATTTATTCAATTCAGGTTTGGGAATAAATTTAGGTGTCCATAAAAAAAGTTGTCCACACAAAAGAATTATAAATACTAAGCTTTGATGCCCTTTACTATTCCAAAACTTTATCTTAGATCCAAAACAAAATGAATTCTTTTATAGTTTTTACAAGGTGGTTGTCCCGCACCTTGTGCGGGTACAATATTTTTAAAATACATTAATTAATTAAAAGTTTTAATAAGATAAATAGTATAACTTTTTATAATAAATGATTTTCTATAATGAAATTCTTCTATAATAATTTAAGTTTTTAAAATGCACCAAAAACTAAACCCTACACCCATCAATATAAATCCTACATCCTAAACCCAAACCCTACAGTGTAACACCACCCCCTAAACAACCCAAACACCATAGTGTAACACCCTCCGCCCCCGCTCCCCCCTCCCTCCCGCCAATCTGTACACCCGAACCCACATTTTAGAAATTGGTTCTATATTTACTTTTATTTTATTTTTAACATAAGTTTTTTATATCGGTAATTTAGTGTATTCAAATTTTTTTAAATGCATCAACAACTAAATTTTACGCCCATCAGTATAAACCGTACATCATAAACCTCAACCCTATTTTATCTTTTTATTTTAATTTGTCTTTTACTTCATATTTTTTCTTCATTTTCTACTATTTTTTTTCTTATTCTTATCAAACTTTCTATTCTCTTTTAATTTTCTCTTCATCATCATCTTATTATTTCCTGCTTTTTATCAGTTTTCTTCCTTTTATTTACAATTTGTTTTTCAACTGTCTTTGTGTTCTTATTCTTCGTTTTTTTTATCTTTTGATTTTTTTTCAACTTCTTTATTGTTCACATATTCTTCAAATATTTTCTTCTTTTGTTCTGTTTCTTTTGTTTTTTCCGTCTTTGTCTTCCAACTTTCATCTTTTCCTTGTTTTTATTCAGTCTTTTCTTCTTATTTCATTTTGTACTCTTTATCATTTTGTGTTATCAATCCTTTTCATTTTTGCAACATCTTATTTTATTAGTTTCATCTTTCTTCTTGTATTTCTTCTTACATGAAGAAAGATGAAACTGATAAAATAAAAGAAGAGAGTCGAGGAGACTGTGAATAAATATTGTATTTCTTCTTTGTCATCTTCTTCATCCTCAATTTCATCGTAATTTGGCCACATGTTAGCATCAGGAAATATCTTCTCATTGAATCATTACCTCTTCGTAGTGTTTCTCTTTTCTTTAATTGACTCGACTCTCCAAAAGTAAGAAGAATTCAGAATAAGGTTCTCTCTCCTTTAGTAGACGAAACAGGAACTCAAAAATCGTCTTGTCCTACTAAAGAAAGCTTACTGCGCAAGTAAGAAAAAAAAACAAAAGGTTACATCATATGTTACAGAGATTGATGAAGGATTTTTGATGAGTTTTAGAATATTAACCGATCGGCCATCAATGATTTGTTTCTTCATGATCATTCTCTCTACAACAACATAAGGATCTGCAAAGACAATCAATCCAAAGCCACATGCACATCATGTGGTACGGCCTCTCATGATCTCAAGATTCAACCAAATCTTTGTACCTGCTAATATGCTCCCGAAATCATTCTTCTTTCCAGGCTCCGCCAATTCCATTCCTCCAGCTTCATTGAAGAAACTAAAAAAAAAAAAAAACAGAAAACGTTATACTCTCATCATTAGAATTAGGGTTTCATGAATATTAAGTTGATATATAAAAGAAAAGATGTTCATACCCTCTATTTTTGGGGAAGAATACTTCTGGCTTGGGACCATATATGAACTTCTATTCCATCAGCTTACAAATAATGAATTTTCTGTTACAAAAGTGAGAGAGGAAGTAGTTAGAAGCGGATCAATAGATGATATTGACAGAAAATAACAAATAATCAGTTCATAAATAGTTTTATTAGAACTAAGATCGAACTAAAACAATTAAGGTACATGTGAAGAAGAATATGAGATCTAAGAACTAAAATTACGTATTGAAAGACAAATTGCAAATCGTAATGAAAATTGTGTTGTTTTTCCAAGATCGTATCTATTTATATAATACAGGTCAGTTAAGAATCTTAGGGTTTACTTATTATTTATCTTCCTAAAATTTATAATATCTTCCAAAAATAAGGCGGGATATGGTAGTTAACATATTTATCTAAAAATATTAAAAGTCAATAATCAAATTCGTTTTTAATAAAAAAGGAAAAATTCGAAGATTTAATTGAAAGATTTTCATTAAGGCATCTCGGTAATTCCGCGGCTGAGAGTTAACGTGGTGGCTCCATTCACGAAAATTGATTTGCAAATACTAATATGATGCTAGTTACTGTTTTGTATTTTCACTTAAACGAAGCACGCATAGGTTGTGATAAGGGCAATATAGTTACAATATCCAACGAACTTACGCCCTCTGCGACTCTCAATATACATTGCTTCAACGGGAAAAAAGATATGGGCGTAGCAAACTTAGGCTACAAGGCGTATCCATATAAAATCCTATTCAGTGATCCGACATATGGATTTGGAAAAACCAAGGTGTATAGATGTATGTTGAAGCACGGTCCTAAATTAGAGTATTATTACAATGTTCAAGTATACAAAGGAGCCCGTGCGAAACAACGATGTGGAGCGGAACGTGAATGGACAGCAAAAGTTGATGGAATTTATTTTAGGAAGGATCGTATAGAACCCATGGTGCGTGTGCTATCATGGAATAAAAATTAAGGATAGTATGCATTTCTTTTAAAAGTTTATAACAGTGATTTTATCTTGTTGTTTTATGAATTAAGGAATATAAGATCGAACATCTGACTACTTTGGTACCAGAATATATAAAAATATCTTGTAATAAATTATGTTTATATATTTATTAATATTGTATCAATGTTTTTTTACGAAAATGTCATCTACCTGCTTGGGGTTGCATGCGTAGACGAGCCCACAAGCACACAAATAATATAAGCAGAGTGACGTCACTTATGACTGAGTGACGTCTTTTAAAAATAAAAAAAAATTTGGTCAAACAAGAATATCAGGAATATTGTTGAATCCACAGCATTTCATATTTGTCTTATAGTTTTCTTCGCCACCTTCTTCCCAAGACGACCAAGCCGCTCTTCTTCGTAAGCTCTCTCTGTACACGTCTCTCGTTTACGATCGTTTGAATTTAGATCGAAAATCGAAGTTGGCGAAGTGTGATTTTAGAATTAATCTGGGTCAGATTTTTGTTTGATTCTGTGATCGCTTACTCTTAACTGTTATAATCGTTGACCGTATAGTTTATCAGTCCTTGTTATTGCTTCTGAATCTTAAATTTTCTGGGAAATTTGGTGATGATGAAAGATTGAAAGAGACGACGTTTCATTTGATTTGAGCTTGGAAAAATGGAGATAACGAACGTGATGGAGTACGAGAAGATCGCAAAGGAGAAATTGCCGAAGATGGTTTATGATTACTACGCATCTGGTGCAGAGGATCAGTGGACTCTTCAGGAGAATCGAAACGCTTTCTCCAGGATTCTGTAAGGGAAAACAACAATCAACAAAATGTATTCAAATGTTTGTTATGTGTGTTTTATTAATTCTGTTTGAAACAGATTTAGGCCTCGGATTCTCATCGATGTGAGCAAGATTGATGTGAGCACGACGGTGTTAGGGTTTAACATTTCTATGCCAATCATGATTGCTCCTACTGCAATGCAGAAAATGGCTCACCCTGATGGTTAGTCTGCTTGAGAATTTGATTTTAGCTTAGAGAAACTTTATCTGATACATATGTGTGTGTATGCATTCTTAATTCTTCTTTAACTTGAAGAGGATTTGTTTCACTATGTGAAATGGTTTATGAATCTTTGCAGGCGAACTTGCAACCGCGAGAGCTACTTCTGCTGCTGGAACAATCATGGTTTTGATTCTTGCTCTCTTACTCTCTCTCTCTCTGGTCTTATTAGATATCTTCTTTATGTATCCTTTTGGTATTTGCAGACTTTATCTTCATGGGCCACTTGTAGTGTTGAGGAAGTTGCTTCCACAGGACCAGGGATTCGTTTTTTCCAACTTTATGTAAGTATATATGCAGAAAGACCTTTTTTTGTGTGTCCACGAGTCATGTATTTGTCTTGGCTTGAATTTGGCTATTGATTCTCAGGTGTACAAGGACAGGAATGTGGTAAGACAGCTTGTGAAACGAGCTGAAGAAGCTGGATTCAAAGCGATTGCTCTTACCGTAGATACACCGAGGCTCGGACGCAGAGAATCCGACATCAAGAACAGGTGATCAAACTCTTTCACTCCATCATATATATAAAGTTTGTGACATCTTTTTCTTATCTTGATGGATCTTAATCTCTGCAGATTCGCGCTTCCTCGAGGTCTGACTTTGAAGAACTTCGAAGGCTTGGATCTTGGGAAAATAGACAAGGTTTGTGGCACACTGATAAACACAATCGATCTAATATCTCAATACTTAAAACTATCGACCAATTGTGCAGACCGATGACTCAGGGCTAGCTTCATATGTCGCTGGTCAAGTTGATCAATCACTTAGCTGGAAGGTTGGATTGAATCCGTAACAAGATGTTTTCAGTTGATAAATTATTTTGATTCAGAAACATTATAATAGTTTGTTTGCCTTTTTAACAGGATATAAAGTGGCTCCAATCTATCACAAGCTTGCCAATTCTTGTCAAGGGTGTTATTACAGCTGAGGATGGTACTAAATACGCTGCATCATAAAATCTTACTTATTAAAAATTTCAAAATCTCAAGAACATTCCTCTGATCTTTCGCAGCAAGAATCGCTGTTGAATACGGAGCTGCAGGGATTATAGTTTCCAACCATGGAGCTCGTCAGCTAGATTATGTCCCTGCAACTATAGTGGCTCTCGAAGAGGTTAAAATGCATTTACATTAAGAAGAAACTGTTGTAAACACAGCCTTTTTACATTCTTGTTTCAATGGAAATATGAATTTGACAGGTGGTTAAAGCCGTTGAGGGTCGGATTCCGGTGTTTCTAGACGGTGGGGTTCGCCGTGGAACCGATGTGTTTAAGGCATTGGCTCTTGGCGCTTCAGGTGTCTTTGTAAGTTCACTCTCTATTAGCTTCTTGTAATGTCCCCTGTTTTCTCTCTTTACTTTTCCAATTCTACAAGACTTTTACCACTTTTCACATTTTGACCCAAAACCTTTTAATTTGTCAATATACACCCAAGCAAATGACATGTAAGTACTATGTAAGTGGTAACTGATTAACATGTTTGATTAGGTTGGGAGGCCGAGTTTGTTCTCGCTTGCAGCGGATGGTGAAGCGGGAGTGAGGAAGATGCTGCAAATGCTAAGAGACGAGTTTGAGCTTACAATGGCACTAAGTGGCTGCCGTTCGTTGAGAGAGATCAGTCGAAACCACATCAAGGCCGATTGGGACTTCCCTCATTACCTCCCGGCGAAGATATAAGGAAACTTTATTCACTTCTTTTGTCAACGAGAATGAAAAGAGACAGATGGATGTTTGAATTTATGATCCAATAATGTATTTCTTCCATCCAACTTTATAATCGAAATTTATCATTTGAGTGAAAAAAATGCCCAATTCAGTGATAGTATTTAATTGTTATCATCAAAATATTTATTTACTTTTCACCGTTTTTATATTTTTTTTTTTACAAAACAAAGCCATCAATCACTATTCGAAATCTCATGAGTTTAAATTCCCAATTGAATCATTAGTAGCGTAGCATAGCACAGCAAGAGTGACGTGTGTGAGAAGCAAGCGTGTTAGAGACTATAAAACAACGTGAACTAAATTGTTGTCATGAAATAGACGAATGATATAATCTAAATCATCAAAAGCATATAGCATTATTCCAGAAAACGACATATACACACCATGACACCATAGGTTAAGGAATTAATCCATTAATACCTTAAATATGGAGTCTATAATTCAAACATTCGTACTGTCATAGGCTGTGATTTATGTAGGAAGAAGTTTCTGATGCATTTTTCAATTCAAGATACCAAACACGTTTATTACAAAACCATAAAACAGAAAATTACATTTGTACAACACACTCATACTAACATACATGAACCATTGAGATAAACGAGGTTGACCAACTTTGGTATATATATGGGGATTGGGCCAGTGAAATTGTTGTCACTACGATAGAAATTTCAAGATTGGAACATTTTGATATGCTGATGGGGATAGGACCATCGAGTTTGTTTTCAAAATGTATAATTAGATTTTTTTTTTTTTTAAATATGACAAATAACAACATTTTGACGAACCGGTTTTATCACAAAAATTTGAAGGCGAAGTGCAAGGGGGTGTAAAATCAATTTGGCCCTAAACTGAAGATATTCAATTTGCTTGACGTTGAAATCAAACCGTAGTAAACTACATTAAGCCTTGTTATTCTATCGTATAAACTAAATTGTCGAGTGTGTGCGTTGTGGTTTGGTTGTAGGAGGGAATCATAATGTTTTAAAATTTAAAAATGACGTTTTTATCTTAGGATTCTGTACAAAATGGAATGCAAAAATCATATGAAATAGACCGAACTTCACTGGTTTCTTGAACAATGCGATCATTGGCTTCTTGTGACGATGGTTCTCGCTGTCCGTAACATGCATATGTTGGCGCTGTAACTATACTATATATGTTGGTACTCTTAACATTTATATATTTTAAGAATCTTATATATGTTGACTTAAAGGGTTATGTAAGTAGGCGCTTTATATTAAACATTTATGTTGGCACTTGGCACTAACAATCGTACATGTAGTATACAGTACTAGAAACGAGTAGCCATAACAGCTTTGTAATAATCATAACTACCTCCAATACGAGCGGTGGCAGTTAAGGAAGCATGGCGGTGGATGCCGCTAACTTGTTAACAAACTAATTAACAAACTTCGTTAACAAATCAAGTTAACAACCTCGTTAACAAAACACAAAGATTAGCTCTTTAAAAGATTTCATTATCGATCTAGTCAAGACTATTACTAAGTCTGAGGATGCAACATCTAGATATATTGCAGTAAATTATCAATCCCCAATATAATCTTATACTCCTTCCGTTTCAAATTAGTTATCATTTTGGCAAAATGTATCTGTAATTATTTGGATATATCTGCAATGCAAAACACGTCCAAATACGTCCAAATATTTGCAGATATATTTTGCCAAAATGACAATTAATTTGAAATGGAGGGAGTATATAATTAGTGAGTTGCTCTCTCCTCTTAAGGTGTCCACATCAGCAAAAAAAATACAAATCAACTAAATCAAAAGTAAAGATTCAATTAATACATACGCTTTCAAAATATCATTGAATGATTTATTATTCAACCAAAAATATAAAAATGTATTAAAAAATGATTAATAAAAATATAAAAGACAAAAGTAAATAAAAATTGGTTGAATTAATATTTAAAAGATTAAAAGTTAATTTTTAACAGTATATGCAAGAGATTATTATTTAAAAGAAAAAAATGAAATGACTAATAAAAATATAAAAGACAAAAATAAATAAAAATTGGTTGAACTTAATATTTAAAAGATTAAAAGTTAATTTTTAACCGTAGATTCAAGAGATTTTTTTTAAAAGAAAAAATGTATTGAAAATTTAAAATGTCTAAAATTCATAAGAATATATATAATGTAAAAAGATAGTGTATGTGAGAAAATTTCATGGAAAATGTTTAACTTTTGAAAGCTAACAATTAAAGATAATTAATAAAAATAAGTTATATATAAAACTAAATTATTGATTTTGATGTTAAAAAAAACTAAAGTATTGACTATTTCTAACATTTAAAAAAAATCACTCAAATTTTTTTCGTTTGTATAAATATTTAATAAATAAACATCAATATCATATATACAGAACAACACAGTTTGTAAAGTATATAAATGATGATAAACAACCAAAAATATATGAAAACAACCCCGTGCTTGCTCGGGGGTACAATACTAGTTCTTATGACGTGTGTTAGTAAATTATTAGTACTAGAATATTTGATTCTAATATGTATTTAATTTTTTTTGCTTAACTATTTCAGTAAGAAGTTTACTTATTCATTAAGAAAATAATTAGTTAAATTCCACCATTTTCAGCCAGCTTCCTCTATTACCATTTAAATCTTAAATTGTTTCCAAAAATCATTAATGAATTTGGATAGACTCAAATATATTGATATTATATATTTAACTTAGATTTATATAAGATATTTTAGAGTCAAATATATTGATATTATTTTGTCAAAGAAAAATGGAAACAAATCTTGTGGTATTTGTTGACTAATAGAAAACAAAATCTTGCTCTATTTATGTTTGAAGATTCTGTATATAGATTTGGATTATATACTTAATATAGAGTCAAATAGATTGGTCCTAATTGATTGATTTAAGAAAAAAATCATGTATAAGAATGACTTAGCCGACAAAAAAAAGTCTTCTTACTTTCAAATTTTTTTTTTCTTGTGTAAGAGTTATTATCTAAAAAACAAATATCTTGTTGAAAGAATCTATATAGATTTTAAGAATAACTATACTAATGATTCTAAAACAGAATATTCTATCCACTTTCAAAGATCTATCGAGGTTTCAAGTGCATCAAATTATCTTTGACACGTGAGACCACGACAAACCGCTCGACTTGCATATGCTTAAAAAACTCGTGTAAGTTTGTATCTAATCTTTATTCCTCTTTATTCAAAAAAAAACGATTAAGATTTAAAATTACTAACCTAATCGTATTATTGGTTTCTTCTAAATATTACCATCTTAATTTTGATGATTTCTGTGATCTTTCTTCTATCATACTCTCTTAATTTTTGATGATTTCTTTAGACCTTTGTAGAATAAAGAGAGCTTCTGACTGAATTTTTAATATTATTTGGATTGTATTTATAACGGGGCGTATTTGTGAAAGCAAAGTAAAATCCAGAAACAATTTATTATTAATGTCTTAAAAAAAAATATAAATGAGAGAGAAATTAGTTTTGGGGATGCTGCCATGCTAGTGATTTTGTTTTTCCTTAAAAAGATTGATTGAAAATTTGTTGATTTGATATAATATCTAAATCGTGTGCTCCTGTTAATGAACTTGTTACTTTTATTTAGGGGTTTTCTGCACACTGCAAAGCTGGGAAGATGAATCTTATGGAACTGTGAAACAGTGCACATACATCCCAATATCTCAGGTTAATAAATTCTCACTCTTCATAAACCAATAATATCTGATTAATTATCTGATAGCATAAACAGTAAAATAATAATATAAATTATGAATACGTGAAACAGTGTTCTACAATCGTTATTTCACCTTCTGTCGGCTGTCCTGGCCGGCGGTAGTATTATTTTCTATCTGGATTCTGGCCACCACCTTTTATTTCAAATCCTTAACTGCTTAATCTTCTGCTGCATCGTTAAGGGTGTTTTCACCAGTGAGCTGCCAGAGGACTTGTTCCTCCGCCTACTCTGAGATGTTTCCATCGTTCCTCCATCCATCCGCCTCAGATCTGTCTTCATTCGCTTGGTTCTCCAACCAGCCACTGTCCGATGGTCCTGTTCCCTCACACCGAAGCTGTCGCCAACTCTTCCTCCACATTAGTTATCTATCTTCTCAGCTGTGTGTTTAGGTTGTGCTGGTGTTGTTCAGTCATCTATCTTCTCAGCTGTGTGTTTAGGTTGTGCTGGTGTTGTTCAGTCATCTTCCCAAGTTCTGCCAGTTATTAAGTTGCCAATAGAAACTTTGATCAGCTCATATTCAAATCTCTAGACCATGACCATGAGGATCCGTTCTTTTCAAATTTATCCACTAAGAAGATAATAGATATTCTAAAACCATTTGTCAAAAAAAAAAAGATAGATATTCTATCAACTTCCACTCTCCTCCACGTGAATTATTTATCAAAATTTTCCACATGGATCTACTTCGTTTTCAAAGTCGATAAAATGTTCCATCTCCCAAACAGAATTGTTATTTTAGTTTCGATGACACTAATTAGAGGTATGAGCTGTCTTTCAACACCACAAGTTTCTAGCTTTACGGTGAATGTTATGTCGAAGCATCTTGTTGGAGATGGAATGTACCACCCTCGTCTTAAGCCATGTCTATACAAGATTAGCTCATATGACAAATTGACAAAACCCTAGAGGTTCGTCTGAAAAGGAACAAGATCGGCTAGAAGAAAGGAAACCTCCATGCAAAAAAGGGAAATCTCTCTTAAAAAAGAAAGATAAGACCAAAAAGGAAAATGAGACCATAAAATGCCACAACTTAGGTTTTGACGATTCCACATTTTCACTTTAAAAATATTATTATGCTATTTTTTACCATTCAAATCATTCATCAATTTTACACGTTGTCACATTTTTGAAAAATGATTCCTCTATATAAAACTAGCATAGTTGTTAAAAATATAACTAGAACAAATAAAACGTGATTAATATACTAAACCTAGCTTTTCTGCGTTTTATAACTTTAATAAAAAAAAATTATATTCAGTCCAGTTTATTATGCAAACACTTATTCACTTATTCAGTTATTTTGCTCTTCTTCTGACATAGCAATCAGACCCTAAGAAGTATGGACCATCTTTCAACATCAGTAGTCAAGTTACTGCTTTCCAGCTCTACGTCAGGTGCTTTGAATCTCTTTTATACAAGGATCTCTCTTAAGTTCGCTTTCATTTTCGTTTAATAGAAAAACAAACCTCTCATTCATAATTGTCTACTACCATTTGATACTCTAAGCTTTAACCCCACCATCTTCAACAACCAAAAACAAAGAGAAAACTCATGGTGTTTTTTTTTTGTTTTTTTTTTTCCAATAACATGTAACAATAAAGTTTAATAAAATCCAAAAGAACATTACTATTTCAAATAATATAAGGGGGTAAAAAATCTCAAGTTTTGACATTTTCTGACACAAGTTTTAACTTCTTAACATGTACTAAGAAATTATTCAAAAGCTTAAGAGATGAATTTATATAGAGTTGCTTAATTTTAAAAGTTCATAGAATTGTTAAATTTATAAAGAGTTATTGTTACATTTAAAACACAAAGAGTAAAATTTTACAAACTATTAGATTCCTTCTCACCTTTTAAAATTAATTTTTTTTTACAAATTTTAAAAGTTGCTTACAAACCACCATAAGAGTTTCTCTTCATTAATAGTCTTTTCAAGTTTATAATTTTATATTGGTTATTTTTTGGATATTCTAAATCTCAAGCAAATTCGAAACTAAAACCCCCCAAACAAAAATAGAGAAAAAATGGAAGTTTGAAGAGTAAGCAAAACCTTGAGAAAGGAGACGATTAACGGTTTCGTAAGGATCCATATTGCACTCCACAAGCATTGAGTAGATCTCTAAGTCAGAACAGTTCACGATCTCCTTCAAGCTCTGAACAACCTTTTCTCGAAGACGCCGGAACATCAACATTGGTGTTACTAACGCCGTTTCTATCGACCATTTTTCTCTTTCTCTCTTTCCAGATTAAGGGGGAAAAAACGAATCAGATCTAAGAAAAACTTATACTGCTCGCGATTCCTTTTTATGCTCGAGATTCTAATGAAACAAAAAGGATTCCTTCTCACCACACGTTTGTTACTGCACATGGATTTTATTCGCAAATCTAAAATTCAAGTCTCAATTATTGTTTTTATGACATTTTATCTAATCTCAGACAACAAATGTTATTTTTTATCCCAAAGTTAAACTACAACAAGTGTATGATATATGTAAAATTAAGTTATATCATTAACCATAACATTTACTTGAATTTTAAATGAAATATACTAAAAATATTAAAAGTTATTAAATATCTTAAAAAGTAATAAATCTACCAAAATAAATTTGTTAATTTATTTCCAAATTATCATGTCCTTTTACATAGTTTCCAAAATTTGAATATATATATTTTTTTCCAATGTCATCTAGCTACAAACCGAAAGAATATAATTGTAAAATAAAAAGAAGATTTTATATTCTCCGATACTAATAAAACAGGCATATACATAGTTTGAGCTCGAGATTCTAATAAAACAAAAAGGATTATTGATGTCTCTTTCTCGCTCTTGGCTTCCGTTGAGTATCAGAGGAAATAAAAATCTTCTTTTTTTTTTTCTACTTATGTTCTTTCGGTCTGTGGTTAGATGACGTTGGAAAAAAGAAAAATATTCAAATTTTGGAAACTATGTAAAAGGAAATGATAATTTGGAAATAAATTAACAAATTTATTTGGTAGGCTTATTGCTTTTTAAGATATTTAATAACTTTAAATATTTTTAGTATATTTCATTTAAAATTTAAGTAAATGTTATGGTTAATGATATAACTTAATTTTACATATATCATACACTTGTTGTAGTTTAACTTTGGGATAAAACAATAACACCTGTGGTCTGAGATTAGATTAAAAGTCTTAAAAACAATAATTGAGACTTGAATCTTAGATTTGAGAATGAAATCCATGTGCAGAATCAAACGCATGGTGAGAAGGAATCCTTTTTGTTTCATTAGAATCTCGAGCTCAAACAGGAATCGCGAGCCATATAAGTTTCCTTAGATCTGATTCGTCTTTTTCCCCCTTAATCCGGAAAGAGATAGAGAGAGAAAAATGGGTGATAGACACGGCGTTAGTAACACCAATGTGGATGTTCTGTCGTTTTTGAGAAAAGGTTGTTCAGAGCTTGAAGGAGATCGTGAACTGTTCTGACTTAGAGATCTACGCGATGCTTGTGGAGTGCAATATCGATCCTTACGAAACCATTAATCATCTCCTTTCTCAAGGTTTTGCTTATTTCTTCAAACTTTCATTTTTTATTTCTCTATTTCTTTCTGGGGGTTTAAGTTTCAAATTTGCTTGAAATTTAGCATATCCGAAAATAACCAATATAAAATTAAAAACTTGAAAAGACTATTGAAGAGAATCTGTTATGGGGTTTGTAAAACAACTTTTAAAATTTATAAAACAACTTTTCAAATTTGTAAAATTTTAAAAGGTGAGAAGCAATCCAATAGTTTGTAAAATTTTACTCTTTGTGTTTTAAATCTAACAATAACTCTTTATAAACTTAACAATTCTATCAACTTTTAAAATTATTAAACTCTATATAAATTCATGTCTTAAGCTTTTGAAGAATTTCCTATTACATGTTAAGAAGTTAAAACTTGAGCTTTTTTCCCCCTTATATTATTTGAAATAGTAACCTTCTTTTGGATTTTGTTGAATCTTTATTGTTACACGTTATCGAAAAAAAAAAAAAAACCATGATTTTTCTCTCTTCCTTTTTGGCTGTTGAAGCAAAGCGTTTTTATACATCTACTAATTCAATTTCAGTTTCTTATAATGTGCTTCCTTTTAAAAGATTTCAGATACTTTTCAAGGGGTGAAATGCAAACGTACAAGAAGAAAGCGGCTCGCAGAAATATATCTAACTCTAATGGTAATAAGCTAAGTTTCTGCTTTTTTTTGTTGGTTTTGATATGGTAATCTAAAAAAATCTATTAACTTGTTTTTATGTATATTGCTTTTAGGCATAACGAGTTAAGTGGAAGAAGGAAATTCTCACCCGTGAATTGATTGTATCATGCAATGTCTAAATGGGATAGTTTCATTAAGTTGCCAAATGAAACAAGAATATTTCCACTTAACTCGTTATGCCTAAAATTTAGGTCTCTCAGTTGGGTTAGGTTTCCGATTGAAGCCGGAAATTCACCTACTAAATCATTATACGAAAGGTCAAGATGTGTGAGATGAGAAAGGTTTGCTAACGAAGAAGGAATCGCTCCAGAGAAAGATCGCAAAATGAAAGAGTTAGGTTACGAAGATGATGGAGTTTGAAAAGACCTAATGTAACATTTCGGTTTCTAATAAATGAGCAGAGGCTTAAGAGAATTGATTTGGCTACCTATGTCAACAAAGTGCACTTACCTTTTCGGTCAAAGGTCTATAAGTAACTTCGGAGTTAAGCGTGCTTAGGCTGGAGTAGTTGAAGGATGGGTGACCTTCAGAGAAGTGGTTTCCGAAACCGTGTGAGTGAGGCCAAACATGGGGAAAGGTCGGGTGTTGATTGCAGGGATAGTAAACAAGTCGGTAGAGCCTCTCAAAATAACGACCGGCTGTCGGACATGGGTGAGGCCCACCGGCCGAGATAGGCCTGCGATTCCAGAGAGAGGGCGTGGGTGACTCACCGGGAGGGATGGTCCGGGTGTTATAATTTGGTATCAGAGCCAAACCCATACGAGAGTGTGGAGTCGAGTTGAAGTGGCCTTGACTCACACCGGCAGGGGGTGACGATCCAGGTGCGCAACAAGGACGTTGCGTGCAGTTAGTGGGGGTGGGTTGTAACATTCCGGTTTGTGATAAATGAGCAGAGGCTTAAGAGAATTGATTTGGCTACCTATGTCAACAAAGTGCACTTACCTTTTCGGTCAAAGGTCTATAAGTAACTCCAGGTTAAGCGTGCTTGGGCTGGAGTAGTTGAAGGATGGGTGACCTTCCGGGAAGTGGTTTCGAAACCGTGTGAGTGAGGCCAAAACACGGGAAAGGTCGGGTGTTGATTGCAGGGATAGTAAACAAGTCGGTAGAGCCTCTCAAAATAACGACCTTCCGGGAAGTGGTTTCCGAAACCGTGTGAGTGAGGCCAAAATACGGGGAAAGGTCGGGTGTTGATTGCAGGGATAGTAAACAAGTCCGTAGAGCCTCTCAAAATAACGACCGGCCTGCGGGTCCAGAGAGAGGGCGTAGGTGACTCACCAAGAGGGGCGGTCGGGGTGTTATACCTAAGGTAAAGTGAAATCACCTCGCCAGATTTATCGTCACATGTGACGCCCTCCCAAGAACACAGCAATCTTTACTCTTGTTTCATGAACTTAAAGATGTACTAAGGTCAAATGAATCAGATTCATTTACCGGGAAACTCGTGTTTGATACTCCAGAAGAGCACATCCCTCTGGTCATGATTGCAATAGTGGAGCATAGGAGGAGAAGCAAGAGTTCTAGAACGAAGGAAAGCAAGAAGAAGAAATGCAAAGGTAACAACAATACCATAAAAGCAATAAGAATTGTGTGGAATCGTCATTTATCTTTATCTGTTTTTTTTTTCTTCTTCTCTCTTTTGTGTGTGTGGAAGTGATAGTGTTTTTTTTAAGAGTTAATTTTAATATACATAATGGCTTATGTAGCTCTTTTTAAAGAGATAGTAATATGTTTTTACGATAATGGCCCTAACTGGTAAGATACAATTGTGAGGAATTTTGTGAAATGTGTACTTTAATACATTAGTTGAATAACTTGTAAAATGTTAAGGAATCGAGGAATTGTCAAAGACTTTATTCTTCATTAAATTTATTACTTTATTTTAATGTATTCTCTTGAGTAATTTTAAAGAATATAGATGTTTGTTTTTGTTTTTTTGAAAAAATTAGTCTAACAGCAGCAGTTTCGATAATTGAGAAATTGTGGAATATCACCAACAAAATTAAAATTCATATGGAAGGGCAAATTATCCAACACTTGATCAGATCAGTTTCAAATATTAGGTTTTTTGGAATGTCTAATAACGAATCTTAATAACAAAATTATGAATCCGAAAAATAAATTTACCGATATGAATAAAATGTTTAGAAGAGCATATACGGATATAGTGTGAATATTAATTAAAACTTATTTTAGTCTAAATATAGATTATAAATTATAAACATATACTTAATTTAATATAGATTATAAATTATTATAGCAATAAAAAGTATGCAAGAACAAGAGGAAACAAAATATAGAGCTATATGCATACAATATGGGAACAAATTAAGAAGCAAACTAAGATGATTTTCATTAATAAATGTCTATTTTTTTTTTTTAACTTTGATGTTTCATTCAGTAAATATTATTATTAATTGAACTTGGTAAATATTTTATTATTTTGTTACACAAATAAATTTTTAGGTATTTGTTCTGCATTTAGCAACATTCAGTTGTTACCATTCATATTAATCAGCTAGATTCTACAAAAAGCCTTCATTTGGCCAAATTTCACATTCAACAGTTACCATTTAGATCTAATAGCTTATGTAGCTCTTTGTAATGAAAACTCAATTTGTCTCGACTTTGGCAAGTCTTGCGTCAAGTCAAGTCGTCGGACATGGATTATGTTGTCAAGTATTGCAATGATTTGTGCCACTTGTCTCCAAACTTTTCACATATAGACTAACTCAAGTCGTCTGATTCGGTTGATTAGTAGTTGACTTTTTAGTCTATTACCAGTCAAAGCCCACTGCAATGAACAAAGACACAACAACTGTCTCGTAATTATGATTTAGTATTTTTAGAGAAATTAACTACAAAACAGAGAGATGCATGTTTGATAATAAGACAAAGTACAAAGTAGTTTCATTAGGGCTGATTCAGATTGACAAAGTAACTACAAATCCAAAGACAATGTAACTACGTAACTGAACCTATAAAAACTGTTACAGAACTACATGGCTGCTTCTTCTTCTTGTTCTTTCTCGAAGAGAATGTCCCTCTCACTCAACTTTCACCCAGAGAGGAGATAAGATACCGAACCGGTTATGACGAAGTAATAAGCAAACCATTCTAAACCGAGACAAATTCGGTTAAACTTCAATTTACCTTAGAATATAAAACGATATTAAATAGAGAACATAGCACCAATTCGAACCCGTCAAAGGTAGTTGAGCGTGGATATGCGGTTTTGCGGTTTTGCGGTTTTTGTTGGTTTATTTCCTCTGTTTCGTGGTGTTGGAACAGAGCGCAGGGTGTTGGAACAATGAAAACTGTGTTTCAGAGAGAAAAGTTTGGGTATCTTGGATTGTGATTGAATCCTGTACGAAGCAGTTTCCTTAAAGAGTATTTCGACCCTATACAGCCTTGGGTTACACGAAATCCCTCGCAGGATAAGATAATCACGTCCACTCTTTGTCTAGGCTTAAGATCAAAGAGTAACAAAAAAAGATCTTGTGTATGTTTACTTTGGTTGCTTTTGTGAATCAGATCTATCTCTGTAGATCTCGAATTTCTTCTATATTCTGTCTCAGAGAGACAACAGAACTTATAAAGTTCTCATAAGGCCTCAACGAAACGTTTGCAACCGTTCGTTTAATGATTGAACCAAAAGTAATTGTTCGCAACATGTTGGAACAACTTGGTTCATGTTGTAACACCTTATTCACTTATATATCCAACATTCCTCCCCCATTTAAGTGTAATCTTTCATTCACAAAAACCAGCAACGAATAAACCAAACCACATGCATATATATAAATGTCGTATCGATTGAATTTACATACTGTGAATCACACGCATCTAATGACCGAGAATCAAAGTGTCCTATGGATTGAACTTATCAACTACTTTGGCCACGAGAGGATGAAACACGCATGAGTTTCTCACTACTCTTAATGTTTCTTGACACTATTAACAGCCATGTGTCCAATCCTCTCATAAGTGCATAGAAAGCCAAGTCCAAGCTTCTTGAAGCGGCTACACTTCACACTCACATAGGTAGATCCTTTACATCTTGCTTCTGCATTTGCAAATTTTCAAAGGATTTATTAAGAAGTCATACTTCAACCTAAAATTTCATGCAGATAATAAGTGTAAAGGGAAAGAGTATCACTCCATTCAATCATCCAATCCCTATGATTTCTTCTATAATTATTATGCTATATTCTCTTGTAATTACTTTTGATTATGTTCATCTTGTATATATATGTGCTCTATGTATATTGAGAAGTTATGAGAGTCAATATAATATTCTTCCCATCCTAAACTCTCATCACTCTAATATGGTATCATAGCAGGTTGCTCAAAAGTTTTGATCTAACAATCAAACTTTTTTTTCAAGCTATTAAGCTTCTTTGATTTTGTTATTTATCAAGCCTAGTGCTTTTCTATTCAAGTTCATCATGAACCTCTGAATCTAAGCCATTGTGCTTATTATTCAAGTTTTTTATAGACCTCTGAATCATTCCTCTCAAATTAAAAAAAAAACAAAAATGGTTTTCTTGTTTTCTTCTCATTTCTTCATCTTTTCTCTATTCTCTATTTCTATCTTCTTCTTCTTTCTAATTCCTTATCCTGAAAAAAAAAAAAATCGTTTTCTGCAGATTTTGTTGTGTTCCGCATGATGTTTTTGTAACACACAACCTCACCTTTTATCTCTTCTTCAAATTTTCTTTTTCTTTACGTTTAAAATAAAAAAAAAAAAAAAAACCCATCGAATCTCTTTGATCTCTCTCGAAAGCACCATCTCTTTCCATCTCACCATAGAGGATGTCTTTCTTCACAGCTGAGAGATCTCTACTTCACCGATTCCATCACAATATCATCAATATGTGGTGTTTCAAGCTCTTCCAAAACTCACCATTTCTCACCATCATATTTCGTCACACTCCATGTTCGTCAAAACCACTTTACTGTACTACTATGTTGTCATCATCATTCAAGATTGAAGTGGCTAAAGCCCCTTCATCTTGAGGGGGAATGTAAAGGGAAAGAGTATCACTCCATTCAATCATCCAATCCCTATGATTTCTCCTATAATTATTATGCTATATTCTCTTATAATTACTTTTGATTATGTTCATCTTGTATATATATGTGCTCTATTTATATTGAGAAATTACGAGAGTCAATATAATATTCTTCCCATCCTAAACTCTCATCACTCTAATAATAAGCACTTCCTTTGGGATTACATAAACAGTGCTACAACCTCTCAAGGAATGGGCTCACCTTGAACTCAGCTCCTAGCGTTGTACTAGAAGGGAGTTGGGTGTCCCACGACTAGAGGTTTGAGATGGACTTCAAACCAATCCCTTCAGCTGACTTTATTACCAAGTCCCTAGACAGACCCTTCGTCAAGTGATCTGCTAGATTCTGCTGAGACCGAACAAACTCTAAAGTTATCACACCGTGAGTGATCAATTCACGAACAGCGCTATGCCTTACGCCAAGGTGTCTCGACTTTCCATTGTACACTTGGCTATAAGCCTTAGCCATAAGTTGCTTGACTATCACAATGGATTGAGATAGGAGACACTGGTTTCGACCACAATGGAATCTCAGAGACAAGGTTTCTCAACCACTCAGCCTCTCTACCAGCAGCTGCCAAAGCCACAAACTCAGATTCCATAGTCGAACTTGTGATACAAGTTTGTTTCTTAGATGCCCAAGAAATGGCACCTCCCCCAAGTAGGAACACCCAACCACTTGTAGAAGTATGATCTTCCACGTTGGTGATCCAACTTGCATCAGAATAACCTTCCAAAACCGAAGGAAATCCTCCATAACACAAACCATAGTCCATGGTTCCTCTCAAGTACTTGAGCACACGCTTTACAGCCTGCCAATGGTGAGTACTAGGATTACTAGTGTATCTACTCAACCTTCCAACTGCATATGCAATATCTGGCCTTGTGCTTGTCATTGCATACATTAAGCATCCAATCACTTGAGAATATTCGTGTTGCAACACAGCCTTTCCTGTGTTAGGCATAAGTTTCACACTTGCCTCCATGGGAGTACTTACAGGGGCACAGTTCAAGTAATTGAACTTCTTTAACACTTTCTCAACGTAGTGAGATTGTGATAAACATATCCTCCCATTGTCACGCTTGATTCTAATACCAAGAATCACATCCGCCTCCCCCATGTCCTTCATGGCGAAATTTGATGACAAAAACTCTTTTGTGAGTTCCACTAATCTAAGGTTGGTACCAAAGATCAACATGTCATCCACATATAGACAAATGATCACTCCATTACTGGAATCATCAAACTTGCTATATAAACACTTATCTGATTGGTTAATCTTAAAACCAAAAGACAAGACAGCTTCATCAAATCTTTGATGCCATTGCTTAGGAGCTTGTTTCAGCCCATACAGTGATTTCACCAGCTTGCACACCTTGTGCTCACTTCCAGGCACAACAAATCCCTCTGGTTGTTCCATATACACCTCTTCTTCCAAGACACCATTTAAAAATGCAGTCTTAACATCCATTTGATGGATCACAAGATCATGAATGGCTGCTAAACCAATCAAGAACCTTATAGAAGAGATTCTGACAACAGGAGCATATGTATCAAAATAATCAATGCCTTCCCTTTGTCTAAAACCTTGTATAACCAATCGAGCTTTGAACTTATCGATTGCACCACCGATCAACATTTTCTTTGTGAAAATCCACTTGCAGCCTAAAGCTTTGCAACCAGGTGGGAGATCAGTCAGGAAATAAGTATTGCTTCCTACTATAGAGTCCATCTCATCATTTACAGCTTCTTTCCAGAAAGCAGCATCAATAGAAGCCATAGCTTCACTGAATGTCCTAGGTTCATCACCAACTAGGTAACAATATGAGTATTGTAGAACAATCTCATCTCTTGAACCTTCTACCAAATAAATTTGGAATTCAGGACCAAATGATTTCTCAATCCTTCCTCTCTTACTTCTACGAAGTACAGGTGACTCGCTGGTTGTTGGAACACAAGCCGAGATGTTGGAACGTACGTTTGTACCATCTCCTTGTCCAGTTCCAAACGAAACCAGATCCTTTGGTCTAGGTATTGATGTGAAACGATTCTCATCAAATATTGCATCTCTTGACTCAATCACAGTGTGAACTGCTATAGAATCATTAGGTTCAATGACATAGAACCTATAAGCCTTGGAATGCTCAGCATAACCAATAAAGATGCAATCAATACCTCTTTCTCCCAAAGTTCTTATCTTTGGTTGGGGTAGTCTTACTACAGCCCTGCAGCCCCAAACTCGAAGGTAGTTCAAGTTAGGCTTCTTTTTGTACCAAAGTTCATATGGGGTTATCTTGTTCCTTTTGTTAGGAACTCTGTTCAACAAGTAACATGCTGTTAACATGCCCTCACCCCAGAAACCGTCACTCAATCCAGAGTAGGATAACATGGAATTAACCATTTCTTTAAGGACTCTGTTCTTCCTCTCAGATACACCATTTTGTTGTGGTGTATAAGGAGCTGTGACCTCATGTATTATACCCACAGACTGAAAGTAAGCAGGATCATAATACTCACCACCTCTATCGGTGCGTAACTTCTTAATCAAGTTACTTTGTTGCAATTCAACCTCAGTTTTGTAAACCTTGAATTTCTCTAAGGCTTCATCCTTAGAGTGCAACAAATATACAGAACAATATCTGGAATAATCATCAATGAATGTGACAAAATATTTCTTATTCCCCAGAGATGGTGTAGCATGCAAATCACATAAATCACTATGAATCAGTCCAAGGACTTCCGATACCCTAACAATGCTATCAAATTTCTTCCTAGTTATCTTAGTCAACATACATGTTCTGCATTTCTCTACATTCATGTCAAAACCAGGAATTAAACCTTCCTTCGACATTTCAAGCATCCTAGCATAATGTACATGGCCTAATCTCATATGCCATAAGAAACTATCATTTCCGACTGTTGTTGGAACAGCGGATCAGTGTTGGAACATGTCATATAACTAGAATTGATAACTTTATTAATATTAAGCATAAACATGCCATTACAAAAGTATCCAAATCCAACAAAGAGACCACGTTTGGACAGTACATATTTATCAGACTCATACACTTGTTTGTATCCAGACTTGTTTAAAACACTTCCAGAAACTAAGTTTTTCCTAATTCTGGGTACATGAATAACATCATCAAGATGAAGAGATTTCCCAGAACTAAACTCCAGCACCACTTTTCCACGACCAAGGATAGGAGCAGTTGACTCGTTGCCCATATAAAGAACAGATCCATCTTCCACTGCTTCATAAGACTTGAACCAGCCACGATCTTTGCAAACATGTGTTGTTGCACCCGAGTCAATCCACCACGACACATCATCATCCTGCACATAACATGCCTCAGATATCTTTGATACATAATACACTTTAGGAAATGTATCAATCTCAGAAATCTGACCTTGATGTGGTGATTGGCCTTGGTCCTTAGACCCTTGCCCAAAACGCTTCTGAGGCGTCTTATCCTTATCCTTTCCAGCCCTACAATCACTCTTGAAGTGACCAGGCTTGTTACAATTCCAACAGACAGGTTTAGACCTCTTGTTGGATCGATTGTGAGTGTTGCTGTTAAAGGGACGCTTCTTCCCTTTATTTCTTCCACTTAGAATCATCACCTCCTCCATCATGTTGATAGAAGAAGCCTTAGCCACTTTGGGTTTTCCACCCTCTTGCATTCTCAGAGAATCCTCTATGCGCAAGTGGCTGCCAAGTTGTACCAAAGACAACTCTTCCTTCTGGTGCTTTAAAGTTCGCCTGAAATCCTTCCAGGAAGGAGGCAACTTGTCAATGATACTTGACACAGAGATGGACTCATCCATCTTCATATCATACTGAGCAAATTGGCCCAATATGCGAAGCAATTCATTGTATTGCTCCATCACTGGTCTTGTATCAGACATCTTGTAATTGTTGAAATTACTCACAAGGAACTTCTTACTAGAAGCATCCTCTGCCATGTACTTTGCTTCCAACGCATCCCACAATTCCTTTGCGGATTGGACATTTTGATAGACATCAAACAGAGAATCAGACATACCATTGAGAATGTGGCCGTGACAGATGTAGTCATCATTCTTCCATTTGAGTTGTCTCCTTGCTTGCTCTGCATACTCCTCACTCGCTGGATCTACCGTCACAAGAGGCATCGGCATGCTTAGAACATGAACAACATTGAGTGTTGTGAGAAGAAAGTGCATCTTCTTCTGCCATCTTCTGAAATCGACCCTTCAAACTTGTCTAACTTCCCAAAGTTGGTTGTCATCTCACGCACAGAAACACCAGCCATCGTTCTCAGAAAATACTCTTTAAGATTGTTGGTTTATCTCCTCTGTTTCGTGGTGTTGGAACAGAGCGCAGGGTGTTGGAACAATGAAAACTGTGTTTCAGAGAGAAAAATTTGGGTATCTTGGATTGTGATTGAATCCTGTACGAAGCAGTTTCCTTAAAGAGTATTTTGACCCTATACAACCTTGGGTTACACGAAATCCCTCGCAGGATAAGACAATCACGTCCACTCTTTGTCTAGGCTTAAGATCAAAGAGTAACAAGAAGAGATCTTGTGTGTGTTTACTTTGGTTGCTTTTGTGAATCAGATCTATCTATGTAGATCTCGAATTTCTTCTATATTCTGTCTCAGAGAGACAACAGAACTTATAAAGTTCTCATAAGGCCTCAACGAAACGTTTGCAACCGTTCGTTTAATGATTGAACCAAAAGTAACTGTTCGCAACATGTTGGAACAACTTGGTTCATGTTGTAACACCTTGTTCACTTAAATATCCAACAGTTTTGAGGGTGGAGTCCTGAGGGATGAAAATGGAGCTTGGATATGCGATTTTGCGCTTAATATTGGTGTCTGCTCTGCCCCTCTCGCAGAACTATGGGGCGTCTATTATGGGTTACTTATGGCGTGGGAAAGACGGGTTAGGAGATTGATTGTTGAAGTGGATTCAGAACTGGTTGTTGGGTATCTCACGACAGGGATAGGGGAGTCTCATCCGCTATCTTTCCTAGCACGCTTGTGCTATGGCTTCCTCTCTAGGGACTGGCTAGTCCGGGTTACACATGTTTACAGAGAAGCGAATCACGTGGCCGACGGGTTAGCGAATCATGCATTCTCGTTACAGTTGGGTTTTTCTTTCTTTACCTCTGCAACTTCTGAAATTTCAGTTCTGTTGTTAGAGGATGGTGGTGGCTCTACATGAGTCCGTTTTGTAAGCGTCTAGTTTGTTTTAATAAAATCGAGGGAGACTTTGTCTCCTCTCTCTTACCAAAAAAAAAAAAGGTAGTTGAGTCTCGCACGAGTAAACTTCTCCCACCAGGGTTCGAGTCCATATTGGTACCATTTCGGCAGAGATAATTTCTCTTGCCGCTTCTTCCGAGCGCGAAAGTTTCGAGATTGTTCCCAGTATAATCTGGTTTTTCTTCGCCGGAGATGTCTCCATGCGCGTCTTCTTCCCGAATGTGGAAAGTAATTTCCCAGCGTCAGCTGCCGTTTGTCTCTAGCTTGAGACCTCAAATGAGTAATCTAAATTACCTCTCTTTTTGTTTTTTTTTTAATTATAAAAGCTAAAAATAAGACATTGTGTTAGAATCAGAAAGCAGCAAGAACAAAAGACCCAAGAACAACCTAAATCAAAAGAACATGTATAGTATTAGAAAGAGGGAGCGGGAAGCAAGAGTCATCAGTATTAAATAGTTTACTTGAAGGTATTCTGTTAAAAAAACATAGCTCTTCAAGTGGTTAATCTCTGGGTGAATTTACATTAATTAACTTTTTAATTTGTTAAAAACAAGCATATACATAGCCTATGTTTTCTTTTGAACATTTTTTGGCTATATTATTTGCTGCATATTTGAGTAGTCAACACTGTTTGTTTTCTCTCCTATTTCCCAATCCAATTTATAATCGATATTTTTTCCATTTGAGTGAAAAAAAATTGCAATTCAGTGATAGTCAGAGCCGGCCCTGAAGGCAAGCAAAGTAAGCAGGAGCTTGCGGCCCTGTATTAATATAGGTATATTTCGGCCCTGATTTTCCAAAAGTTCCCTTCAGTCTAGTGCTATGTACAGATAATATAATTGGAAAATTTATAAATAACATTGGAATAATGAGGTCTTGTTTTGAAATTTAAAATTTCTGAATAATTTAATTAATACGAAATTTAATTAATAAAAATAAATTTAAATAATAAAAACAAAAGATCATAATTTGATTTTTATATTTTTCATTTTAAACTAATAAATTTTTTTATTCCTAATTATCTGCAAAAACATTTTGTATTCTTATTTTTGTGGCTTTATATTATGGTTTATGTGTGATATTAAAGTTGTTTATATAAAATTTTCTCTACATTTATCAAATTTTCGAATTTTATTTTTAATTAATAATTATTTAGTAATGTTTTGTTAAAATAAAGTTAAAAGAGTCTTTTTTACATACAAAAATGTATTTAAAAAAAAATAGTGTATTTTTCAAATATTTAAACATAACTACGGTATTTTTCAAATAATCCCTAATTATATATTATATTTATTTTAGTAATTTTTGGTTAAAACGCTTTTGCACCCGCTAGCCAACGAGTCAGAAACATCTCGCAAACGCAACCGCTATGAATTGCTATACCAGTCATACAAACAGCTTAATTACGTTTTTAATCGCAAAATTCCGCTTCCGCAAACTCCCGCAACCGCAAACTTCCGCAACCACAGCGTTTAAACCAGTGTAGCCCTAAGTCGTATAAACTAAATTGTCGATTGTGTGCGCGTTGTGGTTTGGTTTTAGGAGGGAATCATAATGTTTTAAAATTTAGAAATGATCGTTATCTTAGGATTCTCTATTTTGTATTTTCCAATGTTGTTTATAACCCTATACAAAATGTAATGCAAAAATCCTATGAAATAGAACGAACTTCACCGCTTTCTTAAACAATGTGATCATTGGCTTCTTGTGATAATGGTTCTCGCAACATGCATTTGACGCTCTAACATTTATATATTTTATGAATCTTATATAGGAAGGGTTATGTAAGTAGGCGCTTTATTAAACATTTATATTGGCATTAACAATCATACATGTAATATACAGTACTAGAAACTAATTAACAATTTCGTTAACAACCTTGTTGATAAAACACAAGGATTAGCACATTAACAAATTCCTTAAAAGGTCTCGTTATCGATCAAGACTATTACTAAGGTGATGATTGGTTTCCCTGTTACTACCCGCAAACGCAAACTCAGCGGTTGGTAGCGGTCATTAGCGTTTTGTAACAATCACAACAACCGCTATGAACCGCTCAATACCACTACTCTGTACCGTTCTATATTGCTGAAAATCAAAAACTCCTTTCCGCCAGCGTTTGCGGTTGCGGGCGGTTGCGGATTGGAAAAAAAAATCTCCAAATTTAAAATTTTAAACTAGGATAATTCTTCAAATTTAAAATTTATGAATAATTTATTTAAAACAAAAATTAAATAATAAAAATAAATTTAAATAATAAAAACAAAAAATTATGATTTGATTTTGAATATTTTCATTTTAAACTAATAAACATTTTTATTCATAATTATATGTTAAAACATTTTATATTCTTATTTTTGTGACTTTATATTATGGTCATTGTTTATGAATAATAAATTATTTTTGATATTAAAGTTGTTTATATAAGATTCCAAAAATAATTAAATTCGCTGAAGACAAATTTTAAAATTTTATCTACATTTATTAATTTTAAAATTCTAAAATATAAATAACTGAACAAAAATAAAATAATATCATTCATAATATTTTCGAATTTTGTTTTTAATTAATATATAGTTACTAATGTTTTGTTAAAATAAAGTTAAAATAGTCTTTTTACATACAAAAAATGTATTTTTCAAAAAAGAAAAAACATTTATGGTATTTTTTAAATATCTAAACATAAATAGGGTATTTATCATAGAACCTATAATTATATTGCATACGATAGCCAGCCAGTCAAAAATATCCCGCATACGCAACCGCTATGAATTGCTATAACATTCGTACAAACAGCTTAATTACGTTTTTAATCGCAAACTCCCATTTCCGCAAACTCCCGCAACAGCAACCGCAACGTTTAAACCAGCCAAACCCTAAGTCTGAGGCCATGACAAGTATTTTCATAGGCCTAGTGCAATAGTTCCGATTTTACAAGAATAAACAATAGAAATTACAAATAAGACCTTAAAGTTTTGAAAAGGAACCTAAAATGACACATTAATTTTCAAAAAACAAATTTGTCTTGGGCAAATGCACCTTTGACACATGCTAAAGGCCGTGTCTGAGTCGGAGGATGCAACATCTAGATATGTTGTAGTAAATTATGAATCCCAAATAGGATGTAGTAAATTGTTCACTCCTAATTCTTATGATGTGTTTTAGTAAATTATTAATACTAAAATATTTTATTCTAATAATATTTTAAACTTTTTGTTTAACTATTTCAGTAAGAACTAAGAAGTTTACCTATTCATTAGGAAACAAATTTATTTAATTCCGCCATTTTCAGCTAGCTTCATCTATTACCATTTAAATCTTAAATTGTTTCCAGAAATCATTAATAAATTTGGATAGACTCAAATATATTGATATTATTACTAGGGGGTGACCCACGTTTCGCCATGAATTTATATTGTTATGTTAGTTTTATTATTTTTCCGCAAATTTAATATTTTTGCAAAAATATTATACACATATTAGTTAAATATAATTAGAGTTAGGAAAGGTTTTAGCACCAATTTGTTTCATCTCGTTCCATTTCGTTCATATTCATCATGTACGATCTTTCTAATGTATGTCCCGTCCCGTCCAATCTCATCCTATCCCATTATGTTTCTTTCCATTTTGAAATGTCCAATTCCATTTATTCTTATCCCGTTCCCTATATATAATTAGGGGTAGGCATAATTATGTCCCATTCTGTTCCTTTTCATCTTGTCTCGTTTTTTCCCGTCCTGTTCATCATGTCCGCCCCATCTAGTCTCATTCTATTATATTATATTCCTTTCCATTTTGTTATGTCTCTGACTCATCTCTAAATATAATTAAGGGTAGGTAAAATCCCGTCCCGTCCAATCCTGTCACATTTTGTTTCTTTTCATTCGGTCCCGCCCAACCTTTTCGTCTTTTCATATCTCATCATGTTCTTTTCGTTTTTCCTGTTCCACTCCTAAATATAATTAGAGGTAGGCTCGTCCTGTTATATCTCGTCTTGTCACTTAATATAATAAGAAGTAAGCCAAATTCTCCTCTTCTCCGGTTCTTTTTTTGTCTCTTCATGTTCGACCTCGTCTCATTTCATCCCAAATTACTTAAAAAAAATCAGTGTTCTTTCTATAATATTTTTCTATTATTATTATTACTAAATAATAGTTTTGTAAATCTATACATAAAATTTCTCTATTTTTACTAAATGACTTTTCATATTCAGACTATTATAGTAATAAATGATAAAATTAATATAAAAAGAAAATACCATATAATAATTTGATATGCTGAGGTGTCACAATATAAATTTCTTCTCTGCTAACGTGACAGCACCAAAAGAGAGGAAACTCTACTTTATATATAGAAATATATTTAACTTAAATATATATTATATATTTTAGAGTCAAATATATTGATATTATTTTTGTCAAAGCAAAACCGATCTATTAGTCAACAAATACCACAAGATTTGTTTCCATTTATCGGTTTTGCTTTGACAAAAATAATATCAATATATTTGACTCTAAAATATATAACATAAAGTTAAGTTATATATTTAATTTATATTTTTTCTAGAAAACAAAATCTTGCTCTATTTAAGTTTTGAAGATTCTGTATCAATATTTGGATTATATACTTAATATAGAGTCAAATATATGGGTCATAATTAATGATTTTCAGAAAACAATCATGTATAAGAATGACTAGTCCTCTTCCTTTCAAAAATCTATTTTCTTGTGTAAGAGTTATCATCTATATAAAAAAATCTTGTTGCAAGAATCTATTACAAATTAAAATTTGAGAATAACTATTTAGATGATTATAAAATGGGCATATTCTACACACTTTTAAGGATCTATGATAGAAATGTGGTCGTGATTTCACGTGCACCAAATTATCTTTGACACGTGAGATCACAACAAACCACCCGACTTGTAGATGCTGAAAAAACTCGTGTAAGTTTGCATCTAATCTTTATACCTCTTTATACCAAAAAACCGATCCAAATTCAAAATTACTAACCTAATCATATTATTGGATTCTTCTAAATCACACTATCTTAATTTTGATAATTTATATGATCTTTATTCTATCATACTCTCTTAATTTTTGATGATTTATTCACACCTTTGTAGAATAAAGAGCGCTTATGACTGAATTTTTAATATTTTTTGGACTGTATTTAAAATTTGGGGCAGATTTGTGAAAGCAAAGTAAAATCCAGAAACAATTCGTTATTAATGTTTTTTTAAATATAAATGAGAGAGAAACCAGTAGTGGAGATGCTGCCATGCTAGTGATTTTGTTTTCCTTTAGAAAAAGATTGAATGAAATTTTGTTGATTTGATATAATATATATATCGTGTGCTCCTGCTAATGAACTTGTTATTTTACTTAGGGTTTTTCCGGACACTTCAAAGCTGCAGAAGATGAAATTATTATGGAACTGTGAAACATCCCGAGATTGTGCACATATATTCCAATATTCAGGCTTATCTCAGGTTAATAAATTCTCACTTTTCATAAACAACAATATGTGATTAAATTATATGATAGAGTAAACAGTAAAATAATAATATAAATCATGAATACGTGAAACGATGTTATTTCAACTTCCGTCGACTGTCCTCGCCGGCAGAAGGATTCTTCCGGATTTCTATCTCGATTCCGGCCACCACCTTTTATTTCAAATCCTCGACTGCTTAATCTTCTGCTGCATCGCTACGGTGTTTTCACCGGTGAGCTCCTCTGCCTATTCCCGTCTCACCGAGATGTTTCCATTGTTCCTCCATCAATCCGCCTCAGATCTGTCTTCATTCGCTTGGTTCTCCAACCAGCCGCTGTTAGATGGTCCTGTTCCCTAACACCGAAGCTATCGCCAACTCTTCCTCCACATTAGTCACTGATCTTCTCAGCTGTGTGTTTAGGTTGTGCTAGTGTTGATCAGTCACCTTCCCAAGTTCTACCAGTTATTAAGTTGCCAATAGAAACTTTGATTAGCTCATATTCAAATTTCTAGACCCTGACCATGAGGGTCCGTTCTTTTCAAATTTTTCCACTAAGAAAATAGATTTTCTTTCAACTTCCACTTTCCTCCACGTGAATTATTTATCAAAATTTTCCACGTCGATTTTCTTCGTTTTCAAAGTCGATAAAATGTACCATCTCCCAAACAGAATTGTTATTTTAGGTAGTGTTTTTAATGGAACCATAGAATGCAACAAGTTTAGTTTCGAGGAGCCTAAGTGGTATGAGCTGTCTTTCAATACCACAAGTTTCCAGCTTTACGGTGAATGTTATGTTGATGCATCTCGTTGGAGCTGGATTGTGCCACCCTCATCATAAGCCATGTCTATTTAAGATTAGCCCATCTGACAAACTGACAAAACCCTAGCGGTTTGTCTAAAAAGGAACAAAGTCGGCTAGAAAAAAGGAATCCTCCATGCAAAAAAGGAAAATCTCTCCAAAAAGGAAAGATAAGACCAAAAAATGCAACAACTAAGGTTTTGAAGATTCCAATTTCCACGTTTTCACTTTAAAAATATGATTCTGCTATTTTTTACCGCTCACATTATTCATCAATTTTACACGTTTTCACATATTTGAAAAATGATTCCGCTATATAAAACTATCGTACTTGTTGAAAATATAACTAGAAAAAATAAAACGTGATTAATATATATATTTTTTTTGAACAACTCGTGATTAATATACTAAAACTAGCTTTTCTGCGTTTATAACTTTTGATAAAAAAAATTGTATTCTGTCCAGTTTATTCTGCAAACACTTATTCACTTATTCCGTTATTTTGCTATTCTTCTGACATAGCAATCAGACCCTAAGAAGTATGGACCGTCTTTCAAATTCAGTAGTCAATTTACTGCTTTCCAGCTCTACGTCAGGTGCTTTGAATCTCTTTTATTGTTTAATTATCTTTTATAAAAGGATCTCTCTTGAGTTCGCTTTCATTTACGTTCAATAGAAAAACAAACCTCTCATTCACAATAGAAAAACACTAGGACTTTCACCCGCGCACGCGCGGGTCTGTATCTTAAATCAGTTTAAAATATATTTTAATATTTTTTTAAACTGCAAAAATCAACAATTAAAATTTATCAATATTTCAATACCAAAACTCTCTGGAAAACAAAAGTTTTTAGATATATCAATATCGTATTGAGATCAAATCTTGACATACAAAAATATTGTTTAGATCATATCCGGTAACAAAAATGTTTGTGTATGTCTAATGACCAAAACTTACTTGAAGATATTCAAATCATTATAATAGGTCACTAAACTTATTTGTAAATATGTTTATTGAAATTCTTAAAATTAGATGTCAACAATATTGTATGTATATACATGATGTTTATTTAAAATAACTTCAGTTGGTTATGTTAGAACTTAAAATGCTATAAATAACAATATTTGTATGTAATAAATTTAAGCTAGATGATAAACTAATATTTTGGTAAGTTTTCAATGGTTATAAAACCTAAAACCTAAATGAAGAGAAGCTAGTCGACACACATAATTGTTCTTCATTTTCTTCTTCGTTGTTGTTTTAAAGTTTTTTTTTAATTTTCTTTGATTCATTCTTTTTCAGTATCTTATGTTTTGTTTTCTTCTTTGTCTTTGGTCTTATTTGATTTCTTCTTCATTTTCACTCATCTTCGTCTTCCTCTTCTTTTTTTTCTCTTTTTTGTTTTGTTTTGATTTGGTTTCTTCTCCTTTGTTCTTATTTTATTTCCTCTTTAGATTGGTCTTCGCAAGTTTTTTTTGTTGTTGTTAGGTTTCTTCTCCTTCGTTCTTGTTCGAATTCCTCTTCAAATTGTTCTTCACAAGTTTTTAATATGGTTTTTCCTTATTCATCTTTGTCTTCTTTGGTCTCTATTTTGTATTCGCAATTCAATATCTTTGTTTTCGCTATTCTTCGGTTTTATCTTGGTACTCTTCTTTTTGTGTCTACTTTTTTCTTCATTTTGTTTTCTCTTATTTCTGTAGGTTATTCTCGACCCTTAAAATTCTGCATGGTTCCATTCCTCTTGTAAAATTCTGCATGGCTCTATTCCTCTTAAATTTAGAATAAATTATAATTAAATAAAACACAATTTCGTTACCTGAAAAACTGAAAATAAAATCAAGCTAGAATGACTTATTGAACAAAATATATTCAAAACAGGCCCTTTGAATGTCATATGTAAATACTAAAATGAGAAGGAATTTATCTTATTCTGTTTTTCATAAATTTACTTTTGTTTATATTCCTTCTCTTTCAAGGACATCTTTTAAAAGTACTACTTATAAACACATGAATATGTAAATATTACAAAACATTGAAAAATAGAAAAGGAACAAAATACAGCCTTCTATTGTGTTTGCCTTTTCCTTTCAATTTGTGTCATGTAATCACTATTCTGATTTTTTTTCTTTCTTCATAATCAATATTATTTTCCCCATCGAAAGCTTACTAATTTAGGAGCAACAATTCACTTTTGATTTAATCTACACTTTGGTAATTTCGATTCCTTGTTCTCTTCATAGTCCTTTGAATTTTTTGTGGTAATGTAACTTATTTATTAATTAATTGGATGTGCTTCCATTATCAAAATACAAAAGAAAATCAATTGAACACCAAAAGACCATATAATATTGGGTTTTGTGCAAAACAACCCTCAAACTAAATTCTTTTTGCAAATCAAACCCTCAATTTAAAGTTGTGCAAATCAAACCTCTGAAGTCAAAATAACCCGCAATATAAGACATCTCTATATTTGTGACAAAATTTAAAATGATTTTATGCAAAAAAACCCGCGAACTATTTTTTGTGTGCAAATCTAACCTTCAACTTAAAAAATATGCAAGTCAAACCTGCAAAATCGGAAGTCACTGCTAAAATGGACTTATATGTATTTGTCCTTAACTACAAACGTTGACTCAAAACGTCATGACATTTAACTAATATTTTAACCATTTTTATTAAAAGTAAATTAAAAAAAAAAAAACAAAAAACTTTAATCTTTAATTTCCTTTCTCTTTCTCCTCTTATTAATGAATTTATCTCGAGTAATCTTATCGCGAATAAGTTGATTCTTTTCTTCATGATCTCATTAACTAATGACGACGAAGAGACAAAGATAAGAACTAATTTACTCGCAATAGAATTATTCGAGAGAGACTCATAAAGACATAGGACTTCAGATCTTCCAAGTAATTATATTGTGAGTAAGTTGGTTCGGTTTTAATTTTCTGGATTGGTTACGGTTTAGTTTTTTTGGATTTGGTTAAAAACCTAACCCTCTCCTTATTGATGGAGAAAAAAAAAGAAGAAATATTGAATTATTGTTTTAAGTATTTTTAATAAAAATGGTTAAAATATTATAAATGTTATGACGTTTTGAGTCAACGTTTGTAGTTATATGGACAAATACATAGTTCATTTTAGCAGTGACTTTCGATTTTGCAGGTTTGACTTGCATATTTTTTAAGTTGAGGGTTAGATTTGCACACAAAAAATAGTTCGCTTTTTTGCATAAAATCATTTTAAATTTTGTCACAAATATAGAGATGTCTTATATTGCGGGGTTATTTTGACTTCAGAGGTTTGATTTGCACAACTTTAAATTGAGAGTTTGATTTGCAAAAAGAATTTAGTTTGAGGGTTGTTTTGCACAAAACCCTATAATATTCGTAATAAAGCAACCGGATTTTGTTTCTTTCATAGAAGGACATGTATACCTTCAGTGTGATGCCCATTGTCTTCGTTTCAACCATTCATTTGCTTCATGATTTTTTATTAATCCACTACATATCCTTTAGAAGAATTGATCGATCTATATGAACTTTCAATATCTGATGTCAAAGTATCTTGTCTTCAATATATATCCCTCCATCTGGCTTCCACGTGGTTTCTCGATGTTGGATTTGTTTGATCTTATATCAAACTCTGACGTGAACATATATTTATTCATGTAAGCTACATTTGATCAATATCCAGTTAATACAATTGTAGCTTTGGTAGGTGTTCAAAAGGGAGGAGAGGACTCTTGGTATATATAAGAAACTAAGGTGATGATTGGTTCTCCCGCTACCACCCGCAAACGCAGCGTTTGCGGTTCGTAGCGGTTCTTAGCGTTTTATAACAATCACGACAACCGCTTTCAACCGCTCTATACCACTCTGTACCGCTCTATATCGCTGAAAATCAAAAGCTCCTTTCCGCAAGCGTTTGCGGTTGCGGGCGGTTGCGGTTTGAAAAAAAAAAAAAAAAAACATAATATCTCCAAATTTGGAATAAGGGTATATTTTTTTGAAAAATACCATAATTATGTTTAAAAATTTCGAAAATACCCTAAATTTTTTCTGTTTTGAAAAATACACTTTTAAAATGTAAAAAGTATGTTTTGACGTGATTTAAACAAAAAAATAATAAATAATTACAAATTATAAACGAAAATTTAAAAAAATAATAAACTAATAAGTTTTTTTTCAAATAAATATAGTATATGTTAAACTGAAACAAATTTTAATATTTTGGATCTTTATATAAACAACTTAACCTCATACACATTCAAACCAAATGAAACTTTAAATAAATTAAAACTTTACATATATTTAAAGTTTATAAATTATTAAAAATTTAAAAGTGGAGAAATATATCTTTCATTTTTAATGTTTATCTTTTGAAAAATTTAAATATTTTTGAAACTTTGCATAAACAACTTTAATCTCACCCCATTTAAACTTTATATAAACAATCTTATATTTTTATTAAATTGTTTAAAAAAAACTAAACAGGTAATTAGGATGTTAAAATGATACAAAATTATTATCAAATATTAATATTTTATATTTCTTATTTGAATTTCGTTTTTATTAAATTAGGAATAATCATTTTACATATAAAAAGTGTATTTTTCAAAACCAAAAAAAAAGGGTAGTTTTCAAATTAAAAATTCATCAAAAAATATATTTCAAAAAAAAAATTATTAATATGGTTATAAATGTTTTGAATAATTATATATTATTTTTATTTTAGTAACTTTTGGTTAAACCGCTCTTGCACCCGCTGGCTAACCAGTCAAAAATATCCCGCAAACGCAACCGCTATGAATTGCTATACCAGTCGTACAAACAGCTTTTAATCGCAAACTCCCGCTTCCGCAAACTCCCGCAGCCGCAAACTCCCGCAACCGCAACCGCAGCGGTTAAACCAGTCAGACCCTAAATAGATTAAAAGTGTGTTAGGGTTTTTAATTTTTATTAGCTAAAGGAAAATTTCCTTATTTGTTTCCTTATTTAATTTCCAATAGTATCATTATTTGTTTTCTTTTTTCTTAAAGGAAAATTTCATTTTTTACAATTCTGCTAATAAAAATAAAAAGTAAATTAATGAAAAAAAAATTCAAATATAAATAATTTTAGATGTTGATATATAATGATATTGTTGGTATAATTTTCTTATTTATTACATATCTCTACTAATATTACACTTATATATTCTGAAAAATTTCGTATTGCTTATCTTTGAATTATGAAACTTTCTTGAAATATAAAAATATACAAAGAAATTTAACTAATTGTACAAATAGCTAATTTTATGTGATGATGTGGAATGATCCTATTGATTGTTTAAAATTCGGAAACTTTCTTAATCTAGGAGATGCTTATGTGGACCAATCAAATTGCGTTTTATAATCCTATGTGGACGCTCTCAGAGGCTTATAGCCTCAACTTTTATATAGTATAGATTAAGGGCAATTCGAATATGATAAATTCTATAAATTTTTGGCGTTTATACACAAATAGAATAATTTTAGAAAAGGAAATTTTGCAGATTTATTCAAGATTTTCATTAAGGGTAATTCTGTAATTCCGTGGCTCAGATTGAATGTGGTGGTTCCATTCGAAATTTTGACTTTGTAAATAATATATTAGATGTTAAGAAGTTTTAAGAAAATGTCAAAACTTGAGTTTTTCCCCTTTCTATTATTTGAAATACTAAAGTTTTTTTTGGATTTTGTTGAATCTTTATTGTTACACGTTATCGAAAAGAAAAAAACCCATGAGTTTTCTCTCTTTTTTTTTTTTGGTTGCTGAAGCAATTGAATATGTGTTTTTATACATCTACTAGTTCAATTTCAGTACGTGACAAGAAGACAGAGGCTCGCAGAAATAGATCTAACTCTAATGGTAATAAGCTATAGAGTTTCTGCTTTTTTTTTGTTGTTGGTTGTGATATGGTAATCTACAAAAATGTATAAACTTGTTGTTATGTATATGCTTTTAGGCATAACGAGTTAAGCGGAAGAAGGAAATTCTCACCCGTGAATTGATTGTATGCAATATCTAAATGGGATAGTTTCGTTAAGTTGGCAAATGAAAAAAAGAATATTTCCACTTAACTCGTTATGCCTAAAATTTAGGTCTCTCAGTTGGGTTAGGTTTCCGATTGAAGCCGGAAATTCACCTACTAAATTCATTATACGAAAGGTCAAGATGTGTGACATGAGAAAGGTTTCCTAACCAAGAAGGAATCTCTGTATAGAGATCGCAAAATGAAAGAGTTAGGTTACGAAGATGATGGAGTTTGAAAAGACCTAAGGTAAAGTGAAATCACCTCGCCAGATTTATCTTCACATGTGACGCCCTCCCAAGAACAGCAATCTTTACTCTTGTTCCATGAACTTAAAGATGTATCATGATCTTCAAATGAATCAGATTCATTTACCGGAAACTCGTGTTTGAACTCGAGAAGAGCATCCCTCTGGTCATGATGGCAACAGTGGAGCATAGGAGGAGAAGCAAGAGTTCTAGAACGAAGGAAACCAAGAAGACGAAATACACGGTAACAACAATACCATAAAAGCAATTGTGTGGAATCGTCATTACTATTATCTCTTTATTTCTTCTTCTCTCTTTTGTGTTTGTCTGGAAGTAATAGTGTTTATATATATATATATGATAATGGCTTATGAAGCTCTTTTTTAAGAGATAGTAATGTTTTTACGAAAATAGCTTATGTAGCTCTTTCTATATGAAAACTCAATTTGTCTTGACTTTGGCAAGTCTTGCGTCAAGTCAAGTCGTCGGATAAGGATTATGTTGTCAAGTCTTGCAATGATTTGTGCCACTTGTCTCCAAACTTTCCACATATAGAGTAACTCAAGTCGTCGGATTCGGTTGACTGATTGTTGACTCTTTAGTCTCTTACCAGTCAAATCCCACTGCAATATGAACAAAGACACAACAACTGTCTCAAATTCAAACTGCAGTAAGACACACGAAAAACATGGTGCTCTTCCGGAAAAGATATCTCATGCTGTCACTCTCAGCAACCAATTCGAGCTTCTTGGATCAGCTACACACATGTGCACCTAAGGGAATTCTAAGCCTTCGCTAGGGTTTTACTCTTTTCATTTATAAAGAACACTGTTGTAATCAGAAAAGAGTAAGAGTGCAAGTTGCAATCTATTGAGTATTTATCTTCTCTTCTTCAAGTTTTAAGCTTAAATTCCTTTTGCTTTCAGAAGAGACATGTCTTTAAGGCATTGGCTTGAATTATGGTTACCAAGAAAGTACAAATGACTTATGGTGGGCATAATTATGTTTTAGTATTTTTAGATAAAGTAACTACAAAACAGAGAGATGCAAGTTTGATGATAATAAGACAAAGTACAAAGTAGTTTCATTAGGATTGATTCAGATTGATAAAGTAACTACGAATCTACCTGTAATGTTGAGATATGCAAAAAAAGAAATTTAACATGATATACTTGAAACTTAAACTAATAAAGCTCGAAACTCTGAGCTCCATATATGGAAGTGTTCAAAACTGAAACTGAAAGCTCAAGCCGACAGCAGTAAAAAGTTCAAAACTGAAACTGAAAGTAAAAACTTTAAATACAAAAGCAGCAAGAACAAACTATATCAAAATGGAATCCGAGAAATGAAAGTAAGAACTCCAATCAAACTGAAAATGAATTTGAAACTCTAAACTGAAAATGAGAAGCAAATGTAACAGACCAAACATGTTTCTTTTCGTTTATTGATCTTTGTCATTTTCTTTATCTTCTATAATTTCATCAATCGCAGAAGCAATCACAGGCTCTAACCAGTCATTAGCATTCCATGAAAAGAATAGAACATCTACCTCGTGAAGCTAATGATAAAACTAGATTGAACGTAGCTGTGTATCGAAGCTAACTTGAAGCTGAAGAAAGTCATCACACGTAAGGAACTCCACAAAGCGTGGAACCAAACCAGCCTGTATAACTTTTTTAACACGTACATTAAACATCTCTACAGAAAAAGAACATGTATAGTATTAGAAAGAGCTAATGGGAAGCAAGATCAACAGTATAAAGATTTTATTTGAAGGTCACATAAGCATTAAATTATCTGAACATAGCACAGCAAGAGTGACGTGTGAGAGAAGCAAGCGTGTTAGAGATTTTCATCTTCTGTGATTTATTAGGTGAATAAAAGTTTCGATTGGGCTTTTTGACGTGGAAAGTTTTGGTAAGGAATACTTAAATCGACGTGAAACCAGACTATAAATCACCAAACGCAGATAGCATTATTCCAGATAACGACATGACACTACTTTAATAAAGGATCTAAGAGCACACGCAGCGGAGAGACTGTATAAATCTTTTAAATGTTAATTTTAAATAAAAAAGAAATTGATTTTCGAGTAAAAACGATTTAATTAAAAAAATAAAAAAAACGTAACCCAATCGGGTTGCGCCAAGTGGCGAGCTTTGTCAGAGAAACGGTCTCCAAATCTCTCTGGGAAGAGACTTCTCTCACCAGTTTCTCACCATAAAGCTTGCCACGTAGATATATATTGCAATTTTTCTTTATTTTTTGGCTAAAAAAACTCTGCAAATCTCTCTGCTGCATGTGCTCTAACTATGGAGTCTATAACTCAAACATTCGTAGGACGAAGTTTCTGTATGCATTTTCAATTTAAGACACCAGAGAAAATAATTATTACAAACTATAAAATAGAAAAATACATTTGTAGAACACACACATACATATGCTTGACAAATACTTAAACGAGAGGATGCTGTTCGTCTGGTGACCATTTTGGGCTTGTTCCGACCGAAGTTTTACATGAACCACTTGTGTTTGTATGAAGAGAAGATATGTCCAATCACCAATCCGTATAACACACCAGGTACATAAGCTATCGCTGCTGCTTTCCAAATAATCACTTGTTCTTTTGGCTCTGATAAATCCTCTGATTCTTGTGGTGTAGGATTCAGGACATGATGAGTTTCTCCACATATATCTTCGAAGCCGTAGAGTCTGGGGTTGTACATGAACACTGAACAAGGCTGAAATTGAACCGGCCCGCCTCGTGGGATTGGACCTTCGAGATTGTTATGTGAGAAGTTCATGACTACCAAAAAGGAGAGGCTGCCAAGATCTTGAGGAATATGACCAGACAGCTGATTCTGGGAAAGGTCTAACGATTCTAGACCTGTCAGATTTGCCAAAGATTGAGGTATATTGCTTGTGAATGCGTTACCTGACAAGTTGAGAACAGTCAATTCCTTCAACAATCCAATGGAATTAGGGATCTGTCCACAAAATTTGTTTCCTGAAAAGTCAATAGCCCTCCAGGATGTGATGATCGGCCCAAATTTCATGTTCATTCCATAAGTCACCATTTCCATCGACATACGGTTTAAATAAAAATCTTGCATGTACACACCACTATCTTCTTCTGTTAATTCGGTCATTGCACGTCAGTTGGAGAAATAGAAAGGTGGCAAAGTTCCACTGAAGTCATTATGCGATATATCGATAATTTTCAAGCTTTGAAACCCAATAGAAACATTGTGATGATACAAGGGCCCGTAGAATTGATTTGATCGTAGGCTCATAACATGTAATGACGGCAGAGAACGCAACCAACATGGAAACTTGTCCTTGATTTTGTTGCTTCCGACATTCAAAAGCTTCAAGTGAGTGCAGTTGCTCAATGATTTTGGAAGTTTCCCCTTCAACTGGTTGCTGCTGACGTCAACTGACTCTAACCATGTTGTAGCATTGGCAAACAAATCTGGAGGAATAATTCCACTGAGATTGTTGTTTTGTAATCTCAGCGTGGTGAGACTAACAATGGTATTCCTCAAACATTAAGGGATGGACCCGCTGAAGCTATTGTTGGATAAATCTAATAGCAGTATCGATGTAAGGTTGCAGACCCAATGTGGTAATGGTCCTCGGAAGGAATTTGAACTAAGATCCAAAAGTAAGGTTTGTGTTAAATCCGAAACTTGGAAAGAATTTTCCAAACTGCTAAAAGAGTTGTGAGAAAGCCTCAACTCCGACACGCGCCAAAACCAACCTGGTATTTCGCCTTCCAACTTATTTCCGGAAAGATCAAGAGAAAGCAGGTTGACTAAATTTGATATGGGGATTGGCCCAATGAAATTGTTGTGGCTTAGATCGAGAGTAACGAGCTTGACCATGTTTGATATAGATCTGAGGATTGGTCCTGTGAAATAGTTGTCACTAAGTAACAATCTTTCGAGATTGGAAAATTTTGATATGGATTTGGGGATAGAGCCCTCAAAGTTGTTTTGATAAAGGGATAGAGTCTGAAGCTTAGAGGAGGAAGATGTATTCTTAAACTCTATAGGTCCCTTTAAATTGTTTCCCCACAAACTAACCCATCTTAACGAAGGAATCATAAATAAGGACGTAGGAAAAGTCCCTGAAAATGAGTTCCCACCCACATCAAAATATTCCAAGTTGTGGAATTGACTCATGTCAAATGGAAGAGGGAAATTCTCACCCGTGAAATGATTGAGTGAGATGTCTAAATGGGACAGGTTTGTTAAGTTGGCAAATGAAACAGGAATTTTTCCAGTGAACTTGTTTTTGCTAAGATCTATGTATCTTAGTTGGGTTAAGTTTCTGACTGAAGCTGGAACTTCACCTACTAAATGATTACCCTTAAGGTCAAGATGTGTGAGATGAGAAAGGTTTCCTAATGAAGAAAGAATGTCTCCATAGACATGGCATTCCCTAAGGATAAGGTTACGAAGATGATGGAGTTTGAAAATACCACTATATGGTTTCAAAGAGTTATTGAGAGGGATGAAACTAAGGTCAAGTGAAATCACCTCGCCCGATTTATCATCGCATGTGACGCCCTCCCAAGAACAGCAGTCGTTACTCTTGATCCATGAACTTAAAGATCGGGATTCCAGTTCATTTGTTGGAAACTCGTGTTTGAACTCTAGAAGAGCATCCCTATGGTCATGACGGCAATAGTGGAGCACAGGAGAAGCGAGTGTGTGGAGAACGAGGGAAAGCAAGAAGAAGAAATAAAAAGCAATATTACCAGAAAAGCAATAAGATTGGCGCAGAATCGACATTACTCTCTTTTATTTTCTTTTTCTTTCGTGTGTGTTTTTTGGAAGTGATAGGTTCTTGTGATTATTACTTAAAAAAATAAACTTACTTTGAGTTGATTTTCGCAAGTCTTGCGTCAAGTCGTCGGATAAGGTTTATTTTGTCTGTCTTTGAATGATTTTATCTCAAAAAATCTCAAATAGATTTTCTAACGAAAGATCAAAAATTTTCCTCATACTTTAAGTTTTTTTTTTCCTGTCCTACATAGCACGGCAGTATTGACGATTTGACGAGTGTGATAAGCAAGAGTGTCAGAGACGTTCATCCTCTACGATTGAGGACAAGAAAAGTCCTTTCCCTCGAGTCTCACCAAAACTCGTAAAGATTTTCCCTTTAACGACGAAACGAGACGAGAACGATCCCTTAAAGTAGTATAGACGAGAACTATTGATTCTCTCCTTGTGTTCAAATAAATCAGTTAAAATAACTTTGGTCGTCTATGCCTAATTTTTACCACTTGTTCATATTGTAACCCAAACTACTTGGAAACTCTCGCCTCGGGCATCAAATTGTTATACAGTATATACCATTAGAGAGAGACATCAGCATTTTCATAGTTCAAATTGTTATATACCATCAAATTGTTACCCAAAGTTTAAATAGCCAAGATCCGACCCGAAAAAGAAAAATACTCAAATGGTTTATATAAACCTTTACAACCGAAAGATCTAGAACCTGACCGAAAACCGGAATGCCCACACTTAGATACTACATATATAAAAAAAAAAGTATGTATAGAGCTAGAAGTTGGTTTGCGTCAGCAGTAGCAGAGTAGGCAGCAGTCTTTTGAAAATGTAAGTGAATGTATAAGGGATTGAAAATCATTGTGGTACGTTTCAAGGTTATTTTTTTTTTGGCCAAAGGCTTATTTTCGTTTCTAGGTTAAGGCAAGCATACCTGACGACGAATCAAATCCGCATAATAAAGACATTTTGCGGTCCAGTTATTTTTCACGATGGTGCAGAGAAAATTAAAAGATGCTCTCACAGTCATGTCATCTTTTTTTTTTTTTTTTTTTGTTTTTTTTGAACGACTTTTGATTAAAACAAACCGAGATTAACCGGGAACTGATACATGGGTAAGTTGACTCTTCGCTGACTTAGCGAGAGAGTCCGCTTTAGCATTCTGCGATCTTGGGATGAATAAGAAAGAGATGGAGCTAAAGAGTGATGGAAGAGCATGAATGTCAAAAAGGAGTCCATAGATCTCCTTGATGGGCTCTTGCGAGTGTAAAGTTAGAACAAGGTTCTGAGCGTAAGATTTGAGGATCAGATTGGTGAATCGATTCTCTAATGCATGGTTGAGGGCAGATCGGATTGACAGCGCTTCTGCCATGAGGGAGGATGAGACAAATTTCTCTGCCGATTGTCCTTCTCCGAGATCCGTTCCTCAGTTGTCGAGAAAAACCCATCCCGATCCGGCAATTCCTGAGTCAGCGCTCCAGGCTTCGTCAGTGAAACAGGTGACTGAATCTTCGAAAATTCTATGGGGCTTTGGGTTTCATGGTGTAGGCAAGGAGATATCGATGTTGTTTTGGGCATACTGCCATTCCTTGGCTTCTAACAGGGCTTTTAGTATGGTTTCTTCTGGTGTGAATGCTCTCTCCTCGAAGATTAGGTAGTTTCTCGCTGTCCATATAGACCAGATGAGCCAAGGGAATATCGGTCCTCGGTTTAGGCCTGTAGGTGGGAGGCAGATCATATGCTTGGAGGCTACGAGGCTGGTTGTGAAGCTGGTTACCAAGGATGGGTTTATGGGTGTTTTGAGAGGCGTTAGGGACCAGACTTGTTGGGCAAAATGGCAATTGAAAAAGAGGTGTTCGGCAGTTTCTAGGTCTCCGCAGTGGACACAACAAGCATTGTCCGGGAGACCTCTACTGAGAAGGTTATCTCCAAGTGGTAGAGCTTTTAGGACTATTTTCCAGAGGAAGACCTTCATCTTTGGGGAGAATTTGCCTGTCCAAATGTCTCCATTCCAGTTGATCTGTTCTGATGATCTTCCGATACTGTCTTCTCTCATTTCCAGGGAGGTGTGGTAGCCAGTTTTGACTGAATAGGCACCAGACTTGGTTGGAAGCCAAATGTAGGAATCGTGAGCTCCTTTCCTGCTTGGTTTGATCTGAAGTATCTCCGAGCTATGGTGAGGTAAGATATCCTTGATTTTACTTTGATTCCAATCATGACCATTAGTTGTCAATAGGTCTGAGACCATTAGGTCCTTATGATGACAGGAAGGGGGACCAAAGGGGCATGTCGGGTTTGAAAGTGACAACCAAGGATCATTCCAAAGTGACGTTGAGAGACCATTGCCAATGGCTTTCCCCAGCTTCTTCAAATGGAGATCTCTGCCTATAATTATTCCTCTCCATCCATGTGAGGTTGAACTAGGCAAAGGGGCTTGTAGAAAATGGTGATCTTTGCAATATTTCCCTTGGAGGACTCGTGCGAGGAGGCATTCGGGGTTGGTAAGGATTCGCCAGCTCAACTTAGCGAGGAAGGCATCATTGTAGCTCTGGATGTCGCGGAAGCCCAAGCCTCCATCTCTTTTTGATCTTGTAAGTTTATCCCAAGAGAGCCAACACATTTTCCTTTCTCCTATTTTTGTATCCCACCAGAATCGAGTCAATGCAGATTGTATTCTTTTGCATAATCCAGCAGGTAATTTGAAGCAGGACATGGAGTAAGTGGGCATGGCCGATAGTACCGACTTGAGCATTGTGAGCTTTCCAGCGCTTGAGAGGAAGCGAGATGAGTATTTGACTGATCGTTGGTGAATACGGTCGACAATCAAGGAAAAGAGATCTTTCTTTTTCCTTCCAAAGCTTTCGGGTAAGCCTAGGTACTTCCCTTGTCCTCCTTCCTTCTCAATGCCTAGTGTCTTCTTTACTCTCTCTCGTATATCTCCTGGTGTTTTACTGGAGAAAGATATAGAGGATTTGTGAGCATTTATCATTTGTCCAGAGGCTTTTTCGTACTTCTGTAGTATCAAGGTCAAGGATTCACAACTTTGCTGGTTTGTTTTGCAGAAAAACATAGTATCGTCGGCAAAGAGGAGGTGGTTTAGGCGTGGGCTTCCTCGAGATACTTGGATGCCTAAGAGTTTGCCATTATCTTGTGCGTTTCTACATAGTCCAGAGAGGACTTCTCCACAAATGATAAAGATGTAGGGAGAGAGTGGATCGCCTTGTCTGATTCCGCGTTGGGGTTGGACTGAACCTTGAGCTGCGCCATTGACTAGGAAGGAGAATGAGACGGTTGAGATGCATTGGAGTATCATATTTATCCATTTGGCGTGAAAACCTAGTCTTTCTAGGACTGCAACGATGAAGCTCCACTCCAGCCTATCATAGGCTTTGCTCATGTCGGTTTTAACTGCCATGGAGCAATGCTTTGTAGCTCTCGATCCCTTAAGGTAATGTAAGACTTCGTGTGTGATTAAGACGTTATCAGAGATAGCTCTTCCTTTGACATACGCTGTTTGTGTTTCCGAAATGATAGATGGGAGGATTGGCTGGAGTCGGCTCGTCAAGATCTTGGAGATGATTTTATAGAAGACGTTGCAGAGGGCTATGGGGCGATACTCCGCAACTGTCTTGGGGCTGGGGACTTTGGGGATAAGCCTGATGTGGGTGCTATTGATGGATCTTGGCACCACTCCTGAGGTGAAGATCTCTTTAATCTCCTCCGTGATTTTGTCTTTTATGGTTGATCAATTGGATTGGAAAAAGCTTGCAGAGAAGCCATCCGGTCCTGGGGCCTTGTCGGGGTGAATGGAGAATAAGGCTGATCGTATTTCCTCTGTGGTTGGTATGGCTATCAGAGCTTCATTGGTTTCAGGGGAGATATTTGGTTTTAGAGCTTGGGCTACTGTTTCAACGCAGCTGATTGACTTTGTAACAAAGAGGTCTTGGAAATATGAGTTTATTACTTGGACAATCTCTTCCTCTTCATAAACATGTAACCCGTCTTTGTTTTCTAGAATAGAGAAACGATTGATGGCTCTTCTTCCTCTCGTGATTGCGTGAAAATAGCCTGAGTTTTTATCCCCTAGGGTTAGCCATAGTGTTCTACTTCTTTGACGCCAGTCATGAGTCATCTAAAGGCCAACAACGACGAGTTTTCTCCAACTACGTCAATCTGGAAAACAAACCCCTTCACTATTACTGTATTACAGAAAGTTTCCCCCAGATTTTACATTTTGCCGTCTAATACTAGTTCCAAACAAACCCATCATTATTCCAAATCTTTGATTTTTAATATCTCAATCGAATTATTTGTACAATAGCACAGCAAGAGTGACGTGCGGGAGAAGCAAGAGTGACAGATACGTTCATCCTCTGTAACTTTTGGAGGAGAAAAGTTTCCATTGGGCTTTCTGACTTGAAAAGTATGAAAGGGACAAATGGTAAAATCAAAATCACCAAAAGCATATAGCACTATTCCAGATAACGACATACTATATAGATCAATAGGTTAAGACTTAACCCGATACATTAACTATGGAGTCTATAATTCAAGCATTCGTATTGTCACATGTTGTGATTTATCATTTACGTAGGACAAATTTTCTGTATGCATTTTCAATTTAACATACCAAAGACATTTATTATGAAGCCATAAAATAGAAAATAACATTTGGAGACCACACACAGTCACATATGCTTCACAAACACTTAAAAGAGAGGATGGTATTCATCTGGCGACTGTTTTGGGGCTTGTTCCGACCAAACTCTTACATGAACCACTTGTATTTGTGTGAAGAGAAGATATGTCCAATTACCAATCCGCAGAACACACCAGGTACATAAGCTACCGCTGCTGCTATCCAACTAATCACTTGTTCTTTTGGCTCCGACAAATCCTCTGATTCTTGTGGTGTAGGATTTAAGATATGATGAGTTTCTCCACATATATCTTCGAGGCCGTAGAGTCTGGGGTTGTCCATGAACACTGAACAAGGCTGCACTCGAACCTGCCCGCCTCGTGGGATTGGACCTTCGAGATTGTTATGTGAGAAGTTCATGACTGCCAAAAAGGAGAGGCTGCCAAGATCTTGAGGAATCTGACCAGACAGCTGATTCCGGGAAAGGTCTAACGATTCTAGACCTGTCAGATTTGCCAAAGATTGAGGTATATTGCTTGTGAATGCGTTACCTGACAAGTTGAGAAGACGTAGTTTATTCAACAATCCAATGGAATCAGGGATCATTCCATGAAACTTGTTTCTGGAAAAGTCAATCGCTCTCAAGTCATTTTGGATCCCCTCAAATTTCGTGTCGACTCCTTTATTCACCATTTCCATCGACATACGGTTTAAATAAATATCTGCCATGTACCCACCAGCTTCTTCTGTTAATTCTGTCATTTCACGCCAGTTGGAAAAGTAGAAAGCTGGCAAAGTTCCAGTGAAGTGGTTATGCGATATATCAATGACTTTTAAGCTTTGAAAGCCAATGTAGACATGGGGACGATACACGGGCCCGTAGAATTCATTTGATCGTAGGATCATGACATGCAATGACGGCAGAGAACTCAACCAAGATGGAAACGTGTCCTTGATTTTGTTGCTTTCCACATTCAAAAGCTCCAAAAAGGTGCAGTTGATCAATGATTTCGGAAGTTTTCCCTCCAACTGGTTGTTGCTGACGTCAACTGACTCTAACCCCATGGTGTTGGCAAATAAATCTGGAGGAATAATTCCACTGAGATTGTTGTTTTTCAAATTCAGCACTATGAGATTAACAAAGATACTCTTCAAACATTGAGGGATTGATCCGGTGAAGCTATTGTTGGAAAAATTCAAGAGTCGTAACGATCTAAGCTTACAGATCCAATGTGGTAATGGTCCTTGGAAAGAATTTGAACTAAGATCCAACACCTCTATATTTATTAAATCAAAAGTTTCAAATGTTTTTCCAAAACTGCTGAAAGAATTCTGAGAAAGCATCAACTCTGACAAACCCCCAAACCAACCCGGTATTTCCCCATTCAACTTATTGTTGGAAAGATCAAAATACTCGATATTGACTAAATTTGATCTTGGAATTTGCCCAATGAAATTGTTGTGGCTTAGATCGAGATAAACAAGGTTGACCAACTTTGATAAAAATATGGGGATTGGACCAGTGAAATTGTTGTGACTTAGAAATAGTCTTTCGAGATTGGAAAAAATTGATATGGATTTGGGGATAGGGCCCTCTAGTTTGTTTTGATAAAGGTGTAAAGTTTGAAGCTTAGAAGAGGAAGATGCATTCCTAAATTCGATAGGCCCCTTTAACTTGTTTCCCCACAAACTAACCCATCTTAAAGAAGGAATCATGAATAAGGACGTAGGAAAAGTCCCGGAAAATGAGTTTCCTCCCACATCAAAATATTCTAAGTTGTGGAATTGACTCATGTCAAATGGAAGAGGGAAATTCTCACCCGTGAAATTATTGAGTGAGATGTCTAAATGGGACAGGTTTGTTAAGTTGGCAAATGAAACAGGAATATTTCCAGTGAACTTGTTTTTGCTAAGATCTAGGTGTCTTAGTTTGGTTAGATTTCGGACTGAAGCTGGAAATTCACCTACTAGATAATTACCCTTAAGGTCAAGATGTGTGAGATGAGAAAGGTTTCCTAATGAAGAAAGAATCTCTCCATAGAGATGGCATTCCCTAAGGGTTAGGTTACGAAGATGATGGAGTTTGAAAATACCACTATATGGTTTCAAAGAGTTATTGAGAGGGATGAAACTAAGGTCAAGTGAAATCACCTCGCCAGATATATCAGCGCATGTGACGCCCTCCCAAGAACAGCAGTCGTTACTCTGATCCATGAACTTAATGATTGGGACTCGAGTTCATTTATCGGAAACTCGTGTTTGAAATCCATAAGAGCATCCCTCTGGTCATGACGACAATAGGGGAGCACAGGAGGAGAAGCAAAAGTGTGTAGAACGAAGGAAACCAAGAAGAAGAAATACAAGGTAACAACATTACCAGGAAAGCAATTAGATTGGCTTGGAATCGTCATTACTCTTCTTTTTTTACTCTTTCTTTTGTGTTTGTGGGGAAGTGATATGTTTATGCAGCTCTATTTAAAGAGAAAACAAAAACTCAATTTATCAAGTGTTGCGTAAGTCGTCGGATAAGGTTAATATATCTTTTTGTCTTTCAGTGATTTGCGCCACTTGTCTCAGAATTTTCCACATAGTCCCTTACGAAATAATTCAAATTATACATACTGTATTAATAAGATTTGATAATTTGGTAAAATAATAATTTTCTTTTTGAAAATTCTGTATAAATTGTTTTTTAATAACTTAAGGTAAATCCTAAATCTAGGGGGATCCAGACTAATCATTGGAAAAGGTGCAATACACATACACTATATACTCTTTATGGGTGTTCAAATGGACGGAAAGTAAAGATCCATATCCATATTACTAAATGTAATAAATCTAGTAATTTTACGCTTAAGGGAATCGATCCATGGTTTATACCATGTAAATATATAGTCTCAAACATATATAACTAAGTACATGTAAATTTAATGAAATATAAACTGAATTTAATCTTAATCTCATATCCTAAGTTTCACAACTGTTTTTTTTTTCATATTGTGCCCCAAAGCTTCACTATTCCAAATCTTATGTCGTTAATTTCTCAACCTAATTTTTTGTAGCATAGCACATCAAGATCGACGTGTGTGCATGAGAAGCAAGTGTTAGATGTTGGAACTCAATTGTCAAAATTGAAGTTCGTTTGAATGAGAAATACTTGTCCAAAGTTTGTTGCTAAAAATGCTCAAAATGGACTAGTGGATATTATGGAAAAGTGGTAACAAGGTTAGAGACCTTGGGAAAATTAGAGAGAAATATGAACCACACTAAATCACATGTGCGCACACCGAGATGAGTCGGAACAGACTCGGGCTCGGGTTTGGGTTTAGGTGTGGGTTTGGGATTAAACGGGCCTCGGTCCAGTAATCCATCCTTTTATATCAAGTTTTTATTTGTGTAACTGATCACTACATAAATTTTAATTTGATAAAAGGTGAACAATTCTCAGAATTAATAGAGAATGAATCTTGGTCAACAAAAAATAATTCTCCTAAAGAATAAGTTTTGGTCAAGAAGTTGAAAAATCTCTCTTAAAGTTTTGTGATTAATTTCATGGTTAATGCCATAATTAATACAATAACTAAATCTCACTATGACCAAAAACGTTTTTGGCTTGTATAAAAGTGAGACTAATGTCTCGTGGTCTCATTGATTCATATAGACAACAATTCCACATCCCCTTCATCTCTTTCTTTCTTTTATTTTCCTCTTGTTTTTTCCTATGAGAGTATAACACAGAAAACATGGTTCGCAAGCTTATGATTTGAGTGATGCAAATCATAAGAAGTATGCAGTTGTATCTTGGGATTCGGAACGCCATGCAACCGTCACACACTACAGGGCGTTTACAGAATTAAGGAAAAAGATAATATCTTGCCTCTGCAAATCTGTTTTTTCCTAAATTCTTATTCTTGGTATCATCTTTATATTATGTTTATATATTTATTCATATATTTTACTTTACAAATATCAGTTTGCCCTATTGTAGAATTTGTGTTCCTACATTAGAAACGTCCATCCTCTGTGACAAAAGTTTCCTTTTTGACTTGGAAAGTTTTGGTAGGAAAGACTCAAATCGACGTGAATTATGGTTTGCATGAGAGAGACAAATGATATCATCTAAACGTAATATCAATCCCATCATATCCCCTCTCGTCATTTCTCATCCAGAATTCTTATTCCATATTGAAATACATTCTCATATTATAACAGTCTACAAATTATAATAGTTTGATTTTTTCCGTCAAATTTACTCACAACAACAAAAAAATCGATCGAAAACAATAATGTAGCCAAACAACAAGAGTGACGTGTGTCAGAAGTAAGCGTGTTAGAGATTTTTCATCTTCTGTGATTTATTAGGAGAATAAAAGTTTCCATTGGGCTTTTTGACGTGGAAAGTTTTGGTAAGTAAGACTTAAAACGACGTGAAACCAGACTAAATCACCAAAAGCACATAAAGAAAAAAAAAAAAAGATCTAACTATGGAGTCTATAATTCAAACATTCGTAGGAGGAAGTTTCTGTATGCATTTTCAATTTAAGATACCAAAGGAAATAAATCTTACAAAACCATAAAACAGAAAATTACATTTGTATAACACACACATGATTCACAAACACTTAAAGAGAGGATGGTGTTCATCTGGCGACTCTTTTGGGCTTGTTTCGACCAAAGTTTGACATGAACTATTAGATTGATGAGAGTTTACGATTGGAAGAATATTGTATTGACTCTCATGATCATAAGCTTTACGATACATTGATTTATATAGTGAAAGGATTTCCTAAACTAAGAGATATACAAATATCTAAACAAGTGAATACAATATATTTACTAATAATAACATAATCATCTAGATCCTTCTATACGCCCCCTCAAACTCAAGGCGGTTATGGAGATGTGAAAATAACGGCTTGAGATTGACAATACAGTGGATCGGATTGTGCAAAGCATCTTTGTTCTTTGATATTATGTTGGATGGGCTTTGACATAAAGAGACGACCATGACGAGTGGAAAGGGGATGGGAGTCATGTGAACCACAAAGATGGTGAATGACGAGATGGTGACTTCAAGATCTCATGACGAGCTGTTTTTTTTCTTTTCTTTTATAAAAAAATAAATCGAGGACGATAACTGTGAAGAAGTGTGATGGGTTGGAAATTCAGAAAAATGAAACCATTTTTTTTTTTCAATAAAAAGAAAAAAATAGAAATAGAGAATAAGATTAGCAAGAGAAGAAGAAAACAGAAAAACCATTATTATTATTATATTTTTTTTTAAATGAGAGAGATGATTCAGAGGTCTATGAAGACTTGAATAAGAAATACAATGGCTTAGATTCAGAGGTTCATGATGAACTTGAATAGAGAAGCTCTAGGCTTAAAACATAAAATAAAAAGAATGAATAAGAGAGAAAGAGTTTGATTCAGAGGTCCATGATAGACTTGAATGAAAGAAGCACATGGCTTAGAAAAAGATGAAGAAAAGAGAGTTTGATTGCTAGATCAAAACTCTTGAGCATAATCTGCTCTTATACCATATTAGATTGATGAGAGTTTATGATTGGAAGAATATTGTATTGACTCTCATGATCATAAGCTTTACGATACATTGATTTATATAGTGAAAGGATTTCCTAAACTAAGAGATATACAAATATCTAAATAGTTAATACAATATATTTACTAATAATAACATAATCATCTAGATCCTTCTATATGAACCACTTGTGTTTGAGCGAACATAAGATATATCCAATCACCACTAATCTGCACCAGGTCCGTAGGCAATCGGCCAATCGCTGCTGCTATCCAAGTATCCAACTAATCACTTGTTCTTCTGACTCCGACAAATCCTCTGCTTCTTGTGGTGTACGATTCGGGACATGATGAGTTTCTCCACATACATCTTCGAGACCGTAGAGCTTAAGGTTTCCCACGAACACTGAACAATTATGCCTTTGAAACTGTGTGCCTCGTGGTATTGGACCTTGGAGATTTTTGTGGGAGAAGTTCATGACTGAAAAAAAGGAGAGGCTGCCAAGATCTCTAGGAATCTGACCAGAAAGCTGATTCCGGGATAGGTCTAACGACTCGAGATTTGTCAGATTTGCCAAAGATTGAGGTATATTGCTTGTGAATGTGTTACCTGACAGGTTGAGGAGATGCAATCCGTTCAAAAATCCAATGGAGTTACGGATCTTTCCATGATTTTTTTTTGCTGAAAAGTCAATAGCTCTGAAGTCATTTTGGATCAGCTCAAATATCATTTCGACTCCTTTATTCACCATTTCCATCGAACTACGGTAGAAATTAATATACAGGGGATTTCTTATATACATTTTGCCATCAAAATATTGGGGAGATGTGATCATGCCACGCCAGTTCGAAAAACATAAAGGTGGCAAAGTTTGAGATAAACGAGGTTGACCAACTTTGATATATAGGGATTGGGCTAGTGAAATTGTTGTCACTAAGATTTAAAATTTCAAGATTGGAAAATTTTGATATGCTTATGGGGATAGGACCATCGAGTTTGTCTCTTTTCAAAATGTATAATTAGAAAATTAAAAGAAAAATGATGACACACAACAACATTTTGACAAACCGGTTTTATCACAAAGATTCGAAGGCGAAGTGCAAGGGGGGTGTAAAATCAATTTGGTCCTAAACTGAAGATATTCAATTTGCTTGACGTTGAAATCAAATCGTAGTAAACTATATTAAGTCGTATAAACTAAATTGTCGATTGTGTGTGCGTTGTGGTTTGGTTTTAAGAGGGAATCATAATGTTAATGACGTTATCTTAGGATTCTCTATTTTGTATTTTCCAATGTTATTTATAACCCTATAAACTCGACTGTACAAAATGGAATGCAAAAATCCTATGAAATAGAACGAACTTCACTGCTTTCTTAAAGAATGCGATCATTGGCTTCTTGTGACAATGGTTCTCGCAGTATGTTAACATGCATATAGCGCTCTAACATTTATATATTTTAAGAATCTTATATAGATTGAATTAAGGGGTTATGTAAGTAGGCGCTTTATTAAACATTTATGCTAATCGTACATGTAATATACAGTACTAGAAAGTAGAAACTAATTAACAATTTCATTAACAAATCACGTTAACAACCTTGTTAATAAAACACAAGGATTAGCACATTAACAAATTCGTTAAAATTAAAGGTCTTGTTATCGATCAAGAGTCAAGACTATTACTAAGTCTGAGGCTCGGACCAGTATTTTCGTAGACCTAGTGCAATAGCTCCAATTTTGCAAGAATAAACAACAGAAATTGCAAATAAGACCTTAAAGTTTTGAAAAGGCACATAAATTTTCAAAAAACAAATTTGTCGTGGGTATGCCTCAGTCTGAGTATGCAACATTTAGATATGTTGTAGTAAATTATGAATCCTAAATAGGATGCAGTAAACTTTTAACTCCTAATTCTTATGACGTGTTTTAGTAAATTATTAATACTAAAAGAATTTATTCTAAAAATATTTTAAACTTTTTGTTTAACTATTTCAGTAATAACTAAGAAGTTTACTAATTCATTAGAAAACAAATTTACTTAATTCCACCATTTTCAGCCAGCTTCGTCTATTACCATTTAGATCTTAAATTGTTTCTAGAAATCATTAACAAATTTAGATAGACTCAAATATATTGATATTACTAGGGGGTGACCCACGCTTCGTCAGGAATTTATATTGTTATGTTAGTTTTCTAATTTTTCCGCAAATTTAATATTTTTTGCAAAAATATTATACACAGATTAGTTAAATATAATTAGAGTTAGGGAAAATTTTAGCACCGTCTTGTTTCATCTCGTTCCATATCGTTCATATTCATCATCTACGTTCTTTTCCATCCTATCTGTCATGTATCTCCCTTCCCGTCCAATCTCATCCTATCACATTATGTTTCTTTCCATTTTGAAATATCCGATTCCATTTTTTCTCATCCCGTTCCCTATATATAATCAGGGATTTAGGGGTAGGTATAATTATGTCCCATTCCGTTCCTTTTTCATCTTGTCTCGTTTTTCCCCGTCCCGTTCATCATGTCCGCCCATCCAGTCTCATTCTATCCTATTATGTTCCTTTCCATTTTGTTATGTCTCTGTCTAATCTCTAAATATAAATAAGGGTAGGTAGAATTCCCGCCCGTCCAATCCTGTCACATTTTGTTTCTTTTCATTCCGTCCTGTCCAACCTTTCCGTCTTATCCTGTCTCATCATGTTCTTTTCGTTTTTTCTCGTTCCGCTCCTAAATATAATTAGAGATAGGCTTGTCTTGTTATATGTCGTTCTTTTCCGTTCTTTTAGATATCGTCTCGTCCCATAATATAATAAGAAGTAAGCAAAATTATCTTTTTCACGGGTTCTAATTTTTTTCCGTCTCTTCATGTTAGATCTCGTCTCATTTCATCCCAAAATATTTTAAAAAAATCTGTGTTCTTTCTATAATATTTTTCTATTATAATTGTTACTAAATATTAGTTTTGTAAATTATACATAACATTTCTCTCTTTTTTCTAAATGACTTTTCATATTCAGACTATTATAGTAATAAATGATAAAACTAAAATAAAAAGAAAATATCATATAATAATTTGATATGCTGAGGTGTCACAATATTAGAGTTCCTCTCTACTAACGTGCCAGCACCAAAAGAGAGAAAACTCTACTATATATATCAATATATTTGACCCTAAAATATATAACATAAAGTTAAGTTATATATTTAAGTTATATATTTTCTAGAAAACAAAATCTTGCTCTATTTAAGTTTTGAAGATTCTGTTTCAAGATTTGGATTATATACTTAATATAGAGTCAAATAGATTGGTCATAATTAATTGATTTTCAGAAAACTTTCATGTATAAGAATGACTAGTCCTCTTCCTTTCAAAAATCTACTTTCTTGTGTAAGAGTTATCATCTATATAAAAAAATCTTGTTGAAAGAATCTATTACAAATAAAAATTTGAGAATAACTATTTAGATGATTCTAAAATGGGCATATTCTACACACTTTTAAGGATCTACGACAGACATGTGGTCGTGGTTTCACGTGCACCAAATTATCTTTGACACGTGAAACCACAACAAACCACCCGATTTGCACATGCTGAAAAAACTTGTGTAAGTTTGCATCTAATCTTTATTCCTCTTTATACCAAACAACCGATCACGATTCAAAATTACTAACCTAATCATATTATGGGATTCTTCTAAATCACACCATCTTAATTTTGATAATTTCTATGATATTTCTTCTATCACACTCTTAATTTTTGATGATTTCTTCACACATTTTTAGAATAAAGATAGCTTATGACTGAATTTTAAATATTTTTTGGACTGTATTTAGAATTTTGGGGTAGATTTGTGAAAACAAAGTAAATTCCGGAACAATTTGTTATTTATATATATTTTTTAATATAAATGAGAGAGAAACCAGTAGTGGAGATGCTGCCATGCTAGTTATTTTTTTTTTCCTTTAGAAAAAGATTGATTGGAATTTTGTTGATTTGATATAATATATAAATCGTGTGCTACTAATGAACCTGTTATTTTACATAGGGTTTTTTCGCACACTGCAAAGCTGCAGAAGATGAATAGTATGGAACTGTGAAACATCCTTAGATAGTGCACATGCATCCCAATATTCAGACTTATCTCAGGTTAATTAATTCTCACTCTTCATAAACCAATAATATCTGATTAAGGGCATAACTGGTATTTTGAAGAATTGCTGAATCTAGTGGAATGTAGCTGAATACTATTCATGAGTTACCAGTTACTACTTGATGAATTCAGCTGAATTTCATAAAAAGACAAAATTTGTAGAATTTTTCTTTTTGTTATATAATAATTGAAGATTTTAAATAAAAAATGAAAAACAAAACAACACAGCTCTTTACTTCAATTCAGCTTGAAAATAGAATAAAGTCACTAAAATATAAAAATTCCAGAATTTTTTTTTTTGTTTTTTTGTAACATTTCACTTACTTCATGAATATAGTTCTTTTATTAATTTTAATTTTAGAAATGAAATTCCAGTTACATATATTAATATCACAACAAAAACTTTGCATCATAGGGATATTTTATTATTATTATGTCATACAGTACAAAACATATGAATATTGTTAGTGAATACTAATTAGATAAAAAATATCAATTTTACATTCAAAATATTTTTAAAAAGTAATTTGAATAACATAAATAGCATGTAAAATCTATGTAATTTGGATAAATAATCTTACTATTTGAACTATTATAATTCAAATTCGTGGGACAAAATTTTGGATATCTATAATTTTTTTTTTTAAATAGAGGAATAATTTTCAATTAATAGTTTTTATATAATTGAAAAACCTTTAAACTTTCATAGAAACAGTTTTCGTAGTTGCATATGACTATTATTTTTAAATTTCTTGGCTAAAAATCTTATTTAATTAAAAATCAAACATTTTTTTATTTTTAAATGCTTTAATTGTAAAAAAAAGTATTGTTGGTTTGTTAAAATAAATTTTGTTTTAATACGGTTAAACAGATATATTTACAATTTAATACCAACATTTTTTTTGAATTTTCAAGTTTAAATATTTTATAGGATAAATTTATGAAACAAATATTTTTGTTTTCAAAAAAGTTTGATTATTCCGCATTCCGCATTCAGCAACATTCAGGAGTTACCATTCATATCACTAACTAATCAATCAAATTCTGCAACTATTCATCATTTAATTCAGCCAGATTCCGCATTCAGCAACATTCAGCGGTTACCATTTAGACCATAATTATGAGATAGCATAAACAGTAAAATAATAATATAAACCATGAATACGTGAAACGATGTTATACCATCCTTATTTCACCTTCCTTCGGGATTTCTATCTGGATTCCGGCCACCACCTTTTATTTCAAATCCTCGACTGCTTAATCTTCTGCTGCATCGTTAAGGTGTTTTCACCGGTGAGCTCCTCTGCCTATTCCCGTCTCACCGAGATGTTTCCATCGTTCCTCCATCAATCCGCCTCAGATCTGTCTTCATTCACTTGGTTCTCCAACCAGCCGCTGTTAGATGGTCCTGTTCCCTCACACCGAAGCTATCGCCAACTCTTCCTCCACATTAGTCATCGATCTTCTCAGCTGTGTGTTTAGGTTGTGCTAGTGTTGATCAGTCACCTTCCCAAGTTCTACCAGTTATTAAGTTGCCAATAGAAACTTTGATCAGCTCATATTCAAATCTCTAGACCCTGACCATGAGGGTCCGTTCTTTTCAAATTTTTCCACTAAGAAGATAGATTTTCTTTCAACTTCCACTTTCCTCCACGTAAATTATTTATCAAAATTTTCCACGTCGATTTTCTTCGTTTTCAAAGTCGATAAAATGTACCATCTCCCAAACAGAATTGTTATTTTAGGTAGCGATTTTAATGGAACCATAGAATGCAACAAGTTTAGTTTCGAGGAGCCTAAGTGGTATGAGCTGTCTTTCAATACCACAAGTTTCCAGCTTTACGGTGAATGTTATGTTGATGCATCTCGTTGGAGCTGGATTGTGCCACCCTCATCATAAGCCATGTCTATTTAAGATTAGCCCATCTGACAAACTGACAAAACCCTAGCGGTTTGTCTAAAAAGGAACAAAGTCGGCTAGAAAAAAGGAATCCTCCATGCAAAAAAGGAAAATCTCTCCAAAAAGGAAAGATAAGACCAAAAAATGCAACAACTAAGGTTTTGAAGATTCCAATTTCCACGTTTTCACTTTAAAAATATGATTCTGCTATTTTTTACCGCTCACATTATTCATCAATTTTACACGTTTTCACATATTTGAAAAATGATTCCGCTATATAGAACTATCGTACTTGTTGAAAATATAACTAGAAAAAATAAAACGTGATTAATATATATTTTTTTTGAACAACTCGTGATTAATATACTAAAACTAGCTTTTCTGCGTTTATAACTTTTGATAAAAAAAATTGTATTCTGTCCAGTTTATTCTGCAAACACTTATTCACTTATTCCGTTATTTTGCTATTCTTCTGACATAGCAATCAGACCCTAAGAAGTATGGACCGTCTTTCAAATTCAGTAGTCAATTTACTGCTTTCCAGCTCTACGTCAGGTGCTTTGAATCTCTTTTATTGTTTAACTATCTTTTATAAAAGGATCTCTCTTAAGTTCGCTTTCATTTACGTTCAATAGAAAAACAAACCTCTCATTCATAATTGTCTACTATCATTTGATACTCTTAGCTTTAACACCATCTTCCCTGGTTTCTCCGTGTTCTGCAAGTAAAACATTCTTGCAATCACCGGAAAACTTTGGTAACCCTTCTAAACCTTGTAATTAAAGTGGAGGAAGTTTATACATTTTTTTTAGATTACCATATCACAACCAACAAAAAAAAAGCAGAAACTCTTTAGGTTATTACCATTAGAGTTAGATCTATTTCTGCGAGCCTCTTTCTTCTTGTCTCGTTTGCTCTTCACCTCGTGAAAAGTATTTGAAACTTTTTAAACGAAGCAGCATTATAAGAAACTGAAATTGAACTAGCAGATGTATAAAAACACATTCAATTGATTACACAACCAAAAACAAAGAGAAAACTCATGAGTTTTAATTTTTGTTTGGATAACTAGTAACAATAAAGATTCAACAATATCTAAAACAACGTTACTATTTCAAATAATATAAGGGGAAAAAAAGCTCAAGTTTTGACATTTTCTTACAGAAGTTTTAACTTTTTAACATGTAATACGAAATTCTTCAAAAGCTTAAGAGAATCTCTTGAAAAGTCTTTTAAAGTTTTTGATTTTATATTGGAGACTTTTTGGATATTATATTTCAAGCAAATTAGAAACTAAAACCTCCCCCAAAAAATTACAAAAAAATAATATGTAAATTTGAAGAAATAAGCAAAACCTTGAAAAAGAGACGATTAACAGTTTCGTCAGGATCCATATCGCACTCCACAAGCATCACATAGATCTCTAAGTCAGAACAATTCACGATCTCCTTCAAACTCTCAACAACCTTTCTCGAAGACGCCGAATATCGCATTTGCGTTACTAACGTTGCTTCTATCGCCCATTTTTCTCTCTTCTTTCCGGATTAGGGAAAAAAGACAAATCAGATCTGAGGAAAACTTCTATGATTCGCGATTTCTTTTTGCTTCCTTTGAGCATAAGTAGAATAAAAAGAAGATTTTTATTTCCTCATATAAAGGAAACCAAAAAGAAATCGCGAGCGGTAAAAGTTTTCCTCATATCTGATTTGTCTTTTTTCCCTAATCCAGAAAGAAAGAGAGAAAAATGGGCGATAGAAGCGACGTTAGTAACGCAAATGCAGATATTCCGGCGTCTTCGAGAAAGGTTGTTGAGAGTTTGTTCTGACTTAGAAGATCTATGCATGCTTGTGGAGTGCGTTATGGATCGTGACGAAACTGTTAATCGTTTCCTTTTTCAAGGTTTTGCTTATTTCTTCAAATTTATTATTTTTTGTAATTTTTTTGGGGAGGTTTTAGTTTCGAATTTGCTTAAATATAATATCCAAAAAATCTCCAATATAAAATCAAAAAATTTAAAAGACTTTTCGAGAGATTCTCTTAAGCTTTTGAAGAATTTCTTATTAATGTTAAAGTTTTTTAAGAAAATGTCAAAACTTGAGTTTTTCCCCTTTATTATTTGAAATAGTAAAGTTTTTTTGGATTTTGTTGAATCTTTATTGTTACACGTTATCGAAAAGAAAAAAAACCCATGAGTTTTCTCTCTTTTTTTGGTTGTGAAGCAATTGAATATGTGTTTTTATACATCTACTAGTTCAATTTCAGTTTCTTATAATTCTGCTTCGTTCAAAAAAATTTCAGATACTTTTCACGTGGTGAAGAGCAAACGTACAAGAAGAAAGAGGCTCGCAGAAATAGATCTAACTCTAATGGTAATAAGCTAAAGAGTTTCTGCTTTTTTTGTTGTTGGTTGTGATATGGTAATCTACAAAATGTATTAACTTGTTGTTATGTATATTGCTTTTAGGCATAACGAGTTAAGCGGAAGAAGGAAATTCTCACCCGTGAATTGATTGTATGCAATATCTAAATGGGATAGTTTCGTTAAGTTGGCAAATGAAAAAAAGAATATTTCCACTTAACTCGTTATGCCTAAAATTTAGGTCTCTCAGTTGGGTTAGGTTTCCGATTGAAGCCGGAAATTCACCTACTAAATTCATTATACGAAAGGTCAAGATGTGTGACATGAGAAAGGTTTCCTAACCAAGAAGGAATCTCTGTATATATAGAGATCGCAAAATGAAAGAGTTAGGTTACGAAGATGATGGAGTTTGAAAAGACCTAAGGTAAAGTGAAATCACCTCGCCAGATTTATCTTCACATGTGACGCCCTCCCAAGAACAGCAATCTTTACTCTTGTTCCATGAACTTAAAGATGTATCATGATCTTCAAATGAATCAGATTCATTTACCGGAAACTCGTGTTTGAACTCGAGAAGAGCATCCCTCTGGTCATGATGGCAACAGTGGAGCATAGGAGGAGAAGCAAGAGTTCTAGAACGAAGGAAACCAAGAAGACGAAATACACGGTAACAACAATACCATAAAAGCAATTGTGTGGAATCGTCATTACTCTTTATCTCTTTATATTTCTTCTTCTCTCTTCTGTGTTTGTCTGGAAGTAATAGTGTTTTTTTTTATATATATACGATAATGGCTTATGAAGCTCTTTTTTAAGAGACAGTAATATGTTTTTACGATAATGGCTTATGTAGCTCTTTCTATATGAAAACTCAATTTTTCTTGACTTTGGCAAGTCTTACGTCAAGTCAAGTCGTCGGATAACGTTTATCTTGTCAAGTCTTGCAATGATTTGTGCCACTTGTCTCCAAACTTTCCACATATAGACTAACTCAAGTCGTCGGATTCGGTTGACTGATTGTTGACTCTTAAGTCTCTTACCAGTCAAATCCCACTGCAATGAACAAAGACACAACAACTGTCTCAAATTCAAACTACAGTAAGACACACGACAAACATGGTGCTCTTCCGGTAATGCTGTCACTCTCGGCAACCAATTCGAGCTTCTTGGATCTGCTACAGACATGTGCACCTAAGGGAATTCTACGCCTTCGCTAGGGTTTTACTCTTTTCATATATAAAGAACATTGTTGTAATCAGAAAAGATTAAGAGTGCAAGTTGCAATCTTTTGAGTATTCATCTTCTTTGAGGCATTGGCTTGAATTCTCGTTACCAAGAAAGTACAAATGAATTATGGTGGGCTTAATTATGTTTTAGTATTTTTAGATAAAATAAGTCATCCCTACGTAACGAACTCCACAATACAAAGCATGGAACCAATTAAACCAGCCTGTATAACCTTTTTAGCACGTAAATTAAACAAAAAAACATGTATAGTATTAGAAAGAGCGAATGGGAAGCAAGAGTCAACAGTTTAAAGATTTTCATTGAAGATTTTACCAAAAATAAAAAATAAAAGATTTATGTGAAGGTTACATATGCATGGCTCTTGAGGTTAATCTCTGGACGAATTCACACTAATAAACTTTTTAATTTGTCAAAAACAAGAACAAACATAACCTCTGTTTTCTTTAATTTGTACCTTTTCTGGCTATATCATTTGCTGCATTTTCAAGTAGTCTCTCACCGCTCATGTAATAAATACTAAACACTGTTTGTTTTCATTCCTATTTCCCAATCCAACTTATAATCGTTTTTTTTTTTTTTCCATTTGAGTAAAAAAATTGCAATTCAGTGATAGTATTCACCCAAAGATTTATTTACTTTTTGGATTGCAAAACAAGCCCTTACTGTTCAAATGTTATATCTTTATTTTCCAATTGAATTATTCGTAGTACATAGCACAACAAGAGTGACGTGTGTGAGAAGCAAGCATGTTAGAGATTTTCATCTTCTGTGATATAGGAGAAGAAAAGTTTCATTGGGCTTTTTGACTTGGAAAGTTTTGGGAACGACGTGAAACCAGACTAAATCACCAAAAGCAGATAGCATTATTCCAGAAAACGACATCACACCAAACGTTAAAGAATCTAACTATGGAGACTATAACGAAAAAATAAGCGTCCATCATGTACTCTCCAGCTTCTTTGTTTAACATGGCCATAAGACGCCAGTTGGAGAAAAAGAAAGGTGGCAAAGTTCCATTGAAATTGTTTTGTGATATATCGATGACTTCCAAACTTTGAAACCCTATAGAGACATTGGGATGATACACTGGCCCGTAGAATTCATTTGATCGTAGGATCAAGACGTTTAACGACGGCAGAGAACCCAACCAAGATGGAAACTCGTCCTTAATTCTGTTGCTTTCAACACTCAAAAGCTCCAAAGAAAGGCAGTTGATCAATGATTTTGGAAGTTTTCCCTCCAACTGGTTGCTGCTGACGTCAACTAACAATAAGATGGTTGCATTGACAAATAAATCTGGAGGAAGACTTCCACTGAGATTGTTGTTTTGCATACTTAGCGTTGCGAGACCACCAATTGTATTTCCCAAACATTGAGGGATGGAGCCGGTGAAGCTATTGTTGGACAAATCTAAGAGATACATAGGTCTAATCTTGCAGATCCAATATGGTAATGGTCCTTGAAAGTAATTTGAGCTTAGATCCAAGGAATTGATTTGTGATAAACTTGAAACTTGGAATGATTTTTCAAAACTGCTGAAAGAGTTGCGAGAAAGCCTCAACACGGACACTTGCCCAAACCATCATGGTATTCCATTGAACTTGTCTGAGATGTCTAAATGGGACAGTTTTGTTAACTTGGAAAATGAAGAAGGAAAATTTCCATTGAACTTGTTAGACCTAAGGCTTATGTGCCTTAGTTGGGTTAGGTTTCCGACTGAAGCTAGAACTTCACCTACTAAATCAGAGTTATACGAAAGATTAAGATGTGTGAGATGAGAAAGGTTTCCTAATGAAGAAGGAATCTCTCCATAGAGGTCGCAATAGCTAAGAGTTAGGCTACGAAGAGGATGTAGTTTGAAAAGACCACTATTTGGTTTTAAAGAGTTGTTGAGAGGGATGTAGCTAAGGTTAAGTGAAATCACTTGGCCAGATTTAGCATTGCATATGACACCCCTCCAAAGACAACAATTACTACTCTTGTTCCATGAACTTAAAGATGGATTTGAGTTGGATTCATTTACCGGAAACTCGTGTTTGAAATCCAGAAGAACATCCCTCTGGTCATGGCGGCAATAGTTGAGCTTAGAAGGAGAAGCAAAAGTGTGTAAAACCAATGAAACCAAGAAGAAGAAATACAAGGTAACACCAATCTATCACAATCTATCACAAGCTCGCCAATTCTTGTCAAGAATGTTATTACAGCTGAGGATGGTACTAAATACTCTGCATCATAAATCTTACTTATTGAAAATTTCAAAATCTCAAGAACATTCCCTGATCTTTCGCAGCAAGAATCGCTGTTGAATATGGAGCTGCAGGGATAATAGTTTCCAACCATGGAGCTCGTCAGCTAGATTATGTCCCTGCAACTATAGTGGCCCTCGAAGAGGTTAACCTTTATAAGAAGAAGAAGAATGAAATGGCATGTAACATTGTAACTGATTTACTTGTTTGATTAGGTTGGGAGGCCGAGTTTGTTCTCGCTTGCAGCGAACGGAGAAGCGGGAGTGAGGAAGATGCTGCAAATGCTAAGAGACGAGTTCGAGCTTACAATGGCACTAAGTGGCTGTCGTTCGCTGAGAGAGATCAGTCGAAACCACATCAAGGCCGATTGGGAACTTCCTCATCACCTCCCGGCCAAGATATAAGGAAACTTTATTCACTTTTTTTTTTTTTCAAAGAGAGAAATGGATGTTTGAATTTATGATCCAATAATGTATTTCTTCCATCCAGCTTTATAATCGAAAATCTTCAGTTTGAGTAAAAAAAAAATGCCAATTTAGTGATAGTATCTAAATGTTAATATCAAAAAATTTATTTGCTTTTTACCGTTTTGATATTTCGTTTTTAACAAAACAAAGCCATCAATCACTTTTCAAAATCTCATGAGTTTAAATGAATTATTAGTAGCATAGGACATCAAGAGTGACGTGGGAGAGAAGCAAGCGTGTTAGAGACTATAGAACAACGTGAACTAAATTGTTGTCATGAAATAGACGAATGATAAGATCTAAATCACCAAAAGCATTATTCCAGATAACGACATATACACACCATAGGTCAAGGAATTAATCCATTAATACATTAACTACGCAGTCTATAATTCAATCATTCGTACTGTCTCATAGGTTGTAATTTATGTAGGAAGAAGTTTCTGAATGCATTTTTTTCAATTTAAGATACCAAAGACGTTTACTACAAAACCATAAAACAGAAAATTACATTTGGAGAACACACACATACTAACACACACATATGATTCACAAACACTTCAAGAGAGGATGGTGTTCATCTGGTGGGCTTTTTCCGACCAAAGTTTTACATGAACCACTTGTGTTTGTGTGAACAGAAGATATATCCAATCACCAATCCGCAGAATACACCATGTCCATAGGCTATCGCTGCTGCTATCCAACTAATCACTTGTTCTTTTGGCTCCGACAAATCGAGTTTGTCTCTTTTCAAAATGTATAATTAGAAAATTAAAAAAAAAAAAAATGATGACAAATGACAACATTTTGACGAACCGGTTTTATCACAAAGATTCGAAGGCGAAGTGCAACTGCAAGGGGATTTGCTTGACGTTGAAATCAAATCGTAGTAAACTAAGTCGTATAAACTAAATTGTCGATTGTGTGCGCGTTGTGGTTTGGTTTTAGGAAGGAATCATAATGTTTTAAATTTTAGAAATGACGTTATCTTAGGATTCTTTATTTTGTATTTTCCAATGTTGTTTATAACCTATAAACTCGACTGTACAAAATGGAATGCAAAAATCCTATGAAATAGAACGAACTTGACCGCTTTCTTAAACAATGTGATCATTGGCTTCTTGTGATAATGGTTCTCGCAACATGCATATGACACTCTAACATATATATATACTAGAAATTGACTCGCACTACGCTGCGGGATTTGATGTTGAATAAATTCTATTTGATGTTAGTGAATAGGGCTATTGGAATTTATTTGATGTCAGCTTCAGAAAGCTTTGCAGTGGGATTTTTTTTTATTCTGGTTTATTGTTAAATATATGTATTATAAAATCCATGAAAACTGAAAATAGAAACAATTAAATCAGGAATTGTCTAGAACGTTTTATAATTTGATATTTTTAATTCATTGCATTAGTGACATGATACCATTTGATGTCGCTCCAGAAAGTGACACGATCTTATTTAATCTGTATAAGTTTTTTGCTGCGGAAATTCTTTTATACTATTGTCTTTTATTTAAATATTGTTCAAATTCAAATGAAATAAGTTAAAATGAGATTAATCATATATTTTAGAATAAAAATTGATGCATGTTTTTCTCATTAAATTTTATTTTTACGAATAAAGTTTGGGTAATAGTTTTAGATACCCGACCAATCTTTATATCAATCTGATTGTATCTAAATTCTATTTTATGGATAAATTTTGGATAATAGTTTTTGATACCCTAATAAATTTTACCCGCTAATATTTGATCATAAACCTATAACATAGTTTTGATAATAGTAAAATAACATTTTTACTATAAAAACATGAATAAAATATATCATTGTGGCACGGGTTTCATTTTGCTTTTGTTTTTCGAATATACATACTATATTTATGTTTCATGCCACTTATATGAGCAAACACCATCATCAAACAATTTTCAACACAAGAACAAACTGCAACAGAAAACAAAGCTCAAGTCTAAAACAATATCACCAAAACAAATAAATTAAAAAAAAAAAATCTACAAATCATTGTCTTCTCTTTGCCTCTATACAAACATAAATACATGAATATCACATATTACAACAATCACTTATCTTCTTATACGTACGATCCTCGTTTAAATTTTTATATATCTTTTTTTTCAGAATTATAGTGTTACAAATCTCCCACAACTTTAGGGGCTCCAAACAAACAAAAGCAAAACAGCTTTCTTTTGTTTTACATCCAAAAAAGAAAAAACTACTACAACTTTGATTTCTCTAAACCTTCTTAATATTTTACATAATAGTGTGATAGCATGTAGTTGCACAAATCTTCCTACCGAGCTCATCATTATCGTCTTGATACAAAAATCACTACTTTGTTTTTTACAGCTTCATATGATGGTGATTGCTCGCATACAAAAATCACTATTTGCTCGCAAGAAACTATAACGTGAATTATAATGAAAACTTAACAACCGAACAATCATGAATAATAAATAAGAAGAGAAGCAAATATTTTTAAGAATTCACTTCTCTCTGTGTCTGTGGATATTTTAATATATCCGGGAGATTCCATATGGCTTTTTTTCAAGTACTTTTTTTTTCACCTCTTCATTGAAAAAACCCCAATTTCATATGATTCTCCAACTTCAACTTCATCTCCTTCCTCCAGATTGTGGCTAGATACTCCAATTTCTACCTTGGAGTCACTTCTATACTTGAATAACTCTTTGTCTGAAGCCCGTAGAGTTTCATATGCGATACATACACATTTCTTCAAATTCCCATTGACCTTAGCTCCACGCTTATCCTCAATCTCTGCAGCAACATACGCTGAATCCTTTTTCTCCTTCCCGAAGTTCTTCTTTTTCACAACACTAATCTCCTCTCTCTGATCTGATTACGTGGAGAGAACACTGCCACACTCGGATTAAGTTCGATTTCGGATTCAGACTCGGAGAATTGCGGCAGAATTAAAACTTTTTTCCCGGAGAATTAGGAATTGCAGAACTAAAACTTGCCCGGCGGCAGGATTCTGAGGACGCCATCGAAAGAGCAAGACCACGCCGATTTGATTCAAAGTAACTGGGTAATCGGAGGAGAGGATGACAAACACATGGTCTTTAACTCGAAAAATCTCCAGCATAGATCCAATTTAAGAAGATGATTGAGGAGAAGAAATCTCCGGGATAACCAAGTGGTCGTATCCCAGTGTACTTGAGGGAGGTAAGTCCCAATACGGACCAGGGTTCGAAACCACTTGGCCACAACGGATTTAACATCCCTTCCGTTGGGGCCCTGGAGGGGATAGTCGGGTTTTCCATCGGGTTAGATCCTCGGAATAACTGGATACAGCTGGACAAAGCCCAGACCATCGGTTTGGGCCCCAAGACTGGTCGGTGATTGTTCGGTCGACTCCTCGGACCCGGATACCATCCTCGGACCCGGATACCAGAGATACCAAAAAGAAAAAAAAAAAGTATTTTTATTAACATTCTCAATCGCCAAAGGATAGAAGAAGAAAACAATTAAAAATCGGTTTACCCTTCTTCTCCTCATTGAAACGTAACCGGGTCAGTGAAGAAGAAAATCATTAAAGGAAAATCGGATGAAAAGTGGCAAAGTAAACCAAAAATTTGTTGACTGTGATTATTTAGAATGTTCTGATTGGTTGTTGATTTTTTCTGATGTGTCAGTCAGGAAGTCTAAAAAAGATGATGTGTCCAGACCTGGAGAGAAGCAAGGGGTTTTGGTGTGTTGATTTAAGAATCTTATATAGGTTGAATTAAGGGATTATGTAAGTAGGCGCTTTAGTAAACATTTATGTTGACACTAACAATCGTACATGTAATATACAATACTAGAAACTAATTAACAATTTCGTTAACAAATCACGTTAACAACCTTGTTAATAAAACACAAGGATTAGCACATTAACAAATTCGTTAAAAGGTCTCTTTATCGATCAAGACTATTACTAAGGTGATAATTGGTTTCTCCACTACTACCTGCAAACGCAAAAACAGCGGTTGGTAGTGGTTATTGGCGTTTTGTAATAATCACAACAACCGCTATGAACCGCTCAATACCACTCTGTACCGCTCTATATCGATAAAAATCAAAAGCTCATTTCCGCCAGCGTTTGCGATTGCGGGCGGTTGCGGATTGGAAAAAAAAATCTCCAGATTTAAAATTTTAAACTAGGATAATTATTAAAATTAAATTTATGAATAATTTAATTAAAACGAAAAGTAAATAATAAAAATAAATTTAAATAAGAAAAAAAAGTTATGATTTGATTTTGATGTTTTTCATTTTAAACTAATAAACATTTTAATTCATAATTATCTGTTGAAGCATTTTATATTCTTATTTTTGTGACTTTATATTATGCTCAATGTTTATGAATAATAGATTATTTGTGATATTTAATTTATTTATATAAGATTCCAAAAATAATTAAATTCGTTGAAGACAAATTTTAAAATTTTATCTACATTTATTAGTTTTTAAATTCTAAAATTTAAAGAGGAAATTTGGACCAATATTATATAAATTACTCATATTTTGAAAACTAACTCTTTTTAAAAAGTGTTGGAAAACTAATATTTTTAATATTCAAAATTACTAAAATACCCTCAGTTTCTTTAGATATTAAAATTCATTCATCTTATTTAAGAATTATTTAAATGAAAAAGAATTATGTTATTCTAAAGATAATTATAAATAATTAATTTTATTTTATATAACAAAAAAGAGAAGAAAAAACACTGCAGCGTGAGCCTATCAAATCTGAATAAAATCTACAAATATATATTTAGAAGAACTTATTTGAAATTTAACATCTCATAAATATAGAACGTGAGTTAACTTTAACACATTCCATCATTTTTTTTTATTATGAATGAAGCGTGAGTTTTTCTTTGTTCTAAAATGATATTTATGTGTATCTATTGTTTGATTGATATTTATGATAAATATGAATATATTTTCAAAATAACATGTGTTTATCCAACTTTAAATATTTATTAAAAAATATTTAAACTATTTTTCGAAAATATCTTATATATATATATAAGTTCAATATATATCTCCTATATATAAATTCAATATATATCTTAATTAAATAAGAAATTGTTTTTTTCTCTCATTGTAAACAATTTGGTAATATCAAACCAACCCACCCAAATTTAAATAACTGAACAAAAAGAAAATAATATTATTCATAATATTTTCGAATTTTGTTTATAATTCATATTTATTTACTAATGTTTTGTTAAAATAAAATTAAAATAGTCTTTTTACATATAAAAAATGTATTTTTCAAAAAAGAAAAAAAAAGTTATGGTATTTTTTAAATATCTAAACATAAATAGAGTATTTTTCAAAGAACTCATAATTAAATATTATATTTATTTTAGTAAGTTTTTGGTTCAAACGCTTTTGCATCCTCTAGCCAGCCAGTCAAAAATATCCCGCAAACGCAACCGCAGGGCCGTGCCTATTATAGAAAATAAGAAGCATTGGCCTACGGCATCAAATTTTAAAAACACATTAGGAAGGCATGTTCACAAATATTTTATTCCATGTAGTTTAGGCATCCCCCAATTTTAATGCATCTTAAAGTTAATCTATGTTTCTTCTAAAATTTTTGGTTTTTCTTTCTTTATATTCCACTACATTGACTCTTCCTTCTTCAATTTTTTACCAACTCCTTTTTATCTATTCATTTCCACTTATACTTCTTCTAAACTTTCTAAAATACATATGTATTATATACAATGCCACATTTTGTAAAGTCAAATTTGTATAAGTTTATGTATATTATTCACAAAAGAAGTTTTATCTTTGTAAGAAAATTAAATTTTAAACTATAGTTTTTTATTACATAAATATATCTAAACATTAAATTATATATTCTTATATTTTGCCTATGGCATCAAAAATCTTTGGCACGGTTCTGCGCAACCGCTATAAATTGCTATAACAGTCATACAAACAGCTTAATTACGTTTTTAATCGCAAACTCCCGCTTCCGCAAACTCCCGCAACCACAACCGCAGCGTTTAAACTAATCAGACCTAAGTCTGAGGCCATGACAAGTATTTTCATAGGCCTAGTGCAATAGTTCCAATTTTGCAAGAATAAACAACAGAAATTGCAAATAAGACCTTAAAGTTTTGAAAAGGAACCTAAAATGACATACATTTTCAAAAAACAAATTTGTCTTGGGGAAATGCACCTTTGACACATGCTAAAGGCCATGTCTGAGTATGAGAATGCAACATCTAGATATGTTGTAGTAAATTATGAATCCCAAGTAGGATGAAGTAAATTGTTCACTCCTAATTCTTATGACGTGTTTTAGTAAATTATTAATAATAAAATATTTTTTTTCTAATAATATATTAAACTTTTTGTTTAACTATTTCAGTAAGAACTAATAAGAAGTTTACTTATTCATTAGAAAACAAATTTATTTAATTCTGCCATTTTCAGCCAGCTTCATCTATTACCATTTAAATCTTAAATTGTTTCCAGAAATTATTAATAAATTTGGATAGACTCAAATATATTGATATTACTAGGGGTGAACCACGCTTTGCCATGAATTTATATTGTTATGTTAGTTTTATTATTTTTCCGCAAATTTAATATTTTTGCAAAAATATTATACACATATTAGTTAAATATAATTAGAGTTATGAAATGTTTTAGTACCGTTTTGTTTCATCTGGTTCCATTTCGTTCATATTCATCATGTACGTTCTTTCCCATCCTATCCGTCATATATGTCCCGTCCCGTCCAATCTCATCCTATCCCATTATGTTTCTTTCCATTTTGAAATGTCCAATTCCATTTATTCTTATCATGTTCCCTATATATAATTAGGGGTAGGCATAATTATGTCCCATTCTATTCCTTTTCATCTTGTCTCGTTTTTTTCCGTCCCGTTCATCATGTCCGCCCCATCTAGTCTCATTCTATCCTATTATGTTCCTTTCCATTTTGTTATGTCTCTGTCTCATCTCTAAATATAATTAAGGGTAGGTAAAATTCTCGTCCCGTCCAATCCTGTCACATTTTGTTTCTTTTCATTCCGTCCCGCCCAACCTTTTCGTCTTGTCATGTCTCATCATGTTCTTTTCGTTTTTCCCATTCGGCTCCTAAATATAATTAGAGGTAGGCTCGTCCTGTCATATCTCGTTCTTTTCCGTTCTTTAAATATCGTATTTTCACTTAATATAACAAGAAGTAAGCAAAATTCTCCTCTTCTCCGGTTCTTTTTTTTGTCTCTTCATGTTCGACCTCGTCTCATTTCATCCCAAAATACTTTAAAAATCAGTGTTCTTCCTATAATATGTTTTCTATTATTATTATTACTAAATAATAGTTTTGTAAATCTATACATAAAATTTCTCTCTTTTTTCTAAATGACTTTTCATATTCAGACTATTATAGTAATAAATGATAAAATTAATATAAAAAGAAAATATCATATAATAAGTTGATATGCTAAGGTGTCACAATATTAAAATTCTTCTTTGCTGATGTGACAGCACCAAAAGAGAGCAAACTCTACTTTTTATATATAAATATATTTAACTTAAATATATATTATATATTTTAGAGTCAAATATATTGATATTATTTTGTCAAAGAAAACCCGAAAAATGAAAACAAATCTTGTGGTATTTGTTGACTAATAGATCTATTAGTCAACAAATACCACAAGATTTGTTACCATTTTTCTTTGACAAAAAGAATATCAATATATTTGACTCTAAAATATAAACATAAAGTTAAGTTATATATTTAATTTATATATTTTCTAGAAAACAAAATCTTGCTCTATTTAATTTTTGAAGATTCTTTGTCAAGATTTGGATTATATACTTAATATAGAGTCAAATAGATTGGTCATAATTAATGATTTGCAGAAAACAATCATGTATAAGAATGACTAGTCCTTTTCCTTTCAAAAATCTATTTTCTTGTGTAAGAGTTATCATCTATATAAAAAAATCTTGTTGCAAGAATCTATTACAAATTTGACTCTAAAATATATAACATAAAGTTAAGTTATATATTTAATTTATATATTTTCTAGAAAACAAAATCTTGCTCTATTTAAGTTTTGAAGATTCTGTGTCAAGATTTGGATTATATACTTAATATAGAGTCAAATAGATTGGTCATAATTAATGATTTGCAGAAAACAATCATGTATAAGAATGACTAATCCTCTTCCTTTCAAAAATCTATTTTCTTGTGTAAGAGTTATCATCTATATAAAAAAATCTTGTTGCAAGAATCTATTACAAATTTAAATTTGAGAATAACTATTTAGATGATTCTAAAATGGGCATATTCTACACACTTTTAAGGATCTACGATAGACATGTGGTCGTGGTTTCACGTGCACCAAATTATCTTTGACACGTGAGACCACAACAAACCGCCGGACTTGCAGATGCTGAAAAAACTCGTGTAAGTTTGCATCTAATCTTTATTCCTCTTTATACCAAAAAACCGATCCAGATTCAAAATTACTAACCTAATCATATTCTTGGATTCTTCTAAATCACACCATCTTAATTTTGATAATTTCTATGATCTTTTATTCTATCATACTCTCTTAATTTTTGATGATTTATTCACTTATTTGTAGAATAAAGAGAGCTTATAACTGAATTTTTAATATTTTTTGGACTGTATTTAGATTTTGGGGCAGATTTGTGAAAACAAAATAAATCCGGAAACAATTTGTTATTAATGTTTTTTTAAATATAAATGAGAGAGAAACCAATAGTGGAGATGCTGTCATGCTACTGATTTTGTTTTCCTTTAAAAAAAAGATTGATTGAAATTTTGTTGATTTGATATAATATATACATCGTGTGCTCCTGCTAATGAACTTGTTATTTTACTTAGGATTTTTCCGCACACTACAAAGCTGTAGAAGATGAATATTATGGAACTGTGAAACATCCCGAGATTGTGCACATACATTCCAATATTCAGGCTTATCTCAGGTTAATAAATTCTAACTTTTCATAAACCAACAATATCTGATTAAATTATATGATAGAATAAACAGTAAAATAATAATATAAACCATGAATACGTGAAACGATGTTCTACCATCGTTATTTCAACTTCCGTCGCCGGCGGAAGGATTCTTCCGGATTTCTATCTCGGCCACCACCTTTTATTTCAAATCCTCGACTGCTTAATCTTCTGCTGCATTGTTAAGGTGTTTTCACCGGTGAGCTCCTCTGCCTATTCCCGTCTCACCGATATGTTTCCATCGTTCCTCCATCAGTCCGCCTCAGATCTGTCTTCATTCACTTGGTTCTCCAACCAGCCGCTGTTAGATGGTCCTGTTCCCTCACACCGAAGCTATCGCCAACTCTTCCTCCACATTAGTCATCGATCTTCTCAGCTGTGTGTTTAGGTTGTGCTAGTGTTGATCAGTCACCTTCCCAAGTTCTACCAGTTATTAAGTTGCCAATAGAAACTTTGATCAGCTCATATTCAAGTCTCTAGACCCTGACCATGAGGGTCCGTTCTTTTCAAAAATTTCCACTAAGAAGATAGATTTTCTTTCAACTTCCACTTTCCTCCACGTAAATTATTTATCAAAATTTTCCACGTCGATTTTCGTCGTTTTCAAAGTCGATAAAATGTACCATCTCCCAAACAGAATTGTTATTTTAGGTAGCGATTTTAATGGAACCATAAAATGCAACATGTTTTGTTTCGAGGAGCCTAAGAGGTATGAGCTGTCTTTCAATACCACAAGTTTCCAGCTTTATGGTGAATGTTATGTTGATGCATCTCGTTGGAGATGGATTGTGCCACCCTCATCTTAAGCCATGTCTATTTAAGATTAGCCCATCTGACAAACTGACAAAACCCTAGCGGTTTGTGTAAAAAGGAACAAGGTCGGCTAAAAAAAAGGAATCCTCCATGCAAAAAAGGAAAGATAAGACCAAAAAATGCAACAACTTAGGTTTTGAAGATTCCACGTTTTCACTTTAAAAATATGATTCTGCTATTTTTTACCACTCACATTATTCATCAATTTTACACGTTTTCACATATTTGAAAAATGATTCCGCTATATAGAATTATCGTACTTGTTGAAAATATAACTAGAAAAAAATAAAACGTGATTAATATATATTGTTTTTTGAACAACTCGTGATTAATATACTAAAACTAGCTTTTCTGCGTTTATAACTTTTGATAAAAAAAATTGTATTCTGTCCAGTTTATTCTGCAAACACTTATTCACTTATTCCGTTATTTTGCTATTCTTCTGACATAGCAATCAGGCCCTAAGAAGTATGGACCTTCTTTCAAATTCAGTAGTCAATTTACTGCTTTCCAGCTCTACGTCAGGTGCTTTGAATCTCTTTTATTGTTTAACTATCTTTTATAAAAGGATCTCTCTTAAGTTCGCTTTCATTTACGTTCAATAGAAAAACAAACCTCTCATTCATAATTGTCTACTATCATTTAATACTCTTAGCTTTAACACCACCATCTTCCCTGGTTTCTCCGTGTTCTGCAAGTAAAACATTCTTGCAATCACCGAAAAACTTTGGTAACCCTTCTAAACCTTGTAATTAAAGTGGAGGAAGTTTATACATTTTTTTTAGATTACCATATCACAACCAACAAAAAAAAAGCAGAAACTCTTTAGGTTATTACCATTAGAGTTAGATCTATTTCTGCGAGCCTCTTTCTTCTTGTCTCGTTTGCTCTTCACCACGTGAAAAGTATTTGAAACTTTTTAAACAAAGCAGCATTATAAAAACTGAAATTGAACTAGCAGATGTATAAAAACACATTCAATTGATTACACAACCAAAAACAAAGAGAAAACTCATGAGTTTTAATTTTTGTTTGGATAACTAGTAACAATAAAGATTCAACAATATCTAAAACAACGTTACTATTTCAAATAATATAAGGGGGGGAAAAGCTCAAGTTTTGACATTTTCTTACAGAAGTTTTAACTTTTTAACATGTAATACGAAATTCTTCAAAAGTTTAAGAGAATCTCTTGAAAAGTCTTTTAAAGTTTTTGATTTTATATTGGAGACTTTATGGATATTATATTTCAAGCAAATTAAAACTAAAACCTCCCCCAAACAAATTTACAAAAAAATAATATGTAAGTTTGAAGAAATAAGCAAAACCTTGAAAAAGGAGACGATTAACAGTTTCATCAGGATCCATATCGCACTCCACAAACATCACATAGATCTCTAACTCAGAACAATTCACGATCTCCTTCAAACTCTCAACAACCTTTCTCGAAGACGCCAGAATATTCGCATTTGCGTTACTAACGTCACTACTATCCCCCATTTTTCTCTCTTTCCGGATTACGGGAAAACAGACGAATCAGATATGAGGAAAACTTCTATGACTCGCGATTTCTTTTTGGCTTCCTTTGAGCATAAGTAGAACAAAAAGAAGATTTTTCTTTCCTCATACTCAAAGGAAACCAAAAAAAAATGAGAGCGGTAAAAGTTTTCAGATCTGATTTGTCTTTTTTCCCCTAATCCAGAAAGAAAGAGAGAAAATGGGCAATAGAAGCGACGTCGTTAGTAACGCAAATGCAATATATCGGCGTCTTCGAGAAAGGTTGTTGAGAGTTTGAAAGAGATCGTGAATTGTTCTGACTTAGTGATCTATGCTATGCTTGTGGAGTGCGTTATGGATCATGACGAAACTGTTAATCGTTTTCTTTTTCAAGGTTTTGCTTATTTCTTCCAATCCATATTATTTTTTGTAATTTGTTTGGGGAGGTCTTAGTTTCCAATTTGCTTGGAATATAATATCCAAAAAATCTCCAATATAAAATCAAAAAATTTAAAAGAGTTTTCGAGATAATATTCTCTTAAGCTTTTGAAGAATTTCTTATTAATTAAATGTTAAGAAATTTTAAGAAAATGTCAAAACTTGAGTTTTTTCCCCTTTATATTATTTGAAATAGTGAGGTTTTTTTGGATTTTGTTGAATCTTTATTGTTATACGTTATCGAAAAGAAAAAAAAACCCATGAGTTTTCTCTCTATTTTTTGGTTGTTGAAGCAATTGAATATGTGTTTTTATATATCTACTAGTTCAATTTCAGTTTCTTATAATTCTGCTTCGTTCAAAAAAAATTCAAATACTTTTCAAGTGGTGAAGAGCAAACGTAACAAGAAGAAAGAGGCTCGCAGAAATAGATCTAACTCTAATGGTAATAAGCTAAAGAGTTTCTGCTCTTTTTGTTGTTGGTTGTGATATGGTAATCTACAAAAAATGTATTAACTTGTTGTTATGTATATTGCTTTTAGGCATAACGAGTTAAGTGGAAGAAGGAAATTCTCACCCATGAATTGATTGTATGCACTGTCTAAATGGGATAGTTTCGGTAAGTTGTCAAATGAAACACGAATATATCCAGCTTAAAATTTAGGTTTCTCAGTTTGGTTAGGTTTGAATTAACCTACTAAATTCATTGTTAGAGGTGAAATTAGCACATTTCCTTGAGTTTGTCACCATTAGTAAAATCTTAAAGACCCGGCCCGACTTTAAACCTAATCTCCTCAACAAGATGGCAAGTCTTGGGAAAAATGCACAATCTTTGTGAAAATGTAAAAAAAGGCTTATGCCGACTCGAAGAATAGAAATCAAAAACAATAGGAAGTTTTTCAATTCGACAAAGAGGAAGGTATTCATCAAGAAGCCGACCTCTTCTCGCTATATAATGAACACCCCCATTCCTGGAAAATGATCCGAAATTAGCTGTAAGAACCCTAGGCAGTAGCATTCGCTTTCAGCTTTCTCTTGTTTTTCATTCTCGTTGTTGACGAGACAAGACCCTTTTGTACTCTTTCGATTCTCTTCGAGTAAATGCATCCCAGTTCCCAAAATCTCTATCTTCGATACTCATCGCCGACTTATGCTATCTCTGATCTCACATTCATTATACGAAAGGTCAAGATGTGTGAGATGAGAAAGGTTGCCTAACGAAGAAGGAATCTCTTCATAGAGATCGCAAAATGAAAGAGTTAGGTTACGAAGATAATGGAGTTTGAAAAGACCTAAGGTAAAGTGAAATCACCTCGCCAGATTTATCATCACATGTGACGCCCTCCCAAGAACAGCAATCTTTACTCTTGTTCCATGAACTTAAAGATGTACTAAGGTCAAATGAATCAGATTCGATTACCGGAAACTCGTGTTTGAACTCCAGAAGAGCATCCCTCTGGTCATGATGGCAATAGTGGAGCATAGGAGGAGAAGCAAGAGTTATAGAACGAAGGAAACCAAGAAGACGAAATACAAGGTAACAACAATACCATAAAAGCAATAAGATTTGTGTGGAATCGTCATAACTCTTTATCTCTTTATTTCTTCTTCTCTCTTTTGTGTTTGTCTGGAAGTAATAGTGTTTTTTTTATATATATGATAATGGCTTATGTAGCTCTTTTTTAAGAGATTGTATATCTTTTTACGAGAATGGCTTATGTAGCTCTTTTTATTGAAAACTCAATTTGTCTTGACTTTGGCAAGTCTTGCGTCAAGTCAAGTCGTCGGATAAGGATTATGGTGTCAAGTCTTGCAATGATTTGTGCCACTTGTCTCCAAACTTTCCACATAGATTGACTCAAGTCGTCGGATTCGGTTGATTAATAGTTGACTCTTTAGTCTATTACCAGTCAAAGCCCACTGCAATGAACAAAGACACAACAACTGTCTCATAATTATGTTTTAGTATTTTTAGAGAAAGTAACTACAAAACAGAGAGATGATAATAAGACAAAGTAGTTTCATTAGGGTTGATTCAGATTTACAAAGTAACTACAAATCCAAAGACAATGTAACTACGTAACTGAACCTGTTACAGTTTGATAATAAGACCAAGTAACTAGAAAACTAAAAACTGTAACAGAACTTGTGTCAATCCGAATTAAACCTGTTTTGCATCAAAAACTTATAATGAAACCAAACCTTCCTTGATCAGAAACTCAGAGGTGAAGATGTCAATCTACCTGTAATGTTGAGATATGCAAAATTTCGACGTGGGAAATTTTGGTAAGGAAGACTAAAAACGACGTGAAACCAGACTAAATCACCAAAAGCAGATTCCAGATAACGACATGACACCATACGTTAAAGAATCTAACTATGGAGTCAAAATTTCAAATATTCGTAGGAGGACGTTTCTGTTGCATTTTCAATTTAAGACACCAAAGAAAATAATTATACACATATAAAATAGAAAATTACATTTGTACAACACACACATACCATACACATATGCTTCACAAACGCTTAAAAAGAGAGGGTGGTATTCATTTGGCGACTATTTTGGGCTTGTTCCGACCAAAGTTTTTCACGAACCACTTGTGTTTGTATGAAGATAAGATATGTCCAATCACCAATCCGCAGAACACACCAGGTGCATAGGCTATCCCCGCTGCTATCCAACTAATCACTTCTTCTTCTGCCTCCGAATAATCTCTGATTCTTGTGGTGTAGGATTCGAGGCATGATGAGCTTCTCCACATACATCTTCGAGACCGTAGAGTCTGAGGTTGTCCATGAACACTGAACAATTCTGCCTTTGAAACTGCGTGCCTCGTGGTATTAGACCTTCGAGCTTGTTATGGGAGAAGTTCATGACTGACAAAAAGGAGAGGTTGCCAAGATCTCGAGGAATCTGACCAGACAGTTGATTCCGGGATAGGTCTAACGCCTCGAGATTTGTCAGATTTACCAATGATTGAGGTATATTGCTTGTGAATGCATTACCTGACAAGTTGAGAAGACGCAGTTCCTTCAACAATCCAATAGAATTAGGGATCTTTCCATAAAATTTGTTCCCTGAAAAATCAATAGCTCTGAAGTCACTCCGGATCTGCTCAAATTTTGTATCGACTCCTTTACTCACCATTTCCATGGAAATACGGTAAGAATAATTACTTTGCATGTATTCGTCATCTTCTTTGTTTATCATGGTCATTTGACTCCAGCTGGAAAAATAGAAAGGTGGCAAAGTTCCAGTGAAGTCGTTATGTGATAAATCGATGACTCTTTAAACTTTGGAATCCAATGGAGACATTGGGATGATACAAGGGCCCGTAGGTAGAATTGATTTGATCGTAGGATCAAGACATTTAATGACGGCAGAGAACCCAACCAAGATGGAAACTCGTCCTTGATTCTGTTGCTTTCAACACTCAAAAGCTCCAAGGAAATGCAGTTGATCAATGATTTTGGAAGTTTCCCCTTTAACTGGTTCCCGCTGACGTCAACTATCTCTAACCTGGTGGCATTGACAAACAAATCTGGAGGAAGAACTCCACTGAGATTGTTGTTTTGCAAATTCAGCTCTTCAAGATTATTAATGGTATTCCTCAAACATTGAGGGATGGAGCCGCTGAAGCCATTGTTAGACAAATCTAAGAGCAGTGTCGATCTAAGCTTGCAGATCCAATGCGGTAATATAATGTACCTCGGAAGAGATTTGAACTAAGGTCCAACTGCTCGATAAGTGTTAAACCGGAAACTTGGAATGATTTTTCAAAACTGCTGAAAGAGTTGTGAGAAAGCCTCAACTCCAATACGATGCTCGAGTAAGAAACCTGGTATTTCGCCTTCCAACTTATTGTTGGAAAGAAGAAGATGCTCGAGTTTGACTAAATTTGATTTGGGGATTGGTCCAGTGAAATTGTTGTGGCTAAGGTCGAGATAACCCAGGTTGACCAACTTTTGTATAGATTCGGGGATTGGGCCAGTGAAATTGTTGTCACTAAGAATTAAAGTTTCAAGATTTGTTGGGAAAATTTGAAATGGGTCTGGGGACATGCCCAGTGAATTTGTTGTGACTAAGGTCCAGACTCTGAAGCATAGAGGACGAAGATGCATTCCTAAATTCTATAGGTCCCTTGAACTGGTTTTCCCACAAACTAACCAATCTTAAACAAGGAATCACAAACAAGGACGTAGGAAAATTCCCGGAAATAGAGTTTCCACTCACATCAAAATACTCCAAACTGTGGGATTCACTCAGAGGGAAAATTTCACCCGTAAATTGATTGAATGATATGTCTAAATGGGACATTTTGGTTAAGTTGGCAAATGGAAGGGGAATATTTCCACTGAACTCGTTAAAGCTAAGGTCTAGGTATCTTAGTTGGGTTAGGTTTCCGACTGAAGCCAGAACCTCGCCTATTAAATAATTATTCCAAAGTTGAAGATGTGTGAGATGAGAAAGGTTTCCTAATGAAGAAGGAATGTCTCCATAAAGATAGCAATCGCCAAGAATTAGCTTACGAAGATAACGGAGTTTGAAAAGACCACTATTTGGTTTCAAAGAGTTGTTGAGAGGGGTGGACATAAGGTAAAGTGAAATCACCTTGCCAGATTTAGCATCATACGTGACACCCTTCCATAGACAGCAATCACTACTCTTGTTCCATGAACTTAAAGATGGATTTGAGTTGGATTCATGTACCGGAAACTCTTGTTTGAACTCAAAAAGAGCGTCCCTCTGGTCATGGCGGCAGTAGTGGAGCATAGGAGGAGAAGAAGCGAGAGTGTGGAGAACGGAGGAAGCCAAGAAGAAGAAATACAAGGTAACAACAATACCAGAAAAGCAATAAGATTTGTGTGGACGTGGAATCGTCATTACTCTTTCTCTTCTTTTTTTTTCTTCTTTCTTTTGTGTTTGTGTGGAAGTGATATGTTTTTATGATTATGGCTTATTGCTTTTTAAAGACAAAATAAAAACTCATTGTCAATTGACTTTGGCAAGTCTTGGGTCAAGTCGTCGGAAAAGGTTTGATTTATCATTTTCCAGTTAATTTGTGCCACTTGTCTTAAAATTGTCCTCATACATCAATTGTTTTTTTGTCTTTCTGTCGATAATTGCGGACCGATGACTCAGGGATGGTTAAGTTGATCAATCACTAAGCAGGAAGGTCGTAGAATCTGTTAACAAGATTTTTCTTTGATATAAAGTGGCTCCAATCTATCACAAGCTTGACAATTCTTGTGATAGATTGGAGCCACTTTGGATGGCAATTACAGCTGAGGATGGTAATTATCTGCATCAACATCTTTGGCTTAGCTTTACAATTCATCATTACATTCCCTTAGCTTTGTTTGATTTTGGAGATTTTTTTTAGTAGTCGTACTGTTTTAGTTTCACCGTTAAAGTTCACTCTTAAGACTTAAATTATGTACAGTACAGTCAATCTAGATTTGAACAATTTGTATCTTGCATCAACCTTAAGAAAATTCCTTTGATCATTCGAAGTTTTGGCATCAAGAATCGCGGTTGAATATGGAGCTGCTGGGATTCTAGTTACTAACTAATGGAGCTAGCTCGTCACCTATATTATGTCCTTGCAACTATTATGGCTCTTGAAGAAGATAGGAAGATGTTGCAAATGCTAAAAGACGAGTTCGAGCTGACAATGGCACTAAGACCGATTGGGACTTTCCTCATTACCTCCCGACCAAGCTATAAGGAAACTTTATTGAGTTATATGTTGGATTAATGATCCAATAATGTATTTCCCCATCAAACTTTATAATCGAAAATTTATCTGAGTGAAATTATTTTCTTTTGTAGAGATAGTATTCAAATGTTAAAATCAAAATATTTATCTACAATATACCGTTTTTAAAAAAAATTGCAAAACAAAGCCCTCACATTCCAATTTTATACCTTCTCACATAGCAAGAGCGACGTGTGTGAGAAGCAAGCGTGTTACAGACTCTCATTCTCTGTGATTTAATTAGGAGAAGAAGATTTTTGGTAGGGATGACTTTAAAACGACGTGAACTAATGGTTTCCATGAAAGAGACGAATGATAAAATCTAAATCACCAAAAGCATCTAGCATTATGATATAACGACTTCAAACCATACGTTAAGTAATTATTCCACTACAAAAACTACAGAGTCTATAATTCAATCATTCTTATTATCAGAAGCTGTGATTTGATGTAGGACGAAGTTTCTGACTGTTTTTTTCAATTTAAGATACTAAAGCAAGTTTATTACAAAACCATAAGATAGAAAATTATATTTGGAGAACACTGAACACACATACATTAAATGGCACTTCTTGTGAATGTTTTGGGATTTTTTCCGACCGAAGTTTTACATGAACCACTTGTGTTTATGTGAAGAGAAATTATACTACCCAGTCACTATCCGCAGAACAGACCAGGTCCATAAGCGGCTCCGAAATCCGCAAATTCAGAACATGAGTTTCTCCATATACATCTTCATCAACATATTTTGCTTGTAAACTTGTGGTTTCACAGATTCACGCGCGCCCCAACGTCCCAACCATCACAATTCATCTTTTACTTTCCATTAGCTTTGTTTGCTGTTGTAAACTTGTAGTTAAAGAGCCATACTCCATTTTAAGGAATTGGCCCTTGGCGCTTCAGGTGCCTAATGTCTTTGTAAGTTCATCCGTCACACACTCTTTAGGCTTTACCTCTTGTAAATTTCCCATGTTTTCTCTCGTTGCTTTCAAATCAATCCCTTAAAATAACTTTTTCATATTGTGCCCCAAACTTTTTCATTTTGTTAAAAACAAAGTACAAACATCTGTTTTCTTTTGTTCTTTCCTGGGCCTCCAGGCTATATCATATGCTGCACTTGAGACTTTGAGTACTCTCACCGATCATGTTGTAATCCACTTATCCACGCTGTTTATTTGTTTAATAAGGTTCATAGTAAGTGATGAGGAGCTTCTTATTTATAGGAATCCTAAGTTGATTTCTTCGACCTAGATTTCCTTTTCTCTTTAGAAAATCTTCTAGTTTTTCTCTATCTCTTTCTAATTTTGTGGATATTCACTTCGATCCTCAAAGATATCTCTTTTCCTTGATGAGGTTGCACGACTGGACCTTCATTAATTAATCATTAATTGGCTGTTTTGGGATTTTTCCGAGCAAAGTTTTACATGAACCACTTGTGTTTATGTGAAGAGAAGATTTACCAAATCACCAATCCGCAAAACACACCAGGTCCATAAGCTATTGCCGCTGCTATCCAACTAATCACTTGTTGCATGCATTGGCTCCCATAAATCCGCAAATTATTTTGGTGTGGGATTAAGAACATGGGTTTCTCCACATACATATTTTGCTTAGTTTTTGTGGCTTCACACAGTCACGTACGACCCAACCATCACAATTCATCTTTTACTTTCCCTAAGCTTTGTTTGATGTGTAGTTAACTAGCCATATAACCAAAACTCCATTTTAAGGCATTGGCTCTTGGCGCTTCAGGTGTCTTTGTAAGTTCATTCGTCACACACTCTTTGTAAGTTCATTACTTACATCAGATTTAGTTTTCAGTGGTAGTTATTTTCATCTAGTATAGAGAATTGTAGTAGCAAAATGGCTACATTAACCAAAATTTTATTATTTTCATTTACAAAAGAAAAATATAGTAACAATAAATTGCTTCCCTAATAAGAAAGATGGATATGTGTGGACATTTACAAGAACTAGTCAACGAATCATCCCAACTCTCTATACGATGAATGTTTTGCTTTAGGACGTACGATTGACTGCGTGAGACAAACCATGCGGGTCTTATCAGCAGCATAACGGAAGAGCCAGAAATTTTTTAAGATTTTGCTACATAACTATACGAGAGTAGAGGCGACGACAAAGTTTTTCGAAAATTTTCAAGCTTATCGTCTACATTATGTAATTTTGTCCTAGCTGCGTTAGCTCGAGCATCATGCACCCGTGGCTTGCATTTTTCTTCGTAGACACCTCTTCTCTAGCAACGAGGAAGAGACTAGAATACAAATTTCATCTGCTTTAGTCTCTAGTCCCAGATACGGACCTTAACGGGTTTAAATGATTTTCACTAGTATCCGAATACAAATTTCAAATTTCAAATTTCTTTTCCCACATAAAACGTTGAATCATATATATGAAAAGGGAAGGACCCTCTCCATATATTGGACACTTGGATACAGGAAAATAAGCCACCTGTCTTTCAAAGTTTTTGGCTATTCTAATTCTGTATTTTTTTATGTTTCGTCTGTCTTTAAGTTGAGTGTAAATGGCTCTTTAAACCTCCTATTATGGCTAAATCGTGTTCATTTATACCTTTAATCTTTTAATGTGATTATGCGTCAATCTAAAATCTATACTCACCTCCTCATAAGGGTTTGAATCCCTCTCTTCGATCCTATCTGACTTTTCATCTTTCGACTTTGCAACATCTTTTTCATTAGGCCTTCATCGTCCCACGGCGTTTATTGTTTAAAGTTACAGACTAGGCTTCCCGTGGCGGATCTCACGAAAACTAAAGAGCAACAACGAAATCTATGGGACTTGATAGGTGATGGATCGGTTGGTTAGTGTTCAAGTAAGATTCAGTTTGTTTCGTTTCTGTTTTGAATTTCACCTTTACAGCTTCTTTTTTCATTGTGCTCAAACTTGAGATTGTATGCTTCATATGCTAGAGAAAGAAAAATTGTGCTCTCATATTAAGTTATTAACTTTGTTATGATTTATTGGATTGAAAAAACATCTCGTGCTTCTTATATTTGTTGTGGTTTCTCTTTTCTGTGTAGTTCTGCGTTGGAATGAATTCATATTCAATTTCCCCCCAAATCCGGTTTCAGAGTTTGAAATGACGGATGCTGACAATAAGAGCATGCTTTGACTGTAGAAAGGTTTCTTTGAGTTGAGCTTCTGAGAGTGTACATTTGCCAAGGAGAAACAATAAGTCTCTGAACTCATGTTGTTTTCACATGAGAACCACTAACATTTCTTAATTTTTAAATCTACATCAGGAATAAGTAGGAGGTCTTTGCAGGCAATCTCTGGCTAACTGTGAGGCACAAGAAATAAACATTCCAAACATTAGCTGGCTATGCAAGAATGAAAGAGATTGCTCTGTCTCAAGGCCATAGACAGCTTCAAACAGTTCGATAATAGGTGAGGTGAGCTAAAATTGATGCAAAGAGGGGATGATGCTTTGGATCTCTGTCCCACTTGCTGGTTTCTCGAGAATCTAATTTATTTGCTGGAGGACTGTAAGATTACATAACCACCATGATTTTATACTTCTCTGAGATCATCGGTACGATCGGGTTTTTCTTGGCCTTGTTGTTTGGTGATAAGTTATTTCAAATGCTGAGCTATCTTCTCAGTTAAGTAATAAAAACAAAGGAAATAAATTAAAGTGACACAAGAAGAGCTAGCCTATATGTCGGGTTTCATGATCCATCACTTCGCTTTTTTCCTTTTACCATATGATTATCATTTTGCCTTCATGATCCATCACTCCTTAAGAAATGTCTTCACTTAATTTACCAGAAAAAAGAAAAGAAATGGTCTTCGGTTTGAAAAGCCATGGAGGATATAATACTACGAGGAGAACGAGTTGCAAAGAGCTAATTGATGAGGTTGGAGTTGAAAGGGAATGAAGAGATAAAAAAAAATCTGTGATATTTGTCGATTCTTTTATGTTAGGTTCAGCTCCTTAAGCAAGGTGAATGGAATCTATAAAGTCCGAGTTGTTTTTGCTCTCGAGTAAGTTCATTTTTATTTGTTAAAAGAAATTCTTCAAGCCTTTTATATATGATTCGAAAATTATATGAAATAAAATATCCAATAAAGAATTTGTATCAGGAAAAAAACCTGCGCGTATGCGCGGGCATAGGTCTAGTATCTATATGAATTAGAGTTCTTATTATTAGTTGCTTTGATAAAGTAGTTTCGAGACGTTTCTGATTTGGAACTATATATGGAACAGAACAGAACTGATGAGCTTAATATATGGGTGTACCCTCACTGTATGACTATTTGTTTTGGATGACGACCACAAGGTCCAAATAATTTGGATGAAAACGAAAATGTTACAACGTGGTTGCATTAACCATGCAACGTTTGTAAACACCATGAGGACCATGACATCATCATCATCATACATTCATCTGATCTGACAATCCCACCGATTGAGTCCATATATTTAGACATACATACGTATATATATCGAGTTTCATTGCGCTTTTACAATATAGTGACTTATATTTATTCATTTTGGTCAACAATATACTGACTATATACTACTAACTAGTTATACTGACTTATACATTTAACATACGTGGCTTCACTTAATACCACGGATTCGTGCCCATCAATATACAAATTACGAAATCTATGGATTATTCCAACAGTCTTTTGCTGGTTTCGAGTGTTTTCTATTTACATATACATACGAGAAATCTACATTTGATTCTATGATCGTCATTTCTACAGTTTCGTCATTGCTTAGTCAGTCTTAGTCATCTTTTTATAGTAGTAGTACAGCTAAGTTTATATATTTGCTATAATCCTATATACAGAGTCAATACATGCATGAACGCAAATGATCCTAGTCAGGACTCAGGACTCAGGACTCAGGACCCATATATATAAATATTAGTTTTTTAAAGTACTTTTTTTTAGTTCTTATGTAAATGCTCAATCACGGCTAGTGTTTGTATATGATGATGATCATGCAACTGAATTTTGTTCTCTCTAATTTTCCTGAACGTTTGAAAATCTTTCTGTTCTTTCACATATGTTTTGGCAAAAGCCAAATTACACTGACAATCTAACCATTACCAACTAGGACTTGGGATAATCGATAATATTTTGAACCTATCAAAATTTTCTAATCTATCAAAACATTAAAAAGTACAATAAAATTATTATACTTGATCCACGAGTTCACTTGAGTCCACAAATGTGCCATGAAACCCATACGGCACTCTTGACGGTAGTTTAATCGTAGCTTCAAGCTTTAAATCAACGGCGTTGATAATCTGAAGCTCCGACGTCTCTTTCTCTTCGTCATGAACGTGACAGAAAATGTAACCGTCATCTTCATTTTCTCCGCCGTCACCGGAGCCATTAGGCAAGAAAAACGGTTCCCCGCCGTACTTCTCTCCGCCGTAAATGTACTTCTTGATTTCTCCGGTGCAAAGATCAACCTTAGCGAAACCGGAAACTTTTGGCCAAGGATCAGCGATAGCCAGAAACGCGAACCGGGTTTTTCTACCTAACCGGTTCCGGTTAACCATACCGATCTCTAAATTCATCTCTTGGTCCAACAACGCGCGGCGCGTGGACTCACGCGTCCTGAGGTTTATCCTGATCTCCGTCAAGACGCTTTTCAAATTCTCGTCTTTCTCGTTGAAGATAGAATCCGCAGGCGTCATACAAGATCCGATTACCACAACTTCCTCCGTCTCCGGCGATTCCCACGCGTTCCAGAGATGGAAACAGAATGTCTCCGGCGAATTTACCCAGATTATCTCAGAAGCCTCCGTCGCGTCCTTGGGCATTATCCCCAATCGTGAAACTTTGTTCTCGTCGAAAACCACCGGAGAGTTTCCGGCAATCATCTCGCCGAGCTTAAACACGACTTGCTGGTCGGGAATAACCACGAAATTCTCCGTTATAGCGAAATCGTGAATCATCGTCGGAGTTTCCAGCGGAATCTCTAAATCCGGCGATTTAACACCGTCCGGCGAGAATCTGAAGTACTTCAGGTAAGGCTTCTTGACGACATCGTAGCTCAACGCGTGGAGCTCTTTCGTAACCGGGTCGAGTTTCGGGTGTGCGATCATCGCGGATTTTAACTGACCGTCGAAATCGTAACGCCCAACCGTTTGGAGATCGCCGGTTGGCGTAATTCTCAGTTGGTACGGTAAATCGTCTTCCGACATGGCTAAAAGCCGGTTATTGAAATAAATTAGACCGGCGTTTGCTACTCCGACGCCGTTTTGGTTGTTGATGAGACCACAGAGCCCACGTGCGTAAAACAGCATTAAACGTGCGATTCCCGAGTGGCCGTGAAGCTCGCCAATTGCTTTTGGAAAAACCGGTCGGCCCAATCGTTTCTCTTGCAGCAATCTCTCGGTTTTAGTGAACCGGCACGCGTAGCTAGCTGAACCGTTGGTTATTTTAACGGTGTGAACCATTCCGTCTCCGTCGAATAAATGGTGCCCCGCTATTGGCTCGAACATCGGATTTGCGCCATTACGGACGTAAACCCCATCAATGCAGTCGGGGATTATTCCTTCGACGGTGAGAGATTGCCGAACGGAAGATTCCGGTACTGGAGAATAGTTTCCGGCGATCTGAACACGTGGATCGGCGGTTTTGGGAAGAGGAGTATCTTGCTCGCGTGAGATCAACGAGCGCTCAGCTGCGTTGATTGCAATCGCCGCCGCTTTCTGGAAGATGTTTAGCTTGAGAGAATTATGCTGCGGCGGAGTGGCAGTGGTTCTGGGAGTGAATAGTGGCCGTTGTAAGGGTAATTCCGATATGTCGATCTGCACCGTGCATTTAATCTTCAGCTGTCTTTTAATGGGCCGAATACCCAAACCAATTTGGGCTTGAGGCCATGGGTTAGTACCACTCATCGACATTGTAAGCAGAGAAACCATGGCGTTTGTGTTTTGTTCTTCGTTAGAGGGTTCTGACACTGATTGTGTTCTTGTTTCTAGTCTGGAGAGAGAGAGAGAGAGCAGAGAGAGAGAGAGAGAAAGGAAAGTTCGATGAGAAGAAAAAAGGAGGAGGAGAAATTATATATAGAGTTGGGTAAGAGAGAGAGAGGAAAGAAAGTAATGACCATTTGATTTTATTGATTTCATACTTGGTACAATTTAATAAGTTAGCTTTGTAAGTGTACAGCGTTCTTTCGTAGCTAATAGCCTAATAGTATGATTTTCTCTGGTTTTTTTCCTTTTAAATTCAAATGAGCTGGTTTTTCTTCATTTTTCCTTTTCTGAATAAGCCAGAAAATTATAGATTTGCTTATTTCTTAAATAAGTTTATTTCTATAATATTTTGTTCGTTTTAAATATAAATAATTTTGTAGAGTAGTGATTAATTAATGAAATGATATAACGGTAAAAAAAATAAAAATATTTCAAATCCATTTTTGTAGCGTTTTGCATTTTAAGACTTTTAATATTTAAACTAATAAATAATTCTATAATATTTTTATATGCTCATAAACTAGAGTTTAATTTTTATTTAAAAAAAAGTTTGAAGAGGGTATAAATAATTAAAATCACACAGCAATCGTTTGAGTTATAATTATATTATGTGTCGCGAGTATCTATGTCACACATTATAATAAATATATTTTTATATTTTAGGTTGAAAGTAAATAATAATTTTAAAGAGCTTATTTAAAAAAGGGAAAAATTAGAAAACAAACTTGATTATTTTAGAAAGGTAACAAATTAGAGAACATCAGTTTATTTTGGAAAAAGTTATAAATGTTTGACTATTTTAAAAAGGAAAATAACTAATTATTTAATCTCATAAGAAAAAAAAAAATCAATTATTTTATGAAAGTTACTAAAAGTTTTTTAAGCAAAATCTTTTTTAAGTTTAGGGAAACAAATCGGAGAAAAAAAAACAACTTATTTAATTTTTTTATTATTAATGGTTTTCAAAATGATCCTAAAATTTCCGTAAACGATTTCTAAAATTAAAAAAAAAAATGATTATTCTAAAAAATATAGAAAAACCTCCATAAAGAAATATTCGATATATTATTAAACACTATAAAATCATATATTTATTTGATCTTTAGTCATGTCAGTGTAAAAATTAACAAAATTTGATCAAATAATAGTATGACTAGAGATCAAATAAATATTTTGAGAAATTGCAATGTTAATATGTGGTCTCGAATAAATTGTAAATTCATAATTATATAAACCTATGTATATATACATACTATAATTTACTTAAATATGAATATAATTGTTTGTGTTTTTTTCCTTAAAATTTTATTTAATTTTTTTATGAGATCAAAAACACATATTAAAAAAAATTCTAAACACGATTATTGTTTTTTTTTTTGCTAAAGACGATTATTGTTTTCTTATTGTCTTCAACTTCATTTAGTCACAATTTCTTCTAAAAGTTTATACTTTTAACATTTAATATTTTTACATAGATAGTTAAGTAGATTAACAAAACACATTTAATTGTCACATGTGAAATTTTTAGGGAAATTGCAATAGATAACAATATTTGAACCCATATTTAACAAACTAAAAATAGTAAAGACATGGTTAGAATACACCATGTATTTTCTGAAATAATACCATATAGCCCTTTTAGGAGAGAGAAATAATTACTGTTCACAACTAGATTTGAGTAAATAGAAACAAAAACTAGTCTGATTTCTGAATTTCGATTAGAAATATGATTGGGAAAATGAATAATTCATAGATAGGAAAGACTTAAAGTTGATGTTACGCATGAACAATGAATTAATTTGAGATCTGAAAATACGAGATCCTAAAACGAAAGGTTTTGTTCTTTTAGCGAAAAATATGATATACGACCTTGAACAGAGACTTCAATTGGTTTGAGGAAGATGACATAATATTATTTTGTTAATGGAAGTATTATACTATTGAACTGCATACTATACTATTTTGTTGTTCGAAGTAACAAAATAATTCAAAATAAAGTATGGTTTATAATTTCAGATTATAGGGTTTAGTTGAATGTACTGTACATTTATTTTTTTTGGGTTTACTAATCTTGACTAGGGTTTAGTTTTATTATACTAAACCCTAAATTTTAAATTAAATGTAATGTACATTATTTGTTTGGGTTGACTAATCTTAGTTAGGGTTTAGTTTTTATGTTTTATGTTTTAGTTTTTAGGGTTTAGATTTTTTGCTTAGGATTTAGGTTTAGAATTAAGATTTTAGGTATATGATTTATAAATTATTATAGTATAGTACACAAAATTCAATAGAGATGCCGTTGAAAAGAAGTTGCTTGTATGTATATCGAAGGAGAAAATTGTCCAAAAAGTTTTCTCTTTGTTACTTTCTTAATTTTTAAAATTTTATGGCTATATTCTTTATATTGGATCTTAATATTGTTAGTCACCAAATTAACCCAAATTTTTATTTAAAATATTAAATATGTTATTTTAACGAATACGTTAAAAGCTTTAAAATATTATTGTTGAATAATTATTTTTGAAAATTTTCTCAAATATCTCTATAAAATAATAAATTTTCAAAAATCTTAATATTATTAATTTATAGAAGTTTGACAGTATTAAATAAGTTTGTACTATCCGAGGAAGAGTCAAGTAGGAGAAAGTCTCATAATGCGTAGAGGAAGATACCACGTGGTATAATCCGTTACGCTACACGTGACACACCAACACAGCAAAATAAAATTATGTACGTGAATAATTGATTTTGTTGACACAATAATAAATATAGGAGTTTTGCATCCTGACCCTATATATACGTTTAAGTTACTCAAACCTAGGAACAAAAAAGTTTTAACTTGCATTGTGGTAAAGCAGTTATTTAACTATTATCCCATTGGTGTCTAGTAAGATCAAATGTCTAGTAATTTAGTTGGGTCTTGGATTAGCTTGAAGAAGTCTTCGATTTCTTTCTCTCCAAATCTCATAAACCTTGACTTGGAGAGTTAGTTTGCATGTGATCTTGAACTTTTTGGACCTTGACGCTATTCTAACCAAAGCAATCATGTTTGGAAAGCTTGCTGGTGGCTTGGCAAAGAAAGCATTCCATATTGTCAATTTGTTTGTTTCAAAGGAAATGTGAGTTTGTTTGCTGGTACAAAGGAGACAGCAACTAGCTAGGAACATTCAGTCTCCATCGAATTAGATTGTTTCTTGTAACTTTGTAAGTAATTTGTCTCTCACAACAATCCATAGTAGAAAGGCATTTTTTGGGTATCTTTTGAAAGAACCAAGGTACATATGGAGAGGGAGGATGTCAACCATTATTGATAGCCGACCCAAAAGGATCGACTAACCTGCTTTTTTGCCAACGTGACACAGCTTATTTATTTTGTTTACATATAAATATTTATTATAATCGACATCTGATTACAGTCCAACAAGCGTATCCGGGAAAAAGGAACTCAAGATTTGATGTAAGGTTCACATTCAATGCACACGAAGTTGCTGAGAGTGATAGTTCCCAACAGACCAGACCAAATAAATAAACAAAAAATTTAAAATTATGGCCCTAACTGGTAACTGAAGATTTGAGGAATGTTGAAGATTGTTGCTGAATTCTTTTTACAAAACACCAGTTGAGAAGAATTGAAGAATTCTGGAATGCTAAGAAAAAGAAAAAATCACAGAATGCTTTTGGAAATTATGACAAGTCTCACATTTGATATATCTCAAATATATATCTATTCCAAAATTTATTAAAAATTATACAAAAGGTTCATAAGAAAAATTAATGGAAGAGTGGTTTGGTAATGGTCTTAAACTTTTTTTTTTTGGTTCAAAGAGTCTTCCCTTTTTTCTCACTTTATATATATTAGAATATAAATTTACAAAAATCCACAATTATTATTACTTTTATTTATTTTCATGTATATAATTTCTATGATCAATTGAAAAATTACATTTAAAATTTGATGATCAATATTTTACTATAACTTAAATTATTTATAAAATTAATTAAGCAGATAGTTTGGTATTTCATTAATTATTCCAACAAATATATGTGTAATTATTTTAGATTTTTTTATAAAATATTTTAGTTGTTAAACTGGAATAATATTAATTATGATATAATTAAATGTTTTGTGATTTTCCCCCTTTTTAGGAATGGGAAAATTATCTGGCATCTGATCCGATCAACTCCGAATATTCGGGTTTTTGAAGTTTGTGAAACCGAATCTTGATAATAATATTATGGAAAGTATATTTTGTAATAATAATAATAACTATTGAATATTACAATTACATAATTTAATACAATTATTAAATTTATTATAGTTAACATAAATTACATCAGTTGTATATTTCTAAAACCAAATCACTCATTCATTTATTTATGAGTAAATGTTAGTTGTAATATAATATTATTGTTTTGTAAAGATAAATTATGTTTATATTTTATAAGGTTAAACATATATATTTACAATTTAATACCAATATTTAATGTACATTTTCAAGTTTAAATATATTATAGGATAGATTTTGAAATGAATTTTTTTTTTAAGTTATTCCGCATTCAGCAACATTCAGCAGTTACCATTCATAATACTAACTAATCAGCCAGATTCCGCAAAAAGTTATAATTTAATTCCGCCAGATTCCGCATTCAGCAACATTCCGCAGTTACCATTTAGACCCAAAACCTAGGATAAATTATTTAGCCCCGACATTTTTTTTGTTCGTTAGAGAATTTACATGCGACCTTACTTTAGCTATGTATAATAAAATATACAACAATATATTTTAAAATCTGCCTTTTGTTACCAAAAATATTACGAAAGAAGATAATATTGGTATATATATATTTATACAAAAATTGCTGAATTTTGTTTCGGTTCTTTTATGGAGCGATTTCTTATTTTTATAAAAAAAAAAAACGAAAGAAGATAATATTGGTGTATACATTTATACAAAAATTACTGAATTTTGTTTTTGGTTCTTTTATGAATGATGTTGAATGATATTTCCTCTGTTTCATAATAAGTGTCGTTTTAACATTTTTCACACAAATTAAAAAAGTAGTTCAAAGTTCAATTTTACCTTTGTTTAACTATTAGAATTTTACAGTATTTAATATTTTCTTATTTAATTAGGGACAAAACAGTTAAATTAATATGAAAAGTGCATTAAAATCAGAAAATGACACATATTTTGAACAATTAAAAACTTCTAAAATGACATTTATTATGAAATAGAGTGAGTAATATATTAGTGCTACAATGTTCGTGGTAAATCGATTACGATTAGAAATATACTGTTGTTCTAAATTATTTGTTATTTGTTACTTAATAGACAAAGTCACAAAACCTTGCATTAGGTATTTAGGTTATAAAACTGTAAACCATTATCGAATTTGACTAGAAAACTGCAATACATGTGTTAGGCAGAGACAAGATGATTGCTAGCTAGACGCAGAAAATTTTGAATGCTGCTTGCTAGCTAGATCCAATTGTTAGTACGTGTCCAAAATCTTAAGTAAACAAGTATATTAAAAACGTTGTGGTGGTGTTTTATATAAATTAAATAATGGTTTTAGTTATGCCAAGAAAAAATAATGTTATACTAACCTGTCAATTTTTAGACTTTGCTCTCTACCTATTGAGATAAAGATGAGTAGAAAGTACTTTGATTGGTAAGATCAAAAACAAATTCGAGAGTGGTCAATAATAGAACTAAGGCAGGTAAGATATAAGCAAATCTATAAACAATCAAAATATGCGTTTGTTATGGACGTTTGACCATCCTGGACATCACTCGTTTACGTCAATGACCAACTCATTCTCAAATCACCCTCGCACAATTCATAGACCACTAGAAAAACATGTATTTTATAATAACTAAAGGCTTTCATAGAGAAGTGAAATTCACTAAAAGAAGGTTATTGCTGATTAACAAGAAACAATCATTGAAATAAAATAAACATATACAAAAAAATATAAAATATCGTAAAAACATAATTGCGATTGCCGTTTTAACGTTTTGGAACCAACTTTTATCTCCATTAAAGTAGAAATTCAAATTTCATAAATCAAAATCTCTCTGAAAACATTTTAGAATATAACATATACAGTACATGAAAAAAAAACCAATAGGTATTCAAAAAACCGAAAGATATTTGAGAATTGATGGTTTGAAATATCCACCGACCTCGTCAAAAAGAAAACTTTTCCATACTTGAAGGGGGACCCTGAATACTACTATATAACATAGTTAAATCAAGGATCCAGATTCTTTATTTAGTTAGGTTCTGTTAGAAAAACATTATTTATTTAGTCAGTAGTCTTTTTTTGGGTGCACATTTAAAATTCAGTACTCTATCGCTTGAAATATACGCTAGAATAACCCCTACTCAAAATGACTATGTGAATTCTATTATTAAAATGCTAAAGTTTTATACTATATAAATTATGATGTCCAGTAAATATGTATTTTCTGAATAACCAGTAATATATAGTAAGAATACATACATTAGCATTTTAATAATTTATATATAAATTACTGAAAATAATAAATAGAAGTTCAGAAAATACATATTTATGGACAAAATTATTAGGTTCTTGTTATTGGTGTTTATGAAAAGTGGATGAGCCAGACTTTGTCGAAATGAAAGTCAAATGCTTCTAGAAAACAAAGTTTCAGATACTCTTTTAAAAAAATTTAAACAATAGGGACCTTCCTTAGTCAAATAGAGTCAAAGGGGGAAGGGAAATCCATCATCTTTGCAGTCTAATATAATTTGTATACTTTTTGGATAAACTAATATAATTTGTATACATATATATATATTTATAAATATGTATCTATTATCCAAATTTCTCCTTATTGATATGTGAATATGTGATATCTGGTAAACTTTTATATATTTTTGTTTAATACGTACGTTCGATATAACTAATACCATATAAACATATCAAATGTGGATAATAGAATCTTATTGACTTATTGTTACGTTACGTTATATATTATCTCTGTGTATTATACTGTTCTTGATTTCTTGTATACATAAATATTCAAAGCGCACGTTGTTGTACTTTACTTATAGTGTTTAACTTGTTAAATCGTTCTCAGATTCTTTAGTGTCTGATTTCAGTGAAAGCAAAGTAAGAAAATTTGAAGCCTAATTATGAAAATAACAGGTTCAATGAATTTGGTACAACTCTATATAGAGAGTTGAATATCTAAGTCGTGTTTCTTTCGTATCAACTAAGTGCTTTCGGAAAGAAGTTTATCCAATGCACGAAAAAACAACAACTAGATTATATCCAATTTAAGTAAGAAAATCGAAGAATCTTTCAATGTTTTAACTTTTAAGTGACTTATGACTATAAAACATTCCATCTTACAACAACTCAAAAGGTTTGGCTAAAAACAACTACCATTGACTTAAGAACCTTAAGTTCCAAATCGAGTATATTGGGATTTCGTGTGTGCCTTCACGCAAATAAATTAAGCTTTATAGCTAGAGTAGTAATCTACAATCCAAACTTTATCGTTAGTGAAAAAATGTATACTCAACTGATTTTGAGTAGGTAATAATAGGTGATGTCTTTATAGTGTGAAAAAAAATACTCAACTAATTTTGTAATGTCTTTCTTATCGCTTACAAGTCTACAGCTCATATATGCACATTATCAAATTCGAATCTAATTTTGTTACACGTTGTAATAATTTGATTCAATTTTTCCTTTCACTAAACCAACCCAAAAACCAAAATCTGAACCGACCATCCTTAACGAACCAATCGAAAGCAAGAAAACAAAAGGAAAAATAAAATGGTGAGAACTGAGAACAGAAGACGGGATCTGAAAGTTTTCTCTTACATTTTTTTCTCTTTTCTTTCTTGAGAATGGGGAAGAAAATTTCTACAATTGTGTAATTGTTAATATATACAGAGAGGAAGGAAACGTTAAAACAAAGTAGAGAGATTTTCTAAGCGAGATAATTGTAAATCTGAGGATTACTCTTGTCTCTCTCCAAGTATTCTCGATCGATCAAACTCTCTATTCTCTTCTTCAAATCAGCCGGTTTTATCGGGAATTTCAGCTGCAACCAAAAAAAACATAAACAAAACCAAACCGGTTTACAAAAACCGAGCGAAATCTATCTTTTTGCAATTTAGAAAAGCAGATATACCAGTGAAACTAAGCACCATAACTTATGAAGTGACCATAACCTTTTTTTTTTTTTAACAACAAGTGACCATAACCTATTCTTGTTTTTAGATATGAAGTGAGCATGAAAAATATGTTTTACCTGTTGGAAGAGCTCAGTGATTAGAAGAGTATGGCTCAAGACTTTCCTTGTCTTCATAATCCGGACTATCGCTGCATCAATCTGAAAATGAAGTCGTTTCTCAAAACCCTTTCCTCGTTTCAAGGAACGAAAGTTTTACAAAAGCCGAAGAAACAAACCTGGTATTGGCGGTCGTGGAACACTTTCTCGGTAGTACTTGCGTTCTCCTCCACCGTTTCTTTCATCTGGATTGCGTTTACCTGCACCAAATATTGATCAATTAACATGGAGAATACTCTGAAATGGCATTAGGTTATGTTATAAGATTCAAGAAAAATAAAAACTTTACCTTAATACGATACAGGGGAGCTACAAATTCGTCATTGACAACAAATTCGTCACCATCCTCAACTTCTTTTCCTTTTGGAACCTGCAAAGAGGTTAGATTAGATCTCGAGAGTCTTTGCGTAACTGTTACAGAGTCTAGGCCTTTTGTTGGCTCTTACCTTCAAGAGGACACGGAATTTCCCACATGCAAGTGACTGCAAGGTTCGTCTTAGTTCCTTGTCTTCAATGCTTGTGGAATCTTTTATGTCTTGAAAGCTGAGTTTTCGTGCATGGTTAAATAACATCAACACAACGGTCTGTATCATCAGAAGAAAAGGCCTCGTAAGAAACTAAATCACATTACAACCACAGAAAACACAAACATAAGCAAAGAGAAGAAGAAAACCTGAAACAGTGAAACAGAAAGCTCCTTTCTACCATTGGGGAACTCAGTCTTTAGAACACAGTGACCTGATGAGTTTTGCCACATTAACCTCCTGCCACTGTGCTTACTTAAATAGAATTCTTTGAAGATTTCCTGTCACACACACACACACACACACACACACACACACACAAACAGTGAGAAATAGATAACCTTGCAAGAGAGCCTAAACGGAAAATAAATCAAAATTGCTGCAAAAACCTGATAAACATTTAATTCATGGGGAAGTTTAGCATCCATTTGTGGATATGTTGGCCAGTACCTGCATTATGATGACATAGTGGTTTTAACAAGGTTTGCAATTTTTATTCCTATTCGACCTTGGTAGAAATGTGATAATACAATACATACCCTGTTGTTAAAACATGTACACTCATCTCAATTCCAGATGGTAGTTTTGCTCTGGCCTGGGATGATTGTTTGAATGACTCATTAATTTCCTTCGAGAGCTCGATATCCTGGAAATTTTTAAGAGAAACAGAGAGAACAATGTTTATGATTGCTGAGCCTGTAGTGTGTGGTACAGGATTACCGAAAAAGAAAAATCTAGAGTAACACTCTGATTAAGTAAACACAACAGCTCAAAGTATGCTAATCTCTTTGTAAAGCTGAAAGACCCAAAACTTCTTTGGAAAGCAAAGGGAGAGAAAGAAAAAGGACCTTGAACATCCCCTCAAGCTTGTTTGTAAACTGGCTACCACACTCATTCTTAAGCTGCAGTTGTACCAAAAGACGGCTCAGTGGATAAGAAGTTAAGAACTTCTCACTGAGAGAAAGAGAAATGAACCGGAAAGTAAGTTAGTATTCTACCTTCGAGATCATGGACTTTTCGGCATCAATCGAAGCACTCTTTCCCAACAAGAGTCTCTTTGCAAGATCCTTTTTGTAGAAAGCTTCAAACACATCTTTACCCTTGAACAAGGAAAAATTAGTTTTCAGCAACATGATTTCTAGATCGTCAAATAGTTGGCTTTCAAACCAGGCATTGTCATGCAGCCATACATAAGTATTAGAAGAAAGAAGTGGAGAGAACCTGGATAAATCTGAACAAAATCAAGACTTTTTCAAGGATATTCTCCAACTCTTCTTCGGAAGTACCCTTATTCCCAGCACGAAGCTTCTCATCCAAAAATTTGGCTATAAGCTCGGCAGGCCGGTTCTGCAAACAGTCCAGGAGCATAAAAATGCATTTACTCATTTATTTAGACGTATGTGAAGAAACCTAATGTGAACACTTATGCAGAGGAATTCACATCTGTAAAAATGTTGGCTGCTTGCAAGGTGATGTATACTTGTAGAAATGCATACTGCTTTTTACATGGTAGTGAATGTTTGTTACCAAAAGACTAAGACAATAAACAAGAATTTTAAACTCTAATACCTGGCGAAGATTAATAAGATGCTCAAATGAATCTTTAATAGTATTTCCGAACGATTCGTTCTTGAAAAAACTCTCTTCCCATATCGTGTCAAGAGAAGTCTTGAAGTCCAATAACGATTGCACCATATCTTTATCTTTTTCATCATCCATAACAATCCTCTGCCCAGATTTCCTAATGTAGGAGCTTAGCGCCTGCCTCAGAAACTCAAACGCATCAATCCTCGATAAGAGGGTGTACAATCTCTGAAGGTCCTCTGTACGACGTCCATCCATTAATGTTGTGAAACCCTGAATGGTTTAAAATGATAAGTTAGCTATAGACCATGATTTGCCAATTAGCACATAACTGAATAGATGACAAGACAGTGAAACCTTTTCCAGAATAGGAGATATGTGACGCTCAAGAAGTTGATTTTCTGTGGTTGCTATCAGTGGCTTCCTGGTCCCTGCGTCTAAGTAATGTATGCATCTTTCATTTTCCTCATGCAACCTTTCCTGCAAAAACCACCAGAAGGTACCTTACAGGGACTGTAGCTACTAATAACCTTTACTGAGAATAAAGAGACACTTTAAGGTCATTCAAAGCACCTCGGCATGCTTCAAGTACTCAGGAACGTCATACTGCTGCATGTATTTCATTCCTTCTGCCGCATAAAACTCCGATGTACATTCAAGGAATCGTGTCTCGAAGCTTTCCCCATATATTCCTAGTGCAGTAAACATCTTCAAAAGATGGCTCAATAGAGTCCTATTAACAGCTTCTCCCAATCTGCAAGACAAATCACATGCCAGGACGAGTCAGTAAATTCAGATGAAATAACACACAATACTCATGATCAATTCTAGCACCACCTTCAACATAATGGAAACCAATCTTCTACAGAGGATCAAAAACATTACAAGTAATTCAAGATAAAGATGAGCTTCACGGATATCAATTCACAATGCTTTTATCCATTACCTTTCTTTTTCAATCATACATAACAGACCGGTCACAGTCCTCTGCTCAACTTCATAGGCCAAGGAGAGATGACTCCGGAAAAGCTGCAGACCCATCTCCCACAATGAACGCACACAGGGGTTTTGTATCACATATTTTCTATCCAGAGACAAGGCTATACTACGAATCATCAGCATCTGGTCACAAAAGTCTTGCCAGCATTTCTCCACAAGCGACAGGAAAACAGACGGATCAGTGTTTTGGCCAACCAAAGATTTCAAAGCTGCGGAGATGTGTACTTCACACTCCTTTTCAATCTGTTGGTAAAGTTTCTCTTCCAGCTTATGCAAGCAGAGGTTATCAACAGCCTGGTGAAACAACAATCACGGTCTCTCATCAGCTTAAACATATTCACAGAGATGCAAATAACTCCTAATTTAACATTACCTGGTAAAGTCCTTCGTAATCAAAAGTAATTGGTTTCAACAGGAATATAGCTTGAATCGCTGACTGCAGCTTTGCCCATGTGTTCTTCTCAAAATTCGTAGGCAGGGTTGGTTTAGCTTTCAATCGAATCAAATCGAAGTCGTAATCAGAAACATTTAACCGATTTCACATTCTCAATTGCTAGCTAGTATAGTAACAATGAGAATCATCTTCACTAGCCTAAACCAGTACAAAGACTCACAGAGTATTCTCAATTCCATCAATCGCAGAGTAAACTAAGTGAGAAAATTCGAGAGACGATCGAATCGCAATAGAGAAAAAGAGCAGATACCTCGATTGAGCTTGATGACGAGTTTCTTAGTGGGTTGCGGAAGAGTAGCCTTCTTCCGGGAGAGATTCGCGGCGGACGGAGTGGGATCTTCCTCCAACGGGAATAATTCTCTGTCGTTGTCGTCGTCGCGAGACTGCGGCGTCTGTTGGAGGCCGTTTCTGGCTTTCTTCATCGGAGCAGGAGAGGAAGAGGGAGAAGAACAGGTTGAGCGTTTGGTGGGAAGAGACATGAAAATGGTGAAATTGAAGGAAATGGAGTCAGTAAGAAGACATTGATCGATCGAATTGCTTTAACCCTTTCCCGCGAAGCTCTCTCTTTCTCTCTATGCTTCTGCTCAGTCAAGACAGACCTACGCCAAACTCACGAAAGGAAGAAGGAGAGAGATGACGAAAATTGCTTTCGTTTTTATAATAACAAAATTAAAATTTGAGCTCTGGTTTATGGTTTACCATATCACCCGCTTAATTTGATTTGGGTTGGTTTGGTTAACTAGAAACCGTGATTATCTGGTTTTGGGTCTAGACAGATTCGGTTACAAAGCCCAAATATCAATACCATATGATTCATTAAAGCCCAATAGGCCCAAAAAGTTGACCGATACCATATGATTCATTAAATTTCGACATTAAAATATCTCTAAGAGTTAATAAATTGATATTTTATTCGAATTTTAATGACGAAATTTATAAGAGTTAATAAATTGATTAAATTCTTATAAAGTTCAACCGATAACTATTTTAAGATTCTGTTATAAAGTCAAAGTTCAAACAGCATAACACGAACATATTCATGTTATTTTTGGTAGGTTTGAGTCAATTTGAGAACTATATTATTCTCGGTTTTACGACTTTTTTTTCTTTTAACTTTTTTTTAATTGTTTTTCATTTAACCTCTTTCAAAAACTTGTTTTTAAAACATTTACTTAATTAGCTGCTTGTTTTTTCACTATTCACTAACGTCGGCAAAAATGGTCTTTCTTTTAAGTTTTTGGCGGAAAGAAAAGTATTCCTTTTTTTGGGGATCTCCTTTTGTGATTCTTGATGCGAATCGTCACATAAAATATAAACATATGCAAAAACGTGAATCCACACACGCATACAATCCCTCTTTTACATGTCAAAGCCATGTGCCCAGAAAAGCGATTGAACATCCTCTGGATAATAATAAAGAGAAAGATGGTTCTTAGAAGTGACTAAAGAAACATATGATATACACAATCCTATAGATACGATGTTCAAACACTATGTATATGAATTGCTTACAAGAATATAATATTTACATACAGCTTATGAAATTACAGTGTAATGTTGATCAATGTCGAATCCCGGTATCTATTTTGTTAATAGTCATCTAGTTCTCATCACTAAGTGTATATAACCAGACCAAAAGGTCAAACCATCTTCTGTGGCTTATGACATAAGATAAGACGACAACACCAACGATAAGCTGTTTCAAATATAAAATTTGAATTTTCATTATAAGTTTCCAGTGTCTTACGTGTCTTATCCATTAATGTCGCACCCAAGTTTACATGCTTTTCAACAAAATGTTTAGAAATTCTCATTTTTTTGTCGTTTGTACGAAAAAAGGTGGAGGAAAAAGAGAAACATACACATAGATTAAGGCACTTTCTACGTATGCGCGTCATAAATGAAAAACACTTTGAATTGTAAAATAAAAAAATTAGTCTAAATTAGTGTAAAGAAAAAAGCACACGTAAAAGCTTTTAGCCATGCATGCACGATGTTTACTGGTTATCGAGAAAGCGGTATCGTTGAAGGATAAGACCTTAACTTTCTCTCTAGTATCATAAAGGTTGTTTTTCTTATGCATAAATCTTGTCTCTTAATCTTATCCATATCCACAAAATTTCAATATTGTAGGCCGCTTTATGATCATGAAAAAAGTTCTCTTAATGCTTACACCATTTTGACTCGATTATAATTATGTATTAATGTTTTTAACATAAAAAGATGGCCCAAAATATAAGTTTTTCATTTGACGTCAAAATTATCTGATTCTGTCTAATGTAAGAGCGAAAGTACAATACGTAAATATCTTTGTAATATGCAGTTATATACTTATATGTAAACTGCAAAGTTCAAACATATAAAAAACTCAAATGTATGACGTCATAAAAGAATCCACAGATACTTTGTACACTCATATCAAATTATAGTTTCACTTTTGGTGCTTATTAATAATTGAAATATGCATAGACACGTACTTATGGGCTCATTGCAACTAAAAATATAAAACATGTCGGTCCAGTCTAATTCCTAGACCGCCCAGGCAAGCTTTATTGCTGACGATCTGAATCTTTTTATAAACAGTTGGTAAATGTGCACAGTGCAATCATCTTTTTTTCATCAATCATCCTAGCTACCAGTTCTACGGTCTAAATTAACGTGATTTTCTACTTTCAAAAAACTAGTAAATTTTTACGTCTAAAAGCCATGTAGGAGTCTTAGGAGGGGGTATTGGCATCTAGTATTTCGATGGAATTTAAAGGAATTGACGATTCCATTCAATTCCTGTGTTATTCGAGTATATGTTTTTTCGATTCTTTTAAATTTCGGTGTTATTCGGTGAAGGATTTGTAGTCATTCTATTCAATTCCTTTAAATTCCGGTGTTATTCAACGTATCAGTTTTTCAATTCCATTAAATTCTGGTGTTATTCGATATCAAGATGTATTTGGTGGTATTGTCATTTGGAAGGAATTTAATAGAATTTGAAGAAAATTTTGTAAAGACTCAATTCTTCCAATTTTTGCAGTCATTTAGAATTGATTGAATTTCTCATAAATACTTTAATCTTTAATTCATTACTTTTTAATTCTTTTCAATTCATTGTAAATCTACGCACCAACACCCCCCCCCCCCCCCCCCTTTAATCTTTCTTTTTTTGTTAAAGGGCTTTTATCGGCAACATCTTCGTCCTGACACCTTCCAAAATAATCTAGCTGCCTCCAACGTTAACGATCTCCCAGGTAACGTTAACGATATCTTCCGACGCTTGCCTAACCAAGCACATGGTCCAAGTTGCATGAAAGGATTGAGGATCAATAACCGATTTAGTCATTGTCGCTACCAAAACCCAACAGTTGGGTACTACCCGGCCTGATCCAGAGATATGGTAATTCAGCACGCAAAACCGGATAAAGTAAAGGGCAAGTAAATCCTGTAAAAGTGTAAATACTCTACTTTTTCACGCACTAAAAAAAGTTCGAAACCCTTCTACCGCAGAAACGTCTTCTAAGCTTTGCCTTTTTTTTTCAATAGGCTTCTAACATTTGTTTTAAACATCTGTATATCATCGTGTATTCGTGTTACTCTTAAGACTCTGATATCAAGTTATTTTTCTTCTTTCATCTAAGTGCTTGCTAAACAACATATTAGCTAGGTAGCATATTTGTTCAATCTGACCAAGAAAAAGCCATTATCTTCTTTCCCTTTCTCAACCTTCTAATCACATGCATGATATTATATACATCATGCATTTACACCTGTTTTTAAGGCATTCTTGAATTTTTGTTAGTTGGAAACGATTCGTTTGTTCCCCAAGTGTGTCTATTTACCCGAATAAGCATGTAACTTTTATGAGTTCGTTTAACCGAAGTTGATTCTCAAAAATATGTTTACAAAGTAAAATCAGTATTCATTTAGTAACCCAAAATAATTAGACGTTTAACAAATATAATGAAGAAATTGCTTGTTTCATATATACTCCATGAATTATCATTCAACTTAGTAAAGTAAATTTATAGAGAAATTATATTTATTTCTAAATATTTGATGGACTCCAATAAAATTTGGATAAATGCAAATTCATCCTAAATGGAAGACTTCTAGCTGAATCCAAAAAAGTTTACAATTCCACTAATTTTTCTCTTTCTAACGTTAACCATTTACCTCTTAAAATATAATTTGACAAATCGTTAGGCCGGTATTGTATATATAATTACGTCATGCATCGAATCAATCTATAGAACTGCCATAAGTCGACCGGTAGTCCATCCTCAACCGCAAAATTAAACTTTTCGACGTCGACCAAAATTTTTTCAGCCAACTATAATCTGGCCGATCTGGATAGTTAACTGATCTTGACGCATTTTCACATATTCAACCCAATATCCAAGGATAAAAGGATTTATTTAGTTACAAAAAAGGTTCAGTCGCTTGATATATGATTTATTATAATTAGTTGTATACATGTGTTCAAAGAAAATGGCTCTTGGTGTCTCGAAAAAGAGAGAAGATTTAATATTCTAGAAAAGAAAAGAAGACACTACGGTATTTTAGATCAAATCGATGCCGCCAAAAGTTTTAGCTAGCCAACCTTTCGAGAAAACGAATTGACTATCGTCTACGTGATCAGACTTAACCCTTTCTATTTTACCATTTAAAAATTTAGTAAGTAGAATAATTAATAAATTAACAAATCAATCACCAACCAAACGCCTCACTTGCTGTTCTTTTTTTTTAATATCAAGTGATTAGAATATTACCGATGGTTGCAATTAACCGACGGCCCCAACTCCCAAGTGTGTGACACTGCTCCGCCAACTTGTCTGATTCCCGTTGAAAGTAACTAAGCAACATTATCCTAATTGACCGTTATATTTTAAGTTTTAAACCTAATAATGCTTTAGTTATTGTCAATTTATACATAAAAATCTCTTGTTCTGTTTTAACACTAAGCGCATATATATATGAACTTTTGTCTAGAGAAGAGTTTTTCATCTTGAATCGGGAATACCTCACGCTAAACTGTCATACATATCAAGAATTTATTATCAATGGAATGTGGATATATATGAATATATAACAAGTTGAAAACCCAAAATATCAAGATATTAAAAAAGAGAGACGTTTTTTTATCTAACGTATACTTAAATTAGATGGAGAAATTATGCATTATAAAATAACTTCTTTGGAAATCTGGTATGATAACCTATTTTGTTGGATATACAAAAATTTGGTGCCTTTACAATTCTTCAGTTTCTGGATTTTTAATTTGTAATAACTGTTGGTTTCTGGTAAAGAATACTTCAGATTTTATTTTACTTTTTAAAACAATATGGTTTATATCTTCCATTTTTGAATGCTAAGTACAGCGCGTACTCTGAATTTTAGTCTAAATTAATTTCCGACATTTTTTAATTAAAAAAGCTTCTTGAATATATTATATTTCCCGGGAGATTTGAATCTGAACTTTAAAGGAGAAACGGAGGAGGCTTCCTTCAGTGTACAGTCCAATCCCTTGACACGTCAAGTCAAATCGGATCTCCAATTAGCTTTTGTCTCAAGAGCTTTTGTCGATGGTATTTTTGTCATTATAATGTACGTTAGGATACACGTCCGGTCAAGATTCATGCGAAAATGTAATCATTATTATTCTAGTCGTATGAAATTAGCATTAAACTAATCTCCATTAACACTGTACTTAAAAACCTCATGATTCTTTAATCAGGTAGACCAAGTCATATAAGTTAGATAGCATATCCCCAATACTAATACGTTGCAAATAATAAGAAAAACATAATTATAAAGACTAACAACCCGTTTAATTATTGCTTTGTATCTTCAAATTTTAGCTCAAACAATATATGAATTCGCTTAGACTAAAATCGAATTCATGCACGATGATTTTAAGACATAGATTATTGATTATTTTTACTTTTTAAAAAAGTTAATTAAGTTTTTTTTTAAACAAATAATATACTTAAGTTGGGATGCTAGTGTACTGCTTAGTTGCTGTCGTTTTGGCTTGTTTGAGGATGGTTTCGGTCTAGGTTGTGTTCCTCGAAATCTTTGCATCAAGAGGAGGTAGTAACACTAGAGGATCGTGTGATTGCTGGTCTCTGAGCTAGCCGACATCGGGGAGAGATCTTGGTAGAGTGAGTAAGCGGATCCTGATTCTTTGGTGCATGTTGTTCCGTTTTAGTGATGGCGTCTAAGTTTTCAGCTGTCTGAGCGTCGATTCAGAGATACTGAGGACGGTCTTGTTCGAGTCTCTTTTAGCTGCTTAGAATTTTGTCACCCTCTTCGGGCATCGAGTGAAACAACTTCCTTTTAGCTTTGAGGTCGATTTTCCTCCTGGACCGAGTAGCCTTTCCAATCTCGACTCAAACTCGGGTTTCTATTGGTTTCACAGGCTCCCAAGCGGTTTATCGCTACTTGGTCGACTTCACGCTTCGGCGTTTGACGCGACAGAGAGTACCGATTGTTCTACACTTCCATGTTTTTTAAACTTTTTTGCCATGGGACCGTCTATAGCTAGTTTTTGCAATTTTGATTAACTCAATTTGTAAAACCTAAACATTTCATTTTCAATGAATATTTACATTCTTAGCAAAAAAAAAAAAAATGTTGGGATTTTGTAGTACTAAAATAATATTTTATACCTAACTAAAACAAGGATGTTGAATTAACATAAAATTATTGCTTGAAATGTATTTATATATATCCTTTCTCCCGGATTATCGCAGAATAAGCTTTTGGTGTTTATACATTACATAGCAAATTAGATTTGTCTTAATTCACGACTCACCTACTTAATCGAAACAACATTTTCAAATATTTTCCGGCACTTTAAGCAAACTTTGTAATTTTATATTATGTCCACTTATGTGTATCCCATTCTTATTCTCCTTTTTTGTTTCTTCTTAATATAATAACATGGCTCACTTTTTTAATCAAACCAATCGCTAGCACAACTTGTAGAGTACATGTAAACAAAACTCGCACAAAAAAAGATTGCAAATTTCTTTTCATAGAGTCTGTATATGTATTCTTTAAGCAAAAAAAATACATACATATAAATGTTTTCGAAAACTAACATATCATTTTTAATAAGAAATCCCTCGTTGTGGTTTATAGAAAGCCGTCAATGGACAGAAAAGGCATCAGTGAGAAAAGCAATATAGGGAAGGCAAAGCTAAACAGCTAAAAAACATTAAAAAACAAAAACTTCATTACTAAACCTTTTCCTTTCACCAAAAAAAAAACACGGAGATAAAATAAAAAAACAAACAAGCAAAGAAAAGTATTCTTCTACTTGGCTGGCTTCTTGTGTATGTCTATAAATATTCCTTTAAACCCTTTCTTAAAACCCAAGACCTTCACAATATCTCTCTCCCTCTCCCTCTCAACATGACAACAACAACATTCACAAGACTTTCTAATCTCGTTAATGTTTTTCTCCTGCTTTCTCTCGTCTTCTCAGGTGATTATACTTTTTCAATCGTAATTTAAATTCTTACATGAGATTTTAAAACTGAATTCTTAAGATATGATGAATGTTGCCGCGTTAGAAAAATCAACGTCTTATGATTTCTAAATAAAAATTAAACTGTAGATTTTGGCACCTTTGGTTTTCAAAGTTTGTTTAATATTAAAGTTTTGGGCATTATTTTCTACAAATTCTGATTCTTTGATTGGATATAAATGCAGGGAATATACTACAAAGAGTAACGTCTCTTGGCATCAACTACGGACAAGTTGGGAACAATTTGCCTTCACCGGATAAAGTTATTAACCTCTTGAGATCTCTAAGGATCACCAAAACAAGAATCTACGACACTAATCCTCAAATTCTTACTGCCTTTGCAAACTCAAACATCGAGATCATCGTCACCATTGAAAATCAGGTTTTAACGTTGTTACAAGATCCTCAACAAGCTCTCCAATGGGTGGATTCTCACATCAAACCCTATGTTCCGGCCACAAGGATCACCGGAATCATGGTCGGAAACGAGCTTTTTACTCACGACGACTCTAGTTTAATTGGGTACGTCATCTGCATGTGCTCACAAAAATTTGCTATATTTTTTTTATAGAATTAGGTGTAATAGTTTTTGTCCAATTAGGCTAATTTTATTTTACTTTTTTTCAAATAGATACATGATGCCGGCGATGATCAACATCCACAAAGCTTTGGTTCAATTAGGATTAGACAGATACATTCAAGTCTCGTCTCCGAGCTCTGTAGCTGTCCTCGCCGAATCTTATCCTCCATCGGCCGGAAGTTTCAAGCCAGAGGTTGCCTCCGTGATGCAACAACTGCTAGATTTCTTGGAAGCCACGAAATCTCCTTTTTGGATCAATGCTTACCCTTACTTTGCCTACAAAGATAGTCCAGACAAGATCCCAATCGACTACGTTCTGTTCAACCGTAACATCGGCATGACCGATCCCAACACAAAATTTCATTACGACAACATGATGTATGCCCAAGTCGATGCGGTTGCTTTTGCTGCTGCGAAATTAGGGTACCGTAACATAGAAGTTAGGGTTGCGGAAACAGGTTGGCCTTCAAAAGGAGATGCCGGAGAGATTGGAGCGTCTCCTCTGAATGCTGCCACGTACAACCGGAATCTTATGATGAGGCAGTTCGCCGGAGAAGGAACTCCAGCGAGGCGGAATGCGAGGCTTGATGTTTATATATTTGCATTGTTCAATGAGGATATGAAACCTGGTCCTACTTCGGAGCAAAATTATGGAATATTCCGACCTGATGGATCGCTGGCTTATAATTTGGGATTCTCTACGATGTCAACTACAACGGCGAATTCAGAATCTTTCACTTATTCATCCTCTGCCACTAAGGTAAAAATAATTTTTTTTATTCCATCGTTTTTTTGCTATAATTTTGAAATATTGGGGTCACAACGAGAATTAATATTTGTGATGGGACTAAATGTGTAATAATGGCTGCTCTGTTTTTTCTATAGGCAATGAAGAAGGCAAAGTCGAGCATGGAGTATTGGACGATTTTGGTATTGGCGATTATTCCACTTGTAATGTCGAGATTATTTTAGAGGGAAAAATGATCGAGAATATATTTACGCTATTTGTTAATTAGGATATTTATGTAAAACAAATTTAATTAAGTTCGATAAAAATATAAGAATTTCATTCTAAATTACAATCAGAACGGTCATCAATCGTTAAATTATAAATTCATTGATGTCGTTAACAAGTAAAATGGACAACATGATATGGATCTCAGTAATATTAGTGAATAATAAATAAAAAACATGTTATATCGGCGACTTGTCGCACATGAAAAGCTTTGTGCAACTTTGACCTCTAGGCATAGAATCGATCAACACTCGCGGTTTAGAATCAACCACAAATTCTTTCTCTAATTCAAGAAGTATGACAAAGCTTAATTAATTTGTAAATATTATTGAATATTTGAAGTAAATATAATCCCTAGACGTTATATATAATGTATACATTAGAATGCAAAACTATGCATTGGAGTGGACGGTACGAAAATCTGGAACTGAAGCTAAGAAACAAAAGGCCATGAAACAAGAGCTTATTATAATTATGCTCACGATGCAAATCCACATGCTCATTTCCAATTATATCGGCTACATATACTCTCTTGTTCTTGCCGCAAAACGATGCGTTCTGACCTTGGAGTTATTAGAGGCACATATGCTCGTTCTCTCCATCTGTGTTAATTAACCATTTTTTGTTCTATATATATGATTTCTCCCACCTTCTAGATTAATTTAGATGATATAAAAATTTAGCCGCACGTACTGTAAAATAAACATTTTTGTCTAAAGAAATTATTTGCAGCTGGTTTATGACTTTATGACCTATTATGCTATTATATTTTGTAATCTCAAATTGAAGCCAAGAAGAAGACGAAAAAATCATAATGATTAAGCATATATGCAATTTACTTTTGGTACACTAGACCGTCAAAAATGCACCGATCACTTTGAATATAACAGAAATGAAATTTACAAAAGTAGCACGGGAGGAACAAAACCGTTTCCACGTACCGATTACGATCGCGACGTGCGTTCGGTTATTGTGGCGATCTCTACGGTTGTGTAGAAAGATCGCAGAAGAGAGTGGTAGCGGAATTAGGGCTCTGGTTATGGCATGGGGAAGAACCGGAAGCAGGTACGAATCCTTTGGGAAGCATAACCGAGAAAGTATCCGGTCGGATCGGGCGGTTAAAACCGTTACTGCTCTTCTTGGTCATCATCTTGAAGTAGTCTGCACGATGATGAAACTGAAGACCACGGCGACGGATGATATGGCGATAGTAGTAGTAGTTGCGATTGTAACGACGACGAAGGTGGTGGTCTCGTTGCCGGCGGTTCAAGATCAACGGCGTCATTTTCTTGAGGTAGACGAGTTGGTGCGTCGATTCGTCGCCGTTGAGAGAGGTTTCTATCTTTTGTGTAGATGCTCTTGTTTCTTGTTTCGATGATGATGATGATGATGGTGAGATGAGAAAGACGAGAGTGAGGATGAGAGAGACGATGAAGCTTTTGAGAAGGTTATGGTTGATCAAATCATCCATTGTGATTGAGAGAGTTAGGGTTTTTGGTTTGGAGAGATTGAGAGAATGTAAAGAGGAAACAGACGATGAGAATTGCGAGGCAATTTCAAAGTTTATAATAGATCTCGCTAATTAACTATCCGTTTCATTACTTGTTCAACATTAATATCAATTAATTAATTTTAATCCTCGTCGTTATTGTTAAAACTTTATCATGTTCTGGTCAATTTGGTAATTCCCTTTTTTTTTATCTAGCAAAGGTTATTTTTCCAGAATTTGTTTCATAACAAATAAAAAAACGAGTGTATTATCAGTTGTTTTAGTTAACACTCATTATTGAGATTAGGCCCATTCTAGATGACCACTATTGGGCTCATTATCGAAATCAGGCCCAAAATTCTCTGGCATGTGACTTGTTTTGTATGAGAATTTTGGTCAATGTTTGCTTTATCACACATTGCTTTGAGTGAGTGATATACACATACTCTCTATATGGAAAGGCAATGTTTTGATAATACAAGTGTCACGTTAGAAAATCTGTACCTTGATGAGTAAAAAACAAATGATCACCATCTCTAATGACATCTATATCATCTATTTCTGCGTTTTCCTCATTGGTAACCATTGTGAAGCTTCGGTTTCCAAATTTCTCACCTGCAAAATTTTGCAGTTTATTTAGCTAACATGAGGAACTCTTATGGAGAAAGTCTTTGTGTTTTTATAGTTTCTTTACTTTAACATTTTTTTTTCTTTTGTTCTGTTAATTCCCTCTCATATTCTATATAGTTTACCTGCAAGCGCATCAAGAAAGTAAAATGGCTTACCTGCAAGCCTTAGAAACTCTTCAATGGAAGTAGGCAAGATTATCAACTTGCACAAATCTTTTTCCGGTGACTTCAAGTGGATGGTAACTCTCCTATCTTTTGGTTTAAAAGCCTCATGTTTACTAGATGTGACCGCGTTGCTGGATCTGTGATATGGATGTGTTTGATGTGAAGGAAACTCAAATGAGGTGAGATCTGGATTGGAGAAACTTTTTCCATCAGTTTCTTTATGTGGTTTTTCCCCTTCTTCTATCTCTATCCTATGTTCTTGACCTCTTCTCCTTTCACCACTACCATCTTTTCTTGAATCCAAATCAATATTTTCTGAATCATTATTCAGTTGTAAATATTTGTGGCCCTGTTCTTGATCACTAGCATTCCCTTCTCCTCTGTTTGGACCACCACCAAGCCATTCTTGAAGGAGGAAGTCTGGTTCGTTGTCATCAATTGCTATTGATTGCTGCCCTCTAAGTTTCTGAAAAATTTCACCATCAAAATTTTAAAACATCTCTAAAATAAACTCATTTGCCATATATTTTGTATTTTTGGCTTACTTACCATGAAGAGATTGTTCATAATGATACGTCCATCTTCAACATGAGCTCTCATAGCACTCATTAGAGATGTTTTGCTTACCCTTAGTATTTGAGATAGTTGAGTTGTTCTAACTGTGAAAGGTTGTGGTGTATAGCATAAAACTCCAATCTCTCCAAATGCATCTCCAACTACTGCCTTTCCTTGAATCTATATAAAATGTGAAGATTGTAATTATTCTTATTTATTTATTTGTGAAATATTTTTGGTGAAACAGTTTTGGTGAAATATTATGGCCACATACCTGATCTTCTCCATCAATGTAGGCAGTAAAATCCTGAAAAATTCACCACCAGAAAGAGTAAGATTCACCAAAATTTACCATCAATATTCCTTTATTTTTTTTGGGGATTTTCAATCTAAGTCACTCACCACTGCCCCTGAGACAAGAATGTAAAGATCTGTGGGAGCTTCGTTCTGTAAAATCACATCTTCTCTAGGTGGGAAATACTCGGCATCTATATCTGAAACCTTGGTAGGAAAAAGAAAAATCGAGTTGGTAATATAACAAAAACATAAGAAAAAAGATTTGAACAAGAAGGAGTTTTAACAAAAATGTAAGTATTTTTACCAACTGAAAGAGGAAGTTGCGAGAAACTCCTTGAAAGAGGTAAACATTCTGAACAATCGGGAAGAAGAGATAGTTTGCGATGCTTGACCGTATCGCTTTAGGCAAACCATTCAAGGTCTCCTGTTGTTTCAGGCCTTCTGTTTTGAACTTTAAGCAAATGTGTGACAACATTTGGTCTTGTATGTTTGGTGGTAGTTGGTTTCTTGATGCAAACTCTGAAGCAGCTCTCACTGTATCTCTCTGTTGAAATTTCAAAAGAAACCATCTTTCTTTATTATTTTTTACTCAGACGGTTCTTATACTTTATATTGTAAAAGTGATCAAGAACTTACAAAAGTTCTTGTGCGGCTAGTCCAGTGAACAACAAGGTTGGTCATGTTTCCAATGAGGTAAGATGTGAAACCAAGGTTGAAGAGCATGTAAAAGACATCGAACAACATTTCTCTTGGATTCTCAGCATGTAAGTCTCCGTATCCTGTTGTTGATAACGTCGTGATTGACCAGTAAATAGCAGTCACATATCTACTCCATAGACTTGCCTCCTTGAAGTTTGGGTACACTGCTCCGATCCATGTTTTGCTTGGATCTGGATATCGATCTGCGATGAGGTAGTTGAAGCATCCAGCACAATGTACTGCAAACAGTGTGACCTGATATACACAACAAAATTATACGTTGTAACTTGTAAATTGCTTATATAAATGAAAAGAAGCTTTTTTCCTCTGTTTTTACTCTGTTTTCCTCTGTTTTTGGGACTTACCGAAATGAGTTTCGTGCAACGTGTCCAGAAATAGTTGAAGCGGATATCTTTCTCAAGCCTGAAGCAAAATGAGAATGAGGGAGTGAGAGAGAGAGAGAGAGAGAGTAAGCACGAGGCTGATCTTTCAAATGGTAACTGTCCTACACTTAGAGAGAAAAACTTGTTTGTTTATGTCTTTACGATTAAGTAATGAAAAAGAACCTTGCAAAAAGCGAGCTAACTCGTCGGAGACGCCAGAGCCTGAGCATACTAAGAAATCTGAATGCTATTTCACTTCCATTGTAGTTTAAAAGAAGACTCAGTGACTGAAACGGAGCTGTGGAGCAGACATCAAAGGCGAACCAAGTAGAGAGGTACCTGAAAAATGTTTCATGTCCCAAAAAAAAACATAACATATCATGAAATTTGCTTTCTTTTAGAACGCAAAAGCTGTAGTTTTTTACTAACCTTATAGCTATTTTTTTAGGGCTGTCGACTAGAAGATAAGAATGGCTGTCAAGATAAGCAACGAAGAAGGTGAGAATGATATCAATGGCGAAGAAGCCATTGACAATGTTGTCTATGATGAAAAGAGCATCTTTCTTCTTGTAGGTGATGAAGGCAAACTCAAAAGGACAAATCCAAGCTGAATATATCACAAGAATGACCAACCACATCTCCCATGCCCTGAGTTCAACATTAACACAACAACTCAAGAAGACAACAAAAAACAAAAAACAGAACCGGAAGAAAGAGCTGTGAAGATATAATAAAACACCTGAAACGTGGATCAAAAGGAGAAATTATGTGTTTACGAAGCTTTGTTGATTGGTTAATTCTTGCTCCAAGAGATGGCAAGAGGTCAGCAGAGAGGAAGCTGCTGTGTTTCATTGTGTCCATATTGATTTCTTCGACGCAGAATCTTTGGAAGAAGTTTCTTGTGCAAGAAATTGACATTTTTCTTGTTTTGACGTTTTAAGGGCTTCTTCTTCCTCTTCAACAAGGTAGTTAATTATAAATATGGTGATGAAACTTGTGACTATTTTCACAAGCTAACGAACTTTTTTTCTTTCTTTTCTTTCTCTCTCTCTCACGTTTTTTTTTTTTTTTTTTTTTTTTTTTTCTCTCTCTCACGTTGATTCTGACCTTTACTCACATCAACTTGCTCTGACCCATGTCTTATCGTTTTCTGAAAAGGAAACCAAAAATAAAACGAAATTATTTTTTAACACAGACTCAGTGTACCATTAATGCTGCAAAAACTCACAAGAAGGCTTACACAAGAAATGATTAGGAGGGTGACATTTAGAAGAAGCGGAACAGAGTAGTGTTTTGGAGGAAGAAATTTACTTGTTAAGTGGCAGACATTTGAGATTTTACAGCAGAAATGCTTCAAGAGTCTCTTCTTTTGACAGGAAGTAAAGATTTGGAGAGAGGAAGAAGAAGGAGAAAGAGGACGCAATCTGGTTAATGGAGTTTCTATACTTGATGAGATTGTGACTGTGGTGGGATATCCATTTACTTAGCATTTGAGGCCAGTATATATACATACACACATTTTGTGTGTTTGTGTATGTTAATGGAAAAAAAATTGGTGTTCTTCATTTACAAGAATCAAGAAAATGGACCAGGCCAAGGGCAAAAAGAAAAGATGGTCAGAATAGAATTTCCAAGGGGCCAAAAAGGTTAAAGATAAATAAGATTCTACTATTCGTTAAGTATCTAATAAATACTTTACGGTATGCATTTTTTAAATGCTGCTTAATTGAATTATCTTTGGTGAAAAATTCTTAAGTTGGATTCTCTTTGGTGAAAATGCTTACAGGACTTGAACTACAAGAAAACAAATTCTTTAGATTCTTACTGGACAGCTCATAGGTCATGATGACACGTGGACCAATTTTGATTGGTTCCCACATCAGTGGTTTCTTGCTTTTCTGATTCAGGTTAGTTTTGTAGTGATTAGATTTTTTACGTCTCCATTTCTGTTTGATTGCTCTAGACCGTTCGTTTCTTGGAATTTTTATCTTTCAATTTAGAAAGATTAATCCTTAATTACGCGTAAACATCTAATCAGTGAATTGACTGACAATAAAACATCTAATCAGAGAATCTGACACGACATGGAAAGAACAAAATTACTAATTAGGCAGTAAAGCAGAGTATAAACTCTGTTTTATTCACATTAGAGTTTTATAATGTAAACATAATTAAGTAGCAACAATGAACAATCAACTCGTGTTTCTCTGCGATAATATTTTCTCAATTAGGGAATTTTTCCTAAATAATCTTACACAAGATCCTATTTGTTATCCTGTCCCTATTACTTATATCACTAGAGACAATTTCGCTTGCCGATATGTATATTCTTGTTGTTTTGTGACTACACTTTGTTTCAAACTCTAAAATCTTACAACAAAATCAAGTATTTTGTACAGTACCTTTTTTAGTTGCTTAGTTTAGAACGTTCAACAAGACTTAGCAAAAAACATTCAACTGATTTTGTTCGTTACTAGCCTTTTCTGCTGTGAAAGTAGCCTATTAATACACCAATTAACCACTCGGTCTAAGAGTCGGTTAAATCAATCTTGCACATGCAAAAAGTCACATTGGGTCCAAATTCTTCAATAATTTTTGTCGTTATTTTCAAATGGGAAACACAGTTTTGTACTCAGAACCCAGATTAGGTGACATGGCATTTGAGTGAGAAAACCTCAACTCTAAACCGATATTTTCTATAGAGATAACCGGCGTTTTTCTTGGTTTGTAGCTTTGCAAATATCAAAATTATTCCCTCGATTAAATATTGGTTGTCGTTACTCGACAACAGATGGGAGAGATTAGTCAATGTTCAAATCTTAATCTTGTTAAGTTCACATTATATAACAAGATACTAGATTAAAATTCTTTACGTTTTCATTTTGTCCTCTTACTTTTACTACCTTGTCATGATAAACCGTTTTCATCATAACTAGTGTAAAGTAGCATCCATATATAGGTTTAGCGATGGAATATATATACCGGGTTTATCCTCCTTAATTTTCTATCATAGTTCATCCCATGTGATTACGAAATTGAAGCGCCGTATTAACACATGAAAGAGAGAAAGTTAATTTTAGTTAAGGGCTTAGCTACGATCCAAATGACAGCTTTAGGGCCTGACTGGTTTAACCGCTGCGGTTGCGGTTGCGGGTGCGGGAGTTTGCGGAAGCGGGCGGTTGTGATTAGTAGCGTTATTAAGCGGTTTGTACGACTGGCATAACAATTGAAAATGGATGCGTTTGCGGGATACTTATGACTGGTTCACTTGCGGATGCAATAGCGGTTAAACAATAAATTAATAATATAAACACATTATATAATTATAAAAATATCAAAACTATATTATAATGAAAATTTTAAATTTATGGTTCAACATAATTAAAAATAATTTTTTTATAAAGAATAATATGTGTATAATACTTACGTCTATTTTTAATTTCTATAATTTAAATAAAAAATGTGATTTTATTTTCAAAATATATATTTAATGTGAAAATTAAATTTATATTACAATTTTATTTATTAGATATATATGTATTAGTATGAAAAGAATATTTATCAAGAGAATTTTGATTTGTAGAACTTATAAATATATAAGTATGATATGATTTTAATGAATATTGACTAAAAGTACTAATTTTTTTTTATATTGTGATTTTATTATCCAAATCTTATTTTTTAATAAATATTATTATTTATTTTCGGATTTTATATAAGTTTGTGTTTTTTTTTTTTTTAATTATCCACCCGCAACCGCAAACGCTGCTGGGAAGGAGCTTTTGATTTTGAGGGTTGTTAGGGAGCTTGAGCGTTAAAGCGTTTGTGGTGATTGTTGTCAAACGCCAATAACCGCTACTACCCGCAAACGCTGCGTTTGCGGGTAGTAGCGGGTGAACCAATCAACACCTTAGAAGCGGGTCGAACATACATGGTCCGGTTTCGTGCATGGGCTGTCTACATTTTGCGATTTCTGTCACGTGTGTTATATTAACTAAGATTAACGTATAATTTGCTTTTCTCTGTACGAATTCTGTTAAGAGGTTGTGAGGGACAAAACTATGTTTGTTCTTGAGTTTTAATATAAAGATGTATACGTGAGTAAAAAGAAGAAGGTCTATTAATTAGAAAATTGCAACTACAATCTTCTAATTTTTAAATAATCTTACGAGTTATGGAAACCAAGTCACTCGGAGCAAAATTGCAAAATCCTTCTTAGTGCTTGTAACTTTACTGGTGTACTAAGAGATCTTTCAAAAATGAACTGAATCTTAATGTCATGAGTTTGACTCTCGGTGTTGGAGAAGAGAGTATATAAATGTGTTCTTGTCACCGACAATTCAATAAAAAAGGTCTTAAAAAGATATGTTGATGATCTCTAGGTGTCATATGAACCTTTAATCACCTCAACATCCCTCGACAATATGCCATAACTATTTAAACTAGACCACTTGGTTATTCAAACATATAATTATGTGAATCCGGTGGTATTTTTTAACATTTTTTTCTATGCACTCATGGGAATTGGGTTAAACAAATGCACCTAGGATTCATCTATTGCATGAGTCCTATACGAAATCCTGTAGGTGGCTTAAAAGTGGATGTAAAGATTTATATCTGCATAAGTCCTATACCATATTAGTGGCTTCAAAGTATTGTTTCAAAGGCTAGGACTAATCAAGTACTAATCATACAATAATCAGGCATAACCGATTTTTGTTGGATTCAGAATCTATTTCATTATTGCAGTTGGTTTTCTCTTTTTGGTTTTGCCTAAAACATTTAAAGTTAACCATAGGAATAGTTAGAATACTGAAATTTTGTTAGTAGGTTATGCCTCACGGGATCATATTTATGTAGTTAGAGACTGTGGTAGGGTCAAAGACTCAAAACTATAATGAAATTCCTCGTGATCACAATCCTACGTGTGAGACTTTTGTTATGGAAAAGAAACTAACTAAACTCTTTTTTTGGGGTATCTGTAAATGTGTTTAACTATGAATGAAGAACAGTTTTAAGCCTATTCAACCCTGTAAACCACTAACAACAACAAGAACAGTTGGACCATGGAGTTGTGTTCTTCAAGTCGGAATGCAAACAAATCACAATACAATTTGGGTAACATAGGTTGTTTTTACTTTTTGATAAGGAGTTTGAGTAACGTAGTTCATCCTATTTCTTTTTCTTTCAAAATGTACATGGTTACATCAATTAAGACTAAACACCTAAGTAAATGAAAAGAAAAGCACAGAAACGTAAAAGGCAAAGAGAAAATCTTGGTGGTGAATCTTAGAAAATAAAGCCAAGATGTAAAGTGGTCCTCGAGGACAATGATGAAGGGTGTCCTCACTGTCTTCAAAGCAGCTTCTATGTTAGGCCTTCATATTCACGTGGTCCGATTAGTTTCTCATATCCTTGTATAGCCAAATTCATGCATGAGTATCTAACAAAACTTTGACTCTTTCTAAAAATTCAGAATCTTAAAATAACTTTTACATGACAATAATAATAACATTTTTTGTTTCCTTATGAATACATGTTTTGATCTTGTAGGTACTATACATGCTAGACCTTAATTGTTATGTTGACAGCATTTGCAAATAAGCTATGAATTGGCATAAATCTTTAGGTATTTTTCGCAGGATAAACTTATTTTTACTTAATGACATATACTTTTGTAAAATGATAGGATGGTTTACTGTGTTTTAAAAACATTTTTGTTTTATTTTTAACTTCTGATTGTCACTAGTTAATCAATGTACATACATAGTCTAAAGCTGAAGTTATACATGATAGGTTATTGAAAAATAATTACAAGTGAAAGTTAGAAGTACAATATGAGGGGATGATAGTGTGAAATAGCTTCAGCATTTATTCTACTAGTTTTAAAATATAACTTGGCTACATTTTCATCCAAAGATTTTGTAGAAGAGATTTATGGTTGTGAGTTTTGTGAATGATTAATATGTGACATATTGCGCACTGACAGATAATCCTCGGATTCAAACACGTCTCACGTCTGATCAAATATATACAGTTTAATAGAAAAATGTACATTGGAAAGGTTGGAACCAAAAAGAGAAATTAGTTCACGAGTTCTCTAGTAATATGAATGGAACAATTTGTTTCGATTAAAAAAAAAACGCTTGACAGCTTGATTGCTTATTTTGGTCTAGCTTCAGAGTATGTGAATCTCTTCCCTGTTAGTGTCAAAGAGTTAAAAGAAAAAACGAAAACGAAATTGTACTACGACGGAGAAAAATACATCTTCGAAACCGATCCACCCCAAAAAGCGGCTAGAAAGTGAATGTCATAGTTGATTCCTTTCTTGAGATATGAACTCCACCAATATGTATTTAGTTTTAAAATATAATATAGTGAGGAATAAAATCAATATATTCTCAAGATCAATGAATTATTTTTATAGTGTATTGAACAAAACTAATAAATTGTGTTTATAAAGATTTATGTTTTGTGAATTAGTTAGTAGTGTGTTACCCCCTCCATTTCATATTAGTTGTCGTTCTAAAAATGTATATAGATATAGTTAAATTGAAAAAGAATTATGTAAATCAGGTTTTTTCTTGTGAAGCATTACTCTACTTATCTTTATAATTTTCAAATAATATAATATAAAGAGAAAAATATTTATCTGAAAAGGGTATTAGAAAGTGAAGATCAAAGTTTATTCTAATAGATTTGAAGGCTAAAAGACATTACAATGAAGTTGACTTTTTGAATTCAATAAAAACTAACTTGACATAATAAACTGATTAGCTCGAATATTTTAGAATATAATATGATATTATATTTGGGTAGTATAACAAATATATGGTGTATGTCTTGTTTTGGTTCTCCTTATCATCAAAATTCTTTACGCCATAGTTGCGGAAGATCTTAAAATATGCCATTTACATAAGTGGTTATCATTAAAAAGTGTGTATATATAGATATCATATAAAATACTACAAATTTGAAACAAATTGGACAGCATAATTTTTTTTTTCCAAAAGCAGAATTCAGATTCGTCATGCAAATAACAACATATATACCAAGATTGATATTCAAGCAACCCGTACAGAAAAATATAATCTTCCGGAAACTTGTATGAATAATTTGAAATATTGATTTCATAGTCTTTGTTTTATTATAAAAAATTTAAATGAATATTTTTCCTTTTATTTGAATATTTTTTTAGTAACAATTATGCTAACTCGTACATGAACAGAGTCCACTGAAATTGTCTACATTCATAACACATGTTCTTCGTGTAAATTGATAAATGTCTTATTCCAACATGAATAAAGATTTAACAATTAAATACGTCTACCCTTCTTATATTACTGTGATTGATAATTGTCTTTTCTTCTGCCTCTTTTTAGCAAGTTCAAAGCCAATGCACTGATCTTAGTCACTGCCTCTTATTAACAGGTTCTAGACCGATGAACTATTCATTATATTTTCTCATCGTCAGCTTTACGTTTTCTTTTGTGTTTTCGTTTTCTCATGATGATGGCCTTTAATTGCCCCCGAGTTTCATTCGGAGTGGATGTTTTGAATTTGGTCAAATCTGCCATTACCCAAATGGAAGAACAAAATAAGAGAGCTTATCTCTTAATTTTGAGAGAGATAGAGAAAGAGTATAAATGAGAATTGGAGATCTCCCACTATCAAAAATACTTAATGCCAGCCAAGAAAAATCCGTAATGATATTAATTACAGGACCCTTTGGGCCTACCAACTATTGTATGAGCACGTAAAAACTGTCTAAAACTAATCGATGCGTATATAGTATAGACGCAGAGCCAAATTGAACATCCAATCATCAATAGTACCTTAAATTTCTAAACATTGCAAATAAACTAATCATAAACCACACAACTTCATCACTCGTATCAACATTTTATATTGTAGATTTAAGTCTTATTATATTTAGTAGTGTAAATTTGAATAAACGTTTGTGCATTATAATTAGTTGTGTTTTAATTTAACTAAATAAATAGCCATTGTATAAACATTCTTAAGACTAGATCGAAAAGTTTTGATCATGCAACTGACTAAATCTTCTACATGCACGAGTATAAGAATATGTACTTGGGAGAGAGAGAGAGAGAGAGAGAGAGAGAGAGAGAGAGAGAGAGAGAGAGAGAGAGAGAGAGAGAGAGAGAGTAAATGTCTCATAATGGATCGAGGACCAATGGGGACCCAAAAATAACTCACCCAATTGATACTCGAACTGAAGAGAAGTTATGGGGATGTAGTTGCAAATCATAAACCAATTGATTAAGGCCCTTTTATGTGTATTTCTTCATTAAAAAGGTAACAAATTGTGTGGCCAGATATTATAAACACTTACTTTTCAACGAGACAGATCAAGCTTTCCTTTATTGTTCCACATTGTTTGCTAGTGGTGTCCAAATATGAACTCATTATCCGATTCTCGCTTTTAAAATTTTCGCACGGTGGAGTAGGATTTTTTCGTATATAAATAAATTCGATAGTTTTTATTCAATGGACAGTTCCTCACAGATATGTTAAGTTTTAACAACATAAATAATTTCAACGAGACGCACTGGTTATTGTAAGTTTGTTAAAAAAAGGGGAAAAACTTATATGAGTTTCAATGTAAGATATCCGATTATCTAAAAAGGCTAATGTGTATTTTTTCTGAAAAAAGATTATTAAAGTTTCTAGAATTTTGAGAATGAAAATCGATATTTTTAAAAATTATTATGGAATATTTAACATTATCTTTTTGTTTTGTTTTGATACGTGAGTGTATCTGTCAACGTGACATGGTCTTTGACTTTGATGAGCTTATAAAATCAGGCTTTGAAACAGGCATCTTCATATATATAGAGAATTAAGTTGTACTTTCTAAGGACTAATGATTGTAATCTCATGTGCAATACTTGGTGAGAATATCATGCGCATGTTTTGAATGATCACATGCTTAGACGACTCGTTTCAATTTTAGATTAATTGATCTTTCATAAGTTATGTCAACTGAAGATGTGGTTGATTTGATTTCTTAGAATACATCATGGAAACTAATGGGAATGCGAAACCGTGTCACATGCTCTGTCACAAGGGTTAAATAAACTCGAAATCACGATCTAAGTATCTAACTATCATGTTTTTTTAATTTATTTTTGTATGACATCAGAATTTAATTGTCGGTATGGAAAAAATATCATTGTTATATCGGGATTCTGAAATATAGCTATATGGATAATGGATGTCTATTATTTTACACTCGTTGCAAAATGTTGAATATTTGTGATCAACTAAACTTGTGGTTTTTAAAAGTGTACAAGTACAGTACCATATTTGTACTGTACTCATATTTGTTCATTTGCTCATTTTGCTCATTCTCATTTTGCTCATTTTGGTCATTCTCATATTTGTCTTGCATTTTGCTCATTCTCCTAGTTTAGTAATGACTAGACTACCATATTTATTTTGATGACCAGATTGGCTTGGACTTTGCTTGTGTTGTGAGGACTTTTGTTAATGGAAAAGGAGAGGAACTATCAGAAATAAGTGATGTACAATGGCCAATGGATCATGAGAAATTATATGGATACTTAAATGATTGAATCATACAATCATACATCACAAATATTAGAATGATTGATATTTTTGTTCTTTTTTGTGAATTTGGAGTTTTAGTCACAAATCTTTTTTTATTGTTCATTTTAAATTTTTGTGATGTTTACAGATTTTATTTTAGTTATATTTGTCTTAATATATACATAATTTTAGCTATATTTGTTTATAATTCATCCATTAACCCATTAAAACCATCTAATTAAATGGGTAATGAGTCAAACCAACCCATTTCATAAATGGATTGGATTAACCCATGATCCATTAATATTCAATCAATTAATCCATTAGAATAATGCGTTGGATTGGATGGTTTATCCATTTTGACAGCCCTACAAGTACTTATATTTTCTAAATAGATAAAATTAAACACATACGTATATCATGCTACGTGAATTCAAGATGGTGTATATCCAAATCTTGAAGGGGACCAAAGTGATCGATCGCATCCATTATTGCTGTTTTCGTCTTCAGTCTCCAACCCCAAAAACTTAATAATCTCAATTTTTGCGAAGAAGTAATAATATGCTTTTCGTAGTCTAAATTAGACTAATCATAAAATTTGCATCTCAACTATGTTCCACAGTTTTGGGTATATCGTTAAACCCCGTTTATTTTCTAGGCAACAGTGTTTGATCAGTAAGCTATTACACACTTTAGCTGTACTTTGGTCGTACGTAATTCATCAAAAAGCTCATGAACATCACTTATAACAAAATATTAGAGAGAATGTGATTTAGTTGTACGTAATTAACAAGTTATAGTAGATTATACTTAAGAAAAGCACATTTTAATAGATATAGAATGTTCCCACATATGAAGGCCTTTTAGCAAAAAAAATAGAATGTTCCCACATGATGGTTGTAAGTAACTACGTCACGTTAAAACGTAACCAAAAACATTGAATCCCACAAATCAATTCAAAATAGTAATTACGGCAATTATAAAAGCTAACTACTATTTTGTCTGTTTCTTCACAAATGGTTGCATACATCTATTACTATTACCGATCATTCCTTTATGTTGAAAAAATATTTTTGCAATGCTAAACTGAATCTGCATGATTCAGAGCCAGCTTTGAGCTCAAGCAAAACTAGTTTAGGCTTCCGGCCTATAATTTTTCCAAAAACGTTATATAAATTTTGACCTTGATTTTCCAAAAAATGTCATTATCGTTGAAACAACAACAAGGTCAAAATCAATGCCTCTAGATTATTGGAAAATTATGGGTAGAGTGCAAGAATCTAACCCCATCTCACCAATAATGACATTTTATGGGTTCGATTTTTGTAATTAAGAACTACTTTTACTTAACAATAATTATATACTACCCATAAATTTTTTTGGGCTTTCGGCCTCTAGATTCCTCAGCTAGGGTCTAAATGGTAACCGCTGAATGTTGCTGAATGCGGAATCTGACTGAATTAATTGATGAATAGTTGCAGAATCTGACTGATTAGTTTGTAGTATGAATGGTAACAGCTGAATGTTGCTGAGTGCAGAATTAATATATATATATATATATATAATAAATTATTTATATAACAAAATCACATAATAATTACCCAATTAAATAAATAAAGCATATATTTATAAAATAACTAAATAATATTTAAATAAAATAGGATATAGTTTTCAAAATTCTGCAAAACTTTGTACAAACTAACTATATAATTTTATTTTAAGAATATAGTTAACTGCAAATGTTTTATACATTAATATGAAAATATAATTTAGTTTTTGAAAAACTATAACTGAAAAATTATTGTATAGATACTACGAGTTATGGAAAATGCTTTGAACGTAACTTACTTTTTTTGTGACTATTTGAAACCTTCTCTTCTACATTTATGAATAACAACCAACTTCTCTCGCTAATGATTTATCAAATGGAGAATGTCATGCGTCTTTTATAGCTGAACTTAAATTGTATTCGTGAACCTTTTTTTGTTGTATTTTGATTTGTTTTTTACCAATTATGACCATTGAAATGTTCAATTTCTTATCTAGATAAAAAGAGAACAGTAGAAGTTGTTTATTTGTTTGTTTATTAGTCTTTTCAGCAAGTTTTGTCATTTTGCTAATTCAACAAGTTTTGTCATTTTGCTAATTCAGCAAACGTGACTGGTAACAATTCAGCACAAATTCAGCACAATTCCACAATTATACAAACACCAGTTAGGCCCTTAGTGAAGGCTGCATCCATTCCATAATTGCTTGTGAAAGTAGATTTCAGCAGTTTTCAGCAATCTCAGTCATAATCTCCTCTTCATGCATTGAGTTGGAACCAACTGGTCCGACTCTGCGATTCATAAATCCACGTAAGAGCAACTCTACAACCAGAAAGCAGCATTTTCACCTAGAAAGCCACATACTCTAAATGTGGATCTTTTTAACAAGATCCTGGCCCAGCACAGTTTCCAGTAGCCAAGAAAGCAAGAACCAGTTTACTCCAACTATTGGGCTAGACATAATTACAATATATGGGCCTAGTTTGGTTCGGTTCAAGCGAAAAGATCTGGTTTAATAGTACAGTCAAATGCCAAGTGGGCAACTGTAAGAATTGGCAAAAAGATCCAGGGTCAAGACTCAAGAGTATCTTCAATTCTTTCTGCTATTTCATATGTAAATAACTAAAATTTTGTTTCCGTGGTGGCTATCCATAACGTTAAGTTTTAATTAATTCGTTGGAAAGAAGAAAATCCATCTTCAATTCAGTTACGCTGCATTCATGTAGTTGGAGAAGATAATGTGAATAAGAAATGTAAACCAGAATTTGTATCTTACTGTTAGACTACCTTCAATTCGTTGTATCAAATGTCGGGTTTAGATTCTAGAAAAACGGCAGAAACTCCACTGCATTAATCTTAGTATACTAGTTCTGGCGCAAGAACACAAATATAATAGATTTATATAATACAAAGTACAGTGGTAACTACTTATTACTTTGATCCTTATTTATGCATTAAGCAAATTATATTATAGATGTGGTAGTAATGTTCTCTCTTTTCTTCTAGTCTTATTATGTATATATGTATGCTTGTGTTAAGGTAGCAACAACAAGAAATTAAAAGCTTCTTTTAGCGGTGTTGGCTCCTCTCTCTACGACCTGGCGATGCTCCACCATCCCCACCGCCTGAGCCGCCACCTTCATTTGCGTTTCCAGTCCCACTTCCATGGCCAGAACCACCACCTGTGGCTCCTCCTCCTCCCGAGCCAAACCCAAAGCCAGTTCCTGAACCAGAACCTGAACCCGAACCGAACCCGAATCCAGTCCCTTTTCCATCTGGTGATGAACCGGAACCAGAACCATAGCCATAACCACCTTCCGGGGTCGATCCCCAACCCCAATCATATCCCCAATTAGGCCCATGAGCCGAACCACTTGCTCCGCTTGATTTTGCTGTTGGACTACTCGGGCTAGCCGCTGGAGTAGGAGGCGTTCCCGACTCTCCTCCTCCATGAACACATGAGAAGGCCAAGAGGAGAAAAACAAGAACGAATGAAAGAAACTCACCTTTCATTTCCCTCATGGAATATTAGATACTTCTTTCTAACTCTTTCGATATGTTCTCACTCGGTTTAAGACTTTATATAAGCACGAAGCACCCACTCACACAACACACACGTAATAGACACGTATTATAATTATTACTAGGTGATGAGAATCTACATAATGATATAAAACTATACAAGTTTCAAAAAGGAGAAGCAGTTAGTTAGTGATAGTCCGTGAGTCCGTGACAAGTCTGTCTTTTAGACATGTGAGAATCCAATTTTAGGGTTGGAATTAAAATGTCGGTTTCCATTATATCTTTCTTAAGGCTTCTATAGTAACGAGAGAACTCACACCACTTATGATTTATGCTATTTTTATTATTATCCCACTAACTATTTGGACGTTGCTGTTTGTTATTGTCTTGTCCTTCACTTATTTGGGTCAAAACTTATATCGTTTTCATATAAAAAAAATTGGTAAAGAGTTTTCATAAACTTCATATACATATATAATGCACTATTATGTCAATCTTTTTAAGAAATAACAATGCTATAACTTAACTTGTATAAATGTAGTATGGTGTGTAAAATGGTTCCGTGAGTTGTGTGGCTTGTGTATGTGATATTATACTTTTTGCATGCGTCTATTATATGACAGTATGAGAGATGCTTTTACTCTGAAATGAGTTTTCCTCTGTTTATGGTAATAACTTTCTCAACTGTATTTTTTTTATAGGAAACTCTATTGGAGTAAGCCCTTTAGCAAAAAAAACTCTATTGGAGTGCGTCTCTTACAAACATATATTGAAATGGTTTTCTTTCAAGTTCGTGATATTTCGTTGAATTTTTAAAACCTTTCATCAGATTTTGTTATTAATTCCGTTCTATGGATGTGTCTTTTTTGTTGTCAGATTTTCGTGTAATCAATAGTATAAAAAAGAGTTTATCTGGGTACCTGAAAAAAATGTACTTATTTATTTATGATAATGAGTCTAATGAGATTATATATTTAATTCTTAAAAGGAAACAGTTCTCGTGAGTTGTTGACAAATGGCAACTCACATTCCAAGCTACCTTTTGCTGTCTCTCGAGAGATTTCCACTGACAGAACAGTGACTTAATAAAGTTAGTTGGCAGTTAAGATGATTCCTAACTCCAAGACTTTTTTCATGTGTCTTTCTTTGGAGTCTGTGTTATTGTTTAATACTGTTGTCAATTTTGTAAGGAAATATCAGAGCATTTAATGTGATTCTTGTCATTTTCCTCATATTCTTTTTCCCACCATAGAATTTCTTCAGGGACTACTAGAGAGGAATGGCAGTTAATGCATATAAACTTATAAACGGGTTGTGCATAGACTTGGTCCATTTTGGTTTGGTTTTGATCGGCTCGGTTTGGATTGGAATACAATTTCCGCTCCTGTAAGGCTATAAATCGAATTTCAAAGGTTATGAAATGATGTGTGAATTTATTTAGATTTAGATTTTTTTTTTTTTCGTTTTGATTGAGTTACAGTAGAAATTCTATAAATTAATAATATCAGAACTTTAATATTTTATTAATTAATCGATTTTGTTAAATTTTCCTTTTAAATTATCATAATCTTTTACTCTCTCAGTTTCAGTTTATTTGTCGTTCTAGAGCATTGCACATAAATTAAGAAAATTTATTAATTGACTACTTTAACATCACAAATGACACATATTTACCTTTTTTTTTGCCATTTTCTTCTTTTTTTTTTTTTTTTTTTGGTCAGCAACCTAAATTCCTATAACGGTTCGGGAAGCGAAACCACTGGAACTGAGTTTATATAGTACACATCGTAAGGTTGATCTCGAGCACTCCGTGCTAACTTGTCCGCCTTTGTGTTCTTCGTCCCGGGGATGTGGGTTAGAGAGAAAGCCTGGAACTTCCTCTTGTACTTCTCCACCTCTTCAAACAGAATCTCAAACACCGGCCAGTCTCTGAGTTTAGACACCATCTTCACCAAATCTGTACAATCCGTTTGAAAATTCATTTGCCATTTATTATGGACTAGCATACTTTGCATAGCCCAAACTAAAGCCTCCAACTCCGTCTATAAAGGGTAGGGGCGGATCTAGTGAATGAGCTAGGGTGTCAAATGACCCCCACTAATTTATAAATTTTTGATTTAATATAAACATATAACTAAAACATTGATTAGTTTTTATTAGTTTGACCCTGTTAATTGTAGATCTTCCAAATTTTGATCCCCATGAATAATATTTCTACCTCCGCCACTTATAAAGGGAATAAATTATTTTCTTTTTGTTTTTCTGCCTTTTTCTTTTTATTTTCCAGAAATTTGATTTTTTTACATGTTGTGATTCATAATCGATACACAGATCCGACCAGATAGTTTTGGTGTTGATTTTCATCCATCTAGAGAAAAACCCAAGCTAAACCTGCAGATTTATTGTAGTGAATTTCTGTGTAGCCGCTCGGAGATTGCCGTATAGCTACACATGGCGGCGAAAGTGAAAACCGGTGGTTCAAAGGCTGAGAAGAGGATCCGATTGTCGGGTCGGGTCGGCTACGATTGCCGACGGAGAAGAGGTGGAAGACGATTGGCTTGGGATCTTGAGGCGACTTGCTCGTCACCACGAGCAGATGAGACTGTGAGTGGGTGAGATGGAGAGAAATCTGGCTCGAACGATTTCGGATCTGGAAAATGCTATGAGGGGAAGAGATCCAAGGAGAGAGAAGCAACGCAACACCATCGTGCAATTTCATAATCAAATACACGTGTGTTCTTGAAATTAATCTTAAAATTTAATTATTTAGTTGTTTTTATTTTGTGAAATGATGATAATTTAATAAAGGTTATATTTGGAAATTTTCAATAAAGTTACTTTGTAATTCGAGAACGACAAGTATTGTGAATAACAAAAAAAGGCTAGAACGACTGACAAATTGAAACGGAGGGAGTATAATTTTATTTATATTAAATAAGAAGTTTCCCTAAATTTTTCTTAACTTTTGTTTGTTTTTAGGGTGAATTAGGTGTATAACCATATTAAGGATCCAAATTAAACTTATACTTAAATGAAAAGAGTAACCAATTGTACTGTTTTTGGACGAAAATGCCCCTGCAAAGAAAAGAGATCATCTAGATATACTATATATTACACATGGAATTGATTCTATCAACGAGTTTGAGCGATCTTGAACATGGGTCAATGTTTCTATCAATGAGTTCAGACGATCGAGCACACACACACATGAAAACCAAATGAAAAAGACAATAGAATGGGGTCAAAATGTTTATAAAACAATTAAAAACACTCTTGAAATTGCAACAAAGTAGTTTATGATTGTCCAATAATGGGTGTTTCTAAGATCTAAAATAACCGTGAATCAATCTGATATAACCATGAATGAATCAAATAGTGTATGGAAACTAATTCTTATAATTTGTTAAAGTTTAATCTCGGTGCTGCTGATGATCGAATCAAAAGTTATGGGTAAATGGAAAGAGTTTTCGTGAGAGAGGGTTTGATTTCCAAAGTTGCGGCGACAGCGGCGGCAAGGAATCCGAAAAAAGGAACAATTCATGCTCTAAAATCTGAAACCATGGCTCTTTGTTCTATACAACTGTTGCTCATTTGTTTCGGTGAGATTATAATCAAAAATCAATCTTGGGAAGGTGTGAAAGAGAGAGATCGGTTTTTACCATTCATGTGTTCAAGAACAGAAACAAAACAACAAAGAAAGAAAGTGACGAGGGTAAGTTTGCCATTAATACATAATTTACAGACTATATCCTAGCCATACACTTATTATGGCCATTTACTTAATTTCACATTTTTTATTGTCATACACTCATATTTCCCTTGTTTTTATTACCAACAAAAAATATTCTATCAACTGTTTTCTTTAATATTTTTGTATTTATTTTATTGTTTACATTTTTTTATATATTTATCATATTGTTTGAAGTTCTTTTTGTTTCTTTTAGTTTTCATATTATATTTAGGTACGTGAGATTTATAAAACTCACAACCTTTCACTTATTGCACTTTGGTTGTAAGCAAAACTTATATTTTAGTATGTTTTATATATATTTATAAATTTTTATATGATGATTATTAATTTATACTATTATTGGGACTATATTTTATATAAGAGTTTCAAAAATATTATTACTTTATCGAAATGTGTCATATTTTACATCGGTCCAATTTGGAATCAGAATATTTTATTAATTTATCGAGTATTCATTTATAGAGTTTCTACTGTATTTTTTCACTCTGTTGGATTTACAACTCAAAGAAAATAATTTTGTGAATTTTAGTTTTCTTATTTTCTGGTATTCTCACTTTCATAGAGAGTTTTGTTTGTTTGCGGCAGAAAAAAACTCGGAGGGTCGAGGACACCGATCACTGGACCACCGCTTCCCCCAATCGTATTTTAGTTTCTGTTGTTTTCGTCCACTCCTCCTTCTCTCACTTATTAGTTATTTCAATTACTCTTTCATCACCACCTCCTCCTTCTCTGCGCGATGCGATGAGATCTTTACAGTTAAATCCTAGCTCTTTCCGATTCCATCATCCGAATCCCTTTCGATCTCCAAAATCTGTCACTCTCCTTTCGATTTCACGTCTTCGCGTCGAATCTGGATCTCACTCTTCTCTCAAGGTACATATCTTCTCTTCTCATTCCCGCCGAATTATGCTTCCTTAGGCATTTTTTACTCCTCCTTTCTCTGTCTTTTGCCATTTGTGACTGTGAGTGTTCATCGCCATTGCAATTGTTTCTGGTTGGTTGTGCTGAGTTAGAGATTTTCATAGAGAAATTTACGGATTCCATCGCAATTCTATACAGTTGAGTGCAGCGAGGCAGGGATGTAGCTTGAGACGCAGCTCTTCCTCAGTTAAGGCATTCGATGATGGGGTAATTTTGAAAATCCATTTTTAGATTAGCATTCTTCTACATACCTGTGGTTTCTGACTTCTGACTTCTCTTCCTCTTGTTTTTTTCCTTAGGATTCATTTGATTTTTATTCCGGTGACTTGTTTGCTACTACATATGCAATTTCTTCGAGTGAAGGCGAAGAGAGCGACGGAGAATACGCGTTGAATGTGGTTACTGAAACTACTTCACAGAGGCTCGGCAAGTTTCCAAGAGGTCGGAAAAAGCACAGGCACGTTCCTAGTTTCATACTTAAGAACCATAACACTGCTCTTAAGCATCATTGATCCATTAGGAATGGCGATAAAATCCACTAGAATTTGTGTATATGTGATGTGTAGTCTAAGAGAAATCTGAATTTAGGATGCTGGTGTTGAACAAGTGTTTATAGCATTGTTTTCTTGTGAACTTTCAATTTGTTTTGACATTGATCTTTTGTGTGATATGCAGAATCAGATATGGGATTAATTTGGGGCTTCTTGCGTTTTTGTCACTGCTGCTTTTGTTTATGGACTCTTTCGCTTGGAAGATTGTTAGACTGCCTCTGCCTCCATATTTCTTAACCCGGCCTTTCTTCACATCGGCGGCTTTATCCACCTTAGCCGGTTATGTTTTCGTTCCCCTGCTAGATAGACTGAAAGTGCACGAGCCGATTAGGAGACTAGGGCTAGTTACACATAACCGCAGGAAAACAATCCCGACGATGGGTGGGTTGTTCTTTGTTCCGGTTGGTGTTGTTGTTGCAATAGCCTTGACTAACTTTTCGTCCGTCGAAGTTGCTGGAGCAGCAGCTGTGACTTTGGTATTTGCTGCGATTGGGCTTGTTGATGACTCCTTAAGCCTCCGCAACGATCAAAATAACGGTTTATCTGCAAAGATACAACTGCTATTGGAGGTATTTTGACTACTTCGTTCTCTCTGTCTTGCTTGTGCTTTTAACGTTTTCCTTCCTCTTAACTTTATATGTCACAGGCAGCGGTTGGGACTTGCTTTGCGTTTTGGTTGGAGAGTGCAAGCATATCATCTCCTTATGGCATGTATAGCCTCTTATAACTAATCTGATCAACGCATATATAATGGTAACTCGCGTATCTACTTTCATATGAACGTACATGAGAATAATTAAACATCCACATGATTGTATTTAGACTTAGTCCGCATATTAGCTCTCCAAGACTGAAAATTTGGTTTTTCTTTTCATGTTCACAAACTGTCTTCTTGATTCTGAATATTTTTTTTCCAGGAAATTGTTGGTTCCGTTGCCTTCACCATTAGGACTCGTTTGCCTGGGAAAGCTTTACTTGTTGTTGACATCTTTCTACTTCGTTTCCATGGGAAACTTAGTCAAAGCAACCGATGGTCTTGATGGATTGGCAGGAGGTATTGCTTGCTTGGCCTTTGTTGCAATGGCGATAGCAGTTCTTCCTATTTGCTCTGGTTAGTCCCTAATGGCTATAGTTAATACATCAAAATCATTTGCTTTCACCTTAAACGGTATCTTTTGATCCGAAATCAGATCTTTCTGTATTTGGAGCTTCGATGGCTGGAGCTTGTTTCGGGTTTCTACTTCACAACCGGTACAGAGCATCTGTGTCCATGGGAGATACAGGATCATTGGCTCTTGGTGGAGCTTTGGCTGCAATGGCTGCTTGCTCAGGAATGTTCTTCCCATTGTTTATATCTTCTGGTGTCTCTGTCTTGGAAGCTTCTTCTGTCATAGTTCAGGTGTGAAGATTAGAATAAACACATGAGTGCTTCTGTTTCTCTAATCGCAATCGCAACCGCAACCGCTGATGATATTTGTATGTGTCTTTTGGCGCGCAGGTTGCGTTTTACTCGGTGACCAAGCGTTTAAAGGGAAGAGGGCGTCGTGTTTTCAAGACGGTGCCGTTTCATCATCACCTTAGGCTCAGTGGTTTGAAAGAGCCAATGATAGTAACAATGGCATATGTTGTTTCCTCTGTGCTCTCTCTTTCAGCAGCTTACGTTGGTCTTATTTCTGCATAACGTCTTGAGCTTTGTCTCTGCCAAATTTTGTTTTCTTATATTATTTTTAATAGAGTGTATTTATTTTGGTAAAACAAATCCCTATATATATAAAACAAAGGAAATGCTCTCTTCTTTGATCTTCCTTACGACTGTTTCATTCTACGGTGTAACCAACTTACCAACGTGATGATCAGGATCAGGATCACTTTGCCGTCTCTCAACTTTGATAAAGAAGAGAAATTAGAAAAACAAAATAAAAGTAAGGAAAAAAAGTTGATAGAAAATGGACTAGCTACCAAATATTTCATTAGGTCTAATAATTGTACAGTTTGTTAATGTTTTGAGTCGATTGAATCAAAGACTTTTTACCCATGCAGTTGTAATCATTTCGATGATCGTTAAGTCATCGCGAGACACGACCGATAATTTAGACATTAATTAAGCGGAGGACTCCCTTTTGTTATCTTCGCAATTCTCGAGATCTGACAAAGATTGCCACTAACAATCTTTAATCTATCCAAAGTTCTAACTAATTTTGTTTTTTTTTTGTTGGAAAAAATTATCATAAAAAATACTTGTACAAAATTGTCAATTCACCATTTTGTATTAACGTATATAAAATTCACATTCCCGATTTAAAATGAATTTTCGAAAAACATTCCTCTAACATGCCAATTTTCTAGGTTTGTACTAAAAAAAAAGTTGTAACCATTTACATTTCTGATCTTGTTTTATGTTTTTTTTTTTTTTAGTTTGTAAGTATTTGCTTAAAAAGAATTTCATGCGAGTATAGATATTTGAATCTAAAAAAAAAACATGTGTGAAATTAGACTGCTAATTAACATGTGGCTACACCTTTCAAAAATTAATTGTGAAACTTAACTCCATGATGTGAAAATTACATAAAGAGATTGAATTCTCATATTCAATATGTGATCTGTGATGACAAGGCAATTTGCAAGCAACGCAGGTTAATCTATGTCCAAGTATACATTACATCATTGGAGCTAAGGAAACATGTCGGTATTGATCGCTTATGGGACCAAATGCAAAAAGCTAAATTTATCACTTATGTATTCCGTTTGGTAACACACAAAGTCCAAATTCTCATATGTGAGTGTGATGTGTCATGTGTGTGAGTGTGTATGGGGCATATATGCATATGTTAATATACCTAGAAGAACGGAGAATGTGATCATGATTCATTCACATGAAAATACTAGATATCCAAACTGAAATCCCCAAGCTAATAATAGTATTTATTTATTTATTTACTTAGTTCTTACCTTTTGACTTGTTATATAATGATCATGATTATGTTGGATGGTATCTCGGATTTGGTGATAGAATTTATGACATCAAGGAAAATTAACATTATAATGATCATTTGAAATTTGGCCCATCCCTCCATGATCAAATTGAATATCATTTCTTTTATCAGCTAAGACTTCAAATCATTCCATTAAAAGCCTCTTTAGCACCAGCAATCACATGCATCCTCTCTATTTGTCTCTCTTCCTCTTCCATCTTACATACACACCTCTTTACACATATAGTTATATGTACATCTATTTATATGTTTCATGCATGTGTATATATTTCATTGGTCTTTATCTAAATTCTCATAGAATGATTAATTGATTAGAGAGATATCAGAGAGAGGATTATGTGCTTCTAAGATTTCCTGGCTGGCTTTGTCTAGTTTGATAGTGATCATAATGAAAATCTCCAAATCTCTAGGAACTGTTTTGATTTCTATTCTCTTCTATGTTTCTTCTGTTCCACCATTTGTCATATCTTCATCTCTTGAACTCACCATTGATAACCATTCACCAAGCAATCTCAAGAACAAAGGATCACTGGTACAAGACAAGGTACGTTTTTGGATTTCTTTGGTTCTTATTTCCTCATTTACAAAATCCTATATATTAGAGTATATTATATGACTCTTTCTACATTTTGTGTGTATTTATTACTAGTATGAATTTCTAAATTAACCTCGTCTTAAAATTTAAATGGCAGTTGAGTCATCAAATGATAAACAGCATAAAACTTCATGGCATTCTGTTATGGGTTTCAATGGGACTTCTTATGCCAATGGGGATTCTCTTCATTAGAATAGCCACTAAAGCTAATGAAAGTGGAAGAAAGGCTAAAGTATTCTTATACCTTCATGTCATTTTCCAGGTAATATAATTAATGTTAATCACCTCACCAAATATTTATAATCATGGAAAAGGGTATATCACTCTCGAATTTGAGATATGAAAAAGTATGTATAAATGGGAATTGATCTTTAGTACAAACTAATAATGACATCTCACTTTAATCATTTTCTCCACTAAAAATATAATATCCAGTATGCTATTTTAAGGGGGAAATGACAAACAAGAAGCACTCATAGTAGTCTTAGATTTACTCAATTTCAAACAGCTAGATATATATGCATTAAAATTAATTTCAAATAGAAAGCTTATGAAGTAGTTGCTTCTTGAAATTCTGTGTAGCTTTGATCATGGTTTCTTGAATATTAAGGGAAAAGAACGAAGGGCACACTATGATTACGCTCTTACACACATACTCAAACCATAGAGTAACCCAATCAGTATAATGTACATAATAATCAATCTTCAATACTAACTTTTATTTTTCTTGATTAAAATGGGCAGATACTGGCAGTGGTTTTAGCAACAATAGGAGCTATAATCTCTTTAAGAACATTGGAGAACTCTTTCGACAATAACCATCAAAGACTTGGTTTGGCTCTTTATGCTGCCATGTGGCTCCAATTCTTGACCGGAGTCTTTAGGCCCTCCAGGTACATACATACAGATATATATATATATATATATAGATGTATACAAAAAAAATATCCCTCACACTTGTCGCGATTCTATTGGCTTCACTGTAGAGGAAGCAAAAGGAGGTTCAAATGGTTCTTATTGCACTGGATTTTTGGAACGATAGTGTCAATAGTTGGCGTAATAAACATATACACAGGCATACGAGGTTATCAAAAGAAGACATCATCAAGTAGAGGCTCAAGTCTCTGGACAATCTTGTTCACAGCTCAACTCTCTTGTCTTGTCTTCTTCTATCTATTTCAAGACAAATGGGAACATTTTCAAAAGCAGAGAGTTGTTCTTGAAGAATTGGATCATCATCTAAATAATAACCCAAATGGGAGAAGTAATGACCAAATCATTCAAGTGGTAACAAGAAATGACCATGAACAAAAGGTTATGGTTCCTCAGCCTTGTCGCAAAAGTAATGCACTTGTGAATCTGTTTAAATTGATCTGATTGGTGTGAAGATCAGTTATATAAGGATTTTGTTCTAATTTTTTGTTTTTTGTTGGATATGAATCATGTAATACACAATATCAGATTTTTTTTTGTTTCTTACATTTATTTTTGATAGACACTGTTGGCTTTTTTTCGGTTTGTTTTGGTAGTGTTTGTAAGTACTAGCTGTTCTCTTTCCGTATATATTAATTGAATAATTCATTTGTTTAACTTGACAGCAACAAAAAAGAGGAAAATTCTTCTTAAAAAACTAATGTATTATTTTATCTCTTGTGCAAAATGTATTATAACTTAGTAGATTAAGGCCCGCGTATACGCGGGTATATTTTAAGATTTTATAATAAAAGCATGGAAAATATTAAACAAAATTTGATCATTTTTAAACGTAAACAAAATAATATTGAAAACCCGATAAAAAATATTTAAATAAAATAAGATTGGTAATACTTTTACATTTTTATTGTAATTGATTTTTCTTTTGAATTTATGATATGACAAAATGAATTAATTTGTTTTACTATTATTTTTATCCAATACAGAAAGACTTACACATGTCTAAATCTGATCAACTGATTAATTAATCAAACTTTTATTATTCCATTCAAGAGATTTTAATTGATGAAATCTTTATTTCAATTTTTTTACCTAACAAAAATTGAAAATCAAACTATTTAAAATTAGAATATCAATTATAATTTTTTAATATTAGTTAATTGCTTGATAATTATTTTGTTAGTTTTCTATTTATATTTTTTCTTTCTCAATTTTGTTTTTGCCTCAGACCATTATAAATACTATATATTGGTATTTTTCCTTTTCGAAATGGATTTTTTTTCCTTTTCTTAATAGATGTAACAAAAGAATTTAAATTATTTGTTTCCTTTTTTTTATTACTTTTAATGGATGTATTATTTTTTTCATTTTAATTATTTGTTATCTGTTTTTCTAATTTTTAGTTAGTCTTATACATATTAATTTTTTTTTATTTTTATTCCATGACACATGTTACGATCTTCATACTTCCAGAATTTTTTTTTTCTAAAACACATGTCGCAATTTTGTCAGTTATAAAAATCCTATGTATCGCAAAACTTTCAAAAACATGATTTTTAAATTGGAGAAATAGAATCAAAGGGATTTGATGAATTTTTTGATGAATTTATGATTGAGAAACCTTGACTCTCTTTTATAGGGGTTCAAGTAACCTATTACATGCAGTTATAGGAAATTTAGTTTACATAACATATTCCATGTACAAATAGGATTTTATTTATTACATTATTTTGATTTTATTATTTGTTTGGATAATATTAATTTGATGAATGAAACCTTTCTCTATTAGGATATGACAAATATATTTTTATTTCTTTTAACTGTAATGGATTATTTTTTAAAAAAATTCCTTTATCTAAATTTTTTATTATTATTATTTTTTTTTTTTTTTTCTCTAAGACATGTGTCACGATCTTAACGGACGTAACATTAAAAGTGACACATGTCGCGATCTTATAAATTATAAAAATCCTATGTGTCGCAACCACGTCGTGCGCATCCAACTTTATATAAAAAAAATTGATGAATGGGAAACCTTTTTCTGTTTGGATTTGGCAAATATTATTTTTTCCTTTTTGATATAATAGATTAAATTAAATTTCGTTTTTTTTAATTAACATTTTTCTGGAATTTTTTTTTAAGTTCTTTTTTTCCTAAGACACGTGTCACGATCTTAACGGACATAAACTTAAAAGTGACACATGTCGCGATCCTGAATTTTATAAAAATCCTACGTGTCGCAACACACGTCGCATCCAGCTTTATAATAAGATTGTTATTCAATTTATACATATCAATTACGCGGGTGAAGTTTGGGCTACACTAAACGAAGATAGGCCCAATAGTTATCGTTCATACATATACGATCAATTTAACTTTAATTTTATAATTTGGAATGGAATGTCTGCATAATCTTCCGTCGAAGTTTGATATTTGAGGACGAACGACGGAACGAGCCAGAAATTCGAGCTCTACATAAACTGCACATATTCAGAGAGCGAGAGAGAGAGAGAGAGAGATATTGAGGAGGAGAAGAAGAAGATGGGAGGCGAAGAGGAGACGAGGAAGAGAGAAGTAACTGAATCGCTGGGATGGCTAACGGAATCTTCGATCATGCCGAAGAAGCATCGCGCCATCGAAGGTGTGGGTCCTTCGTCAATTATGGAGCTCAAAGCTCAGCTCTACAAGTCGCAGGAAGAAGCTAAGCAGACGAAGGATTTGACGGGATCCGATGTTCAGTACCATCGCGCCAAGGAAAGGATTGCGGCGAAAGATTCTTTCGCAGCGAAGAATTCCGGCGTCGAGGCTCGTGCTCTAAAGTAAGTCCGAATTTCATCAAATTCGAAATCTTCCTTTATTGGTTATCGCTGTCAATTCGTTGGAACGAGATGATTTGGGAATTAGGGTTTTTGATTCGGGATTTGGGATTATAATCAAGTTTCGTAGCTTCAGTAGAATGATTGGTCTAAAATTGAAGTAGATTAAGCAGAAAGTATAAAATTTTGGATTAGTTGGTCTAAAATTGGAAGATTAAGCAAAATTTGGGATTATGGTAATGCTGTAGAAGAATCTTAATTGGTTCTGATGTGATTTTTGCTTTACCATCTTCATTATTTTCGGTGTTTGTTCTAAATCTATGCTTTTGAATGTGGGAAATGAAGGGACAAGCTTGAGCATAAAGCAGTCAAAGACGGAGCAGTAAGCTATGCCGCATTGGAGAGAAAGGCTCAGTTATATGAAAAGCTTGTAAGGGGAGAGCTTTCAGATGAAGAAGCCGAAGAGAAGTACTGTGTGGATTTCGTCAGGAAAGGAATTTCACACGAAGAGTATCCAAGACCATCAAGCACTTGCAGCACTTCTATCTCAGCACCAGCTGAAGATTTGAAACGAGATGGTGACGACGATGGTTCGCTGTTTAGCACCAAATTTGCTGGACTCGGACACGCAATTGGGGAAGCTGATGTAAGCCAGCACGTGCGTATGGTCAGGTAAATCTTTTATCTGGTAGCATTTGTCTCACAATGGGAAGAAAACAGGAACTGAATCAACATTTTCTCTTACTCTCTCTCTCTTATTGTCTCTATTGTATTGGAAAATATTTGCAGAGAGGTTCATGCAGAAGTGAATCAAGCAAGAGAAAAGGCAACAGAGTTGAAGCAAAGGAGACGGGAGCAGGCAACAAATCGTCGGGAGAAACTCAAACAAGCTTACCTTCGGAAACAGCTGGAGAAGCTAAAGGCTCAACAGCAACAGCCGAAACAACAAGATGAGGAAAAAACTTGATCTCACTTCGCTGAGCTTTTGGGTTTTAAGAGTTTAATCTCAGGAGTCAAGATCAGAGCTCTCCTTTTAACAGATGATGGTAGAGTCAAGATCAAGGCTCTGTTTACAACAGATAATGAGATACGAGAGACCTTGTAATGGCCGTTGACGTAAAAGGGGTAATAGATCCGCCCATTGGGTTTTTTAAATTCCATACAAATTTTTTGAATTCAGTTGATTAGATGTGTAGTTTGTTACTACAAATCTATTGTATTTCTACGAGGATGTTGTTTTGTAAAGAGTAAGTGATTTTGGTTCCCCAATTTATGTTATCTGCATTCTCCACATTTTGTCTACACTGTTTAAAGGTTTACCTTTGCTTCACAACATATTTTCCAATGGATGGTCTGTGATCATCGCTGGCCAAAATAAGAAAAGAGAGAGTGTAATGATTCTTCTGTTTCTTTGCACAATATACCAAGTCTTTGGAGCTTCCAAGTGAAGCGTTTCTGTGACATGGACAATGTCGAGCATCGTTTGCAAGTTGCAACTATGAATCAAAAAGGGAACAGAGAAACATACAAACTGGTTGATTGAAGGATGAAACCATCCAGTGGTGGTAGCTTTCAGGCAGGCAATGGCTTGTATACCTCCGGCTGCACCAAGGCTATGTTCTATCGTAGACAGTTGAAAGATGTAATGGAAAAAACCCCAATTCAGTTATTTAGAAGAGAAAGGAGAGCATTCAGTCACAAGATATATCAGGTTAGCAAGAACTTTGGGTGACAAACTGACAATAACCTTGGTGGCATTGATTTTGATCTCTGAAGTGTTCTTGAATACTTTATGCTTTATAGGCCAATATAAGAGGTCGCATCACTATCAACCGACAAGTGGTTGTAATATAAACAATTTATAGGCCAGTTATGAGTTATTAAAAGAAATTCATAATCTCTTGGAAGTTGTAATATCCACTTAACAGTTAGACACACAGCAACCACACTTGATCGTTGTAGTTATTATTATCTACATAAAAGTTAATCATACTTAGTATGTCGTAAGACAGTTTGGCCGAGTGGTCTAAGGCGCCAGATTTAGGCTCTGGTCCGAAAGGGCGTGGGTTCAAATCCCACAGCTGTCAATTTTTTTTAATTTGTTTTTGTTTTCGTTTTCAGAGTTTAATAACCTTAAAATAAACATTTTCTTTATACATCTACGTCTCTATATTGGTGATGGTCGATTTCATTTACGTCAAGCATCACATTCACATGACATGCCTCAGATTATATAAATGTGTACTGTTACGTCCCCTTGCAATATACATGTACCCAGACGGCCAGACTCCCGACGACCTTTGGTCCAATGATGAATGAACACAAAGATAGATAACGCGGAAATTAAAACTACCACGATAACGGAATGAAACACTGATCTTGAATCTATAATTTCAGGGGGAAAGGTTGATTCAAATGCAAATGACGATAAAGCCATTATTATATATGTGGCATTAAGAGATTTCAACGGCTTACAAAAAACTGGATTATATATGTGGCACGCTTGAAATATTTATTTTTCCTATAGTATATCATGAAAGTCATGAAATTTTACATGGTAGAACACATACACAAGTTTGATTGTGGCTCGTGACTGTGATCCGAATAGGGTTTGTTGTTAATGGTATAGTCAGTCAACTGTAGTGTATATTTCGGTTCAAGTTCAAATAGTCATTATCTCGTAGAAGCGTGTTCGAAAATTCCGCATTCCACAAGCGATGGGACCTTGAGTATAAGTGAAAGTGGTCAATACATGTTCCTAGAAAAAAAATTCAAGGGAAAAGGCCAAAAGGGTATATAGTACCAGACTAATGAGATTCTTTTCTCGCTATCTATTTATTTCTTCATATCCGTACTAGTTGACAATTCTTTTTTCTTTTTCTTTTTGTTGAAAGACAAAAATTCTATCACTAAGATACCAAATTCTACTAAAATGAGGAAGAAACAAGAGAAAAAAACATAAGCCATTGTTCAAATAAGAGAAGAAAGAGAAAACATAACACAAAACCAGAGTCTACTGTTACTATTCTCTAAGCTAATGGCGGAGAGGTTTCCATTGGTGTTCCTCATTGCTACACATTTCTTCGTATCGGGTACTACTATATTATCATTCCTTTACTGGTGAACATTTTTTCTGTATTTGTCCACTATTGTTTTATACTTTTCTTGCCTAATCTTATTTTTTTTCACAGGAATGTTGTCGGAGAGTATCATTACCATAGAGAACAAATGCAATTACACAGTTTGGCCAGTTATCTTCTCATGGAAGTCCAAAATCTCCCCCAACGGCTTCGCTCTCAGAAGTGGGGAGGCGCGTGACATACACGCGTCTTCATGGAACGGTCTTATCTCCGGTAGGACGCTCTGCTCAACGGCCACAACAGGAAACTTCTCGTGCGTCACAGGAGACTGCGGATCCGGCAAGATCGAGTGTCAACGCAACTACGATTGGTCGCCGGTGACATACATCTTCTTTAAAATCGATGACGGCGGAACTAACAGCTACTTCATCAGTCTTGAGTATGGCTACAACCTTCCGTTAAAGGTGGTCCCATCACAGAGTAGCCACACATGTAGGAGCTATGGTTGTGTGGTTGACTTGAACAAGACTTGTCCAGATAATCTTAAGATATTCTCCGGGGAAAAACAAATCTCCTGCATTAGTGCATGCAAAGAAAGCAAAACATCGGAGGATTGTTGCGCACGTTACTTCAAGTCAAAGCAAGAATGCAAGCCGACACTGTACTCGCAGAACTTCGAGCGCGCTTGTCCACGGGCTTTTACCTATCCTTACAGCGATAATAACAGCACCTTCGTATGCCCTAACGTAACTAACTTCGTCGTCACGTTTTGTCCTTCCTCTATAACAAACACCACCAGAGTCAGTTTCTCGTAAATTATTTTTATTTAGAGCTCCAAATTTGGTGTGAAAATAACACTAAATTTGGTATTATTTTTTTATATGTCTTGTATGATTTTTCATCTCCAACCATAAACACCAAATCTCACACTAAATTTTGTTTTATTTATTATTATATTATTAAAATTATGATTGTATAATAAATATTAAATAAAAAAAATTATAATTGGGTAAATTTAAATGTGTCTTTAAAATTTTAAATTAGTTTTTTTTTGTGAAATCTTGTTAAATTAAAATTTATATTATTAAAAATGATAGATCAGGAAAAAATATGTATATCCTATTTATTTTCAAGTTACATATATTAATCAATTAAATTATACTAACTTAATCTTAAAATTAAATGATAAAAAATATGTTTTACTGGTTGGAGTTGCTCTCAGCTGAGAGTTGATTTCGTCAAACTTCACTTTTCTTTTTCTACCAATTAAAAAAAAAAAAAAAATCCTCGGGGAAATTTCAAAACTACATCTCTTGAGATGCCAATTTTCAAAAATACACCTCTATGGTGTCAATTTTTAAAACTACACTTTTTTCATTTAGTAAAAGAACTCTAAACCCTAAAATATAAATCCAAAACCCTAAAATCTAACATTGAACCCTTAAATCTAAATCCTAAACCCCAAAATCTAAACCCTAATATAGGATTAGTGAACCCAAACATATATATTAAAATTGGGGAAAGGTGTATTTTTGAAAATTTCCACACTATAGGTGTAGTTTTGAAAATTTGCACCTCAAGAGGTGTATTTCATAAAATTTCTCAAAATCCAACTAGTGATGTCCTAGCAAAACTTCCACACCATATGGCATCTAGTGTGCCTAGTGGTGGTGGTAGAATAGATGGTGTGTTTCAGTGTTTGTATTCTTTAACAAGAGACAAGATTACCCGGATTTCTACATATTTGGAAGATTATTCTATTTTTTGGGTCTAAGATGGCTCACCTTAAAAAAGTATGTTTTGGAAACTTACCGATCAAAATAATTTCTGAATTTATTAATTTCGTGTATTTTATTTTCAACCAGATAGAAAAGATAATTGGGTTTTAATGTTAGTTAAACTACGGCCTTGATTGGTAGAACTTTTAGAAGAGCATTAAGCTCTTTTTCATCCAATCAACTTTTTTTAAAAGAGCATTTAGGAGAGCATTTAGAAACTGCTACTGCTCCCAAACTGCTCATTCCCCTGCTCTGAAAGGGAGCATTTCCAAAGCATTGAGCTCAAAAATATTTAAAAAATCTTAAATAAATTATATTTAATTTATTTATTTTGGTAAAAAAATGAAACTATATTTATATCAAATTTACAATTTTATAATTTCGTAAATTAACATTAACAATAATGTATTATTCATAAAATAAATATTTAATGACATAAAAATTAAATAAATATAATTTAAATATGAAATAGTTACTAAATATTTTTTAAAAAATAAAAAACAATCTTATGTTATTAATGAAAATATATATGATGTATTAAAATAAATATCAATATACATATTAAATAATTTCACAAAAAAAATAAAAATAAAAAAGCTCACAGCTCTACCAATCATATAAATTAAGAACATGCAGTTTCAAGAGCTTAATGCTCTTCTAAGTACTCACCCTGCTTATGCTCCTTAAGCCTAATGCTCTTCTAACTGCTTTGCCAATCAAGGCCTACATATTTGCACTTGCATTATGGTGTGCGTGCCTGCACAACTAAAATAGATTTTTATTATATATATGAAAATATTTCAAAAATATACAAAACTAGATTAGGTCCCGTGTATACACGAGATTGATAACATAATATTTTAGAATCATTAAAAAATAAATAAAAAATATATAATAAAAAACAAAATAACCTCAAAAATATAATCACTCATAAAAATAAATAAAATCATATTGAAAACGTCATTAAGAAACTCTTAGAGGTTAAAATTTCTATCATATTAGTAATTATTTGTTTGTTTTAATTATCATTTTTCTAATTATGTTTTGATTACTTATTCCCCAATACATTAGTTTAATATTTTTCTGAATTAAAACTAAAATATTTTTCCTTTTTCCGTTAGAATATGAAAAATATTTTTTCCTTTTTAAACACCTTTTTAATATGTTTTTTTTCACATTCTTTTCCTTTTTTCTCACTAGAATATGAAACTTTTTTCTCTTCTTAAATGAGGTATGCAAAAAAAAAAATTTCTTTTTTTTTCCGTTGGAATATGAAACATTTTTCCATTACAATATGAAAAAAATATTTTTTTTCTCTTTTTAACATCTTTTTCATTAGTTTATTTATTTATTTTTTATTATGTTAGTTTAAAGAAACTACATTAGCTCTCTTTTTATAGGGGGTTCATGTAACCAATTCCATACAGTTTTAGGATATTTAGTTTACATACCTATTTCTTGTACTAGTAAGATTTTTTTTAAAATAGGGGTTTATGTAACCTATTCCATACAGTTTTAGAATATTTAGTTTACATACCTATTCCATGTACTAATATGTATTTTTACTACATTTTTTTAATTTATTATATAAATTTTCGTTTTTATTATGAAAGATTAAAATTTTCCCTTAATTTTTTTTTTCCTTTTTCCTAAGACATATGTCATGATCTTAACGGATGTAACATTAAAAGTGACGCATGTTGTAATCCTATATTTTATAAAAATCCTACGTGTCGCAACCACATTGTGCGCATCCAACTTTATATAATTAGACGTAATAAAATTTCCTCCCCGATTAATCCTCGGTTAATCTCCGTTTTATTAAAAATAGTTAATCCTAACTCGGCCGCCCGATGAACGATTCGATTACAAATACGAGGCATTCAAAAATATTTTTTCCATTTCTCCATTAGAATATTAAAAAAAAAATCCCTTTTTAACACATTTTCAGTAAGTTTTTTTTCACATTCTTTTTTTCTTTTTTTTTTCCGTTAGAATATAATTTTTTTTTCATTTCGTAACTGAAGCATGCAAACAAAAAAAATTCTTTTTTTCCATTGGAATATACATTAAAAGTGATACTTGTCGCGATCCTATGAATTATAAAAATCATACGTGTCGTAACCACGTCGCACACATCCAACTTTATATATATATAATAATATGGTATATGCTAAAAAAAAATCTTAATCGACCTATAATTTTTTAACAAAAAATATACTCCATCTTTTCACAGTATAAGGGGTTTAAGGTTTTTTGCATATAGATTAAAATCTCATTTAATTTTTAGGTATTCAAAATAAAATATGTCTTATCATCAATTCCAAAACATTTCAATCAATGAAAAAAATATCTGCATAATTCATAAAGTCAAAGCAAAAAAACACATTTAATTTTGCATAAATTTTGAAAACCCCTTATAATATGAAACAAAAAATATCGTAAACCTTTTATATATTGAAACATAGAGAATAATAAGCAAGCCCTAGAAACTAGCTCAAATCCCAAAACCTTAGACTCAATAAATACATTTTAGACACAGACAAACAAAAATATACATGTAAATATTTTATTATATAAAACTGTATCAACGCGAATGCGAATATATAGGATGAATACATAGGATGATTATAACGCAAGATTGCGACATATGTCTACTATTGATGAGATGCTGATATGTGTTAATACATAAAATTAATTGAAGAAATAATACTAAAAAACTAAAAAATAAGTTTCATACAATTTACTATTCCCTCCGTTTCAAATTAGTTGTCATTTTGGCAAAATGTATCTGCAATTATTTAGATGTATCTGCAATGCAAAACACGTCCAGATACGTCCAAATATTTGCAAATACATTTTGCCAAAATGACAACTAATTTGAAAGAGAGAGAGTATATAATAAATATTTCTAATGGCCCAATCTTGTATGTTCAGTAGTTTAATTTTCAAATTTCTAGTTAGATATAATAATGAAAAATATAGAAAATTAGTTAGTAATATATGGTTAAAAAATAGTAAATTTAACTAAAAAAAAGTGAAAATCAAGCGTGATAGTTTCATGAGTTAATTAGTTGATCAGAATTTAGATACATGTAAAGCTTTCACAAACTAGATAAAGATAAAAAGGTAAAAAAAAATATATTTTCATCTTTTTATTCAAATTAATTATGATTATAATTTAAAAGTAATTGATTATCGATCTTATTTTACATTCATCTTTTATATTATTAATTGAGAAGTACATGAAATTTTTTTGACCAAAAAACCAATCTAATTATGAAGAGAAAGTGTTTGGCATCAAGTTTAATAAGGGTCAATTTTGTACATTGTAATGTTTGGATACAAGAATAAGAGAAAAAGCTATTTAGATAGAAGAATAAATGGAAAAATTTGTTTGAATACAAGAATAATTACTTAAAACAAACCGAAGGTTTAAAAAACTTCCGTTTTCCAGCTTTTAAAAATCTGCAAAAAAAAAAACTTAACATAATCTATCGATAATACCAAAATCAACAGAATATGATTTTAGATTCTCGGGTTCGGGTTTCGGTTCAAAAAATTTAGGGTTTTCTTTATTCGGTTCAGGGTTTTCGGGATTTTTTGGATTTGAGATTTTCGGGTTTAGACATATTAAAAAAGTTTGAGTTTTTAAAAATTTTGATTAGAGTTTTTGAATCGGGCTCGGATTTAGAATTTAGATTTTTTTTCACAAAATCACAACGTCACACCGCGCGTTTGCGCGGGTCTTCTACTAGTAGATATTTATTATCGGTATTTTCAATCCTATTTAACGTACTTTAAAGATTTGATCATAGATTGTTTTTGTTTATCCATAATGTTTTCACGTAGATATTATTTTTTAATGAAAATCCTTTAAGAAAAAAAAAAGATATTAATTTTTAAATCTTGCTTATACGTGGGCCTAATCTAGTAATGTGATAAATTATTAAGTAATTATGTTTTTTACTTGGAAAAATAACAGGAGCTCGATGAGTCCATTAGAAGGATCCAAAAGTAAGGTGATGATTGGTTCTCCCGCTACCACCCGCAAACGCAGCGTTTGCGGTTCGTAGCGGTTCTTAGCGTTTTATAACAATCACGACAACCGCTTTCAACCGCTCTATACCACTCTGTACCGCTCTATATCGCTGAAAATCAAAAGCTCCTTTCCGCAAGCGTTTGCGGTTGCGGGCGGTTGCGGTTTGAAAAAAAAAAAAAAAAAACATAATATCTCCAAATTTGGAATAAGGGTATATTTTTTTGAAAAATACCATAATTATGTTTAAAAATTTCGAAAATACCCTAAATTTTTTCTGTTTTGAAAAATACACTTTTAAAATGTAAAAAGTATGTTTTGACGTGATTTAAACAAAAAAATAATAAATAATTACAAATTATAAACGAAAATTTAAAAAAATAATAAACTAATAAGTTTTTTTTCAAATAAATATAGTATATGTTAAACTGAAACAAATTTTAATATTTTGGATCTTTATATAAACAACTTAACCTCATACACATTCAAACCAAATGAAACTTTAAATAAATTAAAACTTTACATATATTTAAAGTTTATAAATTATTAAAAATTTAAAAGTGGAGAAATATATCTTTCATTTTTAATGTTTATCTTTTGAAAAATTTAAATATTTTTGAAACTTTGCATAAACAACTTTAATCTCACCCCATTTAAACTTTATATAAACAATCTTATATTTTTATTAAATTGTTTAAAAAAAAACTAAACAGGTAATTAGGATGTTAAAATGATACAAAATTATTATCAAATATTAATATTTTATATTTCTTATTTGAATTTCGTTTTTATTAAATTAGGAATAATCATTTTACATATAAAAAGTGTATTTTTCAAAACCAAAAAAAAAGGGTAGTTTTCAAATTAAAAATTCATCAAAAAATATATTTCAAAAAAAAAATTATTAATATGGTTATAAATGTTTTGAATAATTATATATTATTTTTATTTTAGTAACTTTTGGTTAAACCGCTCTTGCACCCGCTGGCTAACCAGTCAAAAATATCCCGCAAACGCAACCGCTATGAATTGCTATACCAGTCGTACAAACAGCTTTTAATCGCAAACTCCCGCTTCCGCAAACTCCCGCAGCCGCAAACTCCCGCAACCGCAACCGCAGCGGTTAAACCAGTCAGACCCTAAGTATATTATTATTTCCTTCATCCTATAATAGTTTATGCAAATGCTATTGTCGTTTTGTTAATCATAATTGTTGTTTGATACATTTGCATGCAGATAATTCGCCACGGAAGCTAAAACCCATACTCGGTACCACCTTCGTTGCGACCATATCTCTCTATTACTCATGAATGATACACATTCGAGCTAAGTGTTGCTTGTGTTTTCTTGCAGGTGGCTCAGCCGCTTTAGTTGTGTTGATCATTATTGTTGCAATAGCGGTAATAACAGTGAGAGCAAGGAATGCGAGAAGAAAAAGTGAATGCAACTACCAGAAAATTGAAGCGGTTGTAATGTTGAAACAATATAGTTATTAAAACGTCAAGAAGATGACAAACTCATTCGCTCATGTTCTTGGGAAAGGAGGATTTGGAACTGTCTACAAAGGAAAGTTATCTGATGCAAGCGGCCAAGATATTGCAATAAAGATCCTGAATGAGTCAAATGGGAATGGAGAAGATTTTATGAATGAATTAGCTAGCATGAGTATAGCATCTCATGTGAATATCGTTTCTCTGTTTGGATTCTGCTACGAAGGAAGCAAGAGAGCTATAATCTATGAGTTCATGCCGAATGGATCACTCGACAAGTTTATTTCCGAGGATCTATCAACAACGATGGACTGGAAAGTTTTATACGACATTGCGGTAGGTGTTGCTCGTGGGTTAGAGTACTTGCACAACAGTTGTGCATCAAAGATTGTGCATTTCGATATAAAGCCACAAAACATACTCCTGGATGAAGACTTTTGCCCCAAGATTTCAGATTTCGGTCTTGCTAAGCTGTGCAAGAAAAACAACAGCATCATATCAATGTTGTACACAAGAGGGACCGCAGGGTATATTGCTCCTGAAGTGTTTTCCAAGAGCTATGGAGGAGTTTCGCATAAGTCAGATGTGTATAGTTATGGAATGGTTGTGCTTGAGCTGATCGGGGCAACGAGCAGAGAGAGAGCCGAAGCTTCTAGGTCCAATGTAAGTACAATGTACTTTCCAGATTGGATCTATGAGGATCTCGAGAGGAAAGAAACCATGAGACTATTGGGAGATCAGATCATCGAAGAAGAAGAGGAGATGGTGAAGAGAATGACATTAGTGGGACTGTGTTGTATTCAGACAAACCCATTTGATCGTCCACCAATGAGGAAAGTCGTTGAAATGTTAGAGGGAAGTGTAGAAGCTCTAGTAGTTCCACCTAAGCCTCTTTTGACTCCAGCGGTAATGGCTTGGGAATCTGGTGAAGAGAGTCAAGAGACTTCTAGTCTGTCGACTCAAAGCTGTTTAGAGAGAAAAACTCTTTCCACAGGCCAAGATACTCAACTCGTTTAAGATTTTATTAGAAAGGGAAGAAACCTAGATATTGTGAAATTAAAGACGAACAAGAATGTTGTCAATTATTTTTGGATCTTCTTGTTGTTTTCTTGATAAAGTTGTGCTAAATACAAGGTGTTTTAACAGATGGAGTATGCATATTTTGAATATGATTGAAACTCCCAAATGTTTTTCTATTATGCACAAGTAAATATATTTATATGATTACCTAAAATAAAATATGTGTCTTACAGAAAGCATCTCGTATGTGAAAAACTCACGTGCGGTTAGCAGAAGCTCTTGCACTGGCAATGATGTTGCATAAAGTTATTCGTACTGTGTAGCCGATGATGCCCAACTGAAGTCTATACTCATCACTTTCATCTTTCTTGTAGTGATCATTCCTCCGTTTTTCAACGCCGTTTGAACACATATAATACAAATATATAAAATAAGTGTTGTAAAACACACCTTTTTTGTAGTGAATTTAGTAAATTTAGATTGTAGTTTTCAAACATACATAACACAATATTTAAATTCTAAGCCTTTCTGCCGAAAAAATAAAATAAAAATTGAAGCCTTTCGTTATAATGAAATTTACTTGTAAAAGCTGGACTTCTATCTGCTAAATGAGAAAATTCTAGATCTGTTTTCTCATTAGCTTCTATGATATTTGCTAAATTATATATTCAACATTCTTAACTCATTTACACATTATAACATTTTTAAATGGATGAATCCTTTATATAATTTTTGTTTAAAATATAACTATATATATTATCTAGTTACTTTCTCTTTAATCTATATTACATCTTTCTTTAAAATTTTAATTTATTTATATGTAAATTGCTTCATTTTTTGTATACATTTGTTCGTATGAGTGCCGTCGATCGAGGAGTATCCTGAAATGATAGTTTAATACGGTTGAAAATAAATAAACATCTAGTCTACTGGATTTCCCATCTGTTTCCTCGCAAGTTCACGATTCATTGACTAGAAAAGGGTCGTCGGTAGATTCTTTCCTCTATTTTGTTTTTACTCGTTTGTTCCTATTCGTACTAGTTTTTAAGTTTTTTTGTCTTTTAATTCTAGTGGCTGAAAAAAATTATTGGTTCTGAACTCTTATCACTAAGATATATCAATTTCTACGTACTATCCAAGGAGAAAAAAGCTAGAGAAAACATTACACAAAATCAGAGTTTATTGTTTATTTTCACTCTTTCTTACGTTTTTATTTTTCTTTAACCTAATGGCTGAGAGGTTACCAATTATTTTCCTCCTTGCTTCATACTTGTTCGTATCGGGTACTACTTTTTCCCCCCCATTGATGATTTTTTTTTTTGGTAACTGAGTATTTGTAAATGTTTTTTTTTTGGGGGTCTTTTTAATCTTACATTTGTTTGCAGGAGTTCTGTCCAAAAGTATCCTTACCATAGAGAACAAATGTAATTACACAGTTTGGCCAGTTATCTACTCATGGCAATCACAGCTCTCCACCACCGGCTTCACTCTCAGGACAGGGGAGACGCGTACCCTACAGGCTCCATCTTCATGGTACGGTCTTATCTCTGGTCGGACGCTCTGCTCAAACGACTCAACAGGAAACTTATCGTGCGTCACGGGAGACTGTGAATCCGGCAAGATCGAGTGTCCCGGCAGATACGGTTGGTCGAAGGTGACTTATGTCTACTTTAGAATCGATTACGGTGGTATTAACAGCCACTTCATCAGTCTCGAGTACGGTTACAACCTTCCAATAATGGTGGTCCCGTCACAGAGTAGCCCGACATGTTTTAGCTCGGGTTGTATGGTTGACTTGAATAGTACGTGTCCGGATGACCTTAAGCTATTTGGCGGGGGAGATCAAATCGGCTGCAGTAGCGCATGCCGACAGAATAAGACCCCGGAGAATTGTTGCACCAATTACTTTCAGTCAAAGCAAAATTGCAAGCCGACGATGTACTCGCAGAACTTCGAGCGAGCTTGTCCACACGCTTATACCTATCCGTACGGTGATAATAACAGCACCTTCACATGCACAAATTCGACTAACTACGTCATCACTTTTTGCCCTTCCTCCATTCCAAACACCACCAGGTCAATGTTCCTATATTACATACAATTAGATTATGTTTATAATATCATTTTCTGTAAACTATCTATACTATAAATCCCGCTAGATATATAGATATATATCTTATTAGTTATAATTTTTAAAAATGCAACAAGCTGGTAATAAAATAATTTCCTAGCGAAACATGACCATGACAAACCATATATAGAGTAGAGTGGGTTTTATGCAAAAGAACTTTAAATTCTTATTGCAAGATAAGTCAATCACGTCAAGAAAATACAAGTCTACACCCAATTCAAAAGTCACTCCATCCAAAAGTCACATGCAATATAACTGTACCATATTACCGACGTGGCAAATGTTTGTGAAAAATAACGCATCGTTTTATTTACACCAAAACAACATGATGATTGTTTGCAAAAGTATGGATGTTTTATCACTTAAAAACGACAACTCTTCAGCTCTTTAATTTTTTTTGAATCCATTCTGAAGAAAATTAAAAAAATTAGGGCTTCAGTTCTTGCAAATCAAATTCTTCTTCCAACAAGGATTTGCCTTCAATATGAGCTTTTGACTGTTTGCATCTCTTCTCTTTATATGAGAAAATTGTTTCTAAATTTTGTATGATTATAGTTTGTTATCTGGTTTTGGTTTTCTGATTTTTCCATCGAAGAAAAGAAGTAGAGAGAAGAGAGGAGACATATTTATTTAACTTTTTAATTTTTTTTTCCTGTAGAAATAGTTAAAAATGACATTGAATATAACGTCTACATGACTTGATATAAATGTTATATTGGATTGACTTACATTTTTCTGACGTGAGATATTATTTTGCAAAAAGGAATCCGTTTAAAATTATTTTTGCATAAAACCCTTTTAAATAAAGACTTTCAACTTTCTGATCGAACTGCAACAAAACTGGATAAACGGATGGACATCTAAGCTTTTTTCTAGAGGTGGAAAGGAAGTTCTTATTCAATCAGGCGTCTCGGCAATGCCGACTCACGTGATGTCATATTTTAGATTATTAAAAAGGATAACAAATAAACTTACTAGTGCGATTTCAAATTTCTAGTGAAGTAATAATGGTCAATATCGTGAAATGCATTGGCTAACATGAAAGAAACTCTGCCAGCATAAAACAGACGGGTCTAGGATTCAGAGCCATTGAGGATTTTAACATGGCATTGCTAGCCAAGCAACTATGGCGTCTGATTGATTACATGGAATCTCTATTCTCAAAAGTGTTCAAAGGAAGATATTTCTGAAATACCACCACCCCATTGGATCCTATCCGTTCATACTCACCATCATATGGATCACAATATTAATTCAGCTTGATCTCTGGTTTACAAATGGCTTATTAAAAGAGTTGGTTCAGATTCTTCCATTTCAGTATAGGATGATCCGTGGATATCAGAGTCTGGCCCAAGCTCACTGCAGAGGAATTAATTATTACCCCGACCTTCGGATGAGTGAACTAATTGACCCTCAGACTTCAACGTGGAATGTACCATTATTGGAACAACTATTCGACTGCACAGAGGTAGCCATTATTAATGGCATCCCAACACCCAATGGTCTTAGGCCGAATTCTTTCGGTTGGCTTTTTACCAAAACAGGCAGATATACAGTCAAGTTGGGATATCATACTGCACAACAAGTCAACAATACCCGGATGAGGTTGACATAGAGCAGATTGGATCATATATTCGGAAATTGCAGGCATTTACATGGAAAATCAAATGCCCTCCGAAGATACAACAGTTTTTATGGCAGGTTCTGACAGGATGTGTTTCAGTTGGATCACGACTACGAAGCCGTGGTATCCAAATTGACCCAACTTGTAACAGATGTAGAATGCTTGAGAAAACAATAAATTATGCAGTTTTTGAATGCCCCCAGCACTTCAAACATGGGCGTTATCAAGAATACCTACACCAGCATCTCAGTTTCCCATAGGCAGAATTTTACCAATATGGATCATTTATTTTGGCATTTACCGAAAGTAGACCAAATGTCGGTTTATCCATGGATAATATGGTATATTTGAAAATTCCGGAATGACAAATTGTTTTACAATCTAGACAGGAACCCTCGCGAGCTTGTAACCCTTGCGGAAGCAGAAGCTACGTACTGCATGGGTCTCAGCATAAGATTCACAAGAGATAATAGGGGTCCAACCGGACCTCCCTTGGCAGCATGAAAACAAGATTTTTGGTAGATTCAAACCCTCAGATTCCTGCTCATATCAATGCAGAGTAGCAAAGGTGTCAATCCAAATCATAGAGAGATTGGGTCTTAAAAGAATACAAGAAAAGCTTCAAGTCAAGAGCAAAGATTTGGTTTTTATGAAATCCGAAACTTCAACAGTAAAATAAACGAACTAGAACAGTAACTAACGGTCCAAATCTAAATCCAAAGACAACGATTTTGACTTTAAGCTAAAAGATTAAAACTTGACTAAGGAAATGAAGAAAGGCGACTCCTTTAGGTGAATGCGATCGATTGTCGAGCTAAAGGAAGAAGCTTAGAGCTTAAAGGTTAGAACCAAGCTTCTAGGCCGAGGAAAACAGAGGAAAAGTGAAGCACCCTAGTCCGGTTTTCCTGATAAATTTAACTTAGTCAAATTTTAGGTCCGGTTTTACTTAGCATTTCCAGTTGCATGAGGTTCCCACACTTAGTCATTTATGCACAAACGAATATACAGAAACTTGAAGTACTTAGATTAAATCATCTTGTTTAAACGAACAATGCAGAAACTTGAAATACAAATTCGGTTCTAGCAACAATGTGAGTTCGCTATAGGCTATTACATCATTAAACTAGTCCGTCTACCCAGACCTATCCATCCCTTCCTTCCCGGCCTTGTCTCGCGTCCAGATCAGTCAGTCCGGCCATCACCTATGGTCGGATCAGTTCCTGCCACATTAAAATGAGGCATAAGCAAACAAGTTTGCTTAGTGAATGCGGTCATCCCGCCCACTAAGCCACAGTACAGAGAATCGCAATCAGAACACACAGTTCAATAATCAGTCATGCCGTTAACCACAGTCGCTTATCGCGAACGGTCGGCTATCTAACCCGGCCGAGTAACCCTCGCCAATAGACCGACCATTCCGACCAAGCCATCAGAATCAGTACGACAAGCAATCAGACACATTAACAAGCAATCATCAACCATTGAATCTATCTATGCCGTGAGAACGACCATACACTATGACTACACGGTCACGCACTCACCTTAGTCAGTCAGTCGGGAATCGGATTCCCTTCGGTAAACAGAACAGTCGCGTACGGAGGTTCGTACGGTTACAGAACGGTCGCTCGGACGCTCTCGACGGATCGTCGAACGTTCGGCTCTCGGATCTTCGGTACGGTCGGCTCTCGGTCAGACCACCGATCGGAAACAGGCGCTCTCGGTCGGAACAGACGATCGATACGGTCGATATCGATCGGAACAGACGAAAACTCTCGGAAACCGCTTTCTCTCTCGATAACCGTTTCTCTCTGGACACTTAGAAATATTTCTGAGCGAATGAATGAGAAATCCCTTCTCCCCGAGTCTTTTAACCCGTGATCCCGTCCATAACCGTCGGATTAATGAAACGCGCTCGTTTTGGCTCTCGGCCATAACCGTTCCCGCCTATTTCATTATCCGCGCTCGCGAACAAGGGAAATAACTGTTCCCGCGCATTTCCCTTCTGCGCGTCCCGGCCAAACCCATAACCGTTCCCGCGCTCAGACACTTAGCCGTATTATTCCCGGATGGAATAATATTCTCTCGGCCAAATTCATTTCCGTCCCGACAGGAATAACCGTCCTTGTCCGAACAAGACAAGACTTGTCCGAATTTTCACCAATCCGTTCGGACAAGTTCAGCTAGCTCGGCCACTCAGCTCACTACCTCGGCCAGCTGACTGATCCAGCTCAGTTCCTTCGACACTTAGTCGTTCCAGCTCAAATTTCTCAGTACATTCGGATTCTTCCATTTTCCTCGGCCAAAACTATCTTCCCGGACCAGTTCCTTCGGCCATTTTCTAGATTTCTGCCTTCGACCGTCAGATTCTCCTGTAAGTCGAGCGGAGGTTCGGACACAACGTTCTCCCCGTTTGTCACGCGTCTCCTCAGTAAAGATACATGAAAGACCGTATGGAATGCGACCAAGGCTGGTGGCAATTCCAACTTGTACGCTACAGCTCCAATCCTTTCCAGGACTTTGTACGGTCCCATGTACCTCGGCTTTAGCTTCCCAGTCGCCGCAGCCTTATCCTTTCCCTTAAAGGTTATCAGCTTGACGAAGACCATGTCTCCGGGCTGAAACTCTAACTCTCTGCGGTGCTTATCCGCATAACTCTTTTGCCGATCCTGAGCTTCTTTCATCTTCAGCTTCAGGACTCTAATCCGTTCAGTGGTTTCTTCCACGAAGTCCCGACCATAGAGACTCCGCTCCCCCACTTGAGTCCAACACAACGGTGTTCGGCAAGGTCGACCATACAGTGCCTCATATGGTGACATCCCAATGCTTGCCTGAAAACTGTTGTTGTATGAGAACTCGGCCAAAGGCAAGTAATCCTTCCTCTTGCCGCCCCAGTCCAGAACACACGCTCTCAACAAGTCCTCGAGTGTTCTGATAGTCCGTTCCGACTGGCCATCCGTCTGAGAATGATAGGCCGTACTCATGTGTACCTTAGTACCGAGACGTTTCTGAAACGCTCTCCAGAAAGAAGAACTAAACCGTGCATCTCTATCCGAGACTATACTGGCCGGCACACTATGTAGCTTAACGATCTCTTCCACATAGATCTTAGCCAATGAGTCCGCCTTTTCATTCTTACTGATAGCCAGGACATGCGCAGACTTAGTCAGTCTATCGACTATTACCCATATCGCATCCAACTTTCCGCCTGCGGGCAGTCCGGTCACGAAGTCCATCGTGATCATATCCCATTTCCATTATGGGATAGGTAGACTTTGTGACAATCCACCCGGAACTTGATGTTCTGCCTTGACCATTTGACATGTTTGGCATCCGGCTATCCACTTAGCCACATTCCGCTTCATCCCGACCCAATGATAGTATCTTTTCAAGTCCTGATACATCTTGGTCGATCCCGGATGAATGGAAAACTTTGAATGGTGAGCTTCCTTAAAGATCTCTTCCCGCAGTTCCTGATCCTTTGGAACACACACTTGACCGTGCACCACGATCGTTCCATTCTTAGAAACCTGATACTCAGTCTGCTCATTCTTGGACGCTTTAACCAACTCTTCGTCCAACTGCTGAGCCAATCTGACTCTAGTCAGTAAGTCCGCCTAGTCCGCCGCACCAAGACCTAACGGTTCCAATTCGTCAGTCAAGGCGGCCAGTCTTAATGTCCCGATCATCTCGACCAGACCAGACATATCCTTGTCCGAATCCTTAGCCACTCTCTTCCGGCTTAAGGCATCCGCGACCAAGTTAGCTTTACCCGGATGGTAAGCTATATCCACATCGAAATCAGCAATGGACTCCATCCATCTTTGCTGTCTCATGTTCAGACCTGGCTGAGTGAAGATGTACTTCAAACTCTTGTGATCCGTGAAGACTTGAACCTTGGCACCATACAAGTAAGGTTTCCAAATCTTCAGCGCGAACACTACCGCGGCCATCTCCAGATCGTGTGTAGGATAGTTACACTCGTGTTTCCGCAACTGCCTAGACCCATAGGCAATAACACTTCCGTGTTGCATCAGTACACACCCAAGTCCTGTCTTAGATGCGTCTGTGTACACCGTATACGGCTCATCCGGCCTCGGTAAGGTCAAGACCGGAGTGCTGGTAAGCATGTCCTTAAGCTTCCCAAAACACTTCTCACACTCGGCCGACCACTCAAACCGAACATCCTTTCCGGTGAGTCGAGTCATGGGCGACGCCATACTCGCAAATCCCTTCACGAACCGTCTGTAATATCCGGCCAGACCTAAGAAGCTCCTTATCTCCGACGCATTCCTTGGTCTTGGCCATTCTGCGATCGACTTGATCTTCTCCGGATCCACGGACACTCCCTTGTCCGAGACCACATGGCCTAGGAATCCAATTTCCCTTTGCCAGAAGCTACACTTACTGAGCTTGGCGAACAGGTGATGCTCCCGCAACCGCTTCATCACCGTACTCAAATGGACCGTATGTTCCTCCGGACTCTTAGAGTAAATCAGTATATCATCAATGAAGATGATAACGAACTCATCCAAGCAATCTCGGAACACATTGTTCATGAGTTTCATAAATGCAGCCGGTGCATTGGTCAGCCCGAACGGCATGACCACGAACTCATAGTGACCGTACCTCGTCCTAAAGGCGGTCTTCCTCACATCCGACTCTGCTATCGGAATCTGATGATAGCCCGAGGCTAAATCGATCTTTGAGAACCAAGTAGCACCTCGGAGTTGGTCCAACAACTCGTCTATCCTCGGGAGAGGGTACTTGTTCTTCACTGTTACCCGGTTCAAACCGCGGTAATCTATACAGAGTCTAAAACTTCCGTCTTTCTTCTTCACGAACAGAACAGGTGCACCCCATGGCGAACTACTTGGCCGAACAAAACCCTTTTCCATTAGGTCGTTCAGCTGCTTCTTCAGTTCGGCCATCTCAGCCGGCGCCATCCGGTAAGATGCCTTAGACACCGGGGCGGTTCCAGGTTCCAGTTCGATCGTGAACGGATCCGATCGATCCGGAGGCAGTCCAGACAATGCCTGGAACACATCCTCGAATTCACTAACTACTGGAATCTCGCTAAGGCTAGCGTCTTTCCCGACTTCCGTAGTAGTGATCGCGGCCAAGTACGCTTCACAGCCCTTCTCGATCATCCGATCCGCTTGGACCGCCGAGATGATCAAGCTTCCCGCTGTCGGTCTAACTCCCTGATACTTCAGTTTACCCTTCTCGGTTTCAAACCACACTCTTCCCCGATGACAGTCTAGATGTGCCTTGTGCTTCCCAAGCCAATCCATTCCAAGGATCACATCATAAGACTTCACCTCGCAAATCACCAAGTCAGCTGGCATGTTTACCTCTCCGATCATAACCGACACGTTCCTGATCTTCCCCAAGGTAAACATAACTTGGCCACCAGCCGCTTGAACCATCCCATGGTCTTCACCGGGTTCCTTGCGGAACTCGCCAGTGCCGACCAGACTCGGGTGTACAAAGCAATGCGATGCACCCGAATCAAACAGAACATGGGCCGCCACGCCACCCATGATTAAGGTCCCTACACATTCATCCGAATGCTAAGAACCTATCTTTCCACAGAACAAGCAACTAGCTACTCCTAGCTATTCACACAGACACTTAAACAACTAAGTGATGGGACTAACCAGTGATCGGACGAGATGAGCTTGGGTCCGTGGCCGCATCTCCAATCGAGTACAGACGAGGAGTGACCGCCTGCCTCTTTGCACCCGAGTCCGGTCCCTCACTTGCTCGCTTCCCAGTTGTCTGTCTGTGTGGGCACTTGTCCTTGTAGTGTCCCGTCTCGTTACATCCGTAACAGACCACTACTCGGCCTTCCTTAGCCTGATCCTTCGGCCTCTTATCTTCCTCTGGACAGTCACGAACCTTGTGGTCCTGACTTCCACAGCGAAGACATGCACCAGAAGCCTTCCTACACGGGCCAGCATGATTCTTTCCGCATTCCGGACATGCACTGCGTCCCGCAGTCGACTTGCCGGAAGCGTTCGGGTTCTTCCCGACTATGTTCTTAGACTGAACATGGAGTTCCTTTCCCATCAGTTTCATCTCCTCGATCATTCCAGTCTCCTGCTGAGCCGCCTTCTCGACTAACTCGGCAACAGTATCAAAGCTACGGATCTGGCAACGGTTCTGAATATCCGCCCTAAGGCCGCGCATGAACCTACGGACTTGCGCGCTCTCTCTGTCCAGTTCGCGCCCAGCGAACTTCTTCAGAGAGTTAAACTCCGCCTCATACTCCCGGACGGTCTTACTGCCTTGGCGCAGTTCCAGAAACGCCATCTCCATCCTATCAAACGCCTCTGGTGGGAAGAACTTCTTCGTGAACTCCTCACGGAAGATCATCCAAGTGCAGTTCTGAACACCTCCGTTCCGAGCAACTACACCTCCCCACCAAGTATGCGCATCCCCTTCCAGGTAGTGGATCGCAATGTCCCTCTTGTACTGTCCGGGACAACGGATGGAACTAAAGTTCCGCTCCAATCGAGTGATCCACTGGTCCGCCTCAACCGGCTTGGATCCACCTCCGGAGAAGAACCGGGTTCCCAGCTTCTGCATCTGCTCCATCATCCGCAGATACGATGGAACCCTTTCTCCCGGATCCTCTTCCACACCCACATTCACATTCACTTCCACCGGTTCCTCAACCACTTCCGGTTCCGCTGCGGGAGCGGGAGGAACGGGCAGACGCTCCAACACTTGGGCGAGCAGTCCCAACAGGGCTTCCATCCCAACGGGAGGAGCCGCGGCAGCAGCGGCGGCAGCAGCAGCCGCCTCAGTGGCCGCTTCAGTAGCGTTCGGTGCATCCACCTCAGGATTCCGACCATTCGGATCATTCACGCCTGAGTTTTCCCCAGTCTCTTGCACATTCCTTCTAGTACTCTTACTCTTAGCCATCTGCAAGTTCAGATTTATAAGTTAGCCGCACGACTAACTTAGTTCCCAGGCAAACAGTACATACAATAATCCGCGAGACTGCCTTGGAAGGATGGATGTAAACCCACTACCCGTCTATGCATAAAGACTATCCTAGAACCGACCATGCTCTGATACCAACTTGAAGCACCCTAGTCCGGTTTTCCTGATAAATTTAACTTAGTCAAATTTTAGGTCCGGTTTTTACTTAGCATTTCCAGTTGCATGAGGTTCCCACACTTAGTCATTTATGCACAAACGAATATACAGAAACTTGAAGTACTTAGATTAAATCATCTTGTTTAAACGAACAATGCAGAAACTTGAAATACAAATTCGGTTCTAGCAACAATGTGAGTTCGCTATAGGCTATTACATCATTAAACTAGTCCGTCTACCCAGACCTATCCATCCCTTCCTTCCCGGCCTTGTCTCGCGTCCAGATCAGTCAGTCCGGCCATCACCTATGGTCGGATCAGTTCCTGCCACATTAAAATGAGGCATAAGCAAACAAGTTTGCTTAGTGAATGCGGTCATCCCGCCCACTAAGCCACAGTACAGAGAATCGCAATCAGAACACACAGTTCAATAATCAGTCATGCCGTTAACCACAGTCGCTTATCGCGAACGGTCGGCTATCTAACCCGGCCGAGTAACCCTCGCCAATAGACCGACCATTCCGACCAAGCCATCAGAATCAGTACGACAAGCAATCAGACACATTAACAAGCAATCATCAACCATTGAATCTATCTATGCCGTGAGAACGACCATACACTATGACTACACGGTCACGCACTCACCTTAGTCAGTCAGTCGGGAATCGGATTCCCTTCGGTAAACAGAACAGTCGCGTACGGAGGTTCGTACGGTTACAGAACGGTCGCTCGGACGCTCTCGGACGGATCGTCGAACGTTCGGCTCTCGGATCTTCGGTACGGTCGGCTCTCGGTCAGACCACCGATCGGAAACAGGCGCTCTCGGTCGGAACAGACGATCGATACGGTCGATATCGATCGGAACAGACGAAAACTCTCGGAAACCGCTTTCTCTCTCGATAACCGTTTCTCTCTGGACACTTAGAAATATTTCTGAGTCTGAATGAATGAGAAATCCCTTCTCCCCGAGTCTTTTAACCCGTGATCCCGTCCATAACCGTCGGATTAATGAAACGCACGCGTTTTGGCTCTCGGCCATAACCGTTCCCGCCTATTTCATTATCCGCGCTCGCGAACAAGGGAAATAACCGTTCCCGCGCATTTCCCTTCTGCGCGTCCCGGCCAAACCCATAACCGTTCCCGCGCTCAGACACTTAGCCGTATTATTCCCGGATGGAATAATATTCTCTCGGCCAAATTCATTTCCGTCCCGACAGGAATAACCGTCCTGTCCGAACAAGACAAGACTTGTCCGAATTTTCACCAATCCGTTCGGACAAGTTCAGCTAGCTCGGCCACTCAGCTCACTACCTCGGCCAGCTGACTGATCCAGCTCAGTTCCTTCGACACTTAGTCGTTCCAGCTCAAATTTCTCAGTACATTCGGATTCTTCCATTTTCCTCGGCCAAAACTATCTTCCCGGACCAGTTCCTTCGGCCATTTTCTAGATTTCTGGTCCGCAGATGTTACAAAAAGCTTGTCACTTTCGTGAATGGAGCTTAAATGCGAGGTCTCAACCAAAGAACTAGCTATCGCTAGTGAGCCGAGATGCACACAAGCTTGAAGCTTGGATCCTCTTTACCAAATAGCTTCCTAATCGCGAGCTAGGAAAGCTAATCCCTTGACTTAGATGTTCGAGTCCTCCAACACACTTTTGCTGTGTCGAGTCCTTGAGATCTTAGGCAAGATGATCAGAAAAGACTCAACTTTAAGAGTATTAAGTAAGGAGAATCTCTAAAGGTCCTAACTTTGAGCTTCAAGACTCTCCTTTGAAGCTCTCTAATTCACACCCCGTAAAAAAATCTAAGTGACTACTCACTAGACATGTTTAACAAACTGATTTCCATACAGAAAATGTTGTTAAACAAGAAAGCAAAGATTAAAAGATAGATTTAAACAAGAATAAAATTTGATTAATGAAAGAGATGAAATCATACGAAGTTTAAGATCTCAAAACTAGAGTATTTTTTGGTGGCAAAATGAAAGTCAAATTACAAGCTGCCTAAAATTTTATGACTTAAAAGATTATATAGTGGAGACTCTAAAACCTTTCCTCTTTTCTCCCCAAGATTTTAGGCTCCAAAACTCGGCGTTTTGCTCATGCTTGGTCCACTTTGATTGAGATCAACTCTTCTCTTGGTCAAGGAAAGCTTAGAAGGCGAGAATCGGGTTTTCCTAACCCGATTGACATCTTGGTCGAGAACTCCTTTGACATCTTCAACACTCCATATTCCCAATTAGCTCCAAAGCTCCCAAAAGTACCTGATTTAGACTCTAAAATTCTATGTATATGCAATGCAGGTTCAAATAGGATGCGAGTGCATAAAGAGAGATATGAAGACCCAAATGTATGCAAATGAGACTTAGACAATGTGAATATGTATGTAAATGCATACTTAAATGTGTTAATATATGGTCATATCACAGCACCATGCATGTATGTAGAATATTGCCATATTGATGGGGCATGGAAGGCCATAGAGCGACGTGCGGGTTTACGGTGGTTGTACCATAATCGAGAAGCGGGAGAAAAACTCTTAGGGTCGAGTTACTCACGACGGGGACTCAAACCTCTCCAAATGGAGGCAGAGGCATTAGTATGGGCTATGCAATGCATGATTCAGCATAACAAACAAGTGGTGGTTTTTGAGACTGAATGTTCGGTCGTGGTTAAGATGGTATCTAACCATGCGGAGTGGCCAGCATACTCGATTCTACTTGAAGAAATAGACATATCCAAACGTCGTTTCATCCTCTTCTCCATACACCACATCCCAAGGACAAAGAGTACGAAGGCAGATAAGCTAGTACGTTGTGCACGAGATCTTCTTAATGGTGTGTACTATATTAACACTGTTCTCCCGGTTTGGTTATCTAAACCGTTTTATGAGCATAGGGTCTCGACCAAAAAAAAAAAAACCCTAATGGTTTTATAAATTAAATTTTATGAAGCATAATTGATCAAAAGATAGTGACTTATGTTGTGATTTAAAGTGATTTGAGGTGATTTTATTTTTAGATGATTTTGGGTGATTAGAGAAATTATTATGATTTTAGTGAAATCATTTTAGAATTCCATATAAAACCATGATATTTGGTTTTTTATACTCCCTCTGTTTCATAATACGTGTCTTTTTGACTCTTGACTTACCCATCCATATACACATCCATATACGTTAATAAATAGTCCAGATTCATTTTGTCAAAACGACATTTATTATAAAACAGAGAGAGTATATATTAACTAAGAAACTCCACTAAAACACTTTAAAATCAGAATCATTCTTTCACAGGAACATTAAATTTACCAACCTAGCGAAACAAAGAAGTAAGGAGGATCTAAATCCTTGTTATGTGCCTTGAACTAGTTGTATATAATAAACTAAACATACTTATACTTAACCAAACATGCATTATATTCTCCATATGATTATAAAAAGAGAAACATGTGTGACATGATTCACATTTCTTGGGAGGAACATTAAAGCTACCAAACTAGAGAAACGGAAGAAATAAACCTACAATATTCTACCATTTAAAATATTTTCAATAACACTAGATTTAAAGTGTATTTCGAAAACTACAAGTCCATTTTTTAAAATTCATATTTAAATAACATAAGATTTGTCATTTTCAAACAAATAACTCAAAATCATCTAAAATACCCAGGTCAATACATCCTCTAAATCTGAATCCCAAATTAGAAAAATTAAACCATACAAACTAAATCTGTAACCTGAAAAATAGCGTTACTTTTTTTGTTTGTTTTTTTTTAAGATATAATTTTGTCATTATCCGTTAATAATGCATTGTCGACGCACAAAAGTAATAATTTGAATTGCTTTCAGAAATATAATTTTTCAAATATACCAAGGGAATTGTTTTAACAAAAAAATAATTTTATTTTACATGCTTTATGTGTTTACAAATAAATTATTAGTGATAATTGTATATCTAATTATGTTTCTCGCTTGAAGACAACAGAAGCTCGATGGCTCCATTAGCAGGAGGAAACCGTAAGTTTATTTTGTTTTCTTCATCCTGTAAAATATATACAAATGTTTTTCTTTGTTAAAATGATCATAATTTTTATTAAATACATTTGCAGGTAATTCTCTACGGAAGTTAATACCCATACTCGGTACGTACCACCTTCATAGCGAGTTTGCGACCACATCTGTTGCTCATTCATTTTGCTTGCAGGTGGGTCAGCCGCTTTAGCTGTGTTGATCATTATCGTTGCGATAGCGGTATTAATGGTGAGAGCAAAGAATGCGAAAAGAAATAGTGATTCGAACGACGAGAACATTGAAGCGGCTGTAATGTTGAGAAGATATAGTTATGAAAAAGTGAAGAAGATGACCAACTCATTTGCTCATGTTCTCGGGAAAGGAGGATTTGGGACTGTCTACAAAGGAAAGTTACCCGATGCCACTGGCCGAGATATTGCACTAAAGATCTTGGACGAGTCAAATGGCAATGGAGAAGATTTCATCAACGAACTAGCCAGCATGAGTAGAGCATCTCATGTTAATATCGTTTCTCTGTTTGGATTCTGCTACGAAGGAAGCAAGAGAGCTATAATCTATGAGTTCATGCCGAATGGATCGCTTGACAAGTTTATCTCCGAGAACATGTCAACGAAGATGGACTGGAAGACTTTATACAACATTGCGGTAGGTGTTGCTCGTGGCTTAGAGTACTTGCACAACAGTTGTGTATCAAAGATTGTGCATTTCGATATAAAGCCTCAGAATATACTCATAGACGGAGATTTGAGACCGAAGATTTCGGATTTCGGTCTCTCTAAGCTCTGCAAAAACAAAGAGAGTGTCATATCGTTGTTAGACGCGAGAGGGACCGTAGGGTACATTGCACCTGAAGTGTACTCCAAGAGCTATGGAGGAGTTTCGCATAAGTCGGATGTGTATAGTTATGGAATGGTGGTGCTTGAGATGATAGGGGCAACGAACACCGAGAGAGCTGAAACTTCTAGGTCCAATATAAGTATGTACTTTCCAGATTGGATATACGAGGATCTGGAGAGGAAAGAAACCATGAGACTATTAGGAGATGATCATATAATTGAAGAAGAAGAGAAGATAGTGAAGAAAATGACATTGGTGGGTTTGTGGTGTATTCAGACTAGTCCTTTTGATCGTCCACCAATGAGAAAAGTCGTTGAAATGCTAGAAGGAAGCCTAGAAGCTCTACAGATTCCACCTAAGCCTCTGTTGAATTTACATGCGGTAACGGCTTGGGAATCTGTTGAAGAGAGCCAAGAGACGTCTAGTCACTCGACGCAAAGCTTGTTAGAGAGAAAAACTCTTTCCACAGGCCAAGATACTCTACTTGTTTAAGATTTTAAGATATTGTGAAAGACGAACAAGAAAGTTGTCAAACATTTTGGATCTTCTTGTTGGTTTCTTGATGAAGCATTGGTTTTGGTTTCCAAAGAGGCGGTTTAAGGTTTTCTTTTTGTTTGTTAAGTGAGGCTTTAAAACATTGAAATAGAACACAAGCACATGACAGTTTGGCCGAGTGGTCTAAGGCGCCAGATTTAGGCTCTGGTCCGAAACGGCGTGGGTTCAAATCCCACAGCTGTCATTTTTACATTTCTTTTTCATTCAGAGAATAAATAAAAACAAAGCAAAAGAAGTGAAGAACCCATGTTTGTTATGGCGCGGTAGTAATCTAAGCTCTTTTTTTTTATTACAAACCCGATTGAATAATTAGCACAAAGCAAAAGCCAAAACAATGTACTGTGTTAGTTAAGCTCGTTGAAAATCACATTGTTGAGCTTGTAACCTCCAAGATCCGCATATGTCCTTTACATACATCTCTCCATGAAAAAACCGAAAATAAAAATTTCGCTGGCTTTTAGTACATAAACCACCTAGTTTACAAGTCAACGAATTTTGTCTAATATTTCTCAAGTTCATATCAGCTGATTGTTTTTAGCACCCCTAGCCATTCCAAGCACTGTCGATTTTTTTCTTTCTTGTTTTTCAGAGTTTAATAACTTTAAAATAAACACTTTCTTTACACATCTATATATATATATATATTTATAATATATTGATGGGGGTTGATTTCGTTTACGTCAAACATCATATTCACATCACATGCCTCCAATTTCGTCGAGTGAATCTGTTTTATTTTTTATTTTTTATTTTAATTATAGATAGACAAATTTGTACCTACCTACTTACATCTTTGGTCCATCTTTGATGACTTTAGAGTTTGGTCTGTTAAGTTTCTTTGGCATCCAACCTAAAACCAATTGGCAATAGGTGGAGTGGTCTCAGTCCCTTATATATCGCTTAAGGTCCCTTCCCACTTCCAATGTGAGACTTAGCTTGCACACTCTCTTAGAGAGTAAGGCCTTATGGCCCATTAACCTCTACATATCTCAATACCCTCTTTCGAGATAATGGTCCTTTTAACCATTAATCGCGCAGACCATCAAATCCTAGGGTCGGGGGGTCGGTCCCTTTCTGGGCTGGGTCGAGAGAGTGTGCGGGTCAAGCTTTGCTACCATGTTAAGTTTCCTTGGCATCCAACCTAAAACCAATTGGCAATAGGTGGAGTGGCCTCAGTCCCTTATATATCGCTTAAGGTCCCTTCCCACTTCCAATGTGGGACTTAGCTTGCACACTCTCTTAGAGAGTAAGGCCTTATGGCCCATTAACCTCTACATATCTCAATACCCTCCCTCGAGATAATGGTCATTTTAACCATTAATCACGCAGACCATCAAATCCTAGGGTCGGGGGGTCGGGCTCTTTCTGGGCCGGGTCGAGAGAGTGTGCGGGTCAAGCTCTGATACCATGTTAAGTTTCCTTGGCATCCAACCTAAAACCAATTGGCAATAGGTGGAGTGGCCTCAGTCCCTTATATATCGCTTAAGGTCCCTTCCCACTTCCAATGTGGGACTTAGCTTGCACACTCTCTTAGAGAGTAAGGCCTTATGGCCCATTAACCTCTACATATCTCAATATGGTCCAATGATAAATGAACACAAAGTTAGACAACACGAGTTTATGTAATACTACTTTTCTCGCAAGTTGCTAGAAATATTTTGTAGTACCGACTAATGACTTTCTTTCCTCTCTATCTATTTATTTCTTCCTATCCGTACTAGTTAACAATTCTTCTTTTTATTTTTGTTAAAAGACAATTCCTTCTTTTTATTTTGAATCTTCTATCACTAAAGATACCAATTTCTACTAAAATGAGGAAGAAACAAGAGAAAACATAAAGCCATTGTTCAAAACCAAAGAAAACATATAAAAAAAAATCCAGAGTCTATTGTTACAATTCACTTCTCTGGAACTATTTTTATTATAATTACTTTAAGGTAATGGCAGAGAGGTTTCCATTGATGTTCCTCATTGCTACACATTTCTTCATATCGGGTACTATTTATACTATCTTTTCCTCTATTGATGAACATTTTTTTGTTTAAATTCAATATTTGTCCACTATTGTTTTATACTTTTCTTCTCTAATCTTAAAACTTTTGTTAGCAGGAGTGTTATCAACGAGTATCCTTACCATAGAGAACAAATGCAACCACACAGTCTGGCCAGTTATCTACTCATGGCAATCTGCCTCACAGCTCTCCACCACCGGCTTCGTTCTAAGAAGGGGGGAGGCGCGTGACATACACGCGTCTTCATGGAACGGTCTTATCTCCGGTAGAACGCTCTGCTCAAACGACACAGCAGGAAACTTCACGTGCATCACTGGAGACTGCGGATCCGGCAAGATCGAGTGTCCCGGAGACTACCATTGGTCGCCGGTGACATACATCTACTTTAAAATCGATGACGACGGAATCAACAGCTACTACATCAGTCTTGAGTTCGGTTACAACCTTCCCCTAAGTGTGGTCCCATCACAGAGTAGCCAGACATGTAGGAGCTATGGTTGTATGGTTGACGTAAACCAGACTTGTCCAGATGATCTTAAGATATTCGCAGGGGCAAAACAAATGTCCTGCATCAGCGCATGTCAAGAGTTCGATACACCGGAGACTTGTTGCACACGTGACTTCAAGTCAAAGCAAAAATGCAAGCCGACACTGTATTTGCGGAACTTCGAGCGCGCTTGTCCACTCGCCTATAGCTACCCTTACAGTGATAATAACAGCACCTTCGTTTGCCCTAACTCAACTGACTTCATCATCACGTTTTGTCCTTCCTCCGTTCCAAAGACCACCAGGTTAGTTCCCTGTAAATACCATTATTTTATTCTTTTTTTGCTGGGAGTTGATTTCGTCAAAGATCACACGATAATTTTTTTTTTTTGAGCAAAGGGTTAATAAAAATACCCAACTACCATGGTAGTTGCGAGTTGACATTGTTGACGAAAATTTAATACTCCCTTCGTTCTCTAATAAATAGAGTTTTACAAGATTTTTTTTATTCACAAATAAATGGTGTTTACATACTGTACCTCAATTGTTATTTTGACTGTATGAATTTTACATATTGAAATTTTACTGGTTGAGTTGTTTTCGGATTGATAATAACACATGTTTTGAAAAAAATTAAAAAGTTAAATTATGTTTTAATCTATGTGCAAAAAAAAATATTCTGCGGCCAAATTGTTTTTAATAAAACACTTAAAACACCACTTATTCAAAAAAAAATGGATGAATATATATTGTTTTGACTGTTTATATGTTTTATCACGAAAAAAAACCAAGATTATCCGGATTTCTGCGGGCTTGAGATATTAGTCTATCTTACGGAGTGATTGAGGGAGTAACATTCATCTTACTACACACACAAACAAATGAATATAAATATACCTAATGTGATAAACTAATGAGTAATAATGTGATTTTCTTGGGGGAAACAACAACAGGAGCTCAATGGTTCCAGTAGAAGGACGTAAATGTAAGTTTATTTTGGTGTCCTTCATCCTGTTATAATTGATGTAAATGTTTATTGTCGTTTATAATTTGTATTTGATACATTTGCAGATGATTCTCTACGGAATTTAAAACCCATACTTGGTACCACCTTCATTGCGACCACATCTCTGTTGCTCATTCATGCACGTAACACCTAAGTTTTGCTTGTTTTTTTCTTTTTCTTTCAGGAGGCTTATCCGCTTTAGCTGCGTTGATCACTATTCTTGCGGTTATGGTGAGAGTAAATAATATGCAAAGAAATAGAGATTCGAACGACAAGAACATTGAAGCGGTTGTAATGTTGAAACGATATAGTTATAAAAAAGTGAAGAAGATGACAAACTCATTCGATCATGTTCTCGGGAAAGGTGGATTTGGAACTGTCTACAAAGGAAAGTTACCCGATGCAAGTGGCCAAGATATTGCACTAAAGATCTTGGATGATTCAAAGGGGAATGGAGAAGACTTCATCAATGAATTAGCTAGCATGAGTATAGCATCTCATGTTAATATCGTTCCTTTGTTTGGTTTTTGCTACGAAGGGAGCAAGAGAGCTATCATTTATGAGTTCATGCCCAATGGATCCCTTGACAAGTTTATCTCCGAGGATGTACCAACGAAGAAGATGGACAGGAACATTTTATACAACATTGCGGTAGGTGTGGCTCGTGGGTTAGAGTATTTGCACAATAGCTGTGTATCAAAGATTGTGCACTTCGATATAAAGCCACAAAATATACTCCTGGATGAAGACTTTTGCCCCAAGATTTCGGATTTCGGTCTTGCTAAGCTTTGCAAGAAAAACGACAGCATCATATCAATGTTATACGCGAGAGGGACCGCAGGGTATATAGCTCCTGAAGTGTTTTCCAAGAGCTATGGAGGAGTTTCACATAAGTCAGATGTGTATAGTTATGGAATGGTGGTGCTTGAGCTGATCGGGGCAACGAGCAAAGAGAGAGGGGAAACTTCTAGGTCCAATATAAGTACAATGTACTTTCCAGATTGGATTTATGAGGATCTCGAGAAGAAAGAAACCATGAGACAATTAGGAGATCATATGATCGATGAAGAAGAGAATACAGTGAAGAAAATGACATTAGTGGGTTTGTGGTGTATTCAGACCAATCCATGTGATCGTCCACCAATGTGAAAAGTCATTGAAATGTTAGAAGGAAGCCTAGAAGCTCTCCAGGTTCCACCTAAGCCTCTTTTGACTCCCGCGGTAATGGCTTGGGAATCTGTTGAAGAGAGTCAAGAGACTTCTAGCCTTACACCAAGTCAGTTATATACATTTTGAATTCTTTTAGCTTGTCGTGATATTGTTAGTCAAGATTGTTCAAAATCCTTCTATACCAAAGCCATGCCAGCAGGCAGTAGAGTATCTAGTTGATTTTGTTGATATTTACCGTTGGAGCATCCCTGCGTAAGTGTAAACCTAAATTAAACATAATTTCTTTGGATCATTTCATGTTACGGAATCTTTGCTATACATATATTTTCTGAAATCATACCAAACTAAATTTAAGCAAATATATGAAATGTATGTTTCAAATATATAAAGATCTTTAGGAAAAGATGATTGACATTATTAAGGTCTTCTTAACATTCTATACGTAACAGTAGAGAACTTCCATATACGCCATAATTAAAGAAGAATGTTAAGCCAACGAATCTACTATACTAGAAACAACTTGCATAACCTTCATGCCCTAAAACACCAATAAGAATTCCGTAATTATCCCTTTGAGTTCCTTTTATTTCTATTTTGCTAGGCTTGACTACGTCAAACATTACGCGTCCAATCTAGACCAGTCGATCTAAAGATTTTTATGACATTGAAAGAGAAGACAAGAAGTAGTTTAATGATAGACAGTTATCACATTATTATAAGCAAATGACAGTTTGGCCGAGTGGTCTAAGGCGCCAGATTTAGGCTCTGGTCCGAAAGGGCATGGGTTCAAATCCCACAGCTGTCATTTTCTATATTTTTTCATTCAGTGAATAATCTTTATCTTATACTCCCACCGTTTCAAATTAGTTGTCGTTTTGGCAAAATGTATCTGCAAATATTTGGACGTATCTGCAATTAGTTGAAACGGAGGGAGTATATAATAGGAGAGTTGCTCTCTCTTCCTAGGCTATCCACATCAGCAAAAAAATCATTAATTGTATTTAAGATATTTAATATATTGTGTATTAATATTTCTTTATATATATTCCTATTTTACACATAAACAAAACTAAGAAAAATACACAAACAATTTAATTTGTGATATCGCCCCTCCAAACGGAGTTGGAGGCACTTATTTGGGCTATGCACTGTATGCTGAGACATAATAAGTTGCTAACGCGATTTGAGACGGATTGCTCTGATGTGGTGAAGATGGTGTCTACGCCAGAGGAGTGGCCAGCGTTCGCAATACTTCTTGACGAGGTCGACCGATGTAAACGGAGTTTTACCTCTTTCTCCATTGCGCACATACCTAGGACGAAAAACACGAAGGCAGACAAGTTAGCACGAAGTGCTCGAGCTCTACCTACTGATGTGTACTATGTAAACTCTGTTTCGCCCACTTGGATTCCCGAGCTGGTTTAGAGATAGAGGCTGTCGACTAAAAAAAAAAAGTATGTGATATCTTGATGTTAAAAGTTAAAAGAAAGTTGTAATATAAAATGGAGATGAAATAAATAAATATTTAACTTGAAATAGTATATAGTTAGGTTTTAACTCAAAGATTTATCTATTTAAAAATGTTATAATGTGCTTACAAGTAAAAAAGTACAATATAAATTATTTAACATAGTAAAAAGCTAATAAAAAATTAGAGTTAGAGTTTGTTTTATTAAAAAATAGAAGTCGAGTTATTATTTAAATTTCATTGCAACGAAAAGTATGAAAATTTTAAGAATGGTGACATGTTTGTTTCAAAAATACAATTTATATTTACAAAACTAACATAATAGAAAATAATCAATTGTCATATGCTACCACAACAAAGCATATATGTAAGAAGTTATACATGTTTTTGTTTTTCATCATATTTTGAGTGCAATTGCGATTCTACACCATGTTTACAAATTTTAACGTTGAGTCAAATGCATATTAAATAGAACTAGTAAAAAACTAATAAAAAATTAGAGTAGAGTTTGTTTTATTAAAAAATAGAAGTCGAGTTATTATTTAAATTTCATTGCAACGAAAAGTATGAATTTTTTTAAGAATGGTGACATGTTTGTTTCAAAAATATAATTTATATTTACAAAACTAACATAATAGAAAATAATCAATTGTCATATGCTACCACAACAAAGCATATATGTAAGAAGTTATACATGTTTTTGTTTTTCATCATATTTTGAGTGCAATTGCGATTCTACTCCATGTTTACAAATTTTAACGTTGAGTCAAATGCATATTAAATTTTAGAAATAGAAAACTCGAGATGAAGTAAGGTGTTAATATTTAATAAAAAAATTGATCATATTGTTAGTGTTAATTGTTGGGTTAACTCAAAATATAATCAAAACATGGAAGTTAACATATAACCATTATAATTCAAAATTTCAAATCAATGAATATAAATAAAATCAAACAGAAAAATTATTGCAAACAATCCCGCGCTTGCGCGGGGCTTAATCCCTAGTATTATTAATTGAGAAGTACATAGAAAATTTATGACAAAAAAACCAATCTAATTATGAAGAATAAGTGTTTGGCAACAGATTTAATAAGGTCAATTTAGTACATTGTAATGTTTGGATACAAGAATAAGAGAAAAATCTATTTGGATAGAAGAATAAATGGAAAAAATTGTTTGGATACAAGAATAATAACTTAAAATAAACCGATGGTTTAGAAAACTTCCGTTTTCCATCTCTTAAAAATCTGCAAAAAAGAAAACTTAACATAATCTAACGATAATACCAAATCAATAGAATATGCTTTTTGGATTTTCGGGTTTTTATAGACAAGTTCGGGTTTGGGTGAAAATCTGAGACCTAATTTTATAGAGATATAGAGATATAGAAATTGTTCGGGTTTCTTTGAAAATTTCTGTTCGGGTTGGGTTCAAGTTTTTTTTTCAGTTTAGGGTTTTCCGGATTTTTTAGATTTCGGTTTTCGGGTTTAGATATATTAAAAAAATTGAGTATTTTAAAATTTTGATTAGGGTATTGGGTCGGGTTCCGGGTGAAAAAGTTTCCAGATTTTTTTTGTTCAGTTCAGGGTTTTCGGGATTTTTTTGATTTCGGATTTTCATGTTTAGACATATTAAAAAAGTTTGGGTTTTTAAATTTTTTGATTAGGGTTTTTTGGGATTTAGGGTTTAAATTTTCTACACAAAACACAACGTCACACCGCACAAACGTGCGGTACTCTACTAGTTAATAACAAAGCAGAAGGCCCATGTTTGTTATGGCGCGGTAGTGATCTAAGCTCGTAGTTTTTTTTATTACAAACCCGAAAGAATAATTAGCACAAAGCAAAAGCCAAAACAATGTACTGTGTTCGTTTTAAAACTCGTTGAAAATCACATTGTTGAACTTGGAACCCTCCAAGGTCCGCAGCTAGATGTCCTTTACATATGTCTCTACATGAAAAAAACGAAAATAAAATTGTCGTTGGCTTAGTACATAAACCAACTAGTTTACAGGTTAAGTCAACGAATTTTCTCTAATATTTCTCAGATTCATATCAGCTAATTGTTTTTAGCAATCCTAGGCTCATAGCCATTCCAAGTAGAAACTTTTCCACTCTAGAAAATATCCCAACCTTGGCTAATGACTAGTAATATCAAGAAGTTGCATTTTTTATTTATTTATTATGATATTTAAATGAATCTTGTAATAGTACGAAATTAAGGTTTTCTTACTGCATAAACCAATTAGTAGTAGACTGCCACTGATCAAATAATTCTTCCTTTTGACTTTACTTTCATTTTTTTAAACTCATAGTAGGGTTTGTCGATGATTATTTTACACTATAGAGAACAAATGTGATTATACACTGTGGCAAGTTCCCGGAAAGTTCTTAACCGATTGGAATCAGGGTAGTAGTTAGATTATATCATTCTTTCCTAGTATTTAATAATTTATACCTTGACTAATTGATTGTTTACCAACTCTTAATTATCAACAAGACACAAATTCCTACTAAAAGTAACGAGGAAGAAGCAAGAGAAAACACCACAAAATCAAGTTTATATTGTTAAGCTATTATTCAGTCTCTAGAACGCTTTTCATTTTTTCTTCAAGCCAATGGCAGAGAGGTTGCCAGTTATTTTCCTCCTAGCTTCACATTTGTTTGTATCCGGTAAGTTTTTTCTTCTTGTTATCCGATTGATGATTATCTTCTTCATTTTCTTCCCTAGCTAATCTTAAAACTTCTGTGAGCAGGAGTGTTGTCGATGAGTATCCTTACCATAGAGAACAAATGCAACCACACGGTTTGGCCAGTTATCTACTCATGGCAATCACAGCTCTCCACAACAGGCTTCACTCTCGGAAAAGGCGAAGCCCGTGCCTCACAAGCCCCATCTTCATGGTTCGGTCTTATCTCCGGTAGAACACTTTGCTCAAACGACTCTAAAGGAAACTTCTCTTGCGTCACAGGAGACTGCGGATCAAGCAACATCGAATGTCCCGGCTCATACAGCTGGTCTAACGTGACTTATGTCTACTTTAGAATCGACTACGGCGGAAGCAACAGCCACACGATCAGTCTTGAGTATGGTTACAACCTTCCGGTTCTAGTGGTCCCGTCAGAGAGTAGCCAGGCGTGTTTTAGCTCCGGTTGCATAGTTGACTTGAACAAGACTTGTCCAGATGATCTTAAGGTGTTCGACGGGGCTAAACCAATCTCATGCAGTAGCGCGTGCCGAGGTTCCGCGACGCCGGAGAATTGTTGCACCGGTTTTTTTAAGTCGAAGCAAAACTGCAAGCCGACGATGTACTCGCAGAGCTTCGAGCGAGCTTGTCCATACGCGTATAGCTATCCTTACAACGATAATAACAGCACTTTCACATGCACAAACTCGACTAATTACGTTATTACGTTTTGCCCTTCCTCCATTCCCAGCATCCCCAGGTGAATTCTCGCAAATAACCTTCTCACACCCTCTTATATTTTTATATATTTTGCTGATTTCGTCAAACGTATTCACTTGTTGTTCTTTTTCTATCGATTATATATAAGACCAGTTGGGAATTAAATGACTCTAGTCCTAGTGTTTCAGCTTTTTGTTTTGCTTTTTAGTGTTTTAAATCAAACATAGGCTTTATCAATCAATCACCTCGTACATACAATTTATTTATCCTGTAGTGGTGTTAGTTTAATAGTTTCTGTGAAAACGATGGTGTTTTAAAACACTAGTTGAAATTAGTTTAATAGTTTCTATGAAAACGATGGTGTTTTAAAACACTAGTTCAAGAGTCTTTTGAAAACAAGGAATATAAAAACAAAGAGTCTTTTGGAAACCTACTACCATTTGGGGTTTATTAGTTTGTGTATTAATTTGAAATTATATTAGTTTCTGTATTTATTGAGTTATATCACAAGAGTTTTAGCTCATTTCTACTCCTCTGGTATTATATTTTGTTGTTAGCATGAACTTATTTTAGAAGTTTTAGAACTGAAAATATTTCTATAATTTTTATTCCATTAACAATTTCTATAATTTATTCATATCCCTTCTTTTTGCCTCCGGTGAATAATATGCTCCTGGCAGAAGCGTCACGGCAGGAGGAAAACGTATGTTTATTTTTGTTTTCTTCATCCTATAAAATTTTCTATGCAATTTTATCTTAGTTTTGTTAATCATAATTTTATTGTTTGATACATTTGCAGATAATTCTCTACGAAAGTTAAAACCCATACTCGGTAGCACATTCATTCCAACCACATTTCTTGCTCATTCATTCATGTACGTAACACCTAAGTTTTGCTTTTCTTTTTTCTTTTTCTTGTAGGAGGCGTAGCAGCTTTAGCTGTGTTGATCATAACTGTTGCCATTGCGTTGATGGTGAGAGCAAATAACGCAAAAAGAAAGAGTTATTCGAACGACGAGAACATTGAAGCGGCTGTAATGTTGAGACGATATAGTTATGAAAACGTCAAGAAGATGACGAATTCATTTGCTCATGTTCTTGGGAAAGGAGGATTTGGAACTGTCTACAAAGGAAAGTTACCCGATGCCAGCGGCCGAGATATTGCAATAAAGATCTTGAATGAGTCAAAAGGAAATGGAGAAGACTTCATCAATGAGTTAGCCAGCATGAGTAGAGCATCTCATGTTAACATAGTTTCTCTGTTCGGATTCTGCTATGAAGGAAGCAAGAGAGCTATAATCTATGAGTTCATGCCGAATGGATCCCTTGACAAGTTTATCTCTGAGAACATGTCAACGAAGATGGACTGGAAGACTTTATACAACATTGCGGTAGGTGTTGCTCGTGGCTTAGAGTACTTGCACAACAGTTGTGTACCAAAGATTGTGCATTTCGATATAAAGCCACAGAACATACTCATGGACGGAGACTTGTGTCCCAAGATTTCGGATTTCGGTCTTGCTAAGCTCTGGAATAACAAGGAGAGTATCATATCGTTGTTAGACGCGAGAGGCACCATAGGGTACATTGCTCCTGAAGTGTTCTCCAAGAACTTTGGTGGAGCTTCTCATAAGTCGGATGTGTATAGTTACGGGATGGTGGTTCTTGATATGATTGGGGCAAAGAACAAGAAAAGATCTGAAACTACTAGGTCCAACAAAAGTTCAATGAACTTCCCGGACTGGATCTATGAGGATCTCGAGAGGAAAGAGGCCATTAGACTTGTAGGAGATCATATAACCGAAGAGGAAGAAGAAGAAGAGAAGATAGTGAAGAAGATGACATTGGTGGGTTTGTGGTGTATCCAGACCAATCCATCTGATCGTCCACCAATGAGAAAAGTCGTTGAGATGTTAGAAGGAGGCCTCGAAGCTCTTCAGGTTCCACCTAAGCCTCTCTACGATTTACCTCTGGTAACGGCTTGGGACATTATCAAAGACAGCCAAGACACTTCTACTCTCTCGACACAGAGCTTGTTAGAGAGAAAAACTCTTTCCACGGACCAAGGTTCTGTAATCGTTTCCAAGGAAATGGTTTAAGATTTTATTTTTGTTTGTTAAGTGAGAGAGGTTTAAGACACTGAAAGATCAAGAACACAATGTATTTGATCATAGTCCTAAACCAAAACAGACAAAGCAAGTTGTCAAAATCTTAGGATCTTGTTGGTTTCTTGATGAAGTTGTGCTAAAAGTAAAATGAGGGAGTATGTATCTTTTAAATATGATTGAAACTCCCAAATGATTTTTCTATTATGAACAAGTAAAGATATGTATATAATTAACTAAAATAAAATACGTGCGTTACAAGAAAGAATCTCGTATGTGAAAAACTCACAACGTTCGGTTAGCAGAAGCTCTTGCTCTGGCCAATGATCTTGCGTAAAGTTCTTCGTACTGTGTAGCCGATGATGCCCAGCTGAAATCTATACTCATCACTTTCTCCATAACTCTCTTCCAGTTCTCTTCATCCTTCTTGTAGTGATTAAACGCTCGCTCCAATGCATAATTCAAACCCTGTTTTTTTTCAGACTTCTTTTGTCAGCCAAGAACAGAACCAAACTAAACCGAGATTTCAATCGAAAAGAAGAGAGAATCGTTATATTACCTGTTCGTCCGCAGATTGAAATGTGAATCCGTTTTGAAACTGGGTTGGTATTGTGTCATCATCGATGTCAAATACGCTGAAAAAGGATTAAAATGAAAAAGAAATGATATTTTCAAAGTCATCTGGAGAAAACAATGTTTCAAATAGACAAGGTCTTAAGTTTTGGTTTTACGTGTCGTTTAAGCCTCCGGTTTTTCGCACGATTGGAATGGAGCCATATCTCATAGCAATCATCTGTACAAGATGAACCAATATTATTAAGTCACATTGATATTTTGGTTTCTTCTAGAGACTATGTTTCGTATAGTACCTGTGTAAGTCCGCAAGGCTCGAAAATTGAAGGAATGATGAACATATCAGAAGCTGCGTAAATGGAATGAGACAGAGCTTCATCGTACTTGAGCAACAACCGGACATGATCATGGGTTTTAAACTGTTGCTCTATACCTTCGAATTCCCTCTAGAAAAAAAAAACACAAAATGCATCAAAGCTTATAAGAAGAAGAGACACAAGCTAGAGAGCATCTTGAGGACCAGACGGGTTTATTACCTGAATATGAGGAACAGGGCTAGAACCAAGAAGAACAAACTGTCCACCTAACTCTAATGTTCTGTATATCGCATGTCTGATTAGATGAACACCTTTCTGTGGTACTAATCTTGTAATGCAACCAACCTATACCCGAATACATATGTATAAATTAACTATGCTCAAGAATCTCTCAATATCCGAGGAAACATAAAGTTACCAGAGGCCGTCTTGACTCGGCTGAAGAAAGTCCGAGCTGCTTCCTAAGGGCGGTTTTGTTTTCTTCTTTGCCTTGTAGATCTTTAGCGTTGAACTGAGCCTTGAGGAAAGGATCGGTTGCAGGATTCCATGAATCCGTGTCAATGCCGTTGAGGATTCCAATGAATTTCTTTGAGTGGAAATTGAGCGTTGAATGGAGTCCTTTTCCTCCCTGTACATACATACATTAGACCAATTAGTATATGTCAATCAAACATTGAAAAATACTAAAAGTGAAATCTTGTACCTCAGCTGTTCTAACTTCTTGTGCATAAGTAGGGGACACAGTTGTTACAATGTTTGAGAATATTATAGCACCCTGGACCACAAAAGGAGAAAAAGAGATGAATAAGAGCAAAATGTTGAATGTCTCTCTCGGTTTATGTTGGTTTTGTAATCATTTTACCTTAACAGGATTGACTCTGTCTCCAGATGAGTGATCCTGCATTCTGTCTGGTCTGTTTAACTGGTTAACATCGAGGCCGCAAGATCCCAATTCTGAAGCAGATGCAGTACCTTGATACTCAAAATTGTGACATGTAAAGCATATTCTTGCGGAATCTAACCCCTTTGGAGCATACAGATCCCAATAAAGCGGTGCCTGAAATAATAAAAAGAGCTTCAAAAGCGGTGCCTAAACAGAAAGACCTATGGCACTGTTTCAAAAGAAGGATAAGACCGTACCACAAAAGCTGTTTGCCAGTCATGACAATGAATGATGTCAGGTCTTTTTCCGGACTGAAGAAGCAACTCTAAGGCAGCGCGGCTAAAATACGAGAAGCGTTTGAAATCATCTTGCTCTCCGTAAAACTGTCCTCTCCAGAAGAATTTGCTCGGATGTTGAGGCTCAATGAAATGTACAGGCAAACCTGTATATAGAGAGAAAGAAAAGACTTTGGTTATTGAAAATCAAAAGACACAACCACAAGAGAAAAAACAAAGTCTCCTCACCTTCAACAGTGCCAACCCAGATTTTGTTTTTATATAACTTCCCATCAAAATATGACTCCACAACAGTATCCAATGCCTGCGGTGCAAAATTCAGTCCATCATCAAGAACAACAAAAAGTTTATAGTCCTCTTATTATTTATAGATTTATCGAGTTGCAGCAACATTACCCTTAAGTCACGCACGCGATCATACTCCATACAGTCATATTTAGGAAGAATGATCTCCACCAAATGACCTTTTCTTTGCAATGCCTTACCAAGACCGGCCACAACATCCCCCAAACCGCCCACCTACAGAAAGTACATAAGGAAATCAGGAAAACGGGATGAAAAAGTTGAAAATTAACATGAAAGCAAGATAACTTTTCTTTGGAGTTAAGCTGAAAATACCTTAGCTACAGGTGCCATCTCAGCTGCAATGTGAACGACATGCAATCCTGAACTAGAACCAACACCATATGAAGAAAAAAATAGGTTACTCTTTCAGCAATAGTTAAAACCGGAAAAGAAAAAAAGCATTTACAAAGGCGTTGATTACCTTGTTGGCGATGCCACAAGCTTGAGAAATGCAGAGATAGCATCGCGTTCACTCTTGTCTTTGACGTCAATGTACGTATCATGAATTCTTCTGTCTTTCTTCCAAACCATTTCTCTCAGTGAGTCTGCATCATCGCTTCCTATTTTCTTTTCAAGCAGCCATCCATCAACAGTTAGAAGTAAACGACTCCAATAGTCCCAAGGCATATCATCCACTGGTTCATCTCTTGCCTTTTTCTTGCTTTCTGCCTTCAAACTTACAAGAGTCTCCTGAAATTCTTTGATCGATTCTTGATATAACTGAACATACGAGAATATCTCTGCATCAGACTTTTCGAGCCGCTCCTCAAGCAATTTCACCTTATGCTGCATTAGCTCATTGTACTGTTGAATCTTTTCTGATGACTCTTTATAAACATTAGCCTCTTTAAGTGATTCCTCGATCTTATCAACCTTATTTCTGAGATCTTGGTTCTGTTGTAACACTAAAACTGCTTGCTCTGCTTGTTTTGTAGCTCTATCTAACAACAGCTGAAGATTCTCCACCTTCGTCCATAGATCAGTGCATTCGGTTTTAAGAGTAGAAAGCTTCGAGACATCTTCTTGAGAAACCGAAAACTTAGACTCCAAATCCTTTACAGAAGACTCCAAACCGGAGCATTCCTTTTCCAACACAACCACGCGTTCATCAGTATCTTTAACACTGTGAAGTTCTGACTTAAGCATTTCTATATCGCTTCTCAAAGACAGATTCTGTAGCTTCAGTGTATCGAGTTCTTTGCCAAGAGCTAGAATATAACCATCACTATCTGGCGGGGATATCATTTCATGGCGAAGCTTCTCTAACTGCTCTTCCAGAAGCCCTGCACGAACTTTCTCTTGAGCAGCAGTTTCAATCCTTTCATCACTGTCTGACAGTTTCATTTCCAGAACATTGATCTCTCCCTGCAATGCTTCTTTTTCGCTTAGGATCTTGTTAAGGTCATCAAGAGCAGTGGCCCGTGCTTGGTCAAGCCGAAGAATATCTGGCACATAAGTGTGTCATCAGGACTTTAACATCTGATTTCACTATATACGAAATAAACACACAGATACAATCAAAACAGGGAAAACAAAAACTCACTTTTCTCTGCATTTCTTATCATAGTCATTAGTTCCCCAAACTGTCCATCTGAAGATTGCTCGCCTCCACCTTCGTTTATAGACTGAAAAATGATTTACAGAAGTCATCAGAAGAAGGTCTTTTAAGAGTTGGAGAGTCAGTATATACCATAACTACGCAAAAAACGAAATCCGTACCAAAGCTTTTGCAACCTCAGGCACAGTCAAATTATTTAAGTTCTGTCCATCATCGTCGTGCCTGATATCAATAGCGGCAGGAACACTCTCCTCCTTCTTCTTTGCAGGTTTACCTTTAAGCCGAGTAACTTCAGTCTTCTGTATACCATCTTTCTTTTCAGTAATTTCATTGTATCCCTTTTCTACATTGGATTCGAGGCTTGAAACACTGTCTGCTGAACCATTTTCAGGTTCCGATTCCTCATCACTGTTCCCTTGAAGACTCGAATTTATCGGTAGGATTGGTTCAGGAGAGCCTTTCTTGATTTCTCGACTTTTATTGGAGCTGAGATTATGTCAAGATATCATAAGAATAGAAAAGGAATTAAACTGCAAAAAGAGGCTAGCTTTACAGCTTCCAGGTTACAAATTGGAGTGTATCAAAAACCAAAGGCAACTTTTTTATTTGATTTTCTAACTAAAATCAACATTTTAACTCTCAGACTACTCTCCAAACTCATCATCTTCCCGGATAAATGAATCTAAAGTCAAGATAGTCATAACCAAATTCACAGAGCATCCACTAAAACTCTAGAGCTGAGGAAAAGAAAGATTTCAAAATGCAAAACAAAAACCAAATTTTTTATAAATGAAACCAGAGATAAGTTCAACGGTAAGACAAACTACACTACGCAAGGTATCTAAGAGCAGAATCATCATATTCAAAAATGCTGAGTTCGTCAAAATCAGAGAAAATGGTTATATAATTTAATCGAATTTCGCACCTAATTCCCAAACCCACAAAAGCAAAAAAACGAAACGAGCAAAATCGGCGGAAACACTCACTCGAAACCACGTTGTTGACGCATCTTACATGAAGCAGGAAGTAAACGACGCGAAGGGACATAGAAAAAAAATCGACGAGAAGTGCCATGTTCTCTCTCGCGGGAGATTCCTGCTAATCCATGGAACAAGAAACAGCTAGATACCTTCGTCGTCATTGATTAGATAACTCCTGTACGAATAAAAGATTCAAGCTTTGCTTCAACGGAGGTTTTGGGAAGGAAAATAACTCATTTTTTTTAAGTTACAGTGTGATATCTTCTTCACGAGTTCTTCGTATCTTTTTCAGAAAAAGAAGAAAGAAGAAAAAATTAAAGTCACGTGCTTTCGCCACGTGTACTCTAAGCAATATCTAAATCGAACGGTGATGAAAAGAAGTGACTCGGTAACCAATGAAAATCGAATCCAGGCGGTGACAGAAACGGTCCCATTGCCGTCCCGGCGAAATTCTGCAATCTCCGGCGAGTTCTCTACGTACGGCTCCCTCTGAAAAAACTCCGAAGCTTGAGACACGTCCTTGGCCCAGCAAACTTTCGAGCCTTGTCACCAACTTCTCTTTGTCTCTCTCGATCGCGATTTCAAGAGATACAAAAAGCTTTCTCGATCTGAGATTAACCTTTCCGACGATTACTTCACCGTCGTCCCTCTCTGCCGGCCGTATCTCCTCTCACTTGTCACCAATCCGCCAAGCCCTAATTCATTTGATTATTTCCGATAGTGAAACTTGGTTCAAATTTTCTCGGACCCAGTAATTGCATCCCTTGCGATTCCTCTGTTACCATTACCCTTTATAATCTCAGGTATGCTCAAATTCTTCATCACATTTTGACTGCGACGAACTTAGAATTTCCTTTTCTGAGAGTGCAAATTCACGAAGCTTCTCCCTTTGTGTTGTTTCTATCTTCATGTTTGATTTGATTGGATTTAGAAGCTTGACGATAGATCTCATGTTTGGTACATGTTTTTGCAAAAATGTAGTTTGGAAAGAGAAGAGAGTTATCAGGATCATGGAGGAACACCATTGCTGCATGTACTCAAAGATGGCTTCCAAATGCAGCATCAGTCTAATTGTAATTAGCTTGACAATCGTTCTGATGGCTCGTGTACTGTATGTTATATACCGGTGTGGAAAACCTTTCCCGAAAGGAGCTTCACAGTCATTGAGTACTCTTATTGTTCTTGGTTCTGGTAAGAAGAGTTGGTGCAGTCTCCTATTCAATTGGATACATGTGATGATGTGCAGATCATTTGATAAGATGAAAATGTTGCTTCATCAGGGGGACACACGGCAGAGATGTTGAGCCTCCTCTCTGTTTTGCGGAAGGACAGATTTGCACCGAGGTTTTACATTGCTGCAGCTACGGATAACATGAGTCTCCAGAAAGCTCGTAGTTTTGAAGATTCTGTAGCTGACAAGGTATACTTAAATGCTTTTATCTTTTTATCCTTCTTCTTTGGATTATGCTGCTTCTCCCATATGCTTGTCTTGAGCTAATCGGGATACTCTTTAATCGATTGATTAATTTTGTTTTCTGTGCTTGATATGGCTGTGACACAGAATGCTGGTAAGGAAGCCTCCTCACAGTTTATGCAAATTTACCGAAGTCGAGAAGTTGGCCAGTCTTATGTGACTTCTGTTTGGACTACCATTGTTGCTATTGCTCATGCTCTGTGGCTAATGATCCGGATCAGACCACAAGTGGTATGATTTTTATCTGAATGCTTTCACGTTTTTAAGGTTTATTCTTTAAAACATTTGAATCAGGTTTTATACATATAATCTGGTTGATGTTTTTGCAGATTCTTTGCAATGGTCCTGGGACTTGTATTCCTCTGTGTGTCATCGCTTTCTTGTTCAAGGTATACACACTTCAAAAGTATTTTAGTACTCAGTTGTTTGGTTTACTTTTTTGGATGAATTTGAATGGACCTGTGGCAAAAATTAGAGAGTGTTTTCGATTTGATTATTAGTCATGGTTTCTCCAATTTATGTTGTGCTTGTTTCATCTTTGGTTACAGGTGCTAGGAATTAGATGGTCATCTATCTTTTACGTTGAGAGCGTTGCAAGAGTTAAGAAGCTCTCGTTAAGTGGATTGCTGCTTTACAAGTTAAGGATAGCTGATCAATTCTTTGTTCAATGGCCTCAACTGCAAAAGAAGTATCCTCGGGCTCACTATGTTGGGTGCCTGATGTAAGCTGGTTGTAACTCTTCTCACACCTAGTTTTATTACAATAACTTAGGATAGCTACAAAGCCTACATTTTTTTCTCTTTCTTTATATACAAAATCGAGTCTCATTTTCATCATACTTGTCTTTGGTTGCTATGAACTCAAGTTTTGAATAATGAACTTTCCTAATCTAGCTGTTCTAAAGTTGGTGATACCATTCCAATGAGCTTACAATGTGATATGGATAATCTTCTTACTAAACCAGAGTCATACACTATTTAAATGAAATCTACATTCTGTTACAATTGATTTCACGCTGAGACTTTGCTCGAGTTCATTGAAGGCTGCCTTCTGGTCCATAAGAAAAGAAAGTTTACTTAATCAGCTCGCTGAACTATGAGACACTGACTTTTCGAAATATCAGCTTATTTTGATTGCCCACTTGACTCTTCTGCTTCTGGTGGGTCGATTCCTTGACTTTTCTTCAAGTTTTGGTCATCAAGATAGTGTTGGTAGACATAGGATGCGAAACCCCAAATAGCTAAGATCATAGAAATCACCTTTAACCCGTTCATTTTGTCATGGAAAATGATGACAGCCAGGATAGGAACCACGGGAAGTCCCAAAACGCTTATTGCATTTGAAAATAGAGAGGAAAGCTCGAAGATAAGTCCCGTGCCACCGATGCTGAAGACCTGCCAGGTAATAGCTGTCCACACTAGGTTCATAACGTAAGATACCTTCCCAAGCTTGTAGTTCTCCATTTCACTGCTCAAAGTTTTCCACTCGCTGCTAGCAAATAGCCCCACCAAGCTAACACAACTGGCCACTAGACTCACGTAGATGATCATATCCATAACTTCTGTGAAAGATTGCTTCTTTAGGACTTTGTGGAAGGCTAGCTGTTGTAGGGATAGGACTAGACCAAACCCAGCAGAAGCAGCGATGGTGCATATGAAACTTTTGACATAGTCTGCTTTTGTAGCTTTTTGGGAGCTTGATTCCTCATTATTGAATGCAAGAAGGGTGGAAGATATGGTTAGGAGCAAAAGAGAATTCAAAATGATTGGAGTAAGTTTTTGTGAGTTGATGAAATAAGAGAAGAAAGCGTTGAAGGCCAACTGAGATGCACAGATCAGGGAAAAGGTAGAAACGGGTAGGTAAAGTAGTCCGATGGAGTATAGGTAACAATCTCCTCCTACAAGAAGTCCAAGAACTACGTAAACCAATATACGGTTCCTAGGCGAGGTTGTTTTGCCATCTCCATGAGGAGTTGTTGTTGTGTGTGTTTTGACTGTCACAAGATAATATGGAAGTAGAACAGGAAAGCCTACAAGTTGAACTACCGTTGCTAGCCATTTGCTGTTTCCTCCATTGTCATAGTAGAGTCTGCCTAGAATTGTAGCGACTGATTGGCCTGAAATGACAAAGAATGTATAGACAATCACCCGGATCCACCGTTTGTACGTATTTGAGTTAGGTACTTCTGTTTGGCTGCTACTGACCGAATTTCTTTCGTCTTGAACTGTTGGATTTGGTTCTTTTCCCTGATGAACTGGTAAGTGAGGGCAAATATAGCAAAAGATTAGTTTATAGTTTATTTTGTTTTCATATAAGAAGTAGTAATCTATCATAACCATATTCTTCTTTCTTTTTTTCTGAAGATGAAAGACCAGTAAGTTCTCGGTTTATGTGTACTCACCAATTACTTGTAGTTCTTGATCATCCTTCATGGTGGAGGTGGAATTACCTCCTTGGAAATGGCCAAAAAGAGGAGCTGAACAAATTATAAGAATTAGGTACCTTTTTTTATCAATTCTCTTTGGTATCAAAAGATAGCTTTTTTTGTTCTTTTTATATTGGTGACACATGCTATAGATATACTTTCTTTTTATATTGGTGACACATGCTATAGCTATATATTCAGCGATTAGGAATCGGTCACGGTCTACGTTTTCACTGTACTTGGCCCCACACTCAGTTAATGCCAACAAAATATCTCTTATCTTGTCATGAATTTCAATTCTTTGCAAAGATGCCACTATTGTTGACCAAGAGATGAGTTAAGTCAAGAGTAGTAAATGCTGTGAAGCCAATATTCATTCATAATTTCTTTTGCAGCTGTGTGGAGGAACATCAACCAGACGCATAGGCCCAACAACTTGTATGATGAGACCTTCAGGCTGAATATTTTGAAAGTTCGCTGGCTCTATGAATTAATTTGGCTTGTTCCGTCTGGCTAGCTTTCTCTTATGCTGAAACACGTGGATTAGGAATACAATTGGGGTTTCTCTGGCTAGTGTTGAAGTTTCTTTCATCAAGATAATGTCTGAGGTTAGCTAAAACGATGCAGATTATGTCTCGCCTATCTTTTTCAAGAAAAAGACGCTAATTTGCACCTTATTATTGGATGACAGAGGAAGTCACTACAATACATTGATTGGAAAGTCAGAGACTTCCATAAGTATGATTGCGTGCACAACTTTGTATGTTTTGTTTTTTGTATGTCCTCCAACGTTTCCATCAAGTTCAGTATCTTCCTCCACAGGATTCGCGTGGCAAGTCTTCAACTTCTTTTCATCAAGGTAGTGCAGATAGACAAACGTAAAGAATCCCCATATAGCTAAAATGATGGAGAAGATCTTTGATGCTTCCACTGAAATTTTGTAAATCGCTTTTATGGAGTATTGGATGCCATTCCACTGAGCTTTCAATGTTGTTCGGGTAATCTTTTTTCAGAACTAAACCAGAGTCATTCACTATTTATTTACATTATATCTACTTCCTGTTACAATGATGCAAAAGACATTACACGCTAAGACTTCACTTGAGTTGCATGAAAAAATGTATTCTATTTATTATTCATTGTAGGCTGTCTTCAAGCTGATAAGAAAGTCAGTTTATTCAATAAGCTTGCTGAAATATGAAAACTGCATTACACCATCTTTCTAAGTATCAGTTTATTTTGATTGCGCACTTGACACTTCTGCTTCTGCTGATTCTCTTGTTGGGCTCCCCTGACTTTGCTTCAAGTTTTTTTCATCAAGATATTGTTGGTAGAGATAGGATGTGAAACCCCAAATAGCTAGGATCATAGAAATCACCTTTAACCCATTCATTTTGTCATGGAAAATGATTACAGCCAGGATAGGAATCACGGGAAGTCCCAAAACGCTTATTGAATTTGAAAACAGAGAGGAAAGCTCGAAGATCAGTCCAGTGCCACCGATGCCGAAAACCTGCCAGGTAATAGCTGTCCACACTAGGTTCATAGTGTAAGATACCTTCCCAAGCTTGAAGTTTTCCATTTCACTGCTCAAAGTTTTCCACTCGCTGCTAGCGAAAAGCCCCACCATAGTAACACAACTGGCCACTAGACTCACGTAAATCATCATGTCCATAACTTCTGAGAACGTTTGCTTCTTTAGTACTTTACGAAAAGCTACCTGTTGTAGGGATAAGAATAGACCATACCCAGCAGACATACCAAGAGTGCATATGAAACCTCTGACATACTCTCCTTTTGTAACTTTCGTGGACTTTGATTCCTCATTATTGAATGCAAGGAGGGTGGAAGATATAGTCAGGAGCAAAAGAGAATTCAAAATGATTGGAGTAAGTTTTTGGGAGTTGAGGAAATAAGAGAAGAAAGCGTTGAAAGCTAGCTGAGATGCACAGATCAGGGAGAAGGTGGAAACAGGTAGGTAAAGTAGTCCGATGGAGTATAGGTAGCAGTTTGCTCCTACAAGAAGTCCAAGAACTGCGTAAACCGATACACGGTTCCGAAGTGAGGTTGTTTTGCCATCTCTCTGAGTTTTCGTTTTATGTGTTTTGATTGACAAGAGATAATATGGAAGTAGAACAGGAAAGCCCACAACTTGAATTACCGTTGCTAGCCATTTGCTGCTTCCTCCATTTTCATAGTATAGTCTGCCGAGAATTGTAGCAACTGCTTGGCCTGAAATGGCAAAGAATGTGTATACAATCACCCGATCCACCGTTTGTATGTAGTTGAGTTAGGTACTTCTTTTTGGCTGCTACTGATCGAATTTCTTTCTTCTTGAAATTTTGGATTTGGTTCATCTCCTTGGTGAACTAGCAAGTGAGAAGAAAATAACGCCAAAAATTAGCTTATTTTCTTGGCATTTGTAACATAGTTTTATATATTGAATAGTGAGATATCATAACCATCTTTTTCTTTCTTTTTTGAAGATGAGAGACCAGTTTATGCTTGCTTACCGATGACTTGTAGTTCTTGGTCACCCTTCATTGTGGAGATGGAGATGGAGATGGACAAAGAGGAGCTAATGACGCTTTGAACGAATTATATAGTATTAGGTATGTTATTATCAATTTTCTTGTTTGCTAATATGCTACCAAATGATATCTTTTTATTTTGATATTGGTGAGATGTCTATAGCTATATATATAATCAGGGATGAGGAATCGGTCACTTGTCTTAAGTTTTCATTGTTCTTGTCCCCACATTCAGTAAATGCCAAACTACAAATATCTCTTCTCTGGCCATGAATATAATATCTTTTATCGTTCTACTTGCAACGATGCCACTTTTGTTGACCAAGAAGTGTGAAAGTCTAGAAGGAAATGATTTGTAGTCAACACTCACTCATTCATAATTTATTTTGTAGCTGTGTTATAATCATGAACCTTATACAGTCATACGCATAGATAGGTAGATACTAAACACGTTTTTATATATGAATGACAGATGCACAAGTTTTATGACTGTGTGACCTTTAGGATGATAAATTTAAAGTTCTTCGTCCTTCTGAATTTCTTTGGCTTGTTCCGTCTGACTATTGTTCTCTTATGATGAGGCATGTGGATAAGCGTACACCTAGGGGTTTCCATGCCTGGTCTTGAACTTTAGGATGATAATTACAGATTAGGATTAGTTACCAAAACACCATAAAATTATTATTTTGTAGTTCAACTTTTTCTGGTATCAGTATCTAATGGATGAGAAGCCCGGAGAAGCTCAAGGAGTCCGCAGCAATTCCTCCACGAAGTTTGTTGCTGCACGGGATTGTTAGGGCGCAGTAGAGGTATCTGAAAAAATGTAATGGCTAGTGTCTTAATAAACTAAAGGTTAGAGCTACAACTGATTGGTGCTTATGGAGAAAGATGTGTCATTTTCTTGTTTAGGGTATAGTTGCGAACCTGGTTTTCATCTTGATGGGTTTCAGATTCTTCAGCATGAGCTGAAACCGGTAAGGACCCGTCAAAATAGTACCTGGAAAGGCTAGAATCAAGGTCTGAGTTGCTGGATGAACCCTCATTGTCCTCATTTGAAGATTATGATGACTTGGTTCCCTCATGTATTTCCGGCGAATTCAGACTACTCAAACCATGGAACAATACATTTGTTTGTTCTGTTTCTGCAGGAGTTTCTTCTTGGAACTGAAGTACCATCCCTTCAGACTTATTCAGATATGGGAAGGTGTTTGTCTCGGAGACCTCAGGTTTCACACGGCTATTACGTCTGGAAAGCTCGACAACCTGCTCGTCTTCCATTTCATATCCATTTACATCATGATCTTCAAAGGTCACTGACTGTGAGTTAGATGGATCCGTGGAGACTTCTTCTGTTGAACCTACTGTATCAACCAGTTCAGTGATTGTTTCTCTGCTCCTTTCGTCTTTGTTATCACTCCTCGTCTCCTCTACTGAGGTGCTTGCTTCTTCTTCAATGGACTTCTCCTCATCTTCACCTACCCTTTCCATTTCACTTCTGGTATGCAATACCAAACACAGACTAAACCAAACTAAGGAAGATAAAGAAGAGAAAAACTGTAAATACTATGATGGAAAGTTTGAAGAGTAGGTAGAAAGAATAAGAGGAATGGCTGATGGACCAAATTAGAAGATGTTATTTTGACTAGTTGGTTCGATTTGAAACCAAACACATGAGTGTGTTCAAAGACAGCAAATTTAGAAACAGAGCATAAGACAGGAACACATCAGAGAACAAACCTTACTACACTATAATCACATATTCCTTCAAACTAAAAAAATATCGGTATCTTTATGTACAACATTTCTCATTCATAGACTCACACATTTCTGATATATGTGCTAAAGATATACGGAGAGACATACACATGGACCATTACAGAAAATTACACACGCGAGCTTAACTTTGTATGTTTGTTTGTGTATCTTCTTCAACAGGGTTTGTGTGGCAATTCTTCAAGTTCTTTTCATCGAGGTAGTGCTGATAGACAAATGAGAGGAAGCCCCAGATTGCTAAAATGATGGAGAAGATCTTTGATGCTTCCATTTGATCATGAAAAACTATCACAGCTACGACTGGTACTATAGGCAATCCCACAGCAGTTATGGAATTGGAGAAGACAGAAGACGACTCAAAAATCAATCCCACAAGACCAACTGTATAGACTTGCCAAGAAATAGCTGCAGAGGCCAAAGTTACAACATATGACACTTGCCCCAGTTTGTAGTTTCTCATCTCACTTGGCAGAGTTCTCCACTCTCCACTGGCGAAAAGTCCTATGAGAACAACACAGCTCGCAACTAGAGACTGGTAAATAGCCAAGTCCATGACTGCTGAGGATGTATGCTTCTTGAAAACTTCTCTGAATAGAAGTTGTATCAGAGATAGCAACAGTCCAATCACAGCGGAAGCACCAATGGTGCATATAAACCCGATCACATACTGTACTCTAGAGACATGTGTTGTGTCTTGAGACTCAGTGTTGACCACAAGGAGAGCAGAGGAGACAGTAAGTAGGAACAGAGAATTGACTATGAAAGGTGTGAACTTTTGCGAGTTAAGGAAGTATGAGAAGAAGGCAGTGAAGGCTAATTGTGAAGCCAAGATGAGTGAGAAAGTAGAAACAGGTAAGTAGAGTAAACCAATTGCAGAGAGATAAGCGTAAACAGATATTAGCAGTCCAGTGGATATGTAAACTAATGCAAGTGTGGTGAAGGAAGGAGACTGATTGAAATCTGTATCTGTTGATTTTGGCTGTCTGATTTGTGAAAAGAAGCGGTAGAGAATGAGAACAGGGAAGCCAATGATTTGGAGAAGTGTTACCACATAGGTGCTTTCTCCACCATTTTCATAGTAGAGTCTACCAAGAATTGTAGCAAGTGGTTGGCAGGAGAGGACAAAGAAGACATAAATGGAGACACGAAGCCACCTTTTATAGTTTCTCGTTTGAGGTATTGATGATGGTGATTCAGTTGCCTCATGATCTATTAGGTTTGCTTCTAAGTTCTGGTCACCTGAAAAAATTAACACTCTCATGGTTATTTTATTTTCATGAATAAAAACAAGAATCAAAGGATCTAACAGTACCAGGTGCTTCTTGCTTACCATTGGCATAAAGTTCTTGAGATCTGTCCATGAGAAATGAGAAAGAAGGACTACTGAAAGTAAGTTGTCTTTATTGATTGTTATCTGTTTGAGATATCTTGCAAATACACAAAAGACCTCTCCGTACTCTTTATAAACATCTTTATTACAAAGCAAAAAGCCAAATACCCCACACAAGTTGCATTATGACATTATGATTAAACAGATGATGAAGGTGACAAGCGCATAATCTAGTAGGCTCTTGTTGACCTTTGACTTTGATTTTTCTGCTTCCACTTGACTTGGAATTCTTGAAACCTCACTGTGGCGGCTCCTTGTGTACACTTTTCTTTACATTTTAAGAATTTTTGTTGCAAAGGACGAAAATAGTTACTATTCAAGTTGCTACATTTTTTATCTTGTGTACAAAATTTATCAGCTACTTACAAGTTTTAACTGAATAACATCTACAGAGAGATACATGAGCTTTATACAGAATATATGCAATCATACTATTTGAATGTCTCTGTGACCTTCCTCAACCGGTAGACGAGTAACTTCTACAGGATTTGTATGGCTAATCTTCTTTTCGTCGAGGTAGTGCTGATAAACAAATGAAATGAAGCCCCACATAGCTAAAATGATGGAGAAGGTCTTTGATGCATTCATTTTATCATGGAAAACAATCACTGCTACTACCGGAACTATAGGCAATCCAACAGCAGTTATAGAGTTAGAGAACACAGAAGATGACTCAAAGATCAACCCCACAACACCAATGGTGTAGACTTGCCAAGATATAGCTATAGAGACCAAAGTCATAACATATGGCGCTTTCCCAAGTTTGTAGCTTCTCATCTCACTGGTCAAAGTGTTCCACTCTCCACTCGCAAAAAGTCCTATGAGAACCACACAACTTGCAACTAGAGACTGGTAAGCGACCAAATCCATGACCGTTGAGATTGTGTGCTTCTTTAAAACCTTCCTGAGGATCAGCTGTACAAGAGATAGAAGCAGACCAATCCCAGCAGAAGCACCAATGGTGCATATGATCCCTATAACATATTTTACTCTTGAAACGTTTGTTGTGTTTTGAGACTCGGTGTTGACCACAAGGAGAGCAGAGGAAATGGTGAGGAGAAACAGAGAATTTACAATGAAAGGTGTGAACTTTTGTGAGTTTAGGAAGTATGAGAAGAAGGCAGTGAAGGCTAATTGTGAGGCCAAGATGAGTGAGAAAGTAGAAACTGGTAAGTAGAGTAAACCAATGGAAGACATATAAGAGTTAGCAGAGACTAACAGTCCAGTGATAATGTAAACTGATCCAAGAGTGGTGAAAGAAGGAAACTGGATGGAAGTTGTTGTATCTGTTGATTTGGGGGCTTTGATTTGGGAGAAGAAGCGGAAGAGAAACAGAACAGGGAAGCCTATGAGTTGGACAAGTGTTCCCATCCATGTGCTCTTACCACCATTTTCGTAGTACAATCTACCAAGAATTGTAGCTAGTGCTTGGCAGGAGAGGACAAAGAATACATAAATGGAGATATGAAGCCACCTCTTGTGATTCTTTGATTGAGGTATGGACGATGATTCGATTTCCACGGTGGTATTCATTTCTTCTTGAGCTGGTAGGTTTTCTTCTATGCTCTGCTCATCTGAAAACATAGAGAAACATCATGGTTAGCATATTTCATTACAAGAATAAAGACTGATCAAACACTACAAGATGCTTCTTGCTAACCATTGGAATAGAGTTCTTGAGTTCTTTCCATGGCAGCTCTAAGAGGACTTCCCACAAACATTTATTTTTATAGTAAAGCTGTTATATAAATGAAGCGTGGAGTCAAGTGTGACATATTTTATAAGCTCTTGTTTACCGTTGACTTGGAATTTTTGAAACCTTTTCATTGGCGGCTCTAAGCAAAATTCCTACACACAACATTGTTGAAATAAGCTGAGTTCGGTGAAACGTTTTATTGTTTGTGTCTGACTTTTTTTGGCTTAATATCTGTTGAAGTTGATTCAGAAGTCAACAAAGATACAATTACAATACAACAAGACTGTGAAGCCTTAAGTACACTTGAATTGAAATTTACAAGGTTTTATTGCAGTGAAAGAAAAGAGATAAATTTTTTGCTTTACATCAAGCTTGTGAATCTTCTTGCTGGACAAGGTTTTTGTGGGAAGACTTCAACTTCTTTTCGTCGAGGTAACTCTGATAGAAATATGAAAGGAAGCCCCAGATAGCTAAAATGATGGAGAAGATCTTAGATGCATTCATTTTCTCATTGAAAACTATCACTGCTACAACTGGTACCATTGGCAATCCCACAGAAGATATGATATTGGAGAACACAGAAGATGACTCAAAGATCAATCCCACAGCACCAATATTGCAGAGTTGCATGGAAATAGCCGCAGAGGCCAAAGTCATAACGTATGATACCTTCCCAGGTCTGTAGCTTTCCATCTCACTTGACAAATATTTCCACTCTCCACTCGCAAAAAGTCCTATAAGAACCACACAACTTGAAACTAGAGACTGGACGATAACCATGTCTATGACTGCTGAGAAGGTAGGCTTCTTCAAAACTTTCCTGAGGATTACTTGTACCAGAGATAATATCAGTCCAAGTCCAGCAGAAGCAGTGATGGTACATATGAGGCCTAGCACATATTCTTCTCTAGAGACGTTTCTTGTGTTCTGCGACTCATCGTTGAGCACGACGAGGGCAGAGGAAACAGTGAGGAGAAACAGAGAATTGATGATGAAAGGTGTGAACTTTTGGGAGTTAAGGAAATATGAGAAGAAGGCAGTGAAGCCTAACTGCGAAGCAAAGATTAGGGAGAAAGTAGAAACAGGTAAGTAGAGCAACCCAACTGAGGACATGTAACAGACAGCGGATCCTAAGATACCTTTTAAAAAGTAAACTAATCTAAGAGTGGTGGAGTAAGACAAGTGTCTGAAACATGGATCTGTTTTTTCTGGTTGTTGTCCATCTCGTGTAAAGAGGCGAAATAGCAACAGAACAGGGAAGCCTACGCGTTGGACAAGCGTTACCATCCATGTACTCTTTCCACCATTTTCATAGTACAATCTGCTCATGATTGTAGAAAGTGCTTGGCAGGTAAGGACCAAGAATGCATAGATGGAGACACTGAGCCACTTTTTATAGTTCTTGGCTTGAGTTACCGATGATTCTCTCACCTCCTGATCTATTAGGTGCGCTTCTAAGTTCTGGTCACCTGAAACATCATAAAGAACATTTTAGGTGAAACAAAAGACTGCACTCATAATTATCTCTCGTTTAAAAAAAAAAAAAAAATCAAATGATCTACCTGTTTTCAGATGCTATTTTAAAGAAATCTACACTACTATGTGCTTTTTTTTTGCTTACCATTTCCATAGAGTTCTTGAGATCTTTCCATGACAGGGCTAAGTTGAACAGAATTTTACTCTAACGTTGGCTTTGAGTTTTCTTGGAGTTCTTGAAACCCTCAGATGGTGGGGTGGTATATACTTAATAGTCTTACTTGAATTCTTTTAACTTAAATCTCCTTTGTGTCTTGATTTTTTTATTCTAGGCATCTTTTAGGTGGATTGACGTCAACAAAAATACGAAAAAGATTGGAATCTTATTAAATATTGTAAAGTAAATAGTTATATATTATAGACACCACAACTTACACTTTACAATATTTAATAAGTTGCCAATTTTCTTGTGGTGTCTACAATATATAACTGCTTACTTTAGATTAAAATTGGCTCAAACTTATCAAAGCTTGAAAGGGTTTTCATACTTTTTGTTTAATGATCTATATCTTTTCAAATGCTTTTCAAAGGGGTCTACAACACTATTATGTGCTTTTTTCTTACCATTGCCATAGAGTTCTTGAGATTTTTCCATGACAGCTCTAAGTAGAACAGGGTATTTTTAATTTAGTAAGTGTTCACTTTGAGTTTTCTTGGAGTTCTTGAAAGCTTTAAATGGTAAGTTGTTAATATAGGCTTGTCTTTGTTTTCTTTTCCCTCATTCTAGTCTTAATACTTTAGTCTTTACTTGGCTGTCTTGATTTTTTTTTTTCTAGGCATCTATTAGCTTAAATGTCAACATACGAAAAAGACAGAGAAGCGTTGACTAGTGACTACACTTGACAAAATTATTAAGTGTCCAGTTTTCTTATGGTGTCTACAATATATAACTGTTTACCTCAGATTAAAAGTGACTCAAACTTATTAAAGCTTGCAAATGGTTTTGGGATCTTTTGTCTAAGCTTGGATATGACTGTTATCTTGTTTTTCTTCTACATCTTCAAGTTGAAGAAGCTCTTGCTCTTCTTTCTCCTGATCTACTTGTTCTGGTTTTCCATCATCAACATAATGCTAGTAAGCATAAGAAACAAATCCCCATATATCCAAAACCATCGCAACCAACTTGATTCCGCTCATCTCTTCTTGGAAGAACAAAACAGCAAGAGTAGCTAGGAACAACAGGTAAACCAAGAGCATTCCTATAACATTTGAGAAAAGCGATGAAACTTCATCATTTTTTCAGTATATTTCTCTGTTAAAATTTGTGAAAACATAAAGAAACAGCACTCATGGTTAGCATATTTCATGAACAGAATCAGTTGATTTGTTTTCAATAGGATCTAGGGTAAGAGATGCTTCTTGCTTACAATTGACATAGAGTTCTTTAATTCCTGAAAACTTTTAACTGGCGGCTATACTCCCTACAACAAAACGTTGGTAAAATAGGCTGAGTTTAGTGAAACGTGTTTCAGAAGCCAACAAGTATACAATACAACAAAACAGAGAGGCCATAAGTACACTTGAAATTTAATAAGTTTTGTTGCAGTGAAAGAAAAGAGATACTTCTTTGGCTTTTCATCAAGCTTGTGAATCTTCTTCTTCCTTGACAAGGTTTTTGTGGCAAGACTTCAACTTCTTTTCGTCAAGGTAATGCTGATATACAAATGAAAGGAAACCCCAAATAGCTAAAATGATGGAGAAGATCTTCGATGCATCCATTTCATCATTGAAAACAATCACTGCTACAACTGGTACTATAGGCAATCCCACAGCAGATATGATATTAGAGAACACAGAAGATGACTCAAAGATCAATCCTACACCGCCAATATTGCAGAGTTGCATGGAAATAGCAGCAGAGGCCAAATTCACAACGTATGATACCTTCCCAAGTCTGTAGCTTTCCATCTCACTTGTCAAAGATTTCCACTCTCCACTCGCAAAAAGTCCTATAAGAACCACACAGCTTGAAACTAGAGACTGGACGATGACCATGTCTATGACTGCTGAGAAGGTAGGCTTCTTCAAAACTTTCCTGAGGATTACTTGTACCAGAGATAATATCAGTCCAAGTCCAGCAGAAGCAGTGATGGTACATATGAAGCCTATCATATATTCTTCTCTAGAGACGTTTCTTCTGTTCTGTGACTCATCATTGAACACAAGGAGGGCAGAGGAAACAGTGAGGAGAAACAGAGAATTGATGATGAAAGGAGTGAACTTTTGTGAGTTTAGGAAGTATGAGAAGAAAGCAGTGAAGGCTAACTGTGAAGCAAATATTAAGGAGAAAATTGAAACAGGTAAGTAGAGCAACCCAACAGAGGACATATAAGCGATAGCAGATCCAAAGAGTCCTTTAAAAAAGTAAGCTAATCCAAGAGTGGTGGAGTAAGACAAGTTTCTGAAATGGCGGAGTGATGGCACAGTGTGCAACAAAAAGGTAACTGCCGAAATGGCGGATGCGTTATGACGCTGAATTTAGTGTTTGTTAAAGGTTATGACGCTGAATTAAGAAGAGTTTTAGGTGTGGTTTAGATTCGGATGATAAATAATACTTAATATTAATTTTGACATTATACTCAAAATATGCCTAACAGTTCACAAAATATACTAGTATATTCGATGGACAGATAAAATAATATCTTCATTAAAATTGAGATTGTTTCACTTCTAGACCCAAATTTGTGGTCAAATGCAAAAGTAACCTCCTGCTTTTTTCGTTTTAAGTTTGTCCAGATTTTTCTAATTAATTACAGGATTGCCATTACTTTTTTCGACTAGTAGACCGATTTGTAGGTCTACCGTATCTGCTGAAAGACCAAAGACCCCTCATCTCCTACACAAAATTTCGAAAATGCCATATCATCAATGTGGCCAACCACCATTTTCACCGAACATGGAGCTTTCAATGCTCCGAAAACTCGTTGGTGAGCTACCATTTCTCCTTCTTTCATCTCACAAACTCTTATTCTTCATTTTCTCTCCATTTTCATCCCAAAATCTAGAAGAAATCTCAAATCTTGGATCTTGGTATTTCCGACTGTCTAGCTTACGTTGACGACCGGAGATCGTTGCTGGAAGCCCAAATTTAAGTTATCAGGCTTCGAAGAGCCTTTCTCCGACGGCGAGGTAACCTTTCTTTCAAAATTGAACGACTTTCAGTTTTGGTCCGCAAAGGTAGACGGAAGAGAAGGTCTACTTTTACATGGTAGACCTCAGTTGAGGTCTACCGGTCAACCAAAAGTAGACCGGGTCAATTCCTTTGCAAACAAAAAAAACAAGTGGTAGACCTCAAATTAGGTCTACTCCACGTGGAGGGTTAGTTTAGCAATTGTTCGAGGAAAATGTTTTTTTGGAGGTCTACTACACGTGGCGGGTTAGTTTTGCAATTGATCGAGTAAAATGTTTGTCGTAGGTCTACCAGGTCGGTCTACCTAAAAAAAAAACGTTGGTCCGGCCGTTGACAAAAGTTTGACTTTCCTCAAAAAGGAGAGAGTTTGCGTCATTGAGGTCTACCGTGTAGGTCTACTGCTTGGTAGACCGAAAGTGAGGTCTACTGGTCAACGCAAAAAAACTGAGGTCTACCACGGAAGTCTACCCGAGGAAAGTCAAACTTAAGTCAACGCCATCACAAAATGTTTTTTAGGTAGACCGATACGGTAGACTAATTTGGAGGTCTACTTTTTTACGGTAGACCGATTTGGAGGTCTACGTCTTCTGGTAGACGGAGACGGTAGACCTTGGCAAAAAGTCAACGTTTGGTCAATTGCAAAACTAACCCGCCACGTGTAGTAGACCGACACGGTAGACCTCCAAAAAAACATTTTCCTCGAACAATTGCTAAACTAACCCTCCACGTGGCGTAGACCTACATTTCGGTCTACCGTTAACGTCTACTGGAAGTCTACGTTGTAGGTCTATTATTATGTGTTTTTTGAAATGTCGTTTTCCTTTCAATATATCAAATATTTTGGAATTTATCTCGAACAGTTAGTTGCTTTTGTTTGTTTACTTGCTTCTGTGTGAGTTTGAAATGTTCTTTCTGCGTAATTAAGGCTATATTCGGATTTCTTTTCAATTAGGTATCTAGATTAATTTTACCTGGTAGACCAAGTTGTGGGTCTACCGTAGCGGTCTACCCATTCTGTCTTCTAATCCGTTTTGTGGTCTTGTTCGTTTTTGTTGCAGGTAATGGTTTGTCTAGCTTCCGTTTATGGAAAATGGGTGGTGATGGAAGACAAGACATGGAATTTTGAGGTCGATAAAGGAAAAGGAGGGAGGATGTTCTACTTGCGTGATGGTTGTACACATGAGGAGCTCCTTACAATGGTACAAGCTGACTATATGCTGGATATGGAACCAGAGCGGGTGGAGTTATCCTATCCATTACCAGATGTTATGCTCCATCAAATGCCCTCTGACTTTCCTCCTATGTACATCACCAACGATGGGCAGGTCCATAGCTTGATAGAGACATGCAAAACGCATGTGCTGCGCCTTTGCATCTCTGTTGGAAACAAGGATAAAGGTCAGCAGAGAGATGAGGATAACTATGTCGATGAAGATAACTATGTGGATGAGGATGAGTATGAAGAGGAGGAGGAACTTTCAGATGTAAACTGGGATGCAAATTCAGATGAAGAAGTTGAGGAAGAGTATGATGATGCAGGGGACGATGACTATGTGGATGAAGATTTTGCAGGAAAGAAAGCTGAAGACACGGACGCAGACTATAGTGAGTATGGGAAAGTTCAAGATGAAGATGATTGGGAGAAAAAACGCTTTGAAGAAAGGCTTCGCAGAGGTGATTTGAATGGTCATGGGGTAGGATTCGATGGGTCAGGCGATATATCAGTTGGCCAGAGCTATGTAAGCAAGAATGATCTCATATCTGCCTTGCGAGTGAAGGCAGTGAAGTCTAGATTCGCCTTCAAGGTTTCTAAGTCTACTACCAAGCTCTATGTGGCAAAATGTTTTGTAGATGGATGCAAATGGATGTGCAGAGCTGCTATAAAGAATGAGGCAAAGAGGTTCTTTGTCACAAAGTATGTCAAGGTTCATACATGCTCTGTGGTGGACCGTGCTCGATTCCGCAAGGGATGTACTCCAAGGTATCTTGGGCAGATATTTGTAGAGCAGTTTGGAATCATTGATGGAATTGTCCCAAGGCATATTGCTTCCGCGATAAGGGTGTTGCTTGGACTTAAGCTTAACTACACCACTGCTTACAGAGCTTTAAAAGCTGCCCAACTTTTTGTTAGGGGAACACCAGAAGCTGGATATGCGGCTTTGCCCTCGTACTTGCGAAGAGTGAAGCAGTCAAACCCGGGCTCCGTGACTGACCTTGTATGTGAGGCTAATGGTCAATTCAAATACTGCTTCTTGTCCTTGTATGCTTCAATGGTTGGCTTTCAGTACTTGAGACGTGTTATTGTGGTAGATGGGACTCATCTAACTGGAAAGTATGGAGGAACATTGCTGGTTGCAGCCGGACAAGATGCTAATTTTCAGGTTTTCCCGTTGGCATTTGGGATTGTAGATGCCGAGAATAACGAATCATGGGGGTGGTTTATGAACAAGTTGCAGCAATGCTTTTCATCTCATCACATGGTCATTATTTCGGACAGGCACCCCTCCATACCTAATGCATGTCTCAATGTTCTACCTTGGGTAACCAGAGGTATTTGTTACTACCATCTTCAGGGAAACATTGTCTCAAAGTCAGAGCTGGGTGCAAAGGATTTGATGTACTTGGTGAAAGGAGCTGCATACGCCCATACGCTGAGAGAGTATAACCGTTGCATGGCATCAATCCGGGCTGCTAAACCTGCACTTGCGAACTACTTAGAGTTAGCAGATCCTAAGTTATGGTCCAGAGTACATTTTCCAGGGGATAGATACAATATAAAGACAAGTAACATTGCTGAATCTATCAATTCCGCATTGAAGAGAGCAAAGGGCTTTCCAATACCGTATCTGCTGCAATTCATCCGGGAGAAGTTGGGGGTTTGGTTTGCCAAAAGGCGAGAGGACGCCTTGAGTCTTCAGACCCCATACAGCAAGGGAGTTGAATATTTGCTAGCTATTCGTACACACCACGCAGAAACATACACTGTGGAACACATAGATGGATGGACTTTCAATGTTATAGGCGGAGGAGGGCATTATATTGTGAATTTGGAAAACCGTTCCTGCGAATGTGGTGTATTCCAGATTGAGAAAATACCTTGTTCACATGCGATTGCAGCGTCTACTGAGGCAAACATGCACATTTCGCAAAACGTGTGTATGACATACACGAAAGAATCTTTGTATGCAACATATGCACGTCCCATATACCCGGAGCCTACAGAAGATGCAGAGGAAGAAGAAGACATTTGCTTACCTCCAGAAGTGGCGCCAACTCGTGGCCGGAAAAAGAAATCAAGGTATCTAACATGGCTAGAATTGTCAAGGAAGAGACAGCCCAAACCAAGGAAGGTCCACAAAGTTTATAGCTGTTCGTTGTGCAGGGTTCCAGGACACACCCGACCTCATTGTGTAAGCCATTGAAAACTCCCTCTTTCCGTTAATGTTTCAGTTTTATCCTTACTTGAGTTCCATAACTCCTGCAGATGAACAACGCAGCGGCAGACTGACTTAGTCGACTAATTCGGTAGACCGCATGTTTAGTCTACCTTGTCTACGTAGACGTAATATTCGGTCTACTACGTAGGTCTACCCGACCGATCTACTACAACAATCTACCGAAGAGGTCTACTTTAGCTGTTTTGAGTTACTAATGTTTTATGTTATTCATTTTGTTTGATATTGACGGGGTACGTCCATGTTAGTAAACATGCAAGAATTTGAATTTATCCGAAAACAGTTATATTATATATTTAGCTGGGTTAGGTAGTTATATTTTACACCAAAAAATAATGAGAGCGTCGAGTTTAGGTACACAGCAAAATATGGTACCATGAGCGCTTTACAAAACACACCCAGCCTAAAACTGATATATACCGATCTACCTAGATAGTTATATGTCATTGTCCAGATCCTCCCAGTTACGCTCTGGAGGGCCGCGACAGTTGATCTCGTGATATAGGTCCGCTGCAAGCTTTGCTCTTATAGCTTTCATGTTCCTACCACAAAGCGTCTTCGGAAAAAGCCTCCCAAGACTATGATACTCGATGAACTTTAGACAGTAGACTCCACAGTCACTCGAATTGTCTTGCGCAGGCACATCTCCTCCGGAAATATACTCGTGGGTGTAACGGTCGAGTGGATACTTATACCTATCGCCGATGTCAGCCATGAGCCGTTGTAGATAAGGCATAAGGACAGCAACGGGCTCGATAGCTTTGGCTAACAACCTCTCCGATAGACATCCTGGAATGCTGTCCCACACAGTAATATGCCTTTTCGGTATAGAAACCATCAAGGCCACCCAATGAGCGTCTTTGACGTTCCATGGCATGTAGATCTCATCAATATCTACTTCCCATTTCTTCAAGGTTTGGCAGAAACGTGGTGCTTTCCCTTCGAAGAGATCGGTCGCACCTCCCGGGACCCACCTTCCTAGTCCCTGTCCATCGGGCTTTGTACTCAAAAACCTCTTCCACTTGTCTTTTTGCCACAGCATACTAGGAGTACTATCACAGAAGCACAGTCGGTCACTCCTAAACCACTCGGGGTGCAACTTCATGCGATGACGAAACATGTTCATTACTGCGTCCATGTGCTGAAAACAGATACGAAATTCTTAGACAGTAAATAAGAAAACATTAACATAATGGTCTACCAAAATGGTCTACCAAATGGTCTACCAAATGGTCTACCAAAATGGTCTACCAATATGGTCTACCAAATGGTCTACCAAATGGTCTACATTATAGGCGACTTACCGTATCCGCGAGCCATTCCGTCTGCGTGACCAATTCATGCCACCACATTAGTGGAATGTGGAGTTTGAACTTCGTCGGGCCGCTGGATACAAAACATAAAAATCACAATTGGTAATCAAACAAGCTATAAATCTGCCCAAACCAAGGAAGTTTAAGAAAATACTTACAAAATGCCTTTGAAATCTTTCTTCAGCCGTGCAAGTCTGTCCTTATCCACAGGCTCGTTGGGATCATATCCATATCCAAGCCGTGGCTTGTTAGGAATGATTCCCTTCACTGTGCTATCTCCTATAAACGGAGACACTTGTGATGCGGCCAGCTGTCGCTGTCTCTGTACGTTTGCACGTGCAATATCTATTGTTGCTTGTTGTTTTAATGCCATCCTCTGTGCCTCTTCCACTTCCTCAGCTTTTGTTGGTGTATACTCCTTCACGAAAACCAGGTCCGGGTCTACGCCATTGTCACTACCGCATGGAGATAAAACTTGTTGTTTCTGCAAATGACAATGAACGCCGCTTGCATCAAAATATTTTACTTGTAGCAAACAGATATACATATAAAACAGATATGTTCATTGTTTTCCGCAGAAAAAGATTCACAAATATAGAAACAAGTTAAAACACACAAGTTTATGATAAAACAAGAAAAGCAGCAGCAGACAAATCTACTGCTTGTACTTGGGGTTCTGCTTCCTATTTCGAAGGATCCTAGTAGGTTCAGCAGGCTGATTTTTCTTCATAGTAGGAGAGGGTTTGTTACTAACCCGAGCTGGAGCTTTTCTCTGCTTAGGAGTGGCAGCCTTCTCGGTGGAGTTATCGCCAATCTTCTCGCCGATGTCAGCCTCCTCCTCCTCCTCTTCACCTGACGACTCGTCCTTCTTGGGAGTGGCATCCTTCTCCGAGACTGTAGCATCCTTCCTGGGAGTGGCATCCTTCGCATCCTTCTCCGAAACAGCAGCATCCTTCGCAGCCTTCTCCTCGGCTCGACCATCTTCAACAGACGGCTCGTTCTTCTCATTATCTGCGTCAGGTTCCACAGGTTCGGTGTTTGGACGCCTTGATGCTGCTTGCATAGACTGGACTGTTTTTTCTATGCGGATCACCTTCCTAGTCAGGATGGTGAACTTGGAATCAGACTGTTCAAAGCCAGACTTCATCGCCGCAGACAACTTACCGAAGCCATCTTCAAACAGAACCTTCATCTTCTCCTCGAAGCGACTGAAGCCATCTTCAGCAGAGGATACGCTCTCAGGACACTGCCTCTTCTGCATTTCATCTCCAGGGCAGAGGCTCTTTTCCTCTTCGCAGACTCCGGGGGTATAGGATTCTTCACCAGAACACCTTGAGGATTCCAGTCCGCCGGCTTCCACCTCCACCGGCCCAGGTCTCCATACAGCGCGTTGATGAGTTCATCTACACGCGGGTCTTCCTTATCCTCATCCCACTTTGGGTAAACGAAGTCTCTCTCCACCATTATGCAGTGATCAAAGTTCACCTACACACGAAAGGGAAAGTAAATAAATAGGTCTACCATAATGGTCTACCATAATGGTCTACTGCTACTATCGTGAGTTCAGTATCGTACCTGCTTCAGTATCGTGAGTTCAATGTTCCTTAGACCCTGGACTCCTTTGTAGGACAAGAGCGGAATGTCAGGAGCGTTTCGTATGGGCGCACCACAACCCGCTCCGAATTCAGGCATGAAACGATATGCCCATACTTGTAGAGCCTCAACAAACCCATCCAGGACATACCCGGACTTCCATAGCTCTGCTTCTTTGACGGCTTCGATCAGGTTCTTGAAAGCTACACGCCCCCACGGATAATTCTCAAACTCCTCTTCATCCATCACTAATCTGGCCAGGTTGACAGGAGTGTGCGAGGTGTTTTTCCGAGCAGCAATGAAGCCAGTGTAGATGGCCAAGTAACCAAGCCTAAGTTTGTCCTCACTCGGCCAGTCTGTTGCCCATTCGCATGCACGAATGATCTCCACTTGACTCGGACCAAGCTCAACATCTACTCCGAGCTTCTCCCAGAATGCTCTCATCTCTAGAGTAACCTTGCACTTGGGGTCATCAATATCTTCCACATAGTCGCAGTTGAGGCCGGTGAGATGCTCAAACTCATGGAGGGAAAATCTAATTGGGCTATCCGCAACCGCAACCCAGATCTCATACTTCTTCTTGCACTCTAACTGATATGAGAGCATCGTGTGGACCAACTTCGAAGACCACGAAGTCGAGGTCGTGAAACTTGCAGAAGACACCAACTCGCGAGTCGCATAGTGTTTCCCACTCGGCATCACTCAGTAGTTTTTTCACGGCAGCAAATAGCTTTTTGTCGTTGCTGCCGTAGGAGATGCTCTTTTGGGCTTCCGGTTCAGCCCCTCTTGTGTATAACCTCCTTGGAAAGGTAGGCTTCTTCATTCTGCAACGAACATAAAAGGAAAATCAAAGAAGGCAAAAACGAAGGCAAAAACGAAGGTCTACTACGAAGGTCTACTCTAAACCCTAAACGAAATCTACCGAATCACGAAGAAGAAAGACATATATGAGTTGTAGAGGTTATGTTATAGATTGTTGTACCTCTCGACGACGACGACAGTTCTAAGCGCTTATCGCAAAGCACCAGGAACGATATCTTGGACGAGATCTAACTACAAAAACGACACATGAATTCGGCGGTGAGGTTATTTGTGGTTATACAAAGCGAAAATGGTAAGAAAGAGGAGTGAGTGACGGAGTTACTACCGGGAAATGGGATCGATGTGGAGCGCTCCGATTCTGTTAGACAACGGCGACGAGTTCACCAGACGGCGGACCAAATATGAACAATAAAACGGTTAGATGACTGAGCGGAGATAGATTAACGACACTAGGGGTATAGGGCGAGGTATAGGGCGGAGATATTACCGGCGTAATCAAACAGAGGCGGAGCAAACGGCGTCGGAAACGGAATAGCGGGTCGGAAAAGGAATAGCGGCGGAGCAAACGGCGTCGGACACGGAAATCGCCTGAAATCGCCTCTGGAGAGCGCCGACTCGCAATGTTCTAACAAAACCTAGAAATTAACTGCTCAGGGTTAAAACCGCTTTATATACGTCGGTTCGATTAACTGGTTTCGTTATATCGGTTTGAACCAAGAAATTAGCCGGTTATTTCAATTAATATCGGTTCAGCCGTTCAATTTACGGTTCTACGCAAACAATTGAGTCGGTTATTTCCGGCTTAGGTATACCGTTACGGTCTACCACGAAATTACCGAAACGTCGTTTCAATCTCAGCCGTCGCTTTGAAACTTCGGGATTCCCGCTAGGTTAAAACGGTTGGTAGACCTCCACTTCGGTCTACGCGATCCGTCTACTTGTTAGGTCTACTTTACCCTAAACCCTAAATCGAATAATTTAGATACAATTTTGCAACGATTTGCTTGCCATATTGTCAATTTACAGTGTATATCACAAATAAACAAACATTGAATCGTAAAACCAACCAAAAACAATTCTTCATCTAAAATTTTTCAAAACCCTACAACTCTCCCCATTAACTCCTAAACAATCTACTCAAACTCTTATCCTTATGAACTATTTACATATGATATTTATAGATTCATGATTTCTTATGAAATTTAATTTTTAATAGATGTGAAATGTCTATTATTTCGTTATTTGTGAAACAAATATTTCAAATTATTTTTTACAATTTTCTTAATTTAAATTTAAGATTTAATTATTTAGTAGACTTACTTGGTAGACCTCTCATGGTTTTTATAGGCTTTTAACCTAATTTTTGTTTTTTATAGTTCAATTGGTTCAAATCTATGAAATTATATTTTATATAGATGCAAGTTGTCTGTATTGTATTTATGTATAAATAATTTTCATCAAAATATTTTTTTTTCAATTTTTATAATTAAAATTAAATTTTAATGACATAGTAGACTTACTCGGTAGACCTCACACATTTTATAGATATTAACCTATATGTCTTTGCTTATCTATAAATCATTCATTTGTATGCATTCATATTTTTTGTATATGATAATGTCTATATTAGAATTATTCATACTTGTGTTTGTATAAAAATATTTTTTATTTAATTGTTAATTAAAATTTAAGATGTTATTACGAGGTAGACCTCTAACATTGTCTACCAAGTAGATCTACATGCTCCGGAGGTTATAATCGTAATCGAGGCATGCGTTTTTTTGTTTGGTCATGAGGGCTTGTGGGGTAATTTTACTACCCAAAGAGGTTAGTTTTGCATTTGATTCAAATTGTGGTCTAGTTGACTAGAAAAAATCAAATTGTGGTCTAGAATTGGTAATTTTCACATTAAAATTAATAATAAACTTAAAAAAAAAACCTTATAAATTCAGCATCTTCACCACATTAAATCATCACTTTCACAATCCATTTGTCACCAAAAACCTTCTCCGATTGACAGAACGTTTTACACTTGAAAAGCAGCTCTGCAAGGTTTGGCTTTATTTAATTTTAACTATCAATTTTTAATTTTTTGTTTCTAGATTAAAAAAAAAAAAAAAAAGTCCCTCACACGACAATTTTTTGTTTCTAGCTCCTACCTCCAAAGATTGGAAACTTATTATATATTGTAAAGTAAACAGTTATATATTGTAGACACGACAACTTACACTACACAATTTAATAAGTTTTTTTGTTAAAGAATTTAACAAGTTAATGGCTCAAACTTATTAAAGCTTGCAAAGTTGCAATGGTTTTCATACTTTTTGTTTAATGATCTATATCTTTTCAGATGCTTTTCAAAAGGGTCTACAACACTAATATGTGCTTTTTTTCTTACCATTCCCATAGAGTTCTTCTTGAAAAATTTCCACGACATCTCTAAGAAGAACAGAGTATTTGTTAAGTGTTCACTTTGAGTTTTCTTGGAGTAGTTCTTGAAACCATTAAATGGTGAGTTGTTGATATAGGCTTGTCTTTGTTTTCCTTTCCCTCATTCTTGTCTTAATACTTAAGTCTCTACTTGCATTTTTTGGAACTTAAATTTCCTTTCTGTCTTGAATTTATTTCTTCTAGGCATCTATCAGCTCAAATGTCAACATACGAAAAAGACAGAGAAGCGTTGACTACACTTGACAATATTTAACAAGTGTCCAATTTTCTTATGGTGGTGTCTACACTATATAACTGTTTACTTTAGATTAAAATTGGCTCAAACTTACTAAAGCTTGCAAATGGTTTTGCCGTTTTGGGATCTTTTTTCTAAGCTTGGATATGACTGTTATATAATTTTCTTCTACATCTTCTTCAGGTTGAAGAAGCTCTTGGTCTTCTTCTTTCTCCTTATCTACTTCTTCTGGTTTTCAATCATTGACATAATGCTGGTAAGCATAAGAAACAAATCCCCATACAGCCAAAATCATTGCAACCAACTTGATTCCACTCATCTCTTCTTGGAAGAAAAAAAACACTAAGAATAGGAACAACAGGTAAACCAAGAGCGTTCCTATAACATTTGAGAAAAGCGATGAAACTTCATCATTTTTTTCAGCATATTCCTAAGGGAAAATTTGTGAAAACATAAAGAAACACCACTCATGGTTACCATAGTTCATGAAAAGAGATGCTTCTTGCTTACCATTGACATAGAGTTCTTTAATTCTTGAAAACTTTTAACTGGCGGCTCTACTCCCTACACACAACGTTGATAAAATAGGTTGAGTATAGTGAAACGTGTTTCAGAAGGCAAAAAATATACAATACAACAAAACAAGGGAGGCCATAAGTACACTTGAAATTTAATAAGTTTTATTGCACTGAAAGAAAAGAGATGCTTCTTTTGCTAATCATCAAGCTTGTGAAACTTCTTCTTCCTTGACAAGGTTTTTGTGGGAAGACTTCAACTTCTTTTCGTCTAGGTAATGCTGATAGACAAATGAAAGGAAGCCCCAAATAGCTAAAATGATGGAGAAGATCTTCGATGCATCCATTTTATCATTGAAAACAATCACTGCTACAACTGGTATTATAGGCAACCCCACAGCAGAAATAGAATTAGAGAACACAGAAGATGACTTAAAGATCAATCCCACAGCACCAATAGTGTAGACTTGCATGGAAATAGCAGCAGAGGCCAAAGTCATAACGTATGACACCTTCCCAGGTCTGTAGCTTTCCATCTCACTTGACAAAGTTTCCCACTCTCCACTCCCAAAAAGTCCTATAAGAATCACACAACTTGAAACTAGAGACTGGTAAACAACCATGTCTATGACTGCTGAGAAGGTAGGCTTCTTCAAAACTTCCCTGAGGATTAGTTGTACCAGAGATAATAACAGTCCAAGTCCAGCAGAAGCAGTGATGGTACATACGAAGCCTAACACATATTCTACTCTAGACACATTTCCTGTGTTCTGTGACTTAGTGTTGAAGACGAGAAGGGCAGAGGAAACAGTTAAGAGAAACAGAGAATTGATGATGAAAGGAGTGAACTTTTGGGAGTTAAGGAAGTATGAGAAGAAAGCAGTGAAGGCTAACTGTGAAGCAAAGATGAGGGAGTAAGTGGAAACTGGTAAGTAGAGCAACCCAATTGAGGACGTATAACAGACAGCAGATCCTAAGAGTCCATTAAAAATGTAAGCTAATCCAAGAGTGGTGAAGCAAAAGAAGTATCTGACACTTGGATCTGTTTTTTCTTGTTCTTGTTCATCTTGTGGAAAGAAGCGAAATAGCAACAGAACAGGGAAGCCTATTCGTTGGACAAGCGTTACCATCCATGTACTCTTTCCACCATTTTCATAGTACAATCTACTCAGAATTGTAGTAAGTGCTTGGCAGGTAAGGACCAAGAATGCATATACAGAGATAGTGAGCCACTTTTTATAGTTCTTGGCTTGAGGTACCGATACTGATGATGATGATGATTCTCTTACCTCCCGATCAATTAGGTGCGCTTCTAAATTCTGGTCACCTGAAACATCATAAAGAACATTTTAGATGAAACAAAAGTCAACACCTTTTTTTCAAAAAAATAATCAAATGATCTACATGTTTTTCAAATGCTTTTTAAAGAAATCTACATTACTATTTGCTTTTTTTACTTACCTTTTCCATAGATTTCTTGAGATCTTTCCATGATAGTTCTAAGTTGAACAGAATTTTAGTTTGACGTTGGCTTTGAGTTTTCTTGAAGTTCTTGAAACCCTCATATGGTGGTGTTGTTAGTATTTAATAGTCTTACTTGAATTCTTTTAAAATTAAATCTCCTCTGCGTCTTGATTTTTTTTTTATTCTAGGCATCTTTTAGGTGGATTCAGACGTCAACAAAAATACAAAAAAGCCACAGAGGCCTTAAGTACACTTGACAATATTTAATAAGTTTCCAATTTTCTAGTGGTGTCTACAATATAAAACTGTTTAATTTAGATATAAATTGGCTCAAAACTTATTAAAGCTTCCAATGATTTTTGGATCTTTTGTCTAAGCTTATATGACTGTCTTGTTGTGCTTCTTCTTCTTCCGCTTGTACTTTACAGCTCTTACTCTTCTTCTTTCTCCTGATATACTTCGTCTGGTTTGGTTTTCGATCATCGACATAATGCTGGTAAGCAGAAGACACAAATCCCAATATTGTCAAAATCATCTCAATCAACTTGATTCAACTCATCTCTTCTCCGAAGAACAAAACACCAAAAATAGGAACAACATGTAAACCAATAGTTCCTATAACATTTGACAAAAGCGATGGAACTTCATCATTTTCCTCCGCAAAAATTGCTGAAAACATAAAGGAACAGCATATTTCATCAAAATAATCAGTTGTATCAATGGTATCTACACTAAGAGATGCTTCTTGCTCACCAATGCCATATATTTCATGAGTTTTTTTCCATGGCGTGCGGCTCTAAGAGGAATGTTTGGCATAATATCCATTGATGTAAATTAAGAAGTCAACAAAGATACAATACAACAAGATAGGCCTAAAGCTTTGTTGCAATGAAAGAAAGATATACTTTTTTTGGCTTTTCATCAAGCGTGTGTATCTTCTTCCTAGACAAGGCTTGTGTGGCAAGACTTCAACTTCTTTTCGTCAAGGTAATGCTGATAAACAAATGAAAGGAAACCCCATATAGCTAAAATGATGGAGAAGATCTTAGATGCATCCATTTTATCATTGAAAACTATCACAGCTACCACTGGCACAATAGGCAATCCCACAGCAGATATGGTATTGGAGAACACAGAAGACGATTCAAAGATCAATCCGGCAACACCAATAGTGTAGACTTGCGAAGATAGAGCAGCAGAGGCCAAATTCACAACGTATGATACCTTCCCAAGTCTGTAGCTTTCTATCTCACTTGTCAAAGTTTTCGACTCCCCACTTGCAAAAAGTCCCATCAGCACAACACAACTTGAAACTAGAGACTGGTAAATAACCATGTCTATGACTGCTGAGAAGGTAGGCTTCTTCAAAACTTTCCTGATGATTACTTGTTCGAGAGATAGTATAAGTCCACTCCCAGCAGAAGCACCAATGGTGCATATGAAGCCTATCATATATTCTAAGCTAGACACATTTCTTGCGTTCTGCGACTCATCGTTGAACACGAGAAGTGCAGAGGAAACAGTAAGGAGAAACAGAGAATTGATGATAAAAGGAGTGAACTTTTGGGAGTTGAGGAAATATGAGAAGAAGGCAGTGAAGCCTAACTGCGAAGCAAAGATTAGGGAGAAAGTAGAAACAGGTAAGTAAAGCAACCCAACAGAGGAGATATAAGCGATAGCGGATCCTAAGAGTCCAAGACAAATGTTAGCTGATCCAAGAGTGGTGAAGCAAGCGAAGTATCTGCAACTTTGATCAGTTTTTTCGGCTTGTGAGAAGAAGCGAAAGAGCAACAAAAGAGGGAAGCCAATGGGCTGGACAAGCGTTACCAACCAGGTGCTCTTTCCACCATTTTCATAGTACAGTCTGCTCAGAATTGTAGAAACTGCTTGGCAGGTAAGGACAAAGAATACATAAATGGAGATACTGAGCCATTTCTTGTACTTCTTGGTTTGTGGTACTGATGATGATTCTGTTACCTCCTGATATATCAGGTTTGCCTCTAAGTTCTGTTTACCTGAAACATCATAAAGAACGTTTTCAATAAATAAAAGTCAACACTCATATTCTTTGAATGATCTACATCTTTTCAAAGGGAAGGTAACACCAGTAATAGGTGTTTTTTGCTTACCATTGGCATAGAGTTCTTTAGATCTTTCCATGACAGCTCTGAGAAGAACAGAGTTTTGGTTTAGTGTTTACTTTGTGTTTTCCTGGAGTTCTTGAAACCTTTAAACAGTGGGGGTTGGTAATAATAGGCTTGTCTTTGTTTTCTTTTCCTTTCGGTCTTGAGCTCTTAATACTTAAAGCCTCTACTTTAATTTATTTTAACTTAAATTTCCTTTCCGTCTTGAAGTTTTTTTTCTAGGCATCTTTTAGTTCAGATGTCAACAGATATATGAAAAAGACAGAGAAGCTTGCAATGGTGTCTATATTTAACAAGTTTCCAACTTCTTATGGTGTCTACAATATACAACTGTTTAACTTAGATAAAAACAAAATTGGCTCAAACTTATTAAAGCTTGCAATGGTTTATGTGTTTACTTTCCTGCAGATAAATGAACTCATAACTCGTTTACTGAAGTTTCGGCCTTTATGCCTTTCAATATCAAGTCATATTCTATTACAAGAGTTGAAATGATCTATACATGTTAAACACAACCTACAATCCTACAAATCCACAAAGATACAAATCTTCAGCTTGTTTAGATTCAGATTCCACTGTCCTACTTGTCAAGAGACATTGAGAAACTGGAGAAGACTCTTTTGAAGTTTTCTGAAACAGAACAACGCTTGAAGATGCATAATTCTTGGTACACGTCACTTTTCAGATATCTCGCGGGTAACAACACCAATTGCAAGCATAGCTATATTACCACACAACACATACACATACATCAGCCAAAACATGGGATCGATTATGTCCAAAAAAATGCCAATTCGAACTTGAAAAAGAATTCTGCCAAAAAGGTCAGATTTATCACACCAGCTTCCTCAACAACATATACAAATTAACTAGATTCCACTTTCACCGTTTGTTTTCACAGAAATATAATCATCATGTTACTGAAAAGGATTAACAGCTCAAACCCTCTACCGATTAAGAAAGCATAAAATCATTACCTTTGTTTTCGTCACTGGAGGCTCAATGTCAGGTTTGCGATTCTCTCAAGCAAGAAACATATTACAGGGCACAACTGATAGCTCAATATTGGGTCAGAGATTCTCTTCCCGGTTTGCACTTATGGTATGCAAGATACATATGGAAGAACAAGACACTCTTTGTCAAGTATGCAAGAAGCATATAGTACAATATGCAAGCAACATATGGAAGAGCAAGACACTCTTTGTCAACTATGCAAGAAGCATATAGTACAATATGCAAGCAGCATATAGAAGAGCAAGATACTCTTTGTCAAGTATGCAAGAAGCATGTAATACAATATGCAAGAAGCATCTAAAACAGTATGCAAGCAGCATATAAAAGAGAATGCAAGCAGCATATAAAAGAGCAAGAACTCTTTGTCAAGTATGCAAGAAGCATATAAAAGATTATGCAAGCAGCATATAAAACAGTATGCAAGTAGCATATGAATGGAATGCAAGAAGCAGATAAAAGAGTAAGATACTCTTTGTGGTATGCAAGCAGCATGTGAATGTTATGCAAGAAGCATATTATTTAGGGTTTAGACCTGCCAAGCAAGCGCACCTGTCATGGCAAAGGTCGTATACAGATCCCCTCTCTCTGTTATTTTTTTCATACATGTTTTGTTTCTCTATCTCAGTTTGGAAGCCCAAACAAATCCGTGCAGAAACAGAGAACGCAATCAGAAGATTTTCGGACCCAAGATGCTTCCTTGGCAAGCATGATCAACGAGAATTGATCAGACTCGCTCTGCAGAGGAATACCAAACCGAAAAGCAAGTTCCCATCAACGATGTCAATTCCAGGAATCCAGTTTCGCAAGACACGGCAGATAAACAGAATCAAGGAATTTGAGAAACCCTAGAGAAAGACAAGAATCGATTAGAAGCCGCAAAAAAACTCGATCGAGTTTGACATTGATCTGATCTACGTCAGACGAATCGAGTCAACCGTAACCCTAACAAAAAAAAATCATCGTCGAAAGAAGGTGATTCGAAAGGTAATTGAAGAAAGGAAACGAAGAATCTGAGGAAAATATTCGGAGTTTAAAGCGAAACTTACATAAAAAAAAAAAAAAAAAAAAAAAGAGGTCGCAGAACGGCAGAAGCGATCGGCGGCGGGCGATTGTGATAAAGATAAGAGATAAATAAGTCGACCCGTTTTTATATAACCCGAGTAAAACCCAGAAATCAGAGTCGGTTTAAGATTTCGGATCTTTTCTTGAGAGATTCTACGGTTGTGAATTGTTAAAGTATCAAAAATCAACGGTGCAGATAAAACACGACAAGAAAAGGCGGTGAATATGTTCGCATGTTATATTAACTTGGCAACATTTGTGTAATCTGTGTTGTGTACGTAATTGACCGCTTCAGTTCATGTTTATAAGAAAGCAAATTGTTTTGTAACAATTGAAGATATATTCCAATTACTACAATTGTCTATTTTAACCAGCAATCTTACAGTAAGTGGCAAGATCTTGGGGTTGAATCCTTTTGGAGATGAAGAGACTTTTTTTATATTTCTTCCTCTTCTCTTTCAACAATCCTGATCTCCATCTTTCCAAACCAGTGGACCAGTGGTTTATAGAATACTAGTTTTATGAGGGAAAATACAAAATAGTATTATTAATTACGTCGTAATTTAACCAAAAACCAAAAAAAAAAAAAAAACCACTAAGTATTGATACAATATAAGCAAACAAACTGATGCAAAGTTTTATTTCATGATGAAGGTTCTGATCATTTAATTAGTAAATCATTCAAGCGTTTATGTACTTCCGCTTTAGCTTTCTTTTCTTTAGATTTTCGCTTCATCCTAGCTCATCGCTCTTTTGACAAGCATCGTCTTCTAAAGCTCCTCTCACAAAGTATTTCTTATGTCCATTTTCCAAATGTTCAGTCTCCTTAATTCTTTCAAATCCCTACCACAGGGAGCAACCAATATTCATTTAAAACTGCATGAGAGAGACGATTATTCTAAAGTCGGAGATAATCTTGCAATATGCAAAAACTTACACAAATGGTCAAGCTTAGAGATAAAACTCGTGTTGCTATTGCTCCATGAGATTATTGAATCCGATGAAAGATCATCCCTAAACCCCAAAAATTTCAATACTGGACCGAACGGAATCAATACAAGAAATAATTAAGGCATCTAACGTCGGTTATATTCGTAGTCACGTCAGTTGTAACTTGTAAGTATTACCGTCGGATTAAAACCCGTTTTAACATTGCATGACGTTGAAATTATTAACTCACTTGAACAAAACCATAGAGTTCTTGAGATCTTTCCATGACATATTTAAAGAGAACAGAGTTTTAGTTTTAGTGTTGACTTTGAGTTTTCTTGGAATTCTTGAAACCTTTTTAAACAGTGGGTGTTGTTAATATTGGGTTGTCTTTGTTTTGTTTTCCCTCAGTCTAGTCTTAATACTTAAAGTCTCTACTTGAATTTTTTTTTTAACTTAAATGTCCTTTCTGTCTTGAATTTTTTTTTCTAGGCATCTTCTAGTTCAGACGTCAACAGAGAAGCGTTGACTACACTTGACAATATTTAATAAGTTTCCAGTTTTCTTATGGTGTCTACAATATAGGCCATGTTCGATATATAACTATTTTAACTTGAATCAAAAAAGTTGGCTCAAACTTATTAAAGCTTGCAATGGTTTTTGGATCTTTTGTCTAAGCTTGGTTATGACTGTTATCTTGTTTTGCTTCTTCTTCTTCAAGTTGAAGAAACTCTTGCTCTTCTTCTTTCTCATGATCTACTTCTTCCGGTTTCCGATCATCAATATAATGCTGGTAAGCATAAGAAACAAATCCCCATATAGCCAAAACCATCGCAATCAACTTGATTCCACTCATTTCTTCTTTGAAGAACACAACACCAAGAATAGGAACAACTGGTAAACCAAGAGTGCCTATGACATTTGAGAAGAGCGATGAAATTTCAAGAATCAAACCCAAACTACCAATGGAAAAAGCTTGCCATGATACTGTTGAACCAAGAGCTATCAAAATGTAAGAGCTTTTCCCAAGTTTAAACTCTTCCATTTCTGTCCTCAGCATCTGCCACCCACCACTTGCAAAAAGTCCAACCAAAACTGCACAAGTTGCTACCAAAGAAGGGTATCTGTCCATATCTAAAATCTTCTTGAAACTGCTTTCCTTTAGAACGTTTTCGAACACGTAATCCATTAAAGAAAGCACCAGAGAATACCCGGCTGAGCTACAAATCGCGCAGATGTATCCAATCACATAGTTGTATTTGGCAGAGGACTCAGAAATAGAAGATTCATGATCAGGTTGGATGACAAGAAGTGTTGAAGATATGGTCAAGAGACAAGCGAGTTGAGTATAAAAAGTGTGAACTTTTGTGAGTTGAAAAAGTAAGAGAAGATTGCATTAAAAGCCAATTGCGACGCAGAGATCAAAGAGAATGTTGAGACAGGAAGGTAGAGTAATCCACAAGAGTATAAAAGACTCTGTCCAGCAACAAGCAAGCCAAGTCCAATATACACTAAAGATAGGGTCAAGAAGGAAGGAGTAGTTTCTTTGGTGATGGATTTACTCTTGGAAGGCTCTGGCTTTATGAAATAATAACAAGGAATGGTTAAAGGAAACCCAACAAGCTGAACCAAGGTCTCGAGCCATGTGCTGTTGCCTCCTTTGTCGTAGTAAAGTCTACCTAAGAGAGTGGCTATTGTCTCGCCAGCTAAGAGGAGAAACACGTAGAGAGACACTCTTAACCTCCATGAGTAGCTGTGACTTCTCTGTTTATTGAAAGTGGAAAATTTGCCTCCAGGTTCTGACATCAACATATGAAACAGAAAAATCACATAAGTAAAAAACAGGAACAGAAGATGCTCTATCATGGTTTGAGTGATTGAACCTGTAGGGATTAAACTACTTACCTCCATTGACGTGAAGACGGAGTTCTTGAGTTACTGATTCTTCTTCCATCATAGAAAATAGAGGGAGCAATATCTCAGGGAACAAGTAAAGAGATGATGTGTGCTTACTTATACAGGCAAATCTTGTATTAAAGGGAAGTGAAGAGAGGGAATGTTTCAACTTTCTCTTCAAAATGTTTTTAGATTAAATAATATTAAGTATATTCATCTAAGTTTATTAATGTTTTTTTACCAACAAATTGAATTTATAATCACAACATTTTAAATAAAATAAAAAGTTACCAAATTATCACTCTATTATATTTAAATATTTATATAAAACACATAAGATAGTTAAATAATCAAAATAAATTTAATGGTAAATGTGAATAATTACTATCAATTCTATATAACTCTATATAAATTAGTCAATATGAACTTAGAAAATATTTGTCTCCAAAAATATTTTTTTTTCAGTAATTATAAATATTTCCATATAAAATCTATTAATCTTCACCAAGTTTTATTACCCAATTGCTTTTTTTAATAATATTTTATCTAATTGAATCTAGACAATGAAAAGAAAAGTGAAAAAGAGAGAAATTTGAACAAAAATTTCCCTTCAACAAGTTTTTAATTAATGAAACAAAGTATATATTTTCATCTAAAATCCACTATTGTTAAATACAATTAAATAAAAATTAAGGAAATAATATTCTAAATATTTATCCATAAAGATTTTTTAAAAGTTATATAATCAAAATAAAATGATAAATGTAATTAACTCTCTTTTCTTGTGAAATCAGATATTTGGTTGCATTTATGATTTATAGAAAATCATTATTTTGCGATATAAAATATCTCATTTATTCTAGGAGAGTTGTTACATCTTATTGTTATCATCTAACCAATCTTTTTCTCATTTATTATGAAGCTTTATTAAAAATTACAAAAACTTAGTTCTTGGATATATTTGACTAAACATGAATGTTATTAGTGTCATCTTCTTGAGCTTCTTTTTCTTCTTGTTCTTCTTCTATAGGTTGAGGAATCTTTAGCTCTTCTTCTTCTGGTTTTAGATCATCAACATAATGCTGGTAAGCATAAGAAACAAATCCCCAAATAGCCAAAAACATTGCAACCAACTTGATTCCACTCATCTCATCGCGGAAGAACACAACAGCAAGAACCGGAACAACAGGGAGACTGAGAGTGCTTATGACATTTGAGAAAAGCGACGAAACTTCAAGAACCAAACCAACACTACCAATAGAAAACGCTTGCCATGATATCGTCGAACCAACAGTTATCAAAAGGTAAGAGCTTCTCCCAAGCTTAAATTCTTCCATTTCTTTCAACAACACTTTCCATCCACCACTGCCAAAAAGTCCCACCAAAACTGCACAAGTAGCTACCAAAGACTGATATGTAACCATATCTAAAATCGCCTTGAAAGTGTGCTTCTTTAAGATCTTTTCGAACGCGTAATCTGTTAAAGAAAGCAACAGAGAATGCCCTGCTGAGCTACCAATGGCGCATATGTATCCTATCACATAGTTGTATTTGGCTGAGGACTTAGAAGTAGAAGACTCATGATCAGGTTGGGTGACAAGAAGTGTTGAAGATGTGGTCAAGAGAACAAGTGAGTTGAGTATAAAAGGTGTGAACTTTTGTGAGTTTAGGAAGTAAGCAAAGACAGCATTAAAAGCCAACTGCGACGCAGAGATCAAAGAGAAAGTTGAAACAGGAAGGTAGAGCAATCCAAAGGAATACAGAACACTATGTCCAGCAGAAAGCAAGCCAAGTCCAATGTACACTAAAGATAGTGTCAAGAAGGAAGGACTAGTTTTCTTGGTTGTGGATTTAGGCTTGGAAGGCTCAGGCTTTATGAAATAATAGCAAGGAATGGTTAAGGGAAACCCAAGAAGCTGAACCAAGGTCTCCAGCCACGTGCTGTTGCCTCCTTTGTCGTAGTAAAGTCTACCTAACAGAGTGGCTACTGTTTCACCAGCTAAGATAATAGTGACATAGAGAGACACTCTTAACCTCCATGAGTAGTTGTGACTTCTCTGTTCTGTCGAAGATTTCCTTGCAGGTTCTGATCAACATATGGGAACAGAACAAACAGAACAAGGGCATAAGTAAAATAAGAACACAAAGAAGCTATACCATGGTTTGATTCATTAAATCTTTAGGGGTTAAACTATTTACCTCCATTGACGTGGATATGGAGTTCTTGAGTTTCTGATTCTACTTCCATCATAGAAATCGGAGGGAGCAATATCTCAGGGAACAAGTAAAGATGATGTGTTCTTAATTAGTTATTTAAAGGCAAATGCATAGGCAGAAATAATTATTTTATAAAAAATGTTGTTACTAGTTATATCAATATATAGTTAGTGAAATAATAATAACTATTATATGGATATATTATGTGCAATCTATCACCGGAAATTGTTAGATGGTGCTCTTGACATGAACCATCACCCCCAATGAATTCGCATTCCTCTTTAAACTAACCAAATTTATGTTACCTAACCAATAGTTTCTTATCCGTTATCTTCTAAGTAAATGAATGTTTGTATTTCAAATGTTTCATATTGTTCTTGTGATATTGTTGGGTTGGTACTTGGTACTAACTACTAGTCACACATGTCTATTTTTCTCTAATTGGATCTCAAAAGACTAAAATATGTTAGGTGGTTTCATCTTGTATTTTTTCTTTTTCTTTTAGCTTAAAACTGTCTTCATGTTTTATTGGTGAATTTATTACCAATCCACGCATTACTTTTTTTCTTTTAAAAATCATGTAAACTTTTTTTCGGCTGCAAATGTATTAGTAAAAGTTTAAAAATTTAGAAGATATTTTTGTTGTTCTTAAACATGTTTAGATTTGTAACTCAATTGTGTTGTAAACTTGTAACTTGGATTTTCTAGAAGACAAGTTGTTCATAAAGTCAATAGAAGAGGCAGTTTTAACAAGAGAAATTTGTTGTATGGGTAGTTTTTATGTTTCTAATTGTGGGACTAGGTACAAACATGTTTTAATTGGGAAAGTGGGTATTTCACTGTGGACACCCTATTGAAAGCCCACGAAATGTCGCACATATTACAAACTTGCCATTCAGATAAATCGAATATTAGTAATTAAAAAGGGGGAAATTTATAGGGTGTTGACGCGCCGGTCAGATCCAAAATCATTTTCACATTGCGAATTGGTCGAACCGTGTGCCCCCTTTTTCCGACCTAAACCGGGCATGTAATGCGTGTATCGGGTTTGACAAGTGTCAAGCCCGTGTCGGGGAAGTTTGAGGTGAACCCACTTAAAGAATCAAGGGCCACCGACCGCCGATTACAAACATCGAAACCCAAATTAGGTTAAACTTCTCGAGCGATAATGGTCGGTGGGAGAACGAAATCGAACCGCGGTCGAAAGAAGCCACCGCAGGCCCCTGCTCCACCGTCGGGTAGAACCCTCCGAAGCAATTCGCGGATTGTAGAACAAGTACAACAAGTAGAAGAAGTACAAGAAGCCGTGTCCATCAGCACCGACTATGGTCCGACAGTGAAGGTGATGCTCATAACTCCCGATGACTTAAGGAAGATATAAGTATTAGAATCGCGAAACGAGATTCAGTTTAATCAATTTGGGCAAATTGATTTTTGGAAACTGTAATTGGAAATAATCAATTTTCGAATTTATAATTGGAAATTTCTAATTGCCAATTCGTAATTGCCAATTTCAAATTGGAAATTATCAATTTTCGAATTTCTGATTGGAACCCGTAATCGTGATAGATGTAGGTGCGGACGGTGTGGCAGAAGATGCGGGAGTCCTTCTTCGCGAGAAATTGCCTCGGAGACTCTTCCCTGTTCATTGCTATCCTAGTGGAATCAACAGGCTCAACATCTACGCAAAGGCACATGTGATTGGGGAGGTTGTAGCCGCGTTAACATGCAAGGAAGAATTGGAGCAACTTAAGGAAACCCAGTTTGGTGGTCTGCTAAATCTTCATGTTGGACGTTGTCAAAATTCTGCGAAATTGATTCACGCTTCTCGGCCGCCAGCTCGTGACCAAAAAGAAGCATGAATTGTGGACCGTTTTCGGAGGCAATCCTATCCGATTCTCGTTGGTGGAGTTTAAGCGCGTTACTGGTCTTAAATGCGGGAAGTTTCCAAGATCCGAAGATGATGAAGAAGGAACAGGGCAGCCTCAAACCAAACCGGGGGAGATGTCAAAGATGTGGACAGACCTGTTCAACAGGAAAGATTCCAGCGTAACAGTCGATGATGCGATAGCAATGTTAAAGGCACCGGATGTGGCGGAGTGGAAACGGTTGCCATTAGCACTCATAATCTTAGTGGATGGTGTCCTCCTATGTCGGGACAAAGCTCTATATATCACACCGGCATATGTCGATATTCTCTGCGATATTGAGTATTTTCTAGACTATCCGTGGGGTAGAGAATCGTACGTGATGACAATTTCGAGATTCATACCGCTACCTCATGAGTTCTTAGACGGAGATGAAGATCCGTTGGATGAGATGCGTGCCCGTCTGAGGCAGCAAACAAGTGCATGTTTCGGTTTTCCTTTAGCTCTGCAACTGTTTGCATTCGAAGCGATTCCGATGCTCGTTCGTCAAATTCCTCAACCGGAGAAAACGGACACATTTCTAACGGATCCATCCGCCTGCGAGAAGACGCAAACAATTCTTTATCTTAACTCCATAGTCGAAGTGGAAGAAGACCCCGAGGTATGTTTATACTATCCTAATAATAGTCTCATAATTTCATTTAAAGAGTATGTTAGAAGTACGTGGAAGTATGTGATATTGATTGTAGCAAAGGTTTGGTGTAACTGGAAGTTGAAATATTTCGTAGTCTAAAGATGATTTGAAGTACAAATGATATTAATTATAGAGTATATTAGGAAAGTGGGTAGTTTCTAAGATTTAATTATACAGAAATTGTAGTATAGGATAGTTCCTAGTAGAAAATCACGAGGCAGAAAAATATTTTGAATGTACACAGGGATTGTGAAAGATTTGTAGTGTAAACAGGAGTTGCAAACTATTTTGAGTGTACATAGGAATTGTAAAGTTGTAATTTTTAGTGTACATAGGAATTGTAATGTACACATGATCTGTATCGCACGCAAATGGTTGTAGTGTAGTAAATATGTTTAGTCTACATCGGATTTTGTAGTGTACGCATGATAGATGATTTGAAGTAGAGATGATATTAATTAATTATACGGAAATTTTAGTATAGGATAGTTCCTAGTGCAAAATCTGTAGGGTACAAAATATTCTTGATGTACACAGTGAAAGATTTTTAGTGTACACAGGAGTTGCAAACTATTTTGAGTGTACACAGGAATTGTAATATACACTTTTTTGAGTGTACACAGGAATTCTAATGTCACATGATCTGTATCGTACGCAAATGGTTGTAGTGTACTAAATATCTTTAGTGTACATCGGAATTGTAGTGTACGCATGACTTATAGAGTGTACGCATGAGCCTTAATTGTACGCATGATTTGTAGTGTACTAAATATCTTTAGTGTACATCGGAATTGTAGTGTAAGCATGACTTATAGAGTGTACGCATGAGCCTACGCATGATTTGTAGTGTACACGTTAGTTGTAGTGTAGACCTGATTTCACAAGTATTTTTAATAAACATTGATATCTGTTATTGAAGTAATTGTTAATTTTTATCCCTTTCAGTTGGTTGTGGTTACCAATTTTTAAGACGAAGCAAAAAAAGAATTGGAGTGGGATGACGAGGTTGTGGACGAGCAAGTGGAAATGTTGATCAAATTGAAGAGGGAAGGTCACAAATTTTCTCATTCTGATTTCCAAGGATGCGAGGCATCTGGGAATGTGGAGGAACCCAGAGCAGGGGATGATGAGAGAGCAGAAGCTACGGAGCAAGGGAAAGGACCGAGGAAACAAGGACCGGCGGCAAGAAAAAGATCAAAAAAAGCTCAAAGAAAGGGCGTAGGTCGGAAGAAGGACAATAGCAAGGCCAGAAACCTGAGAAAGTAGAAAGTGTTGCGGAAAGTTTACCGGAGAAAGTAGTGGCAGCGATGTTGGATGAGTTGAAACCTTGGATTTCTAACCTTTTCAATGAGTTCAAAAAGGAAATACTGGATGCTGTGGTATTGCAGAACGAGAAAAAGAAGGACGAAGGAGGAGGGTCGTCGAAATGGTGTGATGGAGGGAAAAACTCTGTCAAGATTGTTCACGACTTGAAAGAAGACTGTCGTCAAAGGGATAATGAAGCTGAGGATGAAACGGAGAAGTTAGTTAGGCGGTCGACTAGGCTTCGTGATATTGGAGAGAAGCGTAAAATGGAGGTAGTGGGTACAATAGATGTGTCAAATAAGAAGCGGAAAATGAAGGGTTTGTGCAGGGAACTTTCCTATAAAGATGATGATGATGAAATGCGGGATACGTGGGAGTACTACGGGGGCAATGAAGGAGCGTTGGACTTATCGCAAGTTGATCAAAAAGTGGATTCGGGGAACGGCGATGAGTTGGGAAAGGAGGATGCAGATGCGGTGGTGGGAGGAAGTAGTAAAGTTGTGAAAGTGGGTGATTTGGGAAACAAGGATGGGGATGTTATAGTGGGAGGAAGTTGTGAAGTTGAGGCTAAGGTTTTTGGTCAAGAAGAAGAACGAGTTGGGGTATTAGTTTCATCAGATGGGGAATGTGGTGAGTTGGGAAAGAAGGATGCGGATGTGATGGTGGGAGCAAGTGCTGAAGTTCAGCCAAAGCGTTATGGTGAAGAGGAAGATGGAGTAGGTCGCGTGTTACTGTCATCGGAAGATAAAGGCAGTGATAAGCAGAAGCCAGACGAGGCGGAGACGGTGTAGAACGATGAAGATGGTAGCGCAAAACATGCAGGCTCGACGGAAGTAGGCGAGGAAGAGCCGAATGAAGATGTGGAAAGGAAACGTGGAGGTGGAGAAGGTTGTGTTGGACCATCTACATTCCCTCTGAAAGAGGTGATTATCGCTAACATTTTGATGGGAGCGGAAGTGAGTAGGTGTTTATTTGTCAGAGTAGATTAATAATTGAGATTTGGTGATTGTTTTTGTGTAGATTACAGGTTCGGATTCTGGAAACTGCCAGCAGTTACAGATGGTTTTATACCACGGGTTCTGTACACCTGCGTGGGGGACCAAAATGGAGGAAAATCTCGTCAACCAGGTGGCATATGAGGAGGAAGTAACGCCTGATACAAACGAAGCATGTCAATCGAATGAGCAGTGCACGTCTGTAGCACCTAAGAAACCAGAGGCAAAACGTGTCCCGCAAAGATCGGAGAAGCTTGGACATCTGTACACTGCTGATCCTAAACTTAGAGCTCTGTTTGCGAGTAGATCTAAGCCCGAATATGTTCCCATTCAGAGTGTTCCGAAGGATGACTTCAAGACATTTGAGAAGGTGCTTAGAGCGGCAAAGGAGAAGTATGTCATGTCATAGATAGATGGGACGATCCGCAGTTAATGTTGATATATTTACATAAAGTAACTTATCCATTATCCACTTTTGCAGGGAGTTCGCAATCGTCACGGGGCACACAGTTACTAATGTCTTCTTCCTCGACATCGCAAAGCGACAGAGATGGATTGGGACGGAGGTAAGCGTAATAAAGCGTTGATGAATTTTGATTTACTATACATCCCCATGAATGTTAAAGTTTGTGTGGTTGAAAGCTGCTATTAAGTGTCGACTTGATATGGTATGTGTTTCGTGGAATGCAGCATATGCAAGTCATAATGGCGATGTTGTGGCGAAGAAGAGGGGAGATTGTACTGAAAGACAGAGCAGCATTTGTGGACCCTGCATTTACTTGTTTGATCACTTCTTTGTTTCCGGCCTTCAAAGAGTCAGAGAAGCAGAGTGAGTTTGACTGGGGAAACAGCGTTTGTAGCTTCGTCGATATCGTCTATGTCCCCATGAACTGGGGTAACGAACACTGGGTGGGGCTTGTGATCGACCTTCGGGGCAGTTCCGTAGTGATTTTAGATCCTTTCGTTGACTACAACTACAAAGTCGGAGTTGTAGAGAGGTACATGGAACCCGTTGTGGTCGGCCTTCCCTCGATTCTGAAGCGATGCTTGCCGGGGGAGGTTACCAAGCACCTGGGAGGTGCGGCGTACACTTGGTCCCGTGCTGATGGTATATATCAAAACAAACGGAGTGGGGACTGTGGTCCTTGTGCTGCCAAGTTCTTAGAGATGCACACTTGTGGATTAGGGTGTGACGAAATTGGTTTAATAAGTGATGCAGATGTGGATAGGTTTCGAGAGAAATATGCGATGGACTGTTATGAAGAGTTTGTTGGGGATGCAGGCGTAGCAAACCAATGATGGGGCCAAGATATGTAGCTTATCCAAGTAACGTTTGTATCCGTTGTCCGTTCCACGTCACGTAACTAGTAATGTAGTAAACATACTCTTTGTGTAGTAACTAGTAATGCTGTCCGTTCCACGTAACTTGTGTACGAGAACAAAGACTTGTATCATATGTAATACTCGTCCGTTATGTTTATGTGTGTTTTCGAAGGTTTGGTAAGCTGATAATTAGAGAACGTATGTTTATGTGTACGCATGATATGCAAGTACTCGTGTATGTTTATTTTCCCCTGTTTATATTGGACAATTTGCAGGCACTTTGAATGGCAATGGAGAAACCGTAAATATGAAAAGAACTACAGAACGTTTGAAAAAGTACTTATAATACATGAAGCTCTGCAGCGTGGAAAAGAGTATCCGGTGACCGAGTGAAGTATAATACAGAGATGAAGGAAAAACCTCCATATTACAGCCAAAAACACGCATATTACAACCGTAACCGTTGACCCATTTAACTATCTCCGGTCTACTCGACAAAGGTGAGAAGCGTACATACACGTAATCCTAGCCGGTGCATATAACACCTGTTGCAACCAAGGGTGAACATGTGGTCATATGTGCAATCAGGAACATGAATGTGGTCGTCGTTCGGGAATTGGAAGCTGTCGGAGATGTACATGTTAAATGCTTTACGGCTCAACCAGAAGATGTTCGTCGATACTTGATCTCCGTACGCACGAGCATTGGCCTCGTATATTATGATTCCGGTTAGATTGGTGAACAATTGGAACATCTCGCTTGCTTTTGTCGTATGTCCTAAGCATACGCATAAAATAGCGGATGCCAGTGCTCCGGTCAGACAGGTTGGTGCGATTTCGTCGAGCATGCTAAATCCCCCATCATAATCTTCGTGGATCACTACTCGATTAAGAGACTCGAAGTAAACGGCCTGTTGATTTCCTTCTCGAATAGCAGCTTCGAAGATGTGTCGGGCCCTCCCATTGTGGTTGAGAATGCTATCGGGGTCGCGGAAAAACAGAGGGTGGAAGTTGCAATTACGAAGTACTGTTGGTGTGTACACTAGACGTCTGGTCCGACCTCCGGCGCGAACAAAAGGTCGTAGAACAACGACAGAGTTGTTGGCTCTTAGAGATATAATTCTGGTGAGGACATCGTCAGGTAATTCCGGTACGCTGGGGGACTCGGAAGAGTCGGAGTCTGGTTTCGTCGTGGGGTGGAGCTCCTTTTTTGCTTCTAGATCTCGTATGATAAGTGTTCACGTTGCCAGAAAATATTTTCTTCGCACTATATTAGCAAAATATTGTTTTCTTCTTCACTATATTAGCAAGTTTTAAACCGAGAAATACAAACAATAATGTGCTTTCGGTTTGATTGTAACTACACAAGGTTAGTGACTATGATCGGACCGAACAAGATATCAAAACCAATAAACTAAGTTTGTAACCGCGAACTGTTCATTTGTGGTATAAGTTAGGTTGTGATGGTTTGCGTATTCCGAGGCTTCGCTGTCGGCCACAACCACTTTTCAATAATCTGAAATTCATTTGGCTGAAATGAATTGCAGATTATGAATTGCAGATTTTGAATTTCCTTGGTAACTATGAAGAGAAGATTTGAATTTCCTTGGTAAAGGCCGAGCTGTTCCATCCGTCAACTCATCCCAACTTTTACCATGTGGAGAGATGAAATTAAAAGAGATTATAATTATTTCCTTGGATATGGCATGGCCATCTGTCATTGTTTTGAAATTTTAATTTTTCTTTATCCTTTGTAGTGTACTCTTTAATCTATAAGATCCGGCAAATCTGTCGTTCTATTCGTCTCTTCATTCGCTTACTGAAAAGAACTGCAAACATGGATTGTCGTTCCTCCTCCTCCACCGGCGCTGATGCCCAGATCGTAGCAAATCAGGGAAACCCGGTTACTCCCCACTGTTAGTGCTTGGAAACACCGATTATCCTGACGGCGTGGACTAATCAGAACCCAGGGCGTGAGTTTTACAAGTGCCCTATTGTCAACAACCGGTTTGAACGCGGGTGTGACTACTTTCGCTGGGTGGACTCCGAACCACCCCATGGATGGCAGAAGTTGGCTCTAATCAAAGCGCAAGACAGAATCCGGGCCCTTAAAACGGAGGTGGATTACTACAAGCAACTCACGGCGGCTGCGGAATCTAAATTGAGTGCTCATAGGGGGATTGGTGGTATGAGTGAGGAAATCCCATCACAGTTACCAAAGTATCCTCTCCCTAAGCTTTTGTGTTTCGGCGGGATCGTAATCGCAGCCGTGGGGGTCATCGTCGGAGCCGCAATGAACGGAGCATACGGTACATGAAATTTATAACCGGTAATGGAACGGCGGTTATTTGTATGATTGTTTTCGGATGGTACAAGGCTCGGATTTGTGTTTTTAGGGTATGCGTTAAGCCTCGGATATGTGTTTTTAGGGTATGCGTAAAACCCTCGGATTTGTGTTTTTATGGTCTTCTAGTATGTTATTCCTTATTGTATCCCTTTTTAGTTGTACACCACTTGTTTTGGTGTAAGCTATTGCATTTTTATTGAATATGTTGTTCTCCTACCTAAACAATACCTTATGTTTAATGTGATATTATCGTTATAATACGTTTCTGTTAAAGGCCAACTGTAATCAATTGTCAAGATAATTAGGTAGACTGCAGTAAATGCACTCCTCAAACCCACTCTATAAATATTGACTATTAAATTGAGGAGAAGAAGATATCATTGATATACAAAAACCACTCTTTGAAATGGAAATACCATACTTACCGGATGAAATTCTCTACACTATTTTCAAGGCCGTTGGCGAGTGTGATGCAAAGAACCTTGGTTCTTTGCTCCGTGCGGGTAAGAGGGCTCTTCGCCTTGTCTATAAGGAAGATCTCTTACGGACATGTAACATACAGTCGCTATACATGGAGAATCATGAGGACATACTTGAAGGGGGTAAGGCAAGATGTTTCTTCGATAAGTGTTTACGTTCTGCGAACCCAGTCGCAAATTATGTTGAAGCTCTAAACCGCATCATCCACCTGAGGGACATGGATGGAGGAATAGAGTTACTGGAGTCAAACGGATTTAATCACCCCAAATCAACGCTTGCAGCCGCCTTGTGTTGTGCGTGTTCCGGGGATGATTGTTCCGCAAGTAAGTTGTTCAAAGTATTTATCAGTAGCCACGGCCATCTTCATGAAGAAGGAGCAATAACCATTGGTTGCTAAGTGATGGACGATATTTCATCCCTAAACCCACCTTACCTTGACTCGTACGATGATGTTTTTTCTTACTCTGACGATGACGCCGTGAGAATCCCTGATTGCGCTGACGACCATGTTTTCCCAAAAAGGTGCAGCCTCTGTTTCATGTGGTTTGTGCATTACAAATATGTTCGATGTTGTAATGCACATATTTTTACTATTTCGATTGTAGTTGTTAATGTCGATTGTAGGAGAGAAACTACTATTCAAGTAAAATGTGAAATTGAGCATTTATTACTTGTTATAATTCCCACCTCCCCAAACTAATATTTCATTTCTCGTAGAAGTAATGCAGCTGGACAAATATTTATGGTACTACCTACCTAAAAAGATAAAATTTACTTCCACCACAACCGTTCTCTCCTATATTAAGACTTGCAAACACGTTTCCACCACAAAACACAATTCGTTACATTCCTTCTCCATTAAACATTCATCCTCAAATGACATTACCTGATATACCAGATGAAATTTTGTCCACGATTATTGAAAAGGTCGGTGAGGATCAGTTCTAGTACCTCGTCCCTTTCATTCTAGCCGGTAAGCGGTCTAATCGGTTGGTATTTTCGGATAACGTTCTCCGTATGTGCAATCTCACCAGTCTTTGCGCTGAGCCAATGGATATATTACTTGGGGAAAGAGGAATTAAGGGTCGGCCATTCTTTGAAAAGTGTCTTCGTAGCCGAAATCGACAGGCAACATACTTTGATGCTCTCCGGCTTGCGGTCTCTGGAAACTTATATCGCGCCATCATTCTGATGGAGTCAAACGGAACAGAGGACCCATATTCCGTTCTTGCGGCGGCAATTTTGTCGATACTTTCAGGGGATGAAGAAGATGCTGGTATGTTGTTGCGGATATTTGCCGAGAAACACGCTCCGCTCAACTCAGACAGAGCAAGATCCCTCGGCATCTGCCTGACTCGTCAGATTTCATCATTTTGTCCATCATATTTTGGTCGTAACATTTCTTCCTTCACGTATCCACCGGATCTTATGCCTCCCTGCGTTTTCGAACATCGCCAAACCCCACGTATTTGCAACACCTGCTCCATATATTGGTCCGCAAGACGCGTCTATAGCATGCTCTAATAAATCTGTTTTCCATATTTTCCGTTGTGTTGGATGTTATGTTCTTAGTTTTGTAATTTATAAAATAAACTGTATGGTAAGAAGAAAACAAAAGATTTATAATTTCTTTCGAACTGCCAACATTTTACCATGCAAACAACATTTATTAGAAAGATTATCGGGAGCCACTATAATTTGTGCCGTATACTCTATACCCTATACCCTAAACCGTAAAGTTGTCTGGGACCCTAAACCTTGAGAGATACGAAAAATGCGTGGCAAACCTTAAAAGGCATCTTAAACCAATTTTAGATGTTCCTAAAGACTAAAACAAGGCAAACCATAAAAACCTTTTTAAACCAGCAAGCATTAGTGTTTAAACCATAAAAACCAAAACCCTAAACCAGCAAGCATTAGTGTTTAAAGAGATAAACAAAGTAGAGAAAGTACACAAAAATACGCAAGAGACAACAATACCGTCAGGCAAAATACACGACAACAATAGTAAGACAACAATACGTACACCATACGCGTACACGAAATAATCGTACACCAAAATAAACATTAAAAAATACCGTACACCAAACATCCGCGTACACCAAATACAGTACACCAAAGTACGCGTACACGAACAAATACCGTACACCAAATACAGTACACCAAAAACCGTTCGAAAATATCGTACACCAAAATACCGGTACACTAGAATACCGTAGACCACATCACTTCAAAGGAGATTTGCAGGTAACGCGGTTGTGTCCTGCAATTCCACAAGTTCCGCACTTGTTTGGCCTTTTCTTCTTAACAGCCCCCTGTTAAGAAGCAAATTTTATATTTATAAAGAGAACTCATTTATAAATACATGAAATAAAACACGGGCAAGATTATATTAGGGTATATGATGTTTTACCGGATATTCTCCTTCAGAAAATTTCCTCTTCTTTGGTGGTCTGCCAAATGGCCGCTTTAACCTAGGATGATGTGTGATCGGTGCATCTACAACATCTGTCGGGAGAACCAGGTCATCTGGATCAAGGAGAGGTAGTATAATACCTTCTAATGTTGCCGTCCACTTTGGTTTCTTGTGGATTACATCAACCAAAGTTTTATACGACAAGTTGCAGGACGTGGCCGCTGCCATGGCATGCCGACACGGAATTCTGAGAGTTTGGAATTCACGACAGCTGCATGTCTTTCCATCAAGTGAAACAAGTCGGTGCGCTCCACTAGCTGATATAACCTCGAAGTTCCATCCGCCCAACGATAAAACAGGTAGTCCACGAGACATTTCCAGCTGCTTTAGGAGCTCCTTATCAACTTCTTTAGGAATATCCCCGGCCATCTTCTTAATGGTACCACGCCGGCTTTCAAACCACCTGCTAAGCATCCGCCTGATGAACTCAAGTAACGAGACGATAGGACTGTCCCTCGCCGGAAACAGAGCATGGTTTAGAGACTCGGCGATATTGCTAGACATTAAATTGTATCTATTCCCGAGGGAAAATGCTCGCGTCCACTGAGCTTTGTCTATTTTCTCCATAAACTCCCAGCATTCAAAGTCCGCTAACTTAAGTAACTCGTATAGTTCATTGAATTTACCAACCGTGAACGCCTCTCCAACCATCCCAACAATCTCTCTCTGTTTTCGCCTTTTGTGGTATTTGTGTACATTTCGCTGGATGTGTACGAGACAAAAGCCGTGGTGTGCGTTGGGAAACCATTCCAACTTAGCAGGTTTGATTGATGGACATCTATCCGAAATGATGGTGAGCTCCGGACAATCCTCAATAATGTCAACTAACTTTGAAAAAAACCAACTCCAAGAAGCATCGTTCTTACCGTCTACCACCGCAAAAGCAATAGGGAATATCTGGAAATTGGCGTCTTGACCACTAGCCCTCAGGAGACAACCTCTGAATTTCCCAAACATGTGCGTCCCATCCACCACAACCACCTTTCTGAGATGTTTCCATCCGTCGATACAAGCCTTCAGCGCCATGAATGAGTACTTAAACCTTGTAAGTCCCTCTTCGTCAACTTCTGTGTGTAAGTGAGTTATTGACCCTGGATTAGCATACTTAAGCACTTACAAATATGTTGGGAGAAACTTATACGAGCTCTCTTCCGTTCCCTGTGCCAACGCGATGGCCAACTCTTTCGCTTTCCAGCACTTCCAGTAAGTAGCATAGATACCATGCTCCTAAGAACGGCATCCGGCAAATCTTTAGCCCGTGGGCCAGTACTACTCACATACTTAGATCTTAACAAGGCAGCTATAACTTTCGCTGTTGCATGCTTGGAGAACTTCCCTCTTGTATCTGCATCACAAGTATGCACCAAATTCGCCTTTCTCACGTCATACCGGTTTGAATCACCTATTGTATGCGCCATTACCCTCCACTCGCATAGTGGGTCAATGCATTTCCCAACCGTGTATAACTTCGCATGGCAGTGCCATTTGAAACGAAACATCTTTTTTATAGCATGAATGGCCAATGTTATCTTGAAGTGGTCTTTGTAGTTGAACATTTTGCCGACGTAGATGGCATCATCCTCATAAGTCAAATCGAAGTCGCCCGCCTTCGCAATCGTCATTTCCATGTCATTAAACATTGGTTCTATATCTTTATATCCGTAAACGTCTACCAGCCGCATCCCTTTCATCAGAGCACGGCCACCGTTATCATGGCGACCTGATTCCCCACCTGAACACCTAAGAGGAGGAGGATCAACAAATTCGTCCCATTCTTCAGAAGTCACTCCTTTGCCTCCTAACGGGATTTGCGATTTTTTCCCATGTGAGACATTTCTTTCTGTCTTCTCTGGTGGGGTTACTAATATTGGTTCATCACCTCCCTCCACTCTCTCTGTACTTGTATGCTTCTGAGGCATCACCCCTGGCTCTTCCACAACCTCCTCGACTCTTTCACCATCACCAGAGGTTGTGTTCCTTGAGCTTTTGTTCCATAGCCCCTCCGAGAAATGTATGTCTCTATCTCCATCGCTTTCATGATATTGTGTTAATTTCACATACCGAGATGAGAAGTGTGGTGGTTCATCAACGAAATCATCATCGTCATTTTTGTCCTTTCCGTCCTGACGACAAAAATTGTCCCAGAAATCCCAAGGGTAATCTACACCATCGCTCACCACATCATCATAACCTTCTGCAGCATCTCCATCATCATCATCCCCCTCTTCTTCAGGTTCGTCATCCCCTTCTTCATAATCCTCATCGTCGTCGTCTTCATCTTCTTCTCCCTCCTCTTCCTCTTCACCTTCCTCTTTGCCTTTCTCATCCTCCTCTGATTCTTTATGTTCTACTCCGTCTTCCCGTATGTTTTGTCTGCCAGGAGCCCCAGAATTGTTGATGTTTTTATCACCCACAGTTGTGGTTTCTGCTTCTACAACCAAAGCTTCTTTCACGCCTTCTACTTGCAATAAACATTTCGGAGGTCCGTCCCTCAATCTACGCAATTCTAAAGCTTCTAACTCCTCCACGTGCATAAGAAAAATTTCGTCTTCCGTTAGCTGCACTTGCGTTCTTCTGTCACCAGTTCCTCCGGAGCTTTCTCCTCTCAACTCTCTAGTACGTAACCCTTCTCTTGTACTACCAATCTCAGAAACCCCTTCAACGCTCCGCTTATCGCCACAAATCAGACCTGACGTCCCTCTTCTCCTTGCTAGCTCTGAAGCGATGCCTTCCCTTTCCCCCTAAAAGCGGAACTCTTCCCCAACATAATTTTTCAAAGTCACGCATATGTTGATTGAGTTTTCTGCTTTGTGCAGCGCCTTGAACATTAGAAAGTCTTTCGTACTCTCTATATGCACAGGTTTACTCCCACCTCCATTCAACTCAGCAAGCGGATCCTCTAGCCAATATGAAAGCTCTAGACATTCAGGACGGGCATCTACACCATAAGCCGCGGCAACTGTTTCCCTAAACGCGAAAATACTCTGTAAACCAACGACATTTATTTTCCTCCCCATCCTAGACTTATCAATCTTGAAATCCCACACTCCCGTCCAGTATATTATCCACCGGCCAGCCATCACCACGAGGTTCCCATTCCCAAAACCTATACATTACAGAACACGTTTAATCACTCGGCCTTATCTAAACAAAGGTGTACGGAGGTTATCGTATACAGTACCTTCGTCGGGGTCTAATGTGGCCGTCATCTTCCCCTTCCCTGTAGTCTGCCGATTCATGTTTTGCTGCGCCTATGAACGGAACAGGGTTATGTTTTACCCTGTTTTGTTCCGTTTTCGTTGGTGAACCTTACAGGATTTGGTAAAGTGATCCAAACCCAATTTTTAATTAATTTTTAATGGAAAATATCTACCATAGCTGTTGTTTGCCGCGCTTTACTGTTTCACTCAACTTGTACTGCTGAATAATTACATTTGCTTTATGGGAACTCTCGCCATTTCTTTTGGGCTTTCACAAACTCGAATTTAGCTACTCGTTTTCAGAAGCCCATCACTCAATTTTCGGTCTAAATGTTAGACCCGGTTTACTTTTACAGAAATTTCACCCACCAAACATCTCCTCTCTCCTCGGCCCCGCGTGAAATGCACTTGCAGTTTGGGAAACAATTTCGCCCCACTTTTTGTTGTTCTTGTCTCTCTCTTACCTTCCCAACTTCTTTATCTCTATCTCTCTAAGAAAGAGGGCTAAATGTGTCAAAATGGTGTGTTTATGCACACTCTCTTACCTACTTTCCTAATAAAAAACATCTTCTACCCCACTTTCCTAATTAAATCTTAAAAACTACCCATTTTCCTAATATACTCTTTAAACTATGGTGAGCCATGTTTATATATTTCGATGCATGCTTTGCAATATCTTACTATTTTTGTCAAATGCCCACTTTAAATCCATTTATTGGGCTATTTTCATGAACGCTCCATAAGAATAGTAGAAAGACCAAACAAGCCAATAAGAAATATAAGATCCCTTAAGCAAGAGATTGATTGTTTCCTCAGATATACTCGAAAGTATCCCCAACAGAGTGTAGAATCCTTGTCTCTTCGGGTAAGCTAATAATTATGCTGGAACTTCCTATTGCTACTACCCTACTACTCATGAGCTTATAATATGGTTATGTATCAAAACTCAAAGGATAATAATGCTATAATGTCTCGATCTATTTTAACAATTATTCCTAATCAATCTAGATTTTTCTATAATTCAATAACATTCATAATATTAGCCAATATTTTTTCTTTATGATGCTATAATTATATCAAGATTTTTCTTTAGGACGCTATAACGCATTCATAATTCGATAGCATTCAGGAGCTTATAGATAATGCTGTAATTGGATTAGCCAAGACTTTTCTTTAGGATGCTATCGAATTATCTTAACAAAAGTCTCCAACTTTACATAACCCATATGAAGAAAATTTGTCCCAAAAGGCCAAAACAAAGCATAGAAAAATTACAAGAACATTTTAATTTCATGATGATGATCAATAGTGACATGGAGGTGGGATTTGAGTCCCAATGTATTTAGCTCTAACGTATCTACAAGAAGAAGATACAGCTTCACTTCCTATGTTTCTGCTCTGTTTCTTTTCACTTCCTCCAACAGCAGAAGAAGAAAGAGAAAGATGAACGTTCTCTAAGTACACTTTCTTGCATGGCATTCCTCTGCTACAATGCAGCTGCACAGCGACCCTCGACGATGATGTTCCTCTTATGTTCTTGAAGTATATCTCACTCAGCTTCACCTTTGACGGTACCTACACGTATAGTAAATGAATCAACACACTGCTCTCATACCGGTACTAATCACCATTTAGTTTTGCAAGCTAGAGAACTAGCTAGATATTTTTAATGTTAGTAGAAGACTCACATTTGAAGTGCAAGAAGAGAAAGGACAGTAAGACTGATCAATGATGATTGGATTAGTCACATTGTTCATAACAATGTTCTCAAAAGTCATGTTGGTAGCTGCACTTAGACCAGGAGAATCAGCCCAAGTTTTGATCCTTATCCCATTCGTAGTACCGCTCATCTTGCAATCCCTCACCACAAGCCCCTTCACATCTTTCTCATTTGGATATCTCCCTAAACTCCCAACGCTTCAAACGCAAGAAAACACAAACCGTTTAAACAACTCTACAGAAGCAATGGTAACAAAAAAAAAGACTTAGGACATAACATTTTTTAGTTACCTGATACCATGTCCTGGTCCACATTTGATACTTGTGATTGTGATCTGAGAGTTTCCTTGTCCTATAGAGACGCAATCATCTCCAGTTGCGATATGCGAACGCGAGAAGTAAACATTTGAGCTGCGTTCGATGTGGATACCATCAGTGTTTGGACTATCAGAAGGAGCAGTGATGTTGAGTCTCGTGCCTTTGAAGTCTCTGCACTCTACTAGTGCTATGTGAAAGAATTTGCTGTTCACTGAGCTTATCCTTCTTACAACTGTTCTGTTCATCCCCACAAACTTCAAGCTCTGAAGATCAACAGAGAAATCATTAAAAAGGAGACAACTTTATGATCAAACTCAAAGAAATTTTGATTTTTTACTCACTGTTGGGAGGAGTTTGCAGTTAGAATCGGTAGTACATTTATTAAACGGCCAAGCGACGGCGCCTTGACCGTCAAATGTTCCTCCTCCGGTCAGAGTTAAACCGTTTATCCATCCAAACTCAATCCAACCACCGCCTGATCTGTACTTTGACAGATCGGTTGATGCCTTGAGATTGCCCTAATTCATTTACGTAGGCAGCAAGAAACCTTTAAAGACAGATCCATAGAAAGACATTGAGAGGGAGAGAGAGTTTTAACTTACCTTAACTCGAACAGTGAGATTAGATACGTTAGTGCAAGGACCAGAGAATCTGAGAGGACCAACATGGAATTCACCTCTTGGGATTATTAGATCTACAGAGCTTGAAGATGATTTACATGCTTTGTCCCATGCTGCTACAAAGGCCTTTAATAATATCTCAAATGGATTAGCTAATTTCTCGTGATTAACAATTCCGTTAGAATGGATTAATCTAAAGAAAAAGAACCTTGGTGTGATCTCTGTGGTCATTAGCTCGAGCACCAAAGCTACGGACATCAACAAGAAGAACAGAGCTTTTGTCTCTGTTTCGGACTCTGTTTCTCAGGGACAAGTTTCCTGCGGAAGTGATGTTGTCTCCACGAAGAACAAAACTGTAAGAAGACAATGTGAAGAAGAAGAAGAGAACTCTGAGGTGATGAAAAATGGAGAACTCCATCTCCACCACTATGCTCGTGAAGGTGAAGAAACTGCTTTTTGGAGCTGTAATTAGAAAAGGTAAAAAATGTGAAAGAAATCGCCATGAACTCCTTTCCCCACTACTAGTGTAAATGAGAATTTACTGCGTGGGACGAGAAAGGAGAAAGGGGCTCCATTTGGGCTTTATATCTTGGGCCCATTAGTTACTCTACTACGGTTGGGGAAATGTAAAATTTCCAAAATATAAAATTAAACGGTTGGGCAAATGTAAAATTTCCAAACTGTTATGGTTAATAATGTCCTTAGTTTAATGAAAAAATGGGAAACATTCACATTTTCAAAGATTTAGTTAGAAAAAACATGTGATTTTTGTGTTGACGATACATATATATAATTTGCCCTACAGAGAAGAAGAAAAAGAAAAAAGAATAAGAAATACTACTGAAATAGTAAAACTTTGTGGTGTGTGTGGTGATCAAGAAACAATATGAACGCTGACTTTATTGTAACCCTCAGATTAATGGTGGGCATGTTGATCCTCATGGGCTATGTTATTTTTAAATGGTTTCGCACTTGCATCCCCAACCTCGGACGGATTGAGCCTGCCTAATTGTGGCTAATCGGCACTGCTTCTATATCATCAAGTATCAGCTATTTTTATGTTCGGTTTTATTTCAGTTTGCAGATTTTCTTATATGCGATGTCGAATTAATATTTATCAATAATCATTTATTTTATTTTGGTTTAATGTTGTAATATCTTATCTATTCTACATATTTAATTGATATTATGGTGATTTTGTCATACTTTTACATTACATGATTATTAGTATCTATCTTATTATATAAAGCTGGATGCGCACAACGTGGTTGCGACACATAAGATTTTTATAAAATATAGGATTATGACATGTGTCACTTTTAGTGTTATGTCCGTTAAGATCGTGACACATGTATTAGGAAAAAGAAAAAAAAAATTTAAGGGAAAATTTTAATATTTTATAATAAAAACGAAAATTTATATAATAAATGAAAAATAATGTAATAAAAATATTTATTAGTACATGGAATAGGTATGTAAACTAAATATCCTAAAACTGTATGGAATATAGGTTATATAAACCCCTATTTAAAAAAATCCTATTAGTACATGAAATAGGTATGAAACTAAATATCATAAAACTAAATGAAATTGGTTACATGAACCCCCATAAAAAGAGAGCTAATGTATTCTTTTTTTCTCATTCACAAACTCATCAAAGCAAATTCAGCAGATCTCTTTAATTCTTTTAACATCTTATTATATTGATATAGATAATCTTATTATAACATTGATTAACATTAAAGTTTTACATTGTTTGAAACAGGAAAACACAATTCAAGATTTCTGAGATCAGATGGCCGAAGGAAAGATCATCGAAATTTGTGATTTTAATCTGCAGTCTCCTCATAAAAAAACTTCTATTACTTGATGAAAAGGTTGGTAACATATTATATTAATATATACCTTATTAAAAAAGGAGGAAAAATAACTTTTAAGAAAAGGAAAAAAAAAAGAAAGAAAAAAAAATCAAAATAATTAGAAAACAACTAACTAATAATGGAAATGAAATTTTATAATGGCATGAGTCAAAAAATAAGTTGAAAAAAACAATAAAAATAGAAAACTACTAAAATAATTATCAAGCAACTAACTAATATTAACAGGAAAAAATTATGATGAACTGATATTCTAATTTTAATAGTTTAATTTTTTTGTTAGGTAAAAAAATATTTGGAAAAAAAAATTTTCATCAACCGAAATCTCTTTAATGGAATAATAAAAAATCACGAATTAATCAATCAATCAAACTTACACATGTGTAAGTCTTTCAATTTTAGATAAAAGTAAAAAGATAACAAATTCATTCATTTTTGGTATCATGAATTCAGAAAATATGTTAATTATAATAAAAATATAAAAAGATTACCAATCTAATATTATTTAGAGATCTTTTATCGGGGTTTTAATATTTATCTACTTACTTTTAAAGAGTGAATATGATTTATTTCAAAAATGTATAATAAACCCGCGTATACGCGGGGCCTAATCTAGTTACTAATAAAAGTTGACCCTATATGCTTCTAAAGGTGTCCACATAGGATTCTAAAATTGAATTTGATTGGTCCACATAAGCATATTAGAATAATTTCCTTTTTTATTGTTATTATGAATTTCCTAAATACTTAACTCTATTTTTTATTCATATTAATGTGTTTGTAAAATAGAAAATATAAATTTTCTAATGGCATAAAAAAGAAACTAAATTCCTTTGAATTTTTTATTTATTTTTAATTTCGTTTTTTTAATATATAAAATATAGAATGTTTAAAATTATACATTGTTAATAATATGTTACATGTTCAATTTATTATTTTGAAAAAAATATGTTACAAATTAGTTTGTTTTTAGAAGAACCCAATATGCCTCTAAAGGTGTCTACGTAGGATTCTAAAATTGAATTTGATTGGTTAACATAAATATCTTAGAATAATTTCCTTTTTTTATTGTTATTATGAATTTTCTAAATATTTAACTCTATTTTTTATTCATATTAAAATGTTTATAAAATAGAAAATATAAATTTTCTAATGACATAAAAAGGAAACTAACTTCCTTTGAATTTTTTATTTATTTTTAATTTCGTTTTTTAATATATAAAATATAGAATGTTTAATATTATACATTGTTAATATGTTACATGTTCATTTTATTATTTAAAAAATATATATATGTTACAAATTCGTTTGTTTTTAGAAGAAATTTATATGTAAATATATATTAACATAAACCAAATAAAATTTATTTGTATCTAAGAATCAAAATATTATTAATTTGTTGATTTACATGCACCATAATCATATATTAAAGTGGAAAGAATATTTTGTTTTGAAGATATGTAGAAGATACAAATTGTAACTATCTTTAGTTTTTGGAAAGCTATTGAATAACTGGAAACTGGACCAGTATAAACGTTCACTAGCTAAGTTCAAAAACATGCCAAAACAAGATCTAACCAAGCTACAAGAAATTGACTATATCTAATGTTCATGGGAAAAAAAAAATCTTCTGCTTATCATTTTAGTATATATCTAAAGAAACTAATATTATTTATTGCCAACAAAAATTCAACAAACCAATAATTATCAACGATTGAATATTAGGTATTTATGGAAGAAACCAATGTAATTAGAGGTTGTAATATATTTGATAGATCCAGATTCAAATAGGACTCGAAATAAAACAAAATGGTATATGGAAAATTGAGTTTAGATAATACCTCAAAGAAATATGATTGGTGAAACCTGCAGCCAATTAACTATAATTAGTGGATGTTTATAAATTATTCAAAAGATTTGGGATTAAGAGGATTTGGTATGAATCGTCACCTTCAATGACATGCAATCTTTAAAATTTTGAAACAAAATGCTTGGTAGTGTGCATATAATTAAAGAAGAGGAGAGGTAGATAGATAATAGGGATGTAGGGATTTAGGAAATTGACGAAATTGGTTTAGAAGTGAGATTTAAGTTAAGATTTTTGAAAACACAGTGGCAAAAGAGTTGCATTGTTGAATCTTCATATTTGCATCTAGAAGATGAAAGTAATGAATTTTTAATTTCAAAGTGATAACTAGGCCCAAAATATGACAAAACCAGATTTCTGAACCGAAAATTGGAGATTTAATTATGTATACTCTACTGAAAACAGTAGGAAAATAAACTTTAAGGATTAACGTAATTTCTCCGGTGATCAGGTCTTTATGCTTTACGAAAAAATAAGAGAAAGATTTGTAATATCTTTTTATTCAGAAATTATCATAAATAAAATTCTTTTTATTACCGTGACTAATTATACAAGAAAATGATTTATTAATATTTAAAATATAAAGATTCAAAAAATAAGAAATTATAATTATAAAATAAAGTTTAAAAATATTTAAAAAGAAAAAAAATAAAGCATTTGTTTCCATGAATTTTTAAAAAAAAATTGAAAATTTAGAAAATACCTAATGTGTTTTTATTTTTGAAAATAAACATGGAACCCGCGTGTAACGCGGGTAAAATACCTAGTATATATATATACTTTGCAAGCTTATTCAAGTTTGCATGATTCCACAAGTTTGAAACTTTCGTTGGCTAGGGTTTGGTTCAGAATCTTTTAATTGATATGTTTCCCTATAAAAATATAAATGTACTTAAGCACGTTAGGTTGGTTCCTTGATTCCTACATATGATACACAAAAATAAGATAATTTGACGTACCTAAAAATTGGATTATATCACAAAAATAAGATAATGTGACGTACCTAAAAATTGGATTATATCATTATCTATCATTTAAATAAGAAGAGACGTATCATGTATGAAAAGAGAGGTGATTTGATACATGTATACTTTATTTATAATCTTATTATATAAAGTTGGATGCGCGCGATGTGGTTGCGACACCTATGATTTTTATAAAATATGGAATAGATATGTAAACTAAATATCCTAAAACTGTATGGAATAGGTTACATCAACTCCTATTTTAAAAAATCCTATTAGTATATGAAATAGGTATGTAAACTAAATATCATAAAACTGTATGAAATTGGTTACATGAACCCCCTATAAAAAGAGAGCTACTGTATTCTCCTTTTCTCATTCACAAACTCATCAAAGCAAATTCAGCAAATCTCTTTGATTCTCTTTCTCTAATTTTGAAATCATGTCTTTGAAAGTTCAAGAGAACATTGGAGATTATTTGACTCTAGGTTAATTGGATCGAAATTATCGCCGTACTATAGTGCGTGTTATTTGAAAGTGGGAAGCTAGAAATCATAAAAAAAACAAAAAAAACAAAAAAAAATCTTATGGGAGTTGAGCTTCTCTTACTTGATGAAAAGGTTAGTAACATCTTATTATATTGATATAGATAATCTTATTATAACATTGATTAACATTAAAGTTTTACTTTTGTTTGAAACAGTAAAACACAATTCAAGTTTTTGTGCATCATTCACTACTTCAAAATTTTAGAGATCAGATGGCCGAAGGAATTTGTAATTTTAATCTGCAGTCTGCTGATCAAAAACTTCTATTACTTGATGAAAATGTTAGTAACATATTATATTGATATATATCTTATTAAGAAAAGGAGGGAAAAAAAACTTTCATTAAGAAAAGAAAAAAAAACGGAAAAAAAGAAGTTGTTACATCTGTTATGAAAAGGAAAAGTAAAACATATTTCAAATACGAAAAGAAAAAAATAATAATACTCCCTCTATTCCATCCAGATACATCCACCTTTTTTCAGATACATTTTGACCAAGTGCTTATAATATGGGACAGAGAGAGTAATATATAGTAAGCTATAGCTTTTATGATTTAATTGTGTGAATCTATCTTTTGTTTAAACTTCTCTCTCATTAAGAAATAAATATAATGTATTTGAAAGTTCATGATACGAAGAATATTTAACTTTGGATCCAAATCAAAATTATTGTTGCTACTTGTGTCTAATATTTTGAAAACAAGTGTTAACACAAGAAAATTGGAAAAATGTATAAAATAAAAAAACAAAACTAACAAAATAATTAGAAAAATAATAAAATAATTATCAAGTAACTAAATAATATTAAAAGGAAAAATTTATAATGAACTGATATTCTAATTTTAATAGTTTATTTTTTTTGTTAGGTAAAAAAATATTATAAAAAAAAATCATCAACCGGAATCTCTTCAATGAAATAATAAAATTTTCACGAATTAATCAATCAATCACACTTACACATGTGTACGTCTTTCAGTTTTAGATAAAAGTAAAAGGATAACAAATTAATTCATTTTTGTATCATGAATTCAGAATATATGTCAATTATAGTAAAAATATAAACATATTACCAAATATAATATTATTTATAGGTCTTTTATTGGGGTTTAATATTAATCTACTTACTTTTTAAGTGTCAAATTTATTTAATATTTTTCTATAATTTATTTCAAAAATTGTATAATAAACCTGCGTATACATGGGGCCTAATCTAGTTCTAGATACACCATAACATGATATGTAAGTCAAAAAGGAGATGGTAAAAAATAGAGGTGATTTGATTCGAGTCAGAGCTGGTTTTGAGAGCAAGCAAAGCAAGCTGGTTCTTGCGGCCCTTTTATTTGTATAGTATATTTTGGTCCTAAATTTCATTAAATTAGCCATAGTCCAATGGTAAATTTAAAGTCTTTAGAAAAAAATAATAATTAAAGTCTTTTTAACGTGTCCGTCCCGAGTTCGAACCTTCTAAGCTGCAGAAAGTCATTTTATTTACTTTTCATAATTTTTAGTACAGCTCTTATTCGAATGTGTAGTGTTTTGTACTTAACTTACTTGTGGTTTACGTGTGCATTGACAACCTATAATTTTAGGGCGTGACCACGTGAACTCGTAAAGATTCTGGTTTCGATTTCTTTGTAAAAACCAAGCTGTGTGTGGGCTTTTGTCCGGATCTTTAACATTAAAAAAAAGCCACTTACTGTAATATCCATCAGAGTAGTCAGGTGAGACTCAGATCCCGATGTAAACTATGATAATAGACCTGGTCACTTAAAACTCTATGATATACGTCCAAAATGGTTTTGAACTTTCGGTGTCTAAGATTTTGTATCCGGTCCAATATTTTAAACTTGTCATTCCGCTAAATATTAAACTGTTTCTTTTTCGACTATTAAATTGTTCCTTAGAATAGGCGAAACATAATAAATTGTTTTTCTATATTAAAAAAAATAGTTTTTCAAGGGAGTTTTCTGGTCTTCTTTAACTAGGAATGAATTGGGTATGAAGACACCAATTCGAGCCCAGTAAAGTTGGTTTGACTCAGCATGTGATCGAGTCACACCGGCGGGGTTCGAGTAACGATATTGGTATGATGATGCCGATGGTAGAGGAGCATAATGTTGCGCTTCTCCCTCCTCACGGATGCGCTCGTGAGTGATATCAGCAGAGGAGTCTTGATCACGCTTGCCTCTGTTGCCCAGCTCTTCCCTGAAGCGAAGTTCTGTGGTCGGTTTGTGCTACTCTCCCAGAGAGGTAGCCGATACGAGGTAATCTAAATTACCTTTCTTTTTGTTTGCTCCTTTGTAATTGTTGTTCATCCTAAAAGTAACCTGTGTACAGAGATGGACTTTTAACTTTCAGATTTAAACGGAACAAAGAAACACTGAGGATAGAGGGCCTGATCGGTTGTGTCTATATCTTTGGATTTTTTTTTGCTGTGGTTGTGCTGTCGAATTTTTATTATAAATAATTTCTTATAAAATATCATTAAATGTTACATTAAAAATAAATAAAAGAAATATATGAAAGAAACATTAAAAAGGAAATATAGAGAATGAAATTAAAGAATGAGAAGAGAGAGAATCCCCAGAGTTATTTGTGCTCTGGAAAATTTGCTCTGGAGCCAAAATATTTTCATATTTAAAATTAACTTAAAAAATGAAATCAAAGCTTGATTGGTTTAATAGTAGTGCTCTAAAAAAATTATTTATGCACAAAACATTCAGAGCAATTACAATCACGGCCATGAGTTGGATGATGAGCAAGATCGAAGATGCAATGGCGTTGATTGAATCTTTGATACCTATATACCGTCAATTTGTTTCTGGTTTGTTAAATTATCTACCGAACCGGTCAAAACCAGGAATCATTCGGTTATTTTTGCGTTTAAGTAAAATTAAAGTAGAGCTTATGTCACCAATTGGGTCCCATCCAAGACGGCTGTGTCATTTAACAACTTACTCATGCCACCTAGGTTCGATGGTACCCGTCGGCGGGAGATGATTACTTTCGTCGGCGACAGATTAATTTTTCTGCTTGAATTGTCTGAGGTTTGAGGTAAATTACCTCTCTTTTTGTTTTGGCAATAAATTGTGCATATTTCACTTAATGTCAAGATATAATTATTTTAGTTTTTTTTTAACTGTCAATCTTTTGTCATGATACTGGAGCCCCCAAAAAAAAGTCATCTCCTAAAATTTGCCTACAAGATGAACCAAAATTTCATTTATTTATAACTATGTTTGTATAATATGTTCTCATGTCATTATAATTTATAACTGTCTAGGGTCTAGGGGGTTTGGCAATTACTTGATTCTCCCGGAAGATCTTTTAGTATTCTGGCTTCTTTTTGTTTTTGTTAGGTAAATTTGATAACGACCCCGAAAAAGAATAAAGGTATCATCATTATCACGAGATTTGTTTGTATCGAAGCTTTTTTTGGCTATAGGTCAACAAGTTAATATATAGAATTTTAATAATACTAAATAAATGTTTCAGCTAATGTGGATATATGTTAGAGGAGAAATTAGCACATTTCCCTGAGCCCGTCATCATTAGTAAAGTCAAAGCCCAATCCGATTTTAGGCCTAACATCTTCAAGAAAAAGGCAAGACTTGAAGAGAAAGGCACAATCCATGGAGAAATGTAAATAAATCTTCATGCCGACTTAAAGAATGGAAGAGATCCAAAAACAAAGGGAATTTTCCATATCGCAAAAGAGGAAGTTTTCCATCTCGCCTGAAGGAGAATATTCATCATTCGGCCGACTTATCAACCTATATATTGAAGACCCCCCATTGGAGAGGGATCCGAAATCATCTAGAATCACTAGGCTTTCACATAGCTTTTACTCTATCCTCTTGTTCATCCCATAATCTCGCTAGGCTTGTTAGCGAGATTGCTCTCTTGTAATCTTCTTGATAATCTAAGAGTCGAATTAAGCGTTCCAGTTTCCTAAACTCACATCTTAGATAGCCCGTCTTGACGAGTGCTATCTCGGATTCAACAATTGGCGCCCACCGTGGGGCTGGAAACGCTTCTCGCTATTCATCTCGAAGATATCTAGATTTTCACGAACTAGCAACGATGGTGAACTCGAAAGAGAACACTCCCACCGGGAGCCCGTCTCCCTCAGAAGAAAACTTAAGCGACAGTCTACCAGCACGATAGACAAGTCGCTACCCGCTGAAGGTAGGGACAAGCCTGTCCCTACAAGAAACCCATCTTTCTCGCCACAGAGATCCGTCTCGCCGCGAAGATCGACTTCGCCGCAACGATCTCCTCCGCCAAGAAAGGACGAGAGCCCCCTCCGTCCGCACCACGCCGCTCGAGAAAATCTTCCTCGAGCGACAAACCCCGCAGCTCGAAGAAATCCTCCTCGAGCGAGAAGATCCTCAAACTCATGGAGAATCTCGTCAAGCCACTCGCCGACGGTTTCGAGTCAATGCGAGCACAGCAGAAAAAGACTCAGGAACAGGTGGAAGCCCTAGCACGAGAAGACGATGAAGATCCGTCAAGTCCCACTGACGGAACAACCCCCCGTCCCGCGCACTTCAGGCGACTTACCACCAAGAGCTCGAACGGATGAATCGTCGCCTCGACGAGGTCGATTCGAAAGTTCATCGCGCCACCAGCTCAGCTCCGGAATTGACGAAAGCACTCGCCGACACCCGAAGAAGCCCGCTCACCCGCAGGCTCCGCCAGATTGACTACACGAAAGAGTTCGACTCAAAATCGACTCTTACACCGGCGAAGAAGACCCCAAGAAGTGGCTAACCGCGTTCAACCTCGCCATGAGGAGGGAGAAATACAAATCTTACGATGAAAGGGAGGCCAACTACTGTCAAGTATTCGTCGAGCACATGGCGAAAGATGCCTTGACCTGGTTCTCTAACCTCCCCGCCGAGTCGATCGATAACTTCGACGACCTAACCAATGCTTTTCTGAAGCATTACTCCATGCACATGACCCGAATCACTCGGAACATGTTCACCACAACGCAAACCCAAGGCGAACCATTGCGCAGCTTTATGGAAAGGTTCAAACAAGCAGCTCGCGACACTGGCGACATGCCCGATAGCGTCCCGCTGGAAGCACTCCGCAACGGCCTCTGGTACGACTCCAAGTTTAAGGAGGATTTGTCACTAAAACCCCCTGCGACTCTGGAGGACGCGTTCCACCGCTCTCGGAACTACATCTTCCTCGAGGAAGACCAGCGCTTCTACGCCGAGAAGCATGGAGATAGGAGGGCAACCTCGTCGAAACCCAGAGAGGAACCCATGGAGGCGCGAAGAAGACACGATCCGAAGAGGTCTCTCCTCGCAGCGTTCGCAGCAGCCGACGATGAGTCCGAGCAAGAGCACGCAGCGGCCGTTTCGATGCCACAAGACATCAACTCGCTCGGAGATGACAACGATACCAAAGCTTTCTGCAAGTTCCACGGGGAACTGGCCACGCCACTGAAAACTGCAAACACCTAATGAGCAACCTTATGCGCATGTACCATCGAGGAGAAATCCCGCCAATGGACGGCGATAGGTCCCAAGGAAAAAGCTTCCCGCCGAGACCACCAAAATCTGGGCAACAGGAGAAGCGCGGACGACAACCCCGTCCGAAGAAGGATGCAGAAAACCGGAAGCCCCGCCTGGGAAGAGGAATCGTGATGACCACGACGACCTACCTCCACCACCGAAGCGACAAGTCAGCATGATCATGGGAGGCCTCCTGGATAACGACGATTCCATATCGGCGATCAAGGAATACGAGCGAAAGGCCGTCGCGGCACAACGCTACCCATATGTCCATAAAGGGATCCCTACAATCTCCTTTATGGATAAGGACGCAAGCGGATTAGATATCCCCCACCTCGACCCCTCGTGGTCACTTGCAGATTCACGACTGTGATGTCGCAAAGGTTCTAATGACATTGGGAGCACGGTGAACCTCATCTTCCTAGAGACACTGGATCACGCATGGGAGTGGAACAGGAATCCATCAAACCTACATCCCGTCCCCTCACCGGTTTCACCGCCGAATACACCTACAGTTGCGGAACAGTTCGGCTCCCCGTTTATGTCGGCGGAATTTCGAAGCTCTTGAAGTTCATTGTCATGGACAAACCGGCCATCTACAACGCAATACTCGGCACCCCCTGGCTCCACGAAATGAAAGCCGTCGTCTCGACTTTCCACCAGTGCGTGAAATTCCCGACGCTATCCGGGAATTTACACCTTGCGTGGGGATCAAAGAGTGACGCGATCATGCTTCCTTCGCGAGCGCAAGCTCCGCACCGCATCATCCTTTATGATAGCCGAACCCTCAAACCAACAACCTCGCGAAGAATCTGAGCCAGTATTGTACGACGAGACCGACGGACTCAATACAACTGGACACATCACCACGACGCTGGGAGAAACGCCGCCATTTCCAAAAGCAAACGCCGAACCCGCCTGGAAATCCGACTTAAGGTCCAGCCTTAACACCAAGAAGCTCTCCAATCTGTTCGAAACAAAACAGCTCGAGGACGAACCGCTACGGAGCTTCCTCGACAGATTCAAAGCATGCTCCTCGACCTTGACGAGACCCCGGGTGAGCCCCCAATCGCAGAACAGCGCTCATCCAAGCCCTCCAATGCGGGCTCTGGTACGATCTAAGTTTCGTGAAGACTTCTACATTCGATCCTTCCGAACCTTGAAGGATGTCTTCCTTCGCGCTCAAAACTACATCCCTCGAGGAAGATATCCCGTATCTGCGATCCGACCCAAAAGATCCTCGAAACCAGCTGGGAAACAAGAAAAGGTCATCATCCTCCACCCGGAAAAATCCGCGCATAAAGCACCAAGATGCTACCACGAGTCGTCCCCTCGCCGAGATGCTACTCCTATCTGCGACGACGAGATCGGGAAGAATCTGGGGAATCATGCGAGGGCAGACCGTCATGCATCTCCACAATGCTATTCTCGGATCAAGAGATATTCGAGATCATTTCCGATATCCAGAGGACCCCCCTGACGAGCCGCATCTCCGAAGTACCACTGAAGAAGCGCGTCTCGCTGCACCTAACTTCTACGATGGCCGGAACGATCCCAAGCAATGGATCACGTCCTTCATGATAGCCATGAGAAGACAGAAGTATGCCTCGCCGGAAGAACAAAACGCCCACTTCTGCCAAGCCCTCGCCGAACACCTGCGCGGCAATGCCCTAACATGGTTCGGCAACCTCCGGGCCGACTCCATCGACAGCTTCGACGATCTGGCAGCCGCCTTTCCTAAAGCAACACCTCCGTTTCGCGCTAGACGACCTCGTCTTTTGCAAAACCGACGATGATACGATCTATGGTCTCGGCAAATTCGGCTTTGATTGGGAAGGACCATTCCGCATCGCGAAAGTCGTAAAACCAGGAGTCTATCAGCTGAAGACAACCTACGGCATCACGTCCGATCGCCTCTGGAGCTCGTCGGATCTGCGCAAGTTCCATGACTAGACGCGAAGCACCGGGCTAGTTACATGAACATTTGTAACGAACTACGAATGGCTTGATCCCGGCACGGGTACGTAGGCAGCCTTTTTAACCAAGGGCGCAACTATAATACTTAATAAAATTCTAAGTTTTATTAAGACCCCTTTTAATCTCGATAAGCGCGCCTCATCCCGGCATAAGCAGAAACTTGTCGACATTACGCACGCACTTGTTTGACGTCAAACCAAATTATTGAGCAAACTCAATAAGCACTTGCACTTTGCACCCTAAAAACATGGACTGATCACCCATTCATTAAGCCGAGAGCACGCACCTCGCACGGCTCTCAGTTCGTCGGACGAGCGAAAAACCGCTACCTCGTCACCCGCACGAAGCTTTGAAGTCGGAAGCATAAATCGAGTTTCTAGAGCTCGTCGCTGAAAGTAGGTTTAACATCCTAAGCACACAGACCTAATACGCGCCGGTCGGTGTCTCGAATGAGAAGTCATGACGAAACCCGAAAGCATCGCGTCAAGTCATGACGCATTAGCACCATCACGCGCACCATGACGTGATACACTTAAAGGTAACGAGTCATCCCGATAATCAAATTTCTACTCGGTGACGACCAAGTAAATAATTCAACTTCTACGGTCGACGATACCATCGTCCTTTATCAAAAGGCATAACCAAAAGCCGGATTACTTTCATTGCGCTGCGAACTAATCAATTATGTCTAGAGTCGTGACCACGCAAAACACGCAAGCAATAAAAAACGCACAAGCAATAAAAAAAATCATACTTAAAACACTATAAGTATCTAGCATAAAAGCGCAAATCCTAAGCATACGGATGAAAACCTTCCGAGGCAATGTTATTACAACAACAAAAAGGCCGCAGCCAGAAAAGTCTTAAAACCAATGAAAATGGGGCCTAAGCAGGCTTGGCCCCGGAAGTAGATGATCCCGCACCCGGATCTGCACCATCACCGTTTCGACGAGAAGGAGATCCCGGCAGCACCAGCCGTTTAAGGCTACAAAAGCAAAGCAAACACATAAGCAAACATAACTTTACGCAAAGCACGACATAACGAAAAAGAAGAAGCAAAAACCTTACCTGTTAGGCGGAGCGAAATCATCATCATCGATAACAACCTCGTCAATCGCATCCCCATCTGCGATACTCTTCGCCAGCTTAGCCGCGAGCTTCTCCTCCATCGCGTCTAAGTTCAGATCCACTCCCCGAATCTTCTTCACGAAGTCGAGGAGAGCTTCGTCGACTTGCCTCCTTCCTACGGCGGCTTCAACGATGTCCCGTTGTGCGACGAACTCCGACAAGCGATAGAGACGAGGAGCGTACCAGTCATTCACCGAGTCAAAGACCTGAGTCACAGCCGCCTCGACCGATTCTCGACGAGACCGTCGGAGACGTTCCATTTCACCTGCAGAAGCCTCTGCATCCCGACGTGCCTTCGCTTCCAGATCACCCACTTGAGCTCTGAGCTGATCAGCCACATCCTGAAGCCCGAGAGTCTTCACGATCTCCTTATTCAATGCCGCGACCTTCGACTCAAGCGCCAGTTTATCCTGCGTTAAATCGGTTACCATCGCGTCAACATCTTTAGCCTTTTCCTGCTCCCGCCGCAACGTAAAGGCTTCGTCCTTAGCTGCCCGAAGCGCCGTCTCGTACTTCTAGACCAGTGCGGTGAACTTCCCGCCAGACATGATGTGATGTTGAGCAGCCTCGTCGAACTCGGTGCTAAAGGTAAGCTCCTCGCGCGGAATCCCCTAGCCAGGATGAACTTTAGACATCCAAGTCGCCCCTCCGCAAGCATCCTGGTCCTCCATGAGAGGGTTCTCACCGTTCCACCACGTCTTGAACGCGTGAGGATTATAACCCTCGGGACCATCCTTTGGCATCCCGGTGTCGCCCTTAGCACCAAGGTTTGAGTGAGGAGCGAAACCGCCCGTCTCCGAATGATGAGACGCCGCCTCGTCGTTCTCACCTGGACGCCGAGACGACTCCCCTTCTTCGAAGCCGCCACGATCACGCTGGTCAAAGGAGGGAGTGTCGCCACGAGGGGTGAGAAACTCATTCCCCTGGAAAGGCGAACCACCACGCACCGGAGTCCTCAAATCTTCATCATGATGAGAAGCACTCTCATCGTGATGGGAAGATTCGTCATGATCAGAGAAAGGAGGAGACTCAAGCTCGATCACTTTCTCCGGAACATCGTCAGGAACAGAGGTCGAGGCCAGAGGTCGAGGCTTTCCTCGTCGAAGCCCTGCAGAGAACTTCTACGCTTAGCACTGAAATGCCGAAACCATCTCCTAAGGACTCAGTGATAAATAACCTATCTCGTACGTGACGCAATGGAAGAGCTCCGAAGGGGAGAAGGAGGAGAATCCCTCAGTCTTGGGGACTCAACCCTTTTCTTTTTGGGCGCCGACGACATCGTCAATGGGCATGGCTGCTCTCTTCTTAAGACCCATCGGTTTCTTCTCAGAACGAGATGGTCTCACCGCTATAAGACAAAGCAAAACATTAAGATATCAGAAGACAAAACCAAGCAAAAAAAGAAGAAGGGAAAAAAACAAAATGCTCACTGGATATCGGAGTCGCGGGAATGGCGGACTTGCTTTTCCCCTTCCTCTTATCTTTCCTCTCTTGCTTCTTCTTCTCAAGCGCCGCCACAACCTTAGGCCACAATCGATGGCTAAGCTCCTTCAACAGCCTGAACTTCTCCTTAAACTTGCTATTCGATCTCGCTCGCCTAGACGGTCCTGCGAAGATAACAAACAACATCAGAAAATGCAAACTCATCAAGCATGGATAGCAATTTTAACCAAGAGTGGTTAAAATTTTAACTCATCAAGAAGGAGCCCGGAGATCAGTAATATGCTCGAACAAAAGGCGATCGAATAAAACTCCGGCGGCTCTAGCTAGGGCCTCAGTAAAGACGATGTGACGAACCACGCCGTGGGTCAGTTGACTCGTAGGAATGCCACGATCAGCCGCAAATTGCAAAAACAGAGGAGACAGAAGGAAGTTCATCCCAAATTCGGTGAACATACACTCGTAAATGCACATCCAGCCAGCCGGAACGTCGTAGGGCCTTTCAAGATAGCCTGGGATACGAAACTCCACGGAATCACGGAACTCGGCCTCTGCTATGAGATCTTGGAGAATCTCCTCCGTCATCCACGACCTCCCATCATGGATTAGGCCGGTAGGCAGTGTACGGCTCGGCATCTTGATTACATCCGGGATGCCCTCGAGTCTCGCTTGTCCTGACGACCCTGCTCCTTCGTCCTCGTCAGAGCCGGTTTCGTCACCGGACTCATGCTCTTCTCCTTCCTTCTGTTTCACTCTCTCAGCGTCTTCCCGACGATCGGCTTCGGCGGCGATCCTCGCCGCCTCCTCCATCTCATCCCTTTCAACCACCCTCTCGGCATCGGCAGCAGCCGTCGCTTCATCCACCACCGTCCTCCTGCGACGCTCCACCGCATCCGCCTGGATGGCTCCACCAAGAAGCCTCTCCGGACGAGTGGCGCAATCAAGGCAATCGTCTCATCGTCGTCATCGATGGCGATGCCTTTCCCCTTTCTATTTGTTGGTTTCATTTCAATTGGACGGAGAATCGGAAAAACTCGACGATCGAGACGAAATACTTGACGAATCAAAAACCCTAAAACCCGAATCGACGAATGAGGAGGACGAAATCGGAGCACAACCTAACTAGACCCGAGCAATTCGTAATTCCCTAGTCCTAAATCCCGCAAAATCAATTCGGTGAAACAATCGAAATAAGATTTGAAGTCGGACTAAGGAAGGTAAGTACCTTTGATTCGTCGGGACGGTTGAGTGAGAAAAAGAAAAGAAGCAAAAATGAATAAAGGAAATTCGAACGGTCTCTTAATAGAGATTGCGCGACTTCCAAGGGACACAACTGCCCTTATGGATTTTTTATTCATTTCTTTCCCGCTCAATGGAAAATCACTAATGGGCTTGGGCCTCCGCGCGATTTAATTGATTATCGGACTCAGCCCACGCGATTGCAAACAAGCCCACCTGGGCAGTGACGTGGCAAAATCGCCCAGTCACAGCTAAAAACCGAACTCGTCATGGCACTCGAACCAAGAAAGCATTTTTGGTCACGGCAAAAATCATTCGAAGCAAATTACTCATGAATTAGATGACGTCAACGTACTCTTTTTCTTTTTATGGTTTTTGTCCCAATTGGGTTTTTCCGTACCAAGGTTTTAATGAGGCGGCACGAATCTACATTCAGCATGCACCTAGGCACTAAGATCTGATTGAAGTGATGTATTTTACTAATGATTCTCAAGCTCGTCCTCTATTCATGAAGCTCGCCGAGATCAAACTACATTTGGCCTGCCGAGCTGGCGGGGGGACTTATTGTTAGAGGAGAAATTAGCACATTTCCCTGAGCCCGTCATCATTAGTAAAGTCACAAAGCCCAATCCGATTTTAGGCCTAACTCTTCAAGAAAAAGGCAAGACTTGAAGAGAAAGGCACAATCCATGGAGAAATGTAAATAAATCTTCATGCCGACTTAAAGAATGGAAGGAGATCAAGAACAAAGGGAAGTTTTCCATATCGCAAAAGAGGAAGTTTTCCATCTCGCTCGAAGGAGAATATTCATCGGACGGCCGACTTATCAACACTATATATTGAAGACCCCCCCATGGAGAAAGGGATCCGAAATCATCTAGAATCACTAGACTCATACTAGCTTTTACTCTCCTCTTGTTCATCCCATAATCTCGCTAGGCTTGTTAGCGAGATTACTTCCTTGTAACTTTCTTGATAATCTAAGAGTCGAATTAAGCATTCCAGTTTCCTAAACTCACATCTTTGATAGCCCGTCTTGACGAATGCTATCTTAGATCTAACAATATGTGTCAAAAACAAAAGTTTCCATTTGATTCGATATATATGATTGAACTTCTAGCATCTATTTTTTATATATGCGTAGGCCACAACATTCTAAATCAAAAACATCTACAAACTTGGTCAAAATGAAGAACATATGAAGGATTGTTTTATTATGTTAATTTTTGTTAAACTCTAAAAATGTTTGCGGACTGTTTTTGGAAGAATCTATGTCAATCGTGATTTTATGACTATTGATAGAATGTTTGAGATTTTTATACGAAAACTCTAACTCTAACTCAAATGTGTTCCTAGTTCGATTCCCGGTGGGAGGGATGTTTTACGCCATGTAATAAAGTATTAGCAAAAGCTAGTCCCGGGCTGGAGAGGGATTAAGGCTTAGGCCCAGACCCTTTCTAGTTTAAAAAGAAAAAAAAGAAAAAAAAAATGTAACAGTGAGGTTGTGAACAAAAAGTTTATCTCAAAATACTTAAACCATTTGGAAAACGTCTTCGAAAAAACTACTGTATAACTGATCATCATGAAGAGACTAGGGATTGGACATATCAGTTGAATTTCAGATTAAATATAAATTTTCAAATAGTAAAATGAAGTTACATCGGACGGCGCATGTTAGAAAATTCAGAAGCCACATGATCCATGATGCTCTCCTGAATCATATAATTGAGATATTAATGTATATTGATGCATTTAGTGACTTTGGTATATGACATAAATGCGCTCCACAGATAATTTATATTCGGTGATCAGGTGGTCAAAAAGCGTTCTGTCTGAATTTTGATAATTCTCTGAGAATTGAAGAATCTCCTCTCTCGATTTCTAGTTTCTACAATAAATTAATTAAACTCTGTTTTATCCAGAACTCTTTCATAGGAATATGCATACTATATTGCTATCATGGGATGAAAAGTTGGATTTAAGAAAAATATTTATCAACACGATCAAATCAGACCGTGGTTAGTTTGATTAAAATAACTGAGTTAGTCTAATATGCATTGCTATAGCCAGTTGTTAGTTTTAAAAATCTTTAGCTTAGTTGAACATTCTGTTGGCTAGTCATTCGTACAAACACATTTACAAATTATGGTTCATCTTCATTTTCTACCTTTTCTTTTAAACATTTGTATCATTAGATTTTATTTAAGTTCTGTCAACATGAAAGTTATACTATTACATGTTCATACTTTCACCGGTAATGGAAGGAGGGCGGTCTCCGCTGAAGTGACAAACGTTTTCACTAATGAAATATAAACCATAGTCTATGGATTCATATATTTTCTGAGTTACTTCGGTATCTTTTAGAACCCGGCCGGTACTCTAAGCCATTTTCTTTTGAGATTTGATATATATATATATATATTTCCAAAAGAATTGTTTTTTTCTTGTTTTTTTTTTTTTTTTCGATAGAAATATTGTTTTCAGTTTCAATCGTAGGGGTAAAACTACTGGTCCACAGTCTATGTTTCCATGTGTGTGGATAAGATAGAAAGCAGAAGCAGTCAAATCTTTATTTGGGTCCATTCTCTCTTAGGACACAAGGAAGAACTCAACTTGTTTTTGCTTTTTCTTCAGTTGTTCACACACATAGACAATCGTCGTCCACAACCTTTTTTTGTATATCTAACACCTTCATACTAAAATTTTCGTATTAATTCTCCATCTCTTGTGAGCTTGTTACTTTTAAAATCAAGTTTCCCAAAATGCACAAGAATATAATTTATACATGAGACATTTATCCTAGCTAGAATTATGTCTTTTTTCGCTTCTACATATGATAGTACACATCATACAAGCTAATAACATCATGTCATATAAAACTACCCAAAACAGGAACTACAATTACACTAAATATCAAAAAAGAAAGATATTTTTAAGGTTATAACCCATTAAACATCATCAAATATTCTATAATCCAAGCCCAATCTCTGTCTCATTCTCTCATGAGAAAAATATGTACATGCAAATAAGAGAGACAAAATAGATCTTAAGCTACATATATATTGCAAATGCTCTCTTCTCTCTCTATATATATGGAAGTAGTATAGTAGTGTATATATGTAGTTATAGCTATGATCGATCAAGGCTCTTGCTTGAAGAAAATAGAAGGAAAAATCTCCTTCAAGAGCTCATATTCACCTCCTTGGCGATACTCTTGATGGGAACTAGGGTTTGCATCCACACTACCATTTCCAATCTGTCCATATCCGTAATCCGATAAAGCTGCGGCCGCAGCACCGCCGCTAGTATAAGCTGACGTCCGAAACATATCATGTGTAAAGCTTCTCGGAGCCATGAAGTCGGCGGGGTACATAGCAGCCGCGGCGGAACTTCCTCGGAGATTAGTCGGAATCGGATGGTTGTGTTGACCCTCGTAAGTTGTAATCACAACCGTTGGATCTTGGAACGATCTCTCCACCCGTTTCTTAACGTTGCACCTTTGCGTTGTGCATCTATAGTAGCTCCTATTATAGTTTGCATTTGCAATTATTATTTACAATACATCAATTAATAAAAATAAACATTAATGAATGCAAATGGATGAAGAAAACAAGATTTACCTTGGATAAGGGCTGTTCTTGACGGCCTTTTGGCCGTATTTTCTCCATCTATAACCATCCTCAAGATGATCAACTTCGCTTTTAGTCATAAACGAGACTCGTGGCTCTCTTTGCTTCTTCTCCTCTTTCTTTTTTGTTTTCCCTCTGAAATCATACATTATAAAATTAGCACACACATAATAGATTTATATACATATATTGTTTTTTCACTTTGTAGATTCGATTCCTATATGAGGGAATCATTAACCAATAGATATTCCACATTATTTCATAAAAATCACTAGTAAAGTATGACTTACACTTTTTTGTAACTTTGATCTTCTTCTCCATCTCCAACTAACTCTCGTTTCCTCTGGCTCTTACCGGAATCTTCTCCCGGATGATCAGCCTCACTAGAGGAAGAAGATGCAGAAACCCTAGCTGGAGTCTCACCGATTACATCACTAGAAACATTGCGGTTCGATTCTTGATCGATCGAAGAGTTGAAAACCTCTGAGGAAGAGGGAGAGAGACCAAACTTTTTTTGGAGTATCGATTCGTACGTTCCCGGAGAACTTTGGAGGCAATCGGTGAAGGAGTAAGAAGATGGATCATAAACGTTTTGTGATGAGATGTTTCCATAAGAAGATGGAGTTGAAGTAGGGAGATTCATCATTTCGTACAGAGAGAATGATGAAGGGTATTGGTAGTTAGACATGGTGAAGAACAATGAAGAGAAGAAAAAAAAGTAAAGAAGAAGAGAGAAGAGAGAAGAAAATTTTTAGGTTTGGGGATTAGGTTTTTTTCCTAAGAAGTCTAGATTGGTGTTTGGACTTTAATTGGGTCTTCGTCTCTCTTTCTCGTATTTATGCATTTTGAAACTCGAAAAAGGCAGAGAGAGAAAGAGAGTGATGATTCTGATGAATAATAGTATGCTTTTGGCTAATTCATTTGGAATGAAGCTAACTAAGTAAAACTATAATGGGATATTATTCAATGGTACGTGTGTGAATGCATAGTTATGTTGATATTTTTTTCTGCTAACTTTGTTTTTAACGTCTTCTCAGTATTAAAATGTAGTATTACTTTATGCAATTTTATAAGATCCTCATTCTTTATTATTATTATAATAATAATGGGATTCAGTAATTTTCTTAAGTTTATCGGTATAGTTTATAAATTAATAAATAAATTAAAAATATGAATTTTGTATTATTTTAAAATCAAATGTTGACAAAAATAAATAACTGGAAAGATAACCTAGTTTAAAGTTTATATATATTCGGGTTGCTACAAAAAAAAAAATACAATATTTTAAGAAAATGTATATATTCAACAAATATGATATACATGTGAATATTTATCATTTGTGATAGCATTTTATGCCTTTTGAATGACTTTCTAGTTTTTGGCAATAAGAACTTTGTATAAAGCTAAGTTGACAAAACAAAACAAAAACAGAGCTGCAAAAGTGGCTTCTAGTGACGAAACGTGCTTGTGTACGAATAAAAAGTGTATTATTATCAAACAAAAAAAAGAATTGGATATTTCATTGCAAGTCCTTATATTATACATATAGCTGTTCGAGTCTTTGTATACGAAATTACGAATCTTCGTTAAAATTTTAGCCACATTTGATAAAACACAATATATTGTGGGTTCGTTGAGTGTACTGCCTTTTTAATGGGGCTAAAAGGTAAGACATGAAAAGTTAACCAACAAAAGGACGTGAGAGTACGCGCTACGACCAAGCGAGTGGAGGAAGGCGACGTAATTGAAGGAGTCTTAGTCAGCGAAGACTATGGTTTACCGGAAACCGGAAACAGTCCGTCACCGGTCGCTTAAAATGGGAAGAACGAAGGAAGAGGCAGTCAAAGATTCAAACGAAGCAAAAAAGAGGTTTAAAAAGAGAAAAATACGTTTTGGGAGTATTAGGCAGCCACGTGTAAATAATGGCACCGGCATTTGACCGTCGCCGACACATGACCGGGCACGTGCTAGACTGTCCTCTCTTCTTCTTCCCTTGCTGCTTCACGAACCTTAATAAATTGTTCATACGTGAATTTAAAATCCCAAGTCAAGAGGCAACAATTATATAGACCCTACATTGTTTGGGTATCAAATATAGCTAGTATATGAAATTATCAATCTCTTGAATTTTTTTATTGTTATAATTTGACATCACATATTCCCAATTATGCTATAACATTCAAGAAATTAGTTACGTATATGTGGGCTTTGAATCACGTAGCTATATGGTGGAGTGGATCGTTATGCTGACGGCTAAATGAGATCATCATTACGCTACCACAATTTCTTTTCACATTAGGACTTTCTTTTTTTTTGATAAAGCACATTAGGACTTTCTTATGGCAAGTAAAGGAGCATTTAAATTTATAAAGTATGTGATAAAGATGGTCAAAACCGATATGATAAGGCTTTGATATAGTAAAGATATATAATAATGGTACATTTTCATTGCGATAATTGTGGGGGGGGGGGGGAATTTGTTATGAACCTTGTGCTATAAATAGTTTCTTTGCTTTGTTTCTTACATAGAAATTGATAGAAACATGATATAGGGAAAAAATGAGACATATAATGCCTAACCGACATGACAAATGAGAAGGGGACATACATCAACTTTAGTATGGTCAAAGTAAATGGTTTACTAATCTCAAAAGCATGACAAAGATAAATACAAATGATCCTCTATGAATTAGTACTAAAATTTTGAAAATTTCATGGTTTAGTGGTTTCGCCTACAATCCATTCATTTGATCATTCTCTTCACGTTCCTAGATAAATCCTTTATTTTTTTAATTACAGTAGATTGCGTTTGATAGATAATCTCTGTAGTCTATACAAATACAATAAGTAGAATGTTATGGATGGCCCGACATTAAATATACATATAGTCATAACGATATCCTCCTCAACGAGTATAATTTGTTTTGAGCTAAGGACTATGGTTGGGTGTTTATGTTTTTTTTAATCAATGAAAAAAGTTGAATCATCATTCCCATTTTTGTAGCTCTTTTTTGGTCAAAACGAAGTACGATGAAAAACGTTTTCGAGAAAAGCAATACCGATTCTTCAAAAGAGCAAATAGTTTTGGATGAACCAAAAGAGAGATTAACTGTTCTCATTTGACCAAAAACAACAAAATTTTATTATTCCATGATTAAAAAAAAACTGACACAATTATCGAATATCGCTAGTAAAATAATTTGATTTTCTAACATAAATGGATTTTCAATCTTCTATTGCATGTAATGGTGGTATCTGTTTCTCGTACCTGTCCACATAAATGTATTCTAAGTAGATATTAGATGTATATAAAAATACATGTTTATAGCAAATATGAGCGCCGTAACTGGTGCCTAATCGTATGCGCTGTCATATCCATGAAGCTTCATTTGAATATAGCCCCACATTTGATAATTTAAGTTCTTAACTACTTGGTAAATGTTATTTTTTATTTTGGTTCGTATCACCATAAGTTAGACCGTGGACCTCTCTGCATGTGTATCTTGTAAAAGAGAGAAAAAAACATTAGCTATATTATATATGTACACATAAATACACACCCTTTTATAACTGTATCTGTCTGCAGTTGAAATGTCTGACCTAGTTTGGGGATATGTGCCTAACTTAAAAAGATATAACACACAAAAAGAAATATTACACAAATACTAATATATATACTACTACTATAGTAAGTATTTAAATATTATCCAAAATATAAAAATAAAAGAGAATGAAAATGTTGACTATTTAGAACCTTTTAAAACGAATAATTGGGGCAGGTTTGTTGTTAGGTGTGTGACGATATTATTATTTTGATAGTACATAATATATAAACATTAATGAATACAAAGGAATCTCTTGTATTTTCTGTTCTTTCACACACATCCCTTTCTGAAATTTGAGTTGATTAAAATTTTAAAAATTTAGGCTCCGAACGATGATCAAGGAAATGATGGGAATTAGTGATTACCCCTTCATTTGACAAAAAAATACAACATTCACAAGAAAAAATTATTACCTATGATTTCCTCTCATTCATTCTCTAATAGGAAATTAGAGTAAGTACATTGTTTGAGTGGAGTTATCAAGAATAGGAAAAAACAGATTTTCATTTTTTTATATTAAGACGATTTCTTGAGTTTGAGTCTCTTAACATTTTGGCTACCATCCGAGTTAAAATTTATGTTTATTTGGAATATAACGAACTTTAATCAAGCTGATAATGACAGTAAGACTCTTCTGAAACTGTTAAAGAAGAAAACTCATTCGTATATACACATTCAGGAACAATTTCGATTAGAAAAGTTTTAGCGATTTTATTCCATACCGAACCAAGAAAAGTTCGATCAGACCTTTAAGCATCCAAATTTATATACATTTAACCATACAATATCCTAACTATAACTAGTCAACTATCATATCTGCAAAAAAAATATTACAGGGGTCACTAAAAACTATAAATTAGATGAGAAACACATCAAAGCAAACCGATGACATAACCGTTTGGCAGGACATCAAACCGGTTAAGAAAAACCCAGAACTCCTCCTCATTTTGGTGGTGAGAGGAGAGTTTTAACTTTTGGTGATATGCATCCTGCTTAACTAATTATGCAAGACAAAGACCAAAGACAACAAAGATCAGTCCAAACCCGGTTTAAGCAAATCAGAGACTGGACTCCTCATAACTATCATTAGCATCATCAGCACCGTTGATCAGGTTGTGTAAACTGTATACTAAGCTAAAAAAAATCGTTGCAGAGGATCAATCGCCACTGCCACTATCCAAGAGATCTACAAGAGTAATCTTTCCATTGCTGCATCTGTCGAGTTTGTCAAACTGTTTCGAGATTGGATTTATGTCCTTATCGGTTATCTTCCCCATCTCCTTCAATTTGTAAATCACATACTCCGCTTTACTGCAAAACACACACACACACAAAGAAAAAAACAGAGGATGTCATTAATCCAAAAATGCGACTAAGCCTCCATTTTGCAATCATTCAAACTTGGCATCTCATATTCACATATCTTCAACTTAGCCAATGTTCTTGCACCAAAAAAGATTTAAGAAAAGAAGTGCAAGAAGATGCAATAACTCGTAAATCTAACACATTCAAGAATCCAATAAGCTCAATGAGCTAGCAAGTAAGACAAAGCTTTTGAAATGACTCCAAAGAAACGCATAATGTCACTAATGCATACTTCAACACAACAGAGGATATCTCAGATTGTAGCTACCAAGTCTTAAATCCAAAAATGCCACTAAGCCTCCCTTTTGCAACCATTCAAACTAGTCATCTCATATTCACATATCTTCAACTTAGCCTAAGAACATAAAAAGTACGTTCTTGCACCAAAAAAGATTCAAGAAAAGAAGTGCAAGAAGATGCATTAACTCATAAATTTAACACCTTTCACGTATGTAAGACAAAGCTTTTGAATTACCTCACACAGCCATTGTTATCGATATCTGCAGCAAAGAACTGAGAGACAGACATGGTCTCACACAGCACCTTCTTCGCTCGCTCCCTATTCCTCTTATCAACTCTCGCCTCAGCCAAGTACAGGAACGCCCGAGCCACGGCTAACGTAGACACAAGCAACCAAATCGCAGCGAAAAGCCTCCCAGGCAACGTCTTAAACGCCCGATCACCATACCCAACGGTCGTAACCGACATAACCGAGAGGTAAAACGAGTCAAGCCAGTCAATCTTCTCAATGAAATGCATAATCCCAACACCAACCGCAATACACAAAACCACAACACCCAACGCCAGAGCCACTTTCAACCTAATCCTCATCCTCCCTTTCTTCACATCGATTATATACGACCTCCTCTTATCAGGCTCGTCTCTCCGCTTAGCGGAGTCCAACATGTAGCTCTCCTGGAGATCAAGAACGTAAGAGACCATCCCACTAAGCAAGATGTCGATGAACCCGAACCCAACGAGCACGAACATGATCGAGAAGAGCTTCGTCACCGCGCTGTTGGGAGTGATGTCTCCGTAACCAATCGTGCACATTGTGACGATGCAGAAGTATAATCCGTCGACGACGGGATGGGTTTGATTCACTACGTAGTGGTCACGATTCAGCCAGTAGATAAGCACGCCTAAGGAGAGGTAGACTAAGAGAAGCGCGAAAGCTTGTTTTACGACGGAGCGCGACGAGTCGAGATCTTTCTGGTGGCTAATTGGGTGGTGGAGATCGTTGATTACGGCCATTGCTGGTGCGGTTTTGGATCGGTGGAGTGCGTGGCCGTGGTACTGGTTCGGATTTTGGTCGGATAGCCATGGCTCTGGTTGTGGCGGGAGGAGAGGATCTAGGGTTGAGGAATCGGAGAAGGTTTCGGCGGCGGCGGCGGAAGAAGACGGTGAGTGTCTCTGAGCGAGGGAATCGATGTATTGAGACGAATTTTGCGGCGAGCGTGAGAAAGGTCCGAAGATTAAACGGTCTTTGAACTCCGACGGGGTCATGGGCATCGGAATCGCGACCTCGCCGTCTTCCGGTAAGGGGAAGAGAATCGGAGGCGGTTTTTTCATTCTGGGGCTAGCTATGTATTGAAGTAATGGGTCCCTATTGTTGTTGTTATTGCCGCCACTTCCGTCGTTAGCCATATGGGGTTTTTTCTCGCCGGAAAAACAGTAAAACCGGTGGATTGAGCTAACGAATTTATCGGAAAATCGGCGATTTCGAGGGCTTGAAAGGTAAGTGGTGGGACGTAAAGAGTGGGAAAACCGAAAAAAAAAAACTTTATCCCAAGGTCCGAAGTAGGAAGCAGAAATGGCGTTTCCTCTGTTTCTTGTGGCTAATAACAATTTAGAGAGAAATCAATCAAATGTTTATATTTTATAACATACTGTATAACATATTCTGATATTCATTAATCTTTATTCACTAGCCATTACATTAAATATGATTTGATTTGATGCTGTTAGCATATAAAAAGGAAACTTTTACACATGGACATTATATTACAAGAGTAAAATATGGTATTATTGCAAAATATAAAGGATCTTCTTAAGTTCATATATTCAGGATTTTTTTTTTGGTATGGTCACTAGATGCACAAAATACACATGCAGACTACCATTTGAATTGCTTTTCTTTTGTAACTATTCAAAAGACTTGGTCGCGTTAGTGTTGTATAATACAAGTTGACTACAAAAGAAAGGTTATAACTCATAAGTTCTATTGATATGTATGACCATATATTTCATCAATCGAGTCACCTTTGAAACTGCTAACTATATACCAAATTAAAGGTGGTTTCATATCATCTTTGTGTTTATTGTTTTTTTGAACATTTTGTTTTCTATGTTTATTGTTGATTCTGTAATTTTTCTTATTATACAATCTGAATTTCAACGTCACTAGTGTATTTTGAAAATAATTAGATTTGTAAGGGGTCGACCCCTTTGTTGGACAAAACAGCACGGCGTCTCTTTCTTATTAAACACAAAGATGACATGATTCTTGGAGCTGACTAAGCTCATAAAATGGCAAGATGTGTCGTTTTCTTAACAAATCTCACATGACATGGTTCTACCGATTAGATGAGTACAGGTCTCTATTAACTATAGAATTAAATATGTGTACGAGACTAGTACCAAACATGAACACTGAACACATGACATGATTAGCTGTCTATTTAGTTCACTTTAAAACCCTTTTATTTGTTTTGGTCACGTACCTAACTAAAACTGAAGTTCATATTATTGATGCACAACCTTTTTTTATAGCAACTTATAGCATAATCAATATTCTTTCTGTTTTTCATTATAAAAAGTTTTAATTTTTTTTGTTTCAGTTTATAAAATGTTTTCAACTTTCAATGAAAACGTAATTGTATTTTTTACGTTTTTGACTCTTTATATTATTAAGATTGTTTGCTTCGTGATTGGGTTGTTTTAAAATTATAATAAAAATATGTTTTAGTTTTAATAATACAAAATGAAATTAGTTCTTAGTTTTTATAAAAACACCTTGAACTTCTTATATGATGAAACAAAAAAATATTAATTTGATATCAAAGTAGTTTGTTTAGCAATTTTTAGTTTTCATCTACATTTTTTGTTTCCAAAAATTTATATATAACAAATGTCGACCATGACTAGTCGAAAATAATGATATACAACGTAAAGATTAGTCTACTAAAAAATGTCAAGAATGAAGAGTTTAAAGAGTAAAATGGTTTTATAAAAAATAAGTAAAATGGTAGAAAAAAAAACATAGTTTTTGGTAATCCATGAAAGTTAACAAGTAAACAAACCAACCATTAAAAATCTCTCACAAAACACCTTATTAGATCCACAAGCAGAGAAACACACAGTCACACACATCACCACTTTCACATCTCAAAATCGTCCTGCCCTTTAAGAATGAGAGATGGAAACTAAAGGGAAAGAGAAAAGGCATGGCAAAAAGAGATGGATTTGATTGATTGCTTGTTAAGATCAGTGGCTGTTGGGCTCTAACTGTTGTTGAGACTGCTTAGACGCGTCTCCAACGTCCTGTTGTTCTTGGTGTTCATGATGCAGATGGTCTAGTGACACTGCAGCCTGAAAATGGTAAGGACTGACGTATCCATATCCTCCAAAAGGTTGAGACGGTTGTTGTTGCTGCTGTATTTGCTGGGCTTGTTTCAGAAACCAGGAGGCTGCTGATTAAAGCTGTAATATCCGCTTCCTGAAAACACATGCGAGTTAGGTTGTTGTCCTTGATGCCACGCTGCTGAGTTTTCGTTCTGCGGATTAAAATAAAAGAAACAAACCCACAAGTTTTAAGAGTTGTGAAACAAAGATGGACACAAATAACCAAACCAAAGATATATATCATAAACCGAACTAAAAAAAAAATCCTCTAGAACTATCAAATGCTTACATCAACAATCAAAATTTGAGGAAAATTGTTTTGGTTTACCTGCTGTCGAAGTGATAATGCCAAGTGATTGTTAACATCTTCATAGAACGTTTCAGAATTAGTGAGATTCACAGGGAAGTTGTTGCTTGAGGAAGCAGGCATGTAAGGATTATAACTCTGTGGCATGAATGGATAGCTTATGAGATTGCCATAATGCCCTAAAGGAATCTCAGGCTGATGAGAATATGAACTTAAGGCAAAGTGTTGAGCAAGAGCTGTTGCCTGTTGATGAGAAATCTCTGCTGCACTTAGTGCCTGCAAAAAATATTATATTAACAAGAGATCTCTGAATATTTTTGTAGGGAAAACAAAAATGGAATTTACTTACTTCGGCCATGGTTATTGCTGGAAAGCTAAGTGAAGAGGGAGTGGTAGTGTTGTATCTTTCTGGGAAAGGCGAGTAGTGAGGATTCAACTGTTGGCTGTTTTCAAATATGTAGTCTGCAGAAGATGGAAACCTGTACTGTTGATGATCTTCTTGAGGAGGTTCATGTTGCACCGCTTCTGTCTCAGAATCGTTTTGATAGATACTTTGACCATCAGTAAGAGAAGCAGCATATTTCCTGAGTTGTTCTTCTTCCTCTCCATAGTAGTCAGTGCCATGCTGTTCATCAACAGGTTTTTGCGTTTCCTCCAAGTTATAATTCAATCCACTAGATTGGCCATATCCTTCTCGGGAGCCAAAACTACCAAACTTCAGGTGTGAGCATTCCAAGGTATAGGCTTGTAGGTGACTGGGGATTATCACTTCAGGTTTGTCTCCTTCATCCTCTATAGCTAGTTGCTGAAAACCGGTGGCAACAGATGCATACACATCTTCACCTGAAAAATAGTGGAAAAACCAAAGAAAATTAAAAAAAAAAAAACATTCACAAAAACGAAGAAAGAGCGGGAAAAAAACTCAAACAAGAATTAAACTCTCACCTCCATTCTCCTTAAAGGCATGTTCCTCTTCTTTGTTGTTTTCATCATCCAAATGAGCATCATCCAGATGTTGAGACTCACTCAATTGGTCGGTAGGGATTTCAGATTCAGCAACATCTTGCTTCTCAATAGACGGCCATTCATCCTTCAAAGGAGATGCACTACAAGTCTTTGGAGTCTCTGATGAACGAGGCACGTCCACATTCTTCTGGTGAAGAGGCCTACCCATTTTCACAACATCAGCCATAGTTCTCTTCCCCATGTTGGCATTATGGACATGAGATGGCAGTGAGGATGAAGTAATTTCATCACTCGCTGTTTTCTTAACTTCAGTGTTTGTAGGATGCGGATCACTGCAAAGCAAAAGGAGATACACTAAACTTACACAGAATAACGATGAATTAACAAGATGCAAATATCAAAAAGGACCACATGAATAGAAGAAACCTGTTCGATGGAGGTTGGCGCTCGAGGACACCGGGTGCTGAAGAAAAGCCACCTCGTGTAGCTTGAACACTTCCCGTCTCTGAGTCAATATACACAAACAACAAGTTTAAACATTTTTAAAAAATTACCTTATCACAACCAACAAAAAAAAAAGCAGAAACTCTTTAGCAATGAAATTCATGCAGCTTATTACCATTTGATCTATTTCTGCGAGCCTCTTTCTTCTTGTCTCGTTTGCTCTTCACCACGTGAAAAGTATCTGAAATTTTTTTGAACAAAGCAGCATTATAGGAAATTATTGAACTTAAAGGCTTACGGGATGTTTTGAACTTGGTATTTTAAGTGATTCAAGATTTCAAGGTGATTTATATTAAAATTATTGAATTTGAGATTTTAAAAAGTACTTTCAAATCCAGTGGAAATATTTTAAAGGATGAGTTTTAAGTGATTTCAAGTGATTAAATGAAATCCTCCCAAATGATTAATTCAATAAGCCCCCTTAGAGTTATTTGGTGGTAATTCTTTGTTAAAAACATAATAATAATCTTATATATAATTAGGGAGTTGCTCTCTCCTCTTAGAGTGTCCACATCAGCAAAAAATACAAATTAATTAAATCAAAATTAATGATTCAATTAATACATACACTTTCATAATATCATTGAATGATTTATTATTCAACCAAAAATATAAAAATGTATTAAAAAAGAAATGATTAATAAAAATATAAAAGACAAAAATAAATAAAAATTGGTTGAACTTAATATTTAAAAGATTAAAAGTTAATTTTTAACAGTAGATGCAAGAGATTTGTTTTTAAAAGAAAAAAATGTACTGAAAATTTAAAATGTCTAAAATTCATAATAATATATATTATGTAAAAAGATAGTGTATGTAATAAAATTTCATGGAAAATGTTTAACTGTTGAAAGCTAACAGTTAAATTTAAGTAATAAAAATAAGTTATATATAAAACTAAATTATTGATTTTGATGTTAAAAAAAACTAAAGTATTGACTATTTCTAACATTTAAAAAAAAATCACTCAATTTTTTTTGTTTGTATAAATATTTAATAAATAAACATCAATATCATATATACAGAACAACACATAAAGGAAAAACATTAAGAGCACAGTTTGTAAAGTATATAAATAATGATGAACAACCAAAAATATATGCAAACAATCACGCACTTGCGCGGGTGTAAAATTTCTAGTCTCTTTAACTAAAAACATAATAATCCAAATCTCATAGTTTTAGGCTGGATTCTAAAGTATTTTAATTAAAATCATAAGGATTTCTCCAATTCACCCATAATCACCTAAAAACTCACTAACAATCAAATTTCCTAAAATCACTTGAAAACTTAAGTTCAATACACCTAAGAGAATCTCATGAATAGTCTTCTAAAGCTTTTAATTTTATATTGGAGTTTTTTAGGATATTCTTTTCAAGCAAACCCGAAGCTAAACCCCTTCCCCCAAAAATAAATTAGAGAAAAAATATGAAAGTATGAAAAAATAAGCGAAACCTTGGAAAAGAAGACGATTAACAGTTTCCCCAAGATCCATATCGCACTCCATAAGCATAGCGTAAATCTCGAAATTAGAACAATATACGATTTCCTTCAAACTCTCAACAAGCTTCCTCGAAGAGGCTGGAACATCGGCATTCACGTTACTAACGCTGCTTCGATCGCCCATGTTTCTCACTTTCTTTTGGGATTACAGGGAAAAAAGGAATAATCAAATCTGAAGAAATTGTATACGGCTCGCGATTCCTTTTTGAGCTCGAGATTCTAATAAATCAAAAAGGATTCTTGATGTCTCTTTCTCGCTCTGGGCTTCCTTTGAGTAACAGAGGAAATTAAAATGTTCCGTTTGTCTACTTATGTTCTTTGGGTTTGTGGCTAGACGTTGGAAAAAAGAAAAAAAATTGAAATTTTGGAAACTATGGCAAAAGAAATGATAATTTGGAAATAAATTAACAAAATTGTTTTGGTAGATTTATTACCTTTTTAGATATTTTAAATTATTTTTTAGTATCCTCTATACATTAAATGAGGAACATTGAAAACCATTTTTGCTGATGTCACTACCAAACATTTTCTCAAGTTTTCTATTTTTTGATTATTTAATTTTCTTATATTCATTGACAAACATAATTATTTCCATTATTACCTATTTTAATTACTCTAATTCATGTGACCAAACATATTTATTTATTTCTAAACTTACCAAAACTAATTATTTCAAAAATCTAATGTTAAATCTTACTATTAAATTCGTTTTTATTTTTACTTTAAGAATCAGTAAACATGTAAAATATTTAATTACATTTTACAGTCTCCATATCAAATCAAAGACAATATATTACAAATTTATATGATACTGTATATGGTTTATTTGTTAATGAACTAAAAAATAAACCGTTAATTTGAAACTATTTAATAGATGAAACACATTTTAATTTAAATTAATTTCGGATTCATATATTAATTCTTGATATGTTGATTTTCTTTTTTAACTTAAACTATAAATTATAGTTTAAAATTGTATCACGGGTGAACCACATTACTTATAAAACAATAGCAGAATATACACAAGTAAAATTCAAGGGCTTTTTTTTTTTTGGCAGCAGCCTCTCTACCTAGAAAGGCTCAGAAATCCAAACCGGTAGTGAAGAATTTATCTAGAAGGCGATTTTGAGCATTCTGTGCTAGCTTGTCTGCCTTCTTGTTTTTGGTCCGTGGAATGTGAGCAATGGAAAATGACGTGAACAGGTTCTTGCATTTTGTGACTTCCTCCAACACGATTGAGAAAGCATGCCACTCTTCAGGTGTAGACACCATGTTCACCAAATCCGAACAGCCTGTCTCGAATCTCATGACTCGTTTTGTTTGTACCAACATGCTCTGCATAACCCATACGAGTGCCTCTAGTTTTATTTGTAAAGGTGTAAGACCCGTCCTTAAATTACTTGCCTCTCATTAACCGTTCACCGGTATGTTTTTTGTAATAGTACCATCCTAATTTTGCCCGGTTGACATTCTCTTTCTGTGACCCATCATCTTTACATATTTCAGCCCATTCTGTCATTTGGTGGGGATTCCGTGTGCTAAACCGCACCTCCGCCAAAACCTCTTGGACTACTTCTGTTTCTGCTGGGATAATAATGTCTCGGGGATCCTGATCTACATTCGAAAATAATTTGTCATTCATAGATTTCCAAATATACCACATCAACCATGAAAACATTAACATTTTATCATCCTTTGGCAAATGTCAAAATAAATGAATTACATTAGTAAATAATGTAGCACCCGGAAATCGATGGGGTGGTGTCGGTTTCCGGTGGACATTCAAATATGGTGCGGTTAATGGATTCGTCTGCCATACCACATCTCGTGCAGAGAGAGAGAGTCTACTGAAATCCCTCGACTGTGCAAACGGTTATTAAATATTAACCGAGATACACCTAGTTATAGTTTGCCAAATAAAATGATTAATCTTTATAACGTCCGACCGCCCCTCCCGGTGAGTCACCCATGCCCTCACTCTGGGCCCACAGGCCCCTCTCGGCCCATGGGCCTCACCCCTCTCCGACGGCCGGTCCGTTATTTTTGAGAGGCTCTAATGACTGGTTTACTATCCCTGCAATCAACACCTGACCTTTCCCCGTGTTTTGGCCTCACTCACACGGTTTTGGAAACCACTTCCCGGAAGGTCACCCATCCTTCCACTACTCCAGCCCAAGCACGCTTAACTCTGGAGTTACTTATAGACCTTTGACCGAAAAGGTAAGTGCACTTTGTTGACATATGTAGCCAAATCAATTCTCTTAAGCCTCTCCTCATTTATCACAAACCGGGATGTTACAATCTTTGATGGGTATTGAACTTTCCATGCATACACTTGGAGTCTCTGAACATCAGGACCAAACCTTGGTAAAGTTACCCCCGACTCTGGGAACTTATGTGCCTTTTGATATCCCGACTTGATCGTGTATCTTCCAGTTTTCGTAAAGTGCCATTCTAGTAAATCCTGTTTTTGGAGGTTCGTAGTTGTAGTCCTATGAATAAGGGTCACATCCGTACTAGTGGAAGATTCCACGTTGAAGTTACAGGATCAATTAATTCGTACACCCAGAGGTAAGGATAATAATTGAATCCAAAGTATGAAGCTGACCTTGGGCAAGAATATGGAATCCATGGGTATTCCAAATATAGATAGAATGAGCCGATCCAACTATTTTAATGAGCCCTTTGTTAATCAAAGGTCGAGCCGAAACTATACTCCTCCATCAATATGACGAGGAGTATGAACGAATAGGATCCAAAGGACTGCCGTTCCGATAGTACCGTCATTTGAACACTTTTGCAAAGAGGGATTGTGGTGTATCAATTAAACGCCACATTTGTTTTGCCAGTAATGCCGAATTGAAATCCTGTATGCCACGAAAACCTAGTCCCCCATCCGTCTTATGTCGACATAGTTTTTTCCACGCTAACCAGTGTTTTCCCGTTATTACCCATTATTACTCCACCAGAAATTTGTGACCGCACTAGTTAATTTATTTGTCACTCGACTCACTCCTTTAGGCAACCGAAAACATGACATTACATATGTTGGGAGTGCCGAAACCACATATTTAATGCGAACCTCCTTACCACTTATGGATAACAGTTTTGAGGTTCATCCATTTATTCGTTAATTTTGGAGGTCCACAAGAAATTTGAAATTTGTTGTCTTTGCTCCCCCAGACTCTCTGGTATTCTGAAGTATTTCACGAAAACCTAGTCCCCCATCCGTCTTATGTCGACATAGTTTTTTCCACACTAATCAGTGCATTCCCCGTTACTACCGATTATTACTCCACCAGAAATTTGCGACCGCAGTAGTTAATTTATTTGTCACTCCTTTAGGCAACTGAAAACATGACATTACATATGCTGGGAGTGCCGAAACCACATATTTAATGAGAATCTCCTTACCACTTCTGGATAACAGTTTTGAGGTCCATCCATTTATTCGTTGATTTTGGAGGTCCACAAGAAAGTTGAAATTTGTTGTCTTTGCTCCCCCAGACTCTCTGGTATTCTGAAGTATTTTCCATTCCTCCTATATTCTTGATACCGAGAATTTAATGGATTTCAGCCTGTAAACCCGCCTCCACCTTGTGGCCAAATTGTATAGACGATTTATCAAAATTTATTTGTTGACCCGATGCTCTTACTTATTGCTTGAGTAAATCCAATAGGACCTCGCTTTCCTCCTTTGTAGCTTTACAGAAAAATAGACTATCATCCGCAAAAAATAAATGAGATACCGCTGGACACGCACGAGCCACCTTTAAGCCTCTAATCTGCTTCATCTCTTCTGCTTTTTGTAGATTTTGGATGAAAATTTCCATGCATAATATAAATAGATAAGGAGATAATGGTCCCCTTTTATGAGTTCTCTATCTGGTGTTATACTTCCTTTTTGGGTGAACATTTATGAGTATCCTATATTTAACAAATTTAGTGCACCACATAATCAAGGTGATCCACCTATTTGCAAATCTCATCTTCCATAATAGATGTTCGATAAAGTCCCATTCCAACTGATTATACGCCTTACTCATATCCATCTTAACCGCCATATACTTGTAAAAACAAGTATGTGGAAATAAATTTTAGGTTCTCCATTATATAATCAAACTAGATTTTTTTTTAATTATATCCATATTAAGTTAATTTTAGTTCCTTATCATTTCATCCAACTTATAATACGGGCATAATTCTAGTATTTCATTTAATATATCGTTTACAAATATGGATATGCGCCCAATCGAGAAAGTTAGGTTATAATCTAAACTCGGATATCATATTGGTAATAGATTTAACTTACTCCCAAAGTTAATTGAGGAATGGCTCATACTATATAATGTCTATAAGTTTTCCAAACTTTCGATATGGGACTAATCAAACACTTAACACTTGTTATCTGAGATTTGATAAAAAAGCGTTCAAAAATAATTAGACTTGAATTTTAGATTCGTGAATAATTACCCTTTTGTATACACTGTTATGGAGGGAAAGAAGAAGGGGAAAATAGCGAGATGCCGACTAAATAGAACATTAGCAACAGAAGAATGGCATGATATGTTCCATGTTTCCCATGTTGAGTATTTACTGATGATTGGCTCTGATCATGGCTAATATTGGCTACTCTGAACTAAAAAATAACAAAGAAACGAAAACAATTTCGTTTTCATAAACAGTGGTTGGAGGGACTACTTGAGTCTATTGATCAGGGGTGGAATAACATTTGGGGTGATGCATCACCAAATTTGGTTGACATGATTTATAACTGCCGCCATGAGATCTCTGTTTGGAGGAAGAAAAATCAACTTTATGGAAAGCAAAAGATAACAAAATTACAATGGGCGTTAGAAGAGGTACAAAATGATGATAAAGTACCTAAGAGAAACTTATCAACATAACAAACAAACTAAAGGAAGCATGTAGAGATGAGAAGGAATATTGGAAACAGAAAAATCGGAATCTGTGGTCAACGGATGGGAACTTAAATACTAAGTTTTTCCATGCCTCGACGAAATAACGAAAGGCAGTTAATAGGATAGTCGATCTTCATAATGACGCCAATGTATTGGTATCCAGAGAAAAGGAGGTGGAAAAGGTAGCAGTTAGCTATTTCAATAAATTCTTTACATCAACTTTACTAGTGGACTCTACGGGCATGCTTGAACATATGTCAGAGCGGAAATGAACTTTTGACTCGATATGCGACAGAAACAAAGGTGCGCGAAGCATTATTCATTATGCATCCAGAGAAAGCAACGGGACCGGATGGCATGACTGCCTTATTTTGTCAACGCTCATGACATATTGTAACGAGGATATTCTCACAATGGTCAACAATTTTCTCATATCTTCGATGAAAGATTGAATATAATTAATATTTGCCTAATTCTAAAGACGGGAAGACTGAGCAGGATGACAGAGCTAAGAACAATCAGCCTTTATAATGTGGGATATAAGATTATTTCAAAAGTCCTTTGTGAGAAGCTCAAAGTGCTTTTACCAAAGTTAATTTTGGAAACTCAGTCTACTTTTGTATCTGGCCGGCTAATTTCTGATAATATACTGATAGCTCAGAAGATGTTTCATGGCCTATGGAAAAATAAATCATGTAAAGGAAAGTTTATTGCAGTAAAAGACATATATGACTAAGGCATATGGTCATGGTGAATGGAACTTTATCAAAGAATTAATGTGGAAAATTGGTTTTATAGAGCAATAGATCTCATTGATGATGGGGTGCATTACATCCGTTAAGTACAAGGTGTTACTTAATGGACAATCAAAATGAAAAATAATTACTTATAGAGGTTTACGACAAGGGGTCAAGATGACCCGTTATTCTCATACCTTTTTATTTTATGCACATTTTATATATAATTTGGGATTGTTATCTCCATTTATGCTTTCCACATCAGCCTAATTTTATGGGGATTGTAGATCTCACATTTAATTAATAACTATGAAATAAAATAGAAGAAAAATGAAAATTAAAATTAAACTAATTATTCAATTAATTTACACACTTTTCATTATTTTATTTCCCTAAGATAAAATATATTATTTACTAAAAAGCCTTAAATATAATTCATAAAATAAAATAATAAGAAAACCAACTAAGATAATTAATAGATATTAAAAATAATAATATATATTAGATGATTTATAAAATTTAAGAAACATTTTTCACATAACTCGAAAATTCAAAATATATAAAGATAACTATAAATAAGAAAACTAATACATTGTTTAAAATAACAGATAAAACAACATATATGTTCTAAGAGTTACAAACTAATAAGGATATAAAAAACTATAACTATAAGTTTGTTTGTAATTGTATATAAACAATAGAAAATGTGTATAATAGAAATAAAAAGATTCATTTTTCAATGAAAAATACATATAACAAGTTTAGAATGTTAAGAAGTTATAAAAACATATTTTTATGTTAAAAATAGTATTACAAAGTTAAGTCATTATTTTTTAACTCTAAGTTATTGATGCATAGAGATGAGAAATAAAGTATATAGTTTTGAAGTAGGTTGAAAATGAATATATTACAATATATTAAGTGTGAACAAAGAGACGTTGAAAGTATAGAGACATAATATGGAAAGTCCAAAATGTTGGAGAGACAATTAATGATATTGTCAAAAATGCATGAGAAACGACAAAGAACACAATTTAAAAAGTGGTTGAGACAATGGTTAAGTGTGGTTAAGAGGCGGATATAGCTCAGGATTTTGTTAATAAGAACTTTGACGAATATCTTATATATAATAGGAGAGTGCTCTTTCCTCTAAGGTTATCCACATCAGCAAAAAGTTCATTAAATTATATTTAAGAAAATTTAATACATGACTATTCAAAGAACTACATAAAATAAATTAAGAAAAAATACACAAGAACTAATTAAGAAATATAAAGTATGTAATAACTGATATCAAAATTTAACAGAAATTGTAGTATCAATTAGAGAAAGAAAAATGAAATGTTTTTTTAAATAATATACAGTTACCTTATTAATCAAGTTTTCTCCTCTAAGGCTATCCGCATCAGCAAAAAGTTCATTAAATTATATTTAAGAAAATTTAATACATGACTATTCATATTTCTTTACATTTAATCCAAAGAAGTACATAAAATAAATTAAGAAAAAATACACAAGAATTAATTAAGAAATATAAAGTATGTAATAATTGATATCAAAATTTAACAGAAATTGTAGTATTAATTAGAGAAAGAAAAATGATATGTTTTTTTAAATAATATATAGTTACCTTATTAATCAAATTTTATATAGAGGATTTATTTTTTAGAGGATCAAAAATAATAAAATATAGATATTGATCAAAGATATATGGAAAACGACAAAAATACACCTCAAAAGGTGATAGAGCCGGTGGTGGTTGAGTGTGGCTAAGAGGCAGACATAGACCGGGATGATGTTAATAAGAACTTTGTCGAGAAGTTCTAAATTCACTAAACAACCATTTCTGATATTAGAAAAATAATAACTATTCACGTACATACTAACAAATCATAGAAAGAGTTGTCGGATCTTAAGAAGAATTATAACTAAAATATTTAAAATAAACATAGCGGCAATATCTATTACAAAACTTCAGTAATATAAAAAAACAAAGAAACAAAATATCAATATATTTTTAAATATATATAAACAATGATTAACGGAAAACAAAACCCCGCGCTTGCGCGGGGGTATAATTCCTAGTTTAGAAAATTATAAAGTCAATGATAATTAGAGGAAGCTCTAAGTTCACTAAACAACCATTTTTTGGTATAATAAAGATAATAAAAATTCATAATACTAACAAATCGTAGAAATAGTTGTCGAATTTTATTTAAAACATTTAAAATAAACGTAATGCATCATCTATTACAAAACTTCAGTATTATAAAGAAGAACAAAGGAAAAAATAATAAAAAACATATTTCTAAAAATATATAAATGATCAGTAACCGAAAAAATAACCCCGCGCTTGCGCAGGGTATAATCACCAGTAAATTTTAATAGCAAACCTGAAAAAGGCGGAAGAAATGAAAAAGACTACAGGTCATCTCCAATGTATTGCCCCATATTTGACTCCAAAATGAAGAAATCTCAAAATAGTGTTGGGTTTTTCTCCAATGTATTGCCTCATTTTTTACTTCAAAGAGAATATTCTAAGTATATTATTTTAAAAAAACTTTTGATTAATTACTAAATTTACATTATATATATATTATAAATTGGCCCATAATATGTTTTTGATAAATTTCTTATTGATGTTTTTTTTCTAATAAAAGTATTTTTTTCCTTTCTTATTAATTTTATTATTAATTAAATAATTAAATTTCATATTAAATATGTGTTATTTGTATTTTATAGTCAAAATAAATATCAAAATAATTAATTATATATCTTAAACTGAAATAATTTAAAACATCAAAGACTCTTATATAAATTAAAAACTTCAACTTCAAAATCATTACCAAAAAAAAAACTTCAACTTCAAAATGGAAATAAAATGGGATCATCTGCAATTTGGGGAAGAATATGGCATTTTTCCATTTTGAGGTTGAAAATGGGGTTGGGTTGGAGCAAAATTAACTCCAAAATGGCAATAATTGTGAAATATGGGGATGGGTTGGAGATGTTCGTTTTTAAGGTGAGTCAGGCAAGTCCAGCGGTTTCCTATCACGTTTTTGCGGATGATAGTCTGTTATTTTACAGAGCAAATGGTAAGAGACTCGGATATTACTCCAAATCCTGAAGGAGTATAACCTCTGGACAACAAATTAATTTTCTAAAATTCTCAGTACAGTTTGGACATACAGCGGATGCAAGGGTGTAGGCTGAGATACATCAAATTCTGTGAATAAACAATGTTGGTGGTGTATGGAACTATTTTGGGATCCCAAAGAGCCTAGGGGCACAAAGACAAATTTTTTAGTTTTTTAGTAAATAGGCAACAACAACGGATCAACGGCTGGATTTCAAAGTGGTTAAGGGAGAAAAGAGGTTCTCATTAAGGCAGTAGTCTTGGCCGTGCCTATGCACGTAATGTCATGTTTTTGCCTGCCCAAAGGGATTATTAATAAGCTTTCTAGTGCGATATCGAATTTCTGGTAAAGTAATAATGGGCAAACACGTGGAATGCATTGGCTGGCTTGGAAAAGACTGCCATCACAAAAATGATGGGGGATTACGATTCCGTGTTATTGAGGATTTTAACATGGCATTACTTGCAAAACAATTTTGGCGGCTAATAGATTAGCCGGGACTCGTTGTTTGCACAGGTTTTCGAAGGACGTTATTACTGGAATTCTACACCTTTGGATCCTATTAGATCTTACTCTCATTCTTATGGATGCAAAGTATAGTATCGGCTTGACATCTGGTTCACAAAGGACTTATTAAAAATGTTAGTTCAGGAACATCTATCTCAGTTTTAGATGATCCATGGATTCCAGCTTCTATCCCGAGGCTAGCCACAAGATATGAGATTAATTTCTACCCACACATTCGGGTTAGTGAATTGATAAATCCCAGTAACGCAACATGGAATTTACCACTATTAAATCAGTAATTTGATAGTATGGATGTTTCCATGATTCTCGGGATCCCATCACACATGTCTCCTAGCCAGACTCTATAGGATGGTTTTTCACGAAGATGATTCAATATATTGTTAAATCGGGATACACGATAGAACAACAAAATTTGGAGGCAGGTAGCCCCACTTCTTTGGCCTGACACACGGCGCTTTGGGAATATGTGTGGAAAATAAAATGTACTTAAAAACTACTTCCTCTGTTTCAGAATGTAAGATGTTTGAGGTTTTTCACAAGAAATAAGAAACATTTAATGTGTAAATTACTTTTTCACACTAACCACTTTTTAATAACTTTTAACCAATCATAATTTAACTATTCAAATACTTTTAGTTATTATGTCTTGAAGTTTGAATATGTTAGTATTAATTACCAAAAAGTACCTTAAAAATTCCAAAATATCTTACATTGTGGAACAAGGAAAAATCCTAAAACATCCTATATTCTGAAACAGAGGGAGTACAACATTTCCTTTGGCAAGTTCTGACGGAATGCATAGCAGCCGAGGCAAGGCTACGGAGCCATGACATGCAGATAGATCTACAATGTATAAGATGTAGGATGGCTACAGAACCAGTTAATCACACATTATTTAAATGTCCACTGATATTATAGGTTTGGGCCTTATCTCCAATTCCAAAGGCTCCCAATTGGTTTCCAATTTTGTTTATAAATATGGCACATCTGTTTTACCATTGGAAACTCAGTTATGACTAATGTGGGCCTAAAGCCCATTGAACCTAACTTGATGAGCACGTGTCAAGTTTAAATGGACGACTGAGCTACTAAAAAAAAATACGTGGCGTTTTAGTATTGGTTTAAAACCGCCCACCAAAAAGATTTGACCGTAGCCGTCGCTTTCGTCGAATAAGCTTCTCTCATTCGTGAGAAATTATCTGTGTTGAGAAAAAAACCAGAGAAGTGGATAAAAAACAAAACTTGCTGCTTCTTCCGGTCAGTTCTTCATCTTCTTCAATTCTCAATCGATCTCTTGTTTCTTTCTGCGAATTTCGTTTGATACTGTTTTCGTTTTCTACGTTGGTGTCACCTTTGATATATAATTGGCCCTGCGTTTCTTCTTAGCAATTGGTTTTATCGGTTGACTTGTTGCTGGAGAAAGAGTTTGAGACTGTGAAAATCAAAAGACTTGCTCATTTGAATTTTGATTTAGATTTGGCCTTTTGTGCGGAATTTTAAAGTATAAATTTTGAATAGAAATTAAGGTTTTATATGGTTCTCTTATAGTTTTGGTGCGGAATTTTGAGTAATTTACTATCTCTGATCGGTCTGTTTCTCTACTCGATTATGTCTTCATTTTGCTAATTTCATATGAAGTTTGCATCCAGATGTATATTACTTGTCAAGCAGCCTTTTGTGTATGATTGAAACAGTCTTATTGTAATGTTGACTTTGTTTTGTAGCATCTGTTGCTAGCTCGATCTTCCATTGGTCCTCATGTGCTTTAGGTCGCTATAGTGTTCTAGAAACAGTGCCAATGCCGTTTTTGAAAATGAAGAGCAAGATAAGCAAGGACTCTCTAAGAGAAAGAGAAAAAAAGAATTATTGGTGTTTCTAAGAAACCTTCAAAAAGTTTATGCTCTGAGCTCAAAGTATCGGACCGAATGGAACAAGACTTGGTCACTGCTACTCATAATTTTCACAAGAATGAGCAAGAAAACAAAAGTAAGGCTTGTTTCTTGAATTGTACATGCAGCTATACTTTTATCTAGTTCCTAGTGAAACATGATATGCTCTTTGATTGAGAATCTTGTATATTTACTTGGTTGCATCCATCAGTTGTCGTCTGTTGATTGAATATTGAGTAATCTAATAATGCACTTTCCTTCAGTATCTGTGGAAGGAAACAGTGTGCACTGGGAAATGCCTAGGTGGGGAGCTGATGAGAGCAACAACAACAACGTTTCCGATTTCTCTCTCTCTCTCTCTCTCTCTCTGATGTGCTGATAGCAAGCTTGCCGTTTTATGAGAGTGGAAACGATGATGTTTTCACCGAGATAAGTCACTTGGCTCGTTGCATCTTTCCAGAGCCAAGTGTGTTAATCCATGTAGCAGAGCAGTACATGCTATTACCTTACCTAGAAGATGGATCAGCTACCAGTGATGATGTCAAGTCTGATGATGGTGAGGACAAAAGGAATAACCTCGATAAACATGACTTGTTTATGGCTTTCAATCAGTCAAGATCAGAAAAGTTGGAAGCAACAGAGGAATCTGAAGATTTTGACCCACAGCTTTTTATAAGAAATCAACCGGAACTTTCGGAGGTCGTATCCAGTTATTTCCTTGAAATGCAGCCTAAGAAGCCTGTAACCCTTGTTCTTGATTTGGATGGTATGTTTCTCTTCAGTTAATAGTTAACTTCTTCTCAATAAAAAGATGCTTTAGTTTTGTGTCTATACATTATTGAAATTGTGAAATTTATGGTACCAACGACACTTACTAATCATCTGAGAACGACTTGGTAAAAGCAAAAGGATCTAATCATCTGAAGTTTTTTTCTCTCAGAAGTCAGAAGTAGCATTATTTATATACAAAAAGCATAATGGTTTATATACAGAATACGACCAAATATGCTATAATGATATGCTTATAGCCTATCACATCAAACTCGCTTATAGCCTATCCCATCAAACTCTCATTATGCAATACTATCGAATATGTTACTCTCTTTGTAGAATCATGAACTGGTTAGGGCTAGACTCACATTGATGGCTCTGCCCCACACCAGAGTTCCGTGCATGGCACTAATGGCCGCAGAAGCTGCCTCTTTCGTGGAATACTCAATAAAACCAGATCCTTTGCTTCGTCCATCTTGGAGCTTTCGGAGGTGACAGCTGATGACAACACCAAATTGACGAAACGCATTGCCCAAGTCACGCTCCGTCATCTTATAGTGCAGATTGCTTGCATATAGGACACGTCCTTCCTCTACCGCTCCTCGGATTTCCACGTCACGCACCTCTTTCTTCTTTTGGTATACTTCGCTGACTATCCAAAGACTTCCATGAACTGATTTGCCATTTAAATAAGCGATTGCTCGGAAACGATTCTCTGGATTCTGGTACTTCACGAACGCATAAGAGAAATCTTCCTTTCTGGTAATCCTCGCATCAACTACGAAACCGTACTGGCCAAACTCAGCGTGGAGCGTTGCAACTGTGGTAGAAGGAGAGAGGTTTCCAACGTAGACATCATGGCCTCCCGACTCATTGGTCAACTAGAAAATTGTTAAAGAAAAACAAAAAGTCAAAAACACTGAGAAAGAAAAAGAAACAGAGCAAGAACGCAAAGCATGTAACAAACAAGAAAACTACCTGTGGGAAGGAATCAACCGACGCATGAGCAAACGAGTCGCCGATTAAGGGTACAGAGCTGATAATACTCATCGCCATCATAGCTGCAACAATGCAGAAAAATGAGAAAGTGAAGAGAAGTAGAAACAGAATGCTCTGTTTCCGAGAAAGAAACAGAGAAACACAATCCACTCACCATCTTCACGGTTTCCGAAAGTAGCCTTCGCTCTTCCCAGAGAAAGATTTCTATGATCTCTGTATGCTTCAACGGAGATGAGAGACTCTGCTGATAACCCAAGCTGGAAAACTTGACGTAGCTCCGCCTCGTTAACCGACGCATGAAGATCCCAAACGTAGAGAGAGGTCGCTTGATCCATCTTCTTTCTTCTTTCTTGTTACTTGAGAGAAGAGATAATTCGAAAAGTAATGAGTAACAAGAAATAGGAGTAACTGAAATCGGAGTAGCGATTTTATAGATAAACAGGAGTTAGGCGGCTAATAGGAGTAACTGAAATCGATAACGGAATTCAAGAAATACATTTAAATTTAAAATATTAGTTCTTTTCTTCGACATGAACAGTCAACAAGTCAACGAGAAAGCTGTTTACATCAGAAGCAGGAGGCTGTTTGACTGTACGACATCGTTTTGTGTTTTAAACCTCCGGACTTGACACATCAGCTTTTTGACACGTCATTAAACGTTATAGCCAATCAGAAAATTTTAAATGAGACAGCTCAGATTATTTTTAGACTTTTACTTACCACATCAGCTATTTCTCCTATTTCTTTATTCTTCTTCTTCTTCTCCACCATATTTCTTCCCGACTAAACTGATGCTCTTCTCCTTCTCCTTCTCCGTACCAAGGACTGCTCTCGGAAAAAGAGATATGATGTTGTGGCACTCGATCCAAACCGACAGCAAAGGGTCCGAATTTGAAGAATGCTTGTCTTTGATCAGCGGGAAACAACCAGCGACGACTCATCCGCGTTAGAGAAGCATTATTGGTTAATGGTTACTAGAAATCTCCGTTAGAAGATTCTTTTACGTAAGGTGAAGGACACAAGCTTAATACTCCGGAGCTTAGCGAGCATTTCTTTTCCTGTTCGAATCTAACTCCGATTTGTCTCTGTCTCTGTTTTTCCGATCAACTTCTAAAACTCGGCACTAAACCTAAAGCTTGCTGCTTTACGCTCCAGGAGATTTAGAATAGTGGTTCAAGTTTGGACGGGCATCTCTGTTTTTCTACTCTCTTTCAGTGGCGTTTTGGGTTTTGGCTGTGCTCTGATGAGTTCGTGAAAAATCGAGTCTTTTTTATTTAGTGTATGGGAATGGGATTATCCTTATTTCTCAATTGATTCGGGCCTGGGTTTAACTCGAGATCCTGTGTCACTCCTTGTATAAGATACTTCTCTAAACGAATGAAGAAAGTGGAGGACATTGAACCAAAGAATACTGTGAGTCATGGTCCTTATATTAACAAATTCCTTTTGAAATTGTGAGATCTGGTCCTTAGATTTGGTGGATTAGATCAAATTCATGTTTGATTACATGAGATTCAAGTATTTGTTGTTGCGATTTCAGTGATTCTACTGTCTGATGGACATTGCAAGAATGGTTTTATCTCTAAAGTTTGCATACAAAATCAAATCTCCGCTCTTTTGGATATAGGCTTTCAACTTCCACTTACTTTACTAGAGGGCTTACCCGGGCGTATTATTTCATTGATATTTATTAGGTCTAGGTTGTTATATGATTTATATTTGGAGGATAATGTGTGCTTATATATAAACTGCATATCATAAGACGATTTTAAAATTATAGAAAGTAAAACCTACTTAGATCTTTATTTAATACAATTTTCGTAGTTATGGCAAATATATTGTTTTGTGGAGTTATGGCAAATCACACATCTCTTTTTCAAATGTGGGTTCTCTTGCCTAGTCATTATGGCCAAATAAGTCGTGTAACATCATATTAAACTGAGAAAATGGTTCTAAGTTTCAACATTTTAACCCAAAAAAACTTCAGAAATACTTGTTAATTCAACATTTACAGAAATGATGAAAGTATATGGATATACATTTAGAGTTCAAGACCATTATATATTCCAACTGCGGTTATCATCTTCAGCCATGAAACCACAGTTGCTTAATTTTCGAAGACTAAGCAAGAAGGATTGAAAAGAACCTCAACTGCTTTTATATCATCGCTGCCACACTTTCCAGCTTTCACCTATGCCATATATGTTGAATCAAAACAATTATATTATAGTATATTTTATAATTGAATTGCTTTTTCCCGGCGAGTTTCGATAGTATCTCAGCCGCTGATCTCCTTATCTCTTCCTCTTGCAGATGCGCCTAATTGTTAGTGTTGACAAACTTTAGCTTGAAAATTTTGTCGAAGAACCAACCAAAAACTAAAAGAAAAAAGGACATATATCCAAGAGAAGATGAACTTGGCTTCTGTGTGTACATAAGTTCAAAAAAGAAGATAACTAAAATCTTAAGCAAACTCTTCACCAGAATTTTTTTTAAAGAATCAAGATATGCAAAAATGATGATCATGATACTTCTCTTATGCCTGTTATCTTCTTTACCATCCTCTACTTCCATAAACAGACGACACGGAAGAAAGGAAACACTCCACCGTCACCACCGAGACTTCCGTTGATCGGAAACCTCCACCAGCTAGGCCACAACCCTCACCGATCATTATGCTCTCTCAGCCACCGTTACGGTCCTATTTTCAAAAGATTAACATTAACTAACATTCACACGTTGACTCTTAAAGAGTTCTGCTTTCTCCCGGCGAGTTTCGATAGTATCTCGGCCGCTGATCTTCTTATCTCTCTTCCTCTTGCAGATCTTTCCAATTCAACATCTCCACCAACCTAATGACAAAGAAAAAGTTTGCAACAATCTCAATACTGATATTTCATTGTTTTGATCTGTAAAGGCCAAACCTTTCAACAACCGGAAAGAATTGATTCCGATCTTCTCAAGCTTATTCTCAGAATAACGTTAATTCACTGAGAACTGCCTGAGAATCCTCGCTCCAATGAGCTGTTCATCAGAAGAGTTTGATCCCAAAAGCTCAATACCAAAGCTCACTATATCCATCTTCAAACAATCAAAGATACTCCTATTGACACATTTTGAGTATGAATCATAGAAAAACCTCTTGATGGAGACCAGACCAGTAATCCCAAACTCACACTCTCTCGTCACATTCTCAAGCAGATTACAAACACTGACTTGCCACTCCCAATAAGCTTTCTCAGCAAGAAACAGCATCGACTCACTGTGGAGGAGATGAAGAACGATCTCGCGTATGGAAGGAGAGGTACGTCTGAGTTGAGTTGTTCCACGTTTCGTCGAACGTCGATTCTCGAGCGACGCAGTCTCTTGTTGTCGTCGCTTCCCTGGATCGGTTGCCTAGAATCGGCATGAAGATCGATGCACTGCAGAGAAAACGCAAACGATCATTCATCAAATGTAATTCGAATTCAAATTGATTTCAGTTCGATTACGCAAAATTGCAAAAAACCTGATTTGTTTTAGATTTATGAGAAGTGAAGCGGAGCTTGATCGGAGAGCGCGAAAGCTGCTGAGTCCGACACGGCTTGGTGCTGCCATTCAAGCTCGTGGCTTCTGCTGAAGATTCGAGCACCTTCGATTAGGAGAATGATGGTGATGAACCAAAAATCGGAACTGTCGAGCGTGATCAATACAGGGGCGTTGCCAAATTGACCGTCAATTTGGTCGAGAATCTTGAAAGTTGGTGGGGCAACAGCGGCGGAGGGAGCATTGGATGTTGGTATGCCGACAGCGCCGGAGGGAGCATTGGATGCCATGGTAACTTCTCGATTTGCTCTGATGTGGAAGAGGGTGGATGTTCTCTGGGGATCGCATATTGCTGGTTTTATAGTGCCATATTGGCGGTGCCATTAACAACCATTGATATCCGGGCATTGAAGAAGAAGCCGTTTCACGGTGTAATGTCAATCGATTCCGGTGGCCGTTCAATGTCGGGGGAGAGAGAGAAGTTGAGAAGTCTGAAGAGTAAACAGATGGGCCGATTCTCTAAAAGCGTGCAAATAATTGGTTTCTCCATGGGCCGATGGCCGATGCAAATAATGGGCCAAGTTGTAAATAAGTCCAAATGAAGGTGATGACGTGGCAGCTTGGAGAGAAGCAAAAAATAGCCGACTTCGAGTGCCCAAGAGATCCCAGGCAGCTCCTATAATGTATTATAGATGGGCTTGATTCCTTGAAAAGTTGAAAGTGTAATTGAAACAATGTTTTTCTTTCAATCTCTTTCAAACTTAATAAGCACTTGATGTAACAAAAGACTTTTTTTTTTTTTTTTTTTTTTGGGTGTAATAAATTTTATATTCGGCTAAAAAAACATTAATTAATAAAACTAGGAATCGGCTGCCCCGCGCAAGCGCGGGGGTCATAATGTTCTATCCCAGAGGCCCACGTAGAGGAGAATATTAGATATGCGTGATGATTCGCAGAGAAACAATCTTCACGTCTACCTAATTGTTCCAATGTATTTACGATCCTCTTTTCATGTAACAATCAGAAACAATCAATTGCATATAACCCATTTTCTTTTAAATTTTAATTATTTTTTGACTCCCATAGAATAAAACATATTAATTTCTGGTGATTAATTCGGTCACCTATCAAATATTTTTTAAAGAACGTACAACGCTCCCTATACTATACGATTCATGAAGACCCTAACAGATTTAGTGACCTTTCAAATCCTGAATCAATTTAATATGATTATCATGAAACCTTGCAATTTCAAACCCGCTCAGATTGAATATGAAACCCTCATGTAACAGGTGATGGTAGTTGTTGGCCCGTTTTGCTGGAATGAACCCATGGCGAACCGAATTCTGCAGAGGTAAATGTAAAAAGAAGTTAGTGGTGAGGCAAAAAGCAGAGAATGAGTATGGTAAACTGTGGAAACATATAGAGAAAAAGTGGGTGACCAAAGCATGAAATATATGGGCGACGTGCTGTGAAACCATTGACTAAAAAGGTAGATGGCGTAAATGAAAACAACTTGATAGTGTGAAGTTTGAGTGACTGTTGTAGGAAACCAAGGGAGAAAAAATTACAGATGGAGAGAGAAGTTGTGACTCTGAGGTTTGATTTCGTTAAATTTCTGGGGAAAAAGAAAAACAGTGTTACGAATCCTGAAATATTACCTTTTCGTCGAGCATTAGGAGCACTACATGAATTCACCATCCTTTTTGACATTCTTAGCATCGATGATCGGCCAAGGTTGAGGTTGTCGAAGGTGACATAATTGACGGCGGACGGGATTGTGAAGACATCTTGGAGAGTAAGAGAGTGGTGTTTGTAAGTTTCGGTTGCTGGAGATGTGATGTGATGTTGCGGTGGTGAGCAGAGTATTTATAGGTGTTTTGTGAGTAAGTTGAATGGTTGTGGTAGAAGCCGTTTGGATCTGAGGTATTGAATAGGAGTTTGAATGGGGTAATAATTGGAGGCGAGGGGGTGAACAGAGTGCCATTTTTTTGCCGAAACGGAGGTAGGCTCCTGCAATTCGGAATTGGAAGCGGCGAGGAAGGGATGGAGGTGGGAGAGAAGCGTGAGGGAAAATATGATTTGCGCTGGAGTGTAAATGTGTATTTTTGAATGGGCTTTGGGCTATGAAGTTTGAGATTTGTTAGAGTCCATTTAAATGTGTGTGATGACAAATGATAAATTTAGTTATTTAGATAAATTATTTCGAGGTGGGGTCCACTAAAGAAAGTGATTCTGCCTGTCTACGTGGATGGCCTAGGAGAAGAGAGTCTTCTCCTATTATATATAAGATAACAAGATATGTCGAATCCGATTGTTTGGAACCTAAAGATTCGAAGCTTATCTCATAACAGAATACTAAATATATTGTGAGTAGGCTTAGAATACCCCGAATACCTGCCTTTCTTATTATTAAGGGTTGCAGAATGTGCAAATAGGACCAAAAAAATATCATATCAACTTGGCAATAACTTTGTCCTAAAAAGCCGGTTTAGGGTTTAGAAGATGGGCAAGAAGAAGAAAGAAGACCACAATATCTCGATCCATGTGGATCTCGTGATTGAGATACTCTCAAGGTTGCCCGTGAGGGCCCTTTTGAGATTAAAGTGCTTATCGAAAGAGTTTTCAGGGATCATCCAAAGTCGATACTTTGTGAACTTATGCTTGTCTTGTCCCTCTAATCGCCCACGTCTGTTGTTTTGCTTTCATTGTCATAAAGATAAAAAGCTTCTTTTCTTCTCAGCGCCACATGGATGGCCTTCTTCTATAGCCCCGACCCGACATGAGATGACAGTCCGTGGAGGAGTTGGTGTGTCTCTCAGATCTCCTCCCGTTCGTGGTTGGATCATCTACACAATCAGACCTAATCAACATGTTATATGCAACCCTTCCACGAGACAGCACCTAAGCTTACCCGAGAACAAAATCTTGGGGAAACACGATGACTTGATCGAGTTTCTTATTTTTGGATACGATCCAATCTTTGATCAGTTCAAAGTACTGTGTATGTCCGGATTGGGAGGCCCAAGCCAGAATCAGTTTTGGGTTTTTACTGTGGGACAAGATGGTGACTTGTGGAGAAAGATACCAGGCATACCTAATCATCTTAATCCTGTCACGTGTAATCACGTGTGTGGAGAAAGTGGTATATGCATAAACGGTGTTTTATACTTTAAAGCTTACTCAAGAAGAGCAGGTTATGGTCTGCTTGATCATCTCACATGCGTGGTAAGTCTGGTGAGTTTTGACCTAAACTCCGAAAAGTTCAGTCTTATTGAAACCAGTCCTCATCTTTCATGGTTTTCAAAGCTCATAGACTTTCAAGGGAAGTTAGGGTTTATTTCTCGTGTCAAGGGCTGCGAAGTTGAGTTTTCTTGTCTTATGGAAAACAAGGAATGGTCGTTGATGGTTTTTCATTTACCTTGGGCTCAAGAATACAAAAGCCACTACCGCCCAATCTCTAGCTCCGTGTTGGGCATTTGTGACGGTGAAATTGTTTTCGTATCGCCTACTATACAAGTACCAGGTTATACTTGGCATCTTAACTTAGAGAAAAAGACTATTAGGAAAGTCGAATTTGAAACTCCCTCCACCGGGTCATATGGTCATTTCTTGGCTTATTATTTTGCAAACCACGTTGAAACCACTGTCTCATTGTAGGTGTGTTTTAATATTACTTGTTTTTTTTGTTTTGGATAAATTCCATTGAACAAATATGGTTATCAACTTTGTGATTTGGTCACATTTTTCTTTGTAACATCTATTTTCCAACTCCTCTTGCCTCCTATGTTGATTATCAAACGATTAGATTGACCATCTTTGATTTGTTGGAATGTGAGTACACTGGTTTGGCAAGTATATAACCAAAATTTGAGGATTATAACTTAAGAAAATAAATGTAAAGTAACTCCAGTCCTAGTCAAGCTGAATCAGATTCATGATGATTTGAGGAATGCTAACGAGCAAATAGCAGTGCTCAAGATAGATAAAGCTAAAACTATTGAAGGATCTGAGAGACAGAACAAAAAGCCAATGAGAAACTATTGAAGGCGATGAGATTGTGTCTTAAAGTCTAAACTAAAACCTGAAATCGAGATGTTAAGTCTCTGCCAGAAAGAGGTGGAGAGGCGAATGCTGAGAGCATGAAACTTAAAGAAAGCCATGCTAAGTTAGGGAAGCTGCAAGAAAGTCTGCTGCGATTTGATAAAAGATAATAATTAAGCTGAAAAATGCAAATTGCAAAGATAAGAGTTCAAAAGATTGGAGAGTTGGCAAACCTTAAACAGAGTGAACTTGATAAAGATAAAGATAAAGGGTTGCAGGGTGTTTAAGTACAAGGAAGCATCCTCTTTGAAGAAGATAGATGAGTTGGTTACATCACGAGCAAAGCTAAGTGTTACGTTTTTCAATAAATTAACCAAGAGCTAAGGCTACATGAGTTGTCAAAGATGACAAAGAAACCGAGTTGTAGTCTTTGTAGCTCATGGTAATGTTGATCTTGAGGGCTCCGCGCTTAAGAAGATGGTAGACTTATCGAAGCTGACAAAACTTAAGAAACAGAGTTAACTTGGTAAAGAGAACGAGGAGCTTACGGCCAAGGAATCATCATCTTTGAGGAAGCTATGTAGTTGGTTACGTACATCTCAAGCATAGCCAACTTTGGAAATGAAGTGAAAGAATTAATCAAGAATAGCAAGAGCTTGCTTGCTTAAGGTGCAAGAAGCTTCAGCAGCAAAGATGAAAGATTCTACGTGACAAAGAAACCGAGTTCATGATAATGTTACGCTCATCAAGCGCTTAATAAGATCGTAGAGAGTTATCAAAGTTGCTCGAAAAAAAAATCTTATTTCCACACGAGAATTACAATGAAAATCGTGAGAGACAAGAAACCTTTATAGCTAAAATTACCATGAAAAACGTGAGAGACAAGAAACCTTTATAGCTACAATTACAATGAAAACGTGAGAGTCTACAAAGACTTGGATGCAAAAAAAGATGGTGGACCAGCAGGTGTAGAGTTTGCTTCTGATTTACATGATTTTTTGTTAACAAGGAATCAAGGATCTAAGTCAAACTCTATCATATAGCCAAGAATTTAGTGCAAACCACATCTTGACCATGTGAGATTTCTTGACCTCTAAATATTCTTTGATCCAAGTTAAAAATTCACTTTTTTCTGTAACGGAAGCTAATGTTTTCACTGGTTTGACAAGAGAGTAACGGAATTTTGTGAAGAAGAGTTTGGCAGAGATGGTAAAATTGGGTTTTATGGTGGTAAAAGTGAACTATACAGAACTAGCTGCTTAAACCAAAGATTTTATTGGTTTTGGGACTTGTCTTGCAATCAAAGATTTTATGAAACAGACAAATTGGTCATGTGTGTTATTAATCTCGGATTAAAAAGAAAGAGTTCGGTTAGGATCATAGGAGTCAAGCTGAGCAGCATCAAAATAAGTGAAACTCTGAAACGACACAGTTTCGAGGATGAAGAAGAACATTGGCTAGAAAAAATTAGGCCGTTCTCGTTAAGTAAATTAAGACGCTCCTCCACATTCAAAATATCTGTGACCGTTGTGTATCTTTCTACTCCTTTTAATTCCGATCAACTCCACCCAGATTCTCTTCATTCTTCTCTGCCTCTCTCGCGCGCTCTCTCTCTCTCTCTCCCCTATTTTCTCTGACTTGAGTCGGTTTTGTGATCGAGCGTGGAAGCAATAACGGCTCCGGCGGAGGAATCAGCCGGTAGTGCTGTGACGGCGATGATTGAAAAGGCGTATGATTTCTCCGCCAGGAGATGGTTTGATTGATTTCATGAACGGAGGGAGAGACGGAAGATGAGGCTCGCCGAGTGGAACTCTGGTTCGAATCGGCTTTACGATGTGCTCTTTCTCGTAAGTGTCTTTGCTCTCTTTTTGGTTTTGGTTTTTGTAATCAGATATGTGGATTGTTAGGGTTTACTGATTTCTATTGTTAAGAGCGAAATTAGGGATTGCAAACTTCTCGATTGCAAAATAAAAATAAATATGCAATTTAACCATTACAAGCAGGAATTTTTAGATAAATGATGTTTAATCTTGTGATTATTCGCAATTTTGCAGGATCAAGAACCAACAGAACCTAAAGAGGAAGAAGAAGAAGAATCCAATACTAGAAAGAATATCAAAGAAATTGAGGTGGAGAAGCGAAATCTGAGAAGCGTGAGGCCAATGAATCTCTAACCCAGAAGAAGATTGAAAGAAGAGATATCAAATCTAAAGAAAAGCTTGCCCGTGCAAAAGAGAGTGAAGAGATCAAATCCAAAGAGCCTTCATCTCTTAAGACAATAGAGGTATTGTCTCATCTTAAAACGATCCTTTTTGGTTGAAAAAGAGAATGAGATGAAGAATGAAAGATGAGAAGCTCAATGGAGTAAAATTGCTTCTATAAAAGATAATTCAATATTCTGCTTAATCCAATGCTTTGCGTATTGGTTCGGAGTGTTCTTGAGGGAGGAAAGCTTGTCTTATGAGGTTGGCTTGGGTGATTCAATTGTCTGCTCCAAGTCTAATGTCCGAATGGGAGATTCCATGATATTCAATATCTCTGCATCATGGAGTAAAGTTGCTTCGTTTAAAGATAGTCCGATTGGAGAATTCAATATTTCTGCTAAAATCAATGCTTCATGTATTGATTGAGAGGGTAAATATTCTTGAGGGAGGAAAGCTTGTCTAATGATGTTGGAATGGGTGGTGATTCAATTGTCTGCTTAAGTCTTTGTCTTGTTGGGTTTGAGACAAGAGATGTTCAATATTCTGCATCTTAGAGGAGAAAAATTGTTCTTTGAAAAGATTCTTTCTGTGATCTGCTTGTCCCAGGAAATAAGAAATTCATGATTTTGCAGAGAGATCCCACAAGAATTGGAAATTCAATCCTCTGCATAATTCAAGAATCTGAGTCGATGGATCGTATGTTGTTGCATCGAACTTGAATCTATTTCACAAATCTCAATCACCGGCTGGGGAAGGGATTTGAGCTTCAGGCTCAACTGATTCAGATTCAAGAGGATTTGAGGGAAGCTAACGAGCAAAAAGCAGTGCTCAAGAGAAACTGAAAAAGCCAAATAATGAGAAAACTCACAGATACATTACTTGCGAGATCTGAGAAATTCGTAGTGGTTGAATTAGAACAGGCGTTGGAATCAAAAAAGGAAAATCTTTTGGAAGAAGCTCCATAGGATTGAACAAGAAGTGGCTATGAGCCTAGTCATACTGAGAAAGCGATTAAGATTGCTCAAATTCAGGCTGAGAATATTCAAGCCTCTGCATAATTCAAGTCATTGGTTGGTTAAGAGGAACAAAAGAAAGCTATTCAAGGCAAGAGGTTGTGGCTAAAGTCTAAACTAAAATCATAATCGAGATGTTGAGAGAAGGAATCTTGAGAAAGTTAAGATCTGAAGCAGGTTCGGAATCTTTAGATTCAGCTATGAAGCAGCTGGAGGATAAAAAGTCATGAGCTTCATGAGGCAGAGTTGGATATGTAAGAGAGAATGCTTTCTTGATTATTATTCACATCACATACAATGTATATATACAAGATTGAGAGAATACTCTAGAAGAGTCTAATTACAGAAAGGGAATATTGAGGTATTAAACTCATGATATTACGTATCCTTGACAGGATATAATCTCAAAAGCCTTTTGAGCTTGAAAAGCTTGTTGAGTCAATCAAATCTGACCTTGGAACCGCCCAAGAAGAAAAGATTAAGGCTTTGCAAGATGGAAAGGCTGCAACATCGAAAAGACAAAACTTGGTAAGAGTTGGAGAACTGTAAGAAGGAAGAAGAGAAAATAAAGCAAAAAAGCTTTGGAAATGCAGGAAGTATCAATGGAATCTAAGGACAAGCCTCTTTGACATTGTGGAAACGATGCTGAATTGGCTACGAAAGAGACAATTGAGAGAAGTATGTAAGGATGCAAGAAACGAATTGATAGCCTGAAAAGTGGTTTAGAAAACACTCAGAATGAGATTGGCAATACGAAGATTGAGTGGGAACAAGGAGAAGTTAGAAAAGTGTAGAACTTGAGAAAATTGACATCCAATACTAAAAAGAATCTTAAAGCAGTTGAGGAGGAGATTCAGGATCTGCAGGGAAAGAGGTGGAGAAGCGAAATCTGAAAGCATGAAACTTAAAGAAAGCTTGCTGTACAAGGAAGAGTAGCTAAAGAAGGCTATGGAAAGCTTTGGAAATGCAGGAAGTATCAATGGAATCTAAGGACAAGCCTTTGACATTGTGGAAACCAGATTGAATTTGGCTACGAAAGAGACAATTGAGAGAAGTATGTAGAGATGCAAGAAACGAATTGATAGCCTGAAAAGTGGTTTAGAAACACTAAGAATGAGTTTGGCAATCCGAAGATTGAGTGGGAACAAGAAGAAGTTAGCAAAGTGTAGAACTTGCTTAATCTTGAGGAAACTAAAAAGAATCTTAAAGCAGATGAGGAGGAGATTAAGGATATGCAGGGAAAGTGGTGGAGAAGCCACATCTGAAAGCATGAAACTTAAAGAAAGCTTTGCTGTAGAAGAAACACGATCTAAAGAAGGCTACTGCAGAAAACAGAAAACTCAGAGAAATGGAAGTAGAGTTGTCAAAGGTGGATGATAGTTTGGTGGATAAAGAAACAAAACTTAAGAGAATTATTGAAGAAGCAGATGAGCTAAGAGGGAGGGAGGTTGATTATCTCAAGAAGATAGAAGAAATGTCAGAGGAAAAACGAGAGCTTGGTGCGACAAAGAAACCAAACTGTTGAGAATTTTTGAAGAAGCTGCGGAGCATGTTTGTCTGAAGAAGATTGAAGAGTTGTCAGAAGTGAATGAGAGATTGGTGCGACAAAGAAACCAAATTGCAGAGCTCGAGGAGTTGTCAAACTGCAGACCGTTGAGAAAGGGAGTCTTCTTAACAAAAGAAGATTGATGACTTGTCAAAGGCAAATGAAATCTTTGCTGATAGCTAGAGAAACCAAACTCCAGAAAACTAAAGAGTTAACGAACCTGCAAGAAAGTCTTGTTGAAAAAACATAAAACTGAGGACCTAAAAGCAAACAGGATGAGTCTTGAGGAGCTCAAATGCAAAAAGAACTATGAATAAAAGTTTGAGAGTGAGTTACAGGGTTAGAAAGCTCAAATCCAAAGAGGCTTAATCACTCACTTAAGACAACAGAGGAGTTCTCCGATCCTAAACAAAATTTGACAGCCATTGTCGAAAATGAGAAGCTCAAGGCCAAAGTTGGCTTGATAAGGAAAATGCATTTTAAAGAGTAAACCAAGAAAATCAGGAGCTTTAAGGTGCAGGAAGCTTCAGCGACAAAGAATATAAAGAACTTGTCAAAGATGAAACTTGACAAATAAACCAAGGCCAGGGAGGCTTCCACTTGTAAGAAGATGGAAGAGTTGTCATCAAAGTTGCTAGAAAAAGCTTCTTTCCACACACACACACTTGAGAAACCAGTTGAAACGGAAAAGTTACTTACTCCCGGAAAAGCTGTAGAATCTTCAAAGGAAAGAGACTATCGATTGAAGTTACAAGTACAAGAAATTTCAGTGGACGCCACTAATAAAAAATTGAAAGATGACACAAGAAACCATCAAGAATATGCAGGGAAAGAGGCTGAGAGCATGAAACTTAAAGAAAGCCATGCTAATTTAGCAAAGCTGCAAGAAAATGAGCTTTGATGGAATCTATAGCCCAAAAGAAGATTGAAGAGAGTGAGTTGTTACAAAGGGTGTTGTTTGCGAAAATGAGGAGCTCAAATCCAAAGAAGCTCCATTCATCTCCTAAGAAAAGAACAAAGTTTGTCGGAAAAAGCGAATGAGTTGAAGAATGAAACTTCTGCCTCATTGGTTCAAAGGATTGAAGGAATGACAAACCCTTTAAACATGGATAACTCTATAAAGAGAAGAAGTTGGAGGGTGTTTTTCCGATGAAAACGAGGAGCCTCAGGAAAAATCTGCCCCATTGGTTCAGAAGATAGACGAGTTTCAAGAGCTTAATGTGCAGGAAGCTTCAGCGGCAAAGAAGATAGAGGACTAGTCAAAGTTGAAAGACAGTCAGTCTACATGACGAAGAAACCGAGTTGCAGATAACGTTGAGTTCAAGACTCTTACGAAGAAGATGGTAGAGAGTAGAAAAATCTTCTTTCCACAAGAGAAACTGGAGTGACAACACTTTGACCAAAACGAAAATAACCTTTTATTACATTTTCGGCTGTCTAAATTTATGATTAAGATTTCTTACTTGTGGGATCTCTTTTTGCTTTTTCTTTGCAGAGTTTTCTTCAAAGGCTTCGCTTCCAGATAGACAGGTGTCCATCTTTCTTGAGCAACTGTGACCTGCTTCAGCTTCGGTAAGATCACAGGTAAAAGCTTTTATGTGGTTTTATCTCACATTTTTTAAAGCCATCTCTAGGCCTTATAACTAACTGTTCAGTGCATATGTAGAAGTGTCATGACAGATTCAGTTACTTTTGACTTGAAGACCAAGCATGACAGATTCATGTCATGACAGAAAACTGAATTGCTTGCCTAATGACATTTTCCTTTGAACAGACAGGAAATGCTTGGAGATCCTTGTCTTCGTGTTTGCTACAAGAGAAACATCTAATCACTTTTCTTTGCTTATGTGGATGCATTGATCACATACAATTGTTAGCCTTTTTGCAGACAGGTTAGTTCCTTGGCTTAGATATTAGCCTCAGAACCACAATTAGCCACAGGTTAGTTCCTTGGCTTGATAAAGGGTCAAAGACTTTTAATCAAGAAAATTGCTTAAGCTACAAGAGTTGTCAAATAGGAGAATATTCAAGCCTCTGCATAATTTAAGTCATTGGTTGTCTCAGAGGAACAAAAGGAAGCTACTGAAGGCGTTGAGGTTGTGGCTAAAGTCCAAACTAATATCTTAAATGGACATGTTGAGAGGGAAACTTGAGAAAGTTAAGATCCTTGAGATTACGCTGAAGGAACAAGAAGTGTCCATTGAACATCTCCATGTCGAGTCTCAAAGTTGTTGAGTCCTCGCCAATAGCTAAGCAGGTTACTGGAAGAAGTTAGACAATTTGAAGAATCGAATGCAAGTTGAAGACATGTGCTTTAGAATCTTTAGATTCAGCTATGAAGCAAGTAGAGGATGAAAAGTCATGCACAAGAAGAAAATCCGACCTTGGAACCGCCCAAGAAGAAAAAGTTAAGGCTTTGCACAAGGAAAAGAATACAAGATCACATATTGAGAACCCTACTGAATGAAAAGACAAAACTTGCTACAGAGTCGGAGAGCTGTAAGAAGAAAAAAGAGAAAAGCAATAAAGCTTTAGAAATTTTAACTTTGGATTTGCAGGAAGCATATCTTTGGAAGCTAAGGAGAAACTTTTGAGTTTTGACACGTCAAGCGGAGCCTGAACATTGTGGAAACCAGATTGAAAGTCTGGAATAGGCTAGGAAAGAGGCAAATGAGAGAAGTATGTGATGATGCTTGAAGATGCAATAAATGAAGTTGATAGCCTGAAAAGTAGTTTAAAAAACTCATGATGAGATTGTCTTCAATTCAAGGACTGTGTGGGAACAATGAGAACTTCAAATATCTCAATATCACCATAGGTTAAAGGAAGTGTTGACTGAAAAGAATGTCTCCACGATAAGAATGAGACTATCAAAATGATCTGAGCGACTCACTCGTGTGATGATCAGTTCTTTGGGAGATCCTAAGCTTGGCTTTAAAATGATTTCTGATTTTTATGGCTCAGGTCAGAGAGCCAAGGAAGAGGGATATCTCTTTATGAGATCAGAGAACCAATGGAGTGTCTGTCCGGTTCAGGCAGGATCATGTTTCAAATTTGAAGTGAAAAAGAAGGTTTCTTAAGCTAAAAGCTACTGTTCTTCAGAAAGAATAAGCTTTTGCTTAAGGTTGGGCTGTTGAGCTAGTGATTTGTCTGTCTTGTCAGAATTCAGGGTGATATGTCAGAAGAACATATGTTCATCAGCAGATGAAAGAGCCAGCGGACTCACGCATAATTAGTGGCAGAGAAATATATTCAGTTAGGTTGAAGTGGAGATCAAGATGATGTTTATTTCACTCTAAAGAGATCATCTCATTTTTCGCAGTCTTTTAACTTCAAAGCCAAGGAATCTCTGGCCCAAAAAAAGATTTGTAAGCTTGCTCGTGACGAAAGAGAGTCTACATAACAAATAGGTTAAGGTGAAGTAAATGGTGTCAAAGATGAAAGAGAGTCTACATAACAAATAAATTAACCGAATCCATGATAATGTTAAGCTCAAGGTCGCTTAACAAGATGGTAGAGTTACCAAAGTTGCTCTTAAAGACATGACACATTTGTGGTATTATGTATTGCGTGGAAACTTGGTTAAGTGAGTTTGGATTCTATTAGAAACCATTGAACACACTTAATTACATCAACTTGAGATTCTCCACATAGTCGACAAAGGTGTGAATAGTATGACGCTCCTCAAGCTCTTCAAATCCCTGAATATTAACTCTTGTAAACGTTTTCCTCTCGAGATTGTACAAGTAAACGCTGGAAATAATATTGTACGACGACCACACGATTTCACCTGTACCAGTCATTCCAACAAAGTGAAAATCCCTGAAGTGAGCTAAACGAGGCAATTTGTAGGTCTGCTTAAACCATTTATGACTTTGAGCATCTTCTATAACCCACAACACAAGTTCTTCATCCCTTCCTGTGTTGTCACGTATACCTAATTTACCTTTGTAGTTGAACAAAGTCAAGTGACCACAAACATAAGAATCAGAATACTGTCCTGACATGCCCTTATCCAAGTTAATAAAGCCAAACTCCTCAGACCTGACGTCAAAGCAAACTATCACCGAAGATTTTCCAATCGTAGCTCCGAGATACAAAACACCATTTATGCATATTTCATTACCAACTCTACTATTCCTCATAAAAGAAAAATGGAATTTGCATTCCATCTTTCTCCACAAACGTTTTCCAGACTCCAATGTCAAAACTTGATAAGTGTTGGGTCTTTCATCGAGTGACGAGGTCATACACAACACCTTGAACTGTTTGTTGATCGGATCGTAGCCAAGAGAGATTATTGCAATCCTTTCTCTCGTGGTGTGATTACTCTTCCCTTTAGCTTTCACTTCGTTTTTGTTTTTCAGAAGCAGTTTGGGTAAGGTTAGGAACTCTCCCGTGATAGGGTTACAAATCACTCGCAGCTTCCCGTTATAATGCTGAAGAAGGGCCAATCCATAGACCGTAGAACACGTATCAGATGGAAAATATTCGGGGAATGACGCATGATAACGTGTGGCTAAAAGAGTAGAGCTATCATTTGGATTTTGAGGTTGTGGTGATGAGTAGAAGAACAACTTGCCATCAGCTTTCACGGTGAAAAAGAGCCTTGGACGAGTGGAAGACTTGGTCAAAAACAACTCGGTGAAATCAGGACGACGGAGTATGCATCCCCAGAATTTTGATACGCAACGAAACCTATCTATAGACTTTCTAGGGAGTCGAGAGAATATCTCGATAAGTAGATCAACTGGTATAGGATCTGCGTAGAGCTGCTGCTTCAAACGTTTCATGGCGTGTTTTACAAACCCTAGATCAGAGCTTTTAAGACTTAGGGTTTGTTTCTCTTCTAATGACTTTATATGCAAGAAATCTTAATCGGCTTTGGCTCTAGTAGTTTTTTTTTTAATGAGAACTACATATAAATAGAATATTACTGAATCCGCAAAAGAATATTATTGAATCCGCAAAAATAAATTATTCAAGCTGTAGAAAAATTTATTCAATCTGTAGAAAATTATCCAACATTTGTTAAAAAAAGATCATCCAATGAAATAAACATATATTATTGAACCCGTAAAAGAATATTATTGAACTTACAAAACAAAATTATCAATCCCGTGAAAAAAATATTCAATCTAAAAAAAAAAATGATTCTGTGCAATAAATATATTCAACCCATAACAAAAAAATTATTCAATCTGTATAACTTATTCAATCCGGAAAATATAATTATTCAACCCTTTTATGAATATTATTGAACCCGCAATTAAAAAATTATTCAGAAAAAATTGTTCAATCTGTGAAACATTATCTAACATATGTCAAAAAAAATCATTGAGTAAAATAAACATATTTAACCTGTAAAATAAAATTATTCAATCTGTAGAACTTATTCAACCCGTAAAATAAAATTATTCAACCCATAAAAAGATATTATTCAACCCGTATAAAGATATTATTGGACCCCTAAAAGGATATTATTGAATTATCAAAAGAAAATTATTCAAACTTGGAAAAAGTTATTCAATCTGTAACAACAAAAAATTCATTCAGTGATTCAACCCGTAAAAGAAAAGTATTCAATTTGTAGAACTATTCAACTCATAAAAGGATACTATTGAACCCGTAAAATAAATTATTCAACCCGTAGGAAAAATTATTCAAACTGTAAAAAATCATCTAACATGTGTAAAAAATCATTGAGTAAAATAAACATATTTAATCCATAAAATTAAATTATTCAATTCATATAGCTTATTCAACCTGTAAAATAAAACTATTTAATCCGTAAAAGGATACTATTGAACACGTAAAAGGATATTATTGAACCCGTAAAAAAATATTACTGAATCCGCAAAAGAATATAATATTGAACCCGCAAAAGTAAATTATTCAACCTATAGAAAAAATTATTCAATCCATGGAAAATTATTCAACGTCAGAAGTCAAAGGCAAATTCATCTTATCTTCAAATTGGATCGAATTGTGGCTTCAACTCTAAAGTTTTCCTAGTTTTCTTCCCACTTTTTTGCTTCTTCAAACACTTTGATGTACTCAATATTTGCATACATTTAGCATCATAATTTGCATGGTTTTGTATGTCTTTGAGTCTCATTTCATACCATTTAGTATAGGTTTCATCTCCTTAGGAACATTTAGCTTTTAAATTAGCATTTTGCATTTTCCATTGCATTTGGAGTGTTTTCCTAGGTGTTTGAGGCGTTTAGCAAGCTGGAGGCGAGTTGGGTAGTGACTGGAGCAAGACAGAGAAGCTAGAAGCTGATCAGAGCTCAGAAGTGTTCAAGAAATTCGCAGACCAGAGGACTTGAGCAAGAAGAACAAAGCACTTGAGAAGTTTGCTCAAGACCGTCATAAAGGACAAAGTCAACAGGGACGGAGTTGACCAAGGGTTCACTTATCTTTTACTATAAATAGCTGAAGACCTAATTTTATTAGGCATCTTGGATCTTTTCCTTGATCAAAAACCTCTCTCTTTGCCTCCTTTCTTTTATTTTCGTTTTTGTAAGATCTTGGTTGATTTTAATGATTTTGAAAGTACTTCTTTGAATCTTTCTCATTTATCTTAGTTTATCATAATCATCATCTTGTTTCTCTTAATTTCGAATTTCTCATGTCTTTTGAGTAGTTCTCTTTAGGCTCATGGGATGAGTTAGATTTAGGGAGATTTGATGGTCAACCTTGATGTTTAGGACTTGATTTGCTTAATCCTTCTTTATTTGGTGGTCTTAATGCTAGATCTTCTCTGATCAAGTTGATTCTAGATCTTAGGCATTTCATGCACCAGAAGTGTTTGATGAAATGCTTGAACCAACCATCTAAAGGATTTACATTCCTAGCTCATGAGAGTGATTGTCTAGGGTGTTTATTGGCTTTCTAGAACTGAATCTTTATGCTTGCTTTTATCAATTTCACTAATGAGAATTAGTTCTTGAGATTGGTAATTAGCAAAGTGATTAGTGCCATGAGAGTGGATTAGTCTTGTTAATGAGTTCTTTGCCTAAGGATTAGCAATCATTAAACTGTTTGAGCATCATAAACTGACTTGAGAATCTCCCAAGGTCAATGACCCTCATCCCAAGTGCCTCCATTCGTATTTCTTTCATCTCTTGCATTTTTATCTTATGCTTTATGTTCATTTAGGTTGTTAAAACAAAACCATTTCGAATTTGCTTAGCTCACTTATGTTTCATGCATTCTTGAAGTCTTTATCTTGACCTTACTGGATTTGACAAAGAACCCCAAGCTATACTTCAATTGATTAAAAAGGGGGTTCATTTGTAAAGAGTATACAAAAATCTCTCTTTCAAATTGGCGCCGTTGCCATTAGGGTCTTGTTTAGAGCTTTAAGATTTGATTCTTCGTGTGACTGAGTTTGTTACTAATCTCTTTCTTGTCTAGAATCTCTTGTAGGTACTATACAAGTGCAAAGGAAAGCAAGAACAAAAGATTTGATATGCAAAGAGGTTATAGTCCTTATGCTGGCCACCTTGGTGATGATTTTGAGTATGAATCATGGGGTAGGAGCCACGGTTTTCATCAACCAACACCTTCTGCTCCACAAGGTTATCATCACCATGGCTTCTCAGCACAAAGTCCAAGCCACGTCCCCTTTACTCAAGACAATGAGTTGAAGAGTATGCTTCAGCAACTTTTACAAGGGCAAGCTGACTGTGCATTTGAGATAAATCAGCCACTGGACCAGATGAGCACCATATTTGATGCTTGGGAAAGTCCCCAAGAGTATGCTTCTCAAGATTATCATCACCATGGCTTCTCAACACAAGATTCAAGCCATGACCCTTCTGATCAAGACAATGAGTTGAAGAGTATGCTTCAACAACTTTTAAAAGGGCAAGATGATTATGCATTGGAGATGAATCAGCAAATGGACCCGCTGATTAGCAAATTAGATGCTTGGGTGAGTCCACAAGAGAACACAGAGAGCATTGCCTCTACTTCAAGGCCAGAAGGTACACTCCCTACACAACAAGACATGGATCCTAAGGAGTGCTACAATGAATGGTCTGTTGACAACACTATTCAAGAAGAGCAAGAGGACGCCTATGATACTGTTGAGCCTGAGTTTGAGCTGGAATTAGAGCACCTCTTCCTTGAAGTAGATGATGCTTATACTTCTCCCAAGATACAACATACTAGTCTCAATGTGGACATTGAGGAGCTAAAGGAGAGGGGTGAGCAGAAATTTTCTGAGATGAGAGTTGTCAACAATGAGAAGAGAGAGGCTCCTTTTGAGAAGAAAGAATATCTCTATGTGCCTCCACCTTATGAGCCATACTTTCTATTTGCTGGTCTGATCTCTCCTAATGAAGTCAGTCTTGAGGACCCAATGAAGCTATCCTTTGAGGCGATAAGGATGAAAGAGTTTAGGGGATGGTTCTATGATGAGTATGATCCTGGTGATCCAAGGCTTCAATGAATGAACCTCATCAGGTCTCCTCCCTGGAATCAAAGCTTAAGTGGAAAAGTTGAGCAGATTGAGAGCCCTGCTCAAGACGAACTTCTGGAGAGTCCTGCTCAAGACAAACCTCTGGAAACAAAGTGTCTCTAAAGAACTTGGGGAGAGTACTGCTCAAGACGATCCCCATCTTGCTCTCAACCTCTCTGGATGATACCACATCATCCTCCTCAAGCGAGTAAAGGTATACACTTCAACATTGTAAATAGCATGCACATTTCTTCTTTTTATTTGTCTTTTGCTTTGATCTCTCTTCTCTACCTTTTTATCACACAAGGGACTGTGTGAATTAAGTGTGGGGGAGAGGGTCAATGGTACTTGACGAAGTGTTTTGTGTTCTTATTTTCTTTTAGCATCCTTGAGTCTCATGCATTTGCATCATATAGAAAATCATATAAAATTTTCAAAAATTGCATATAAAACTAAAAAACAGAGCATGTAGTTTAGGATCATTTAGCTTTGCATTTGAGCATTCTTTGGTTGAGCAGACTGATTGAGTTGCGAAATTGATTCAATGCCCTAGTTCTAAGTTGTTTGGCGCATGTGATTGAACTTGAAGTTAAGATAGAACCACACCAATAAAGAGCATCATGATCATCTTGGTAAAACCGAATGCATTGCTTTGATCTGAATCCACTCCTTGCTCAAGAGAACCTAAATTTGAATTTAAATTATCATGCTCATGCTGGTTAAGTCTGCTTGTGGATTATACATACTTGAATCATCTTTGCACATTGTTTATCCATCTCTGTTGATTCAAGTAGAACTCCCCTCCCTTGACCAATCCTTTCCTTCAAGCCAAATGTTATTCTTGTGTGTTGTGAGACCTCTTGGTGAAAGCTTGGCATAAAGTGTTAGGTCTTGAACCGACAAGGATAGGTGATCATGTAGACTCTAGTCCACGCCTTTTTGGACTAGACTAGGCTAGGATGGGGCTTGGGAATTCATTTTGGGTTGGGGTCTTGAGGAAGAAAAAGAAAGTCTTGAGCAGAGAGAAAAGCAGCAAGAGTGAAAAAGGTTATAAGGGCTTGGTCTTAGTTTGTATAAGTTTAGCCCCCATCTAAAAAAAAAAGAAGAAAGAAAAAAAAAGAAAAGAAAAAGTAAAAGAAAGATGGGTTGGGCAGAAAAGAAAAGATCTAGACCAAGTCTTGTGAGTAAAGTTAAAAGCCTTAGGAAAAATTCCTCTTAGCTGCCCAAGCGAAAAGCTCTGAAAGAAAGCAAGAAAAAGAAAGTCAAAAACCAAAGGGAAAAGGGTAGAAATAGAGCTTTGAGTTGTTTTTTTGAGGTTTAGGATTCGGTTGAGGTACTTTGGGTAGATGATCATTTGTCCTTGTACATCAGTTGGTTCTAGCCTTTAGCATTATGTCAAAGCTCTTTCACATTCTTTTGAGAGAACCCCTTTTCCTGATCTTGATTGACTTGAGCGCATATTATTCATACTTGCTCATTCTTTTCTCAGCCAAACAAGCATCCTTGACCTGCATGAGTTTTGATCCATGGTTACATGTTTTTAATGAATGTTAAAAGGAGTGGAGGATTTGAATGCATGTTTAGGTTGAGCTAGATCTCATTGATTGTAATTGAAGGGTGTGGCTAAGATTTTTGAAGTAGAGCACTTCACTTGCGCTTTAGACCTTGGAACTAGGTTGTTGACTTGATTTCTCTTCTCTGCATTTGCTTGACCAATTTGCTCAAGTCGGCATCTCTCCATTTTGTTTTCTGTTTGCTTGAGGGCAAGCAAAGACTAAGTGTGGGGGTGTTGATGTACTCAATATTTGCATACATTTAGCATCATAATTTGCATGGTTTTGTATGTCTTTGAGTCTCATTTCATACCATTTAGTATAGGTTTCATCTCCTTAGGAACATTTAGCTTTTAAATAGCATTTTGCATTTTCCATTGCATTTGGAGTGTTTTCCTAGGTGTTTGAGGCGTTTAGCAAGCTGGAGGCAAGTTGGTAGTGACTGGAGCAAGACAGAGAAGCTAGAAGCTGATCAGAGCTCAGAAGTGTTCAAGAAATTCGCAGACCAGAGGACTTGAGCAAGAAGAACAAAGCACTTGAGAAGTTTGCTCAAGACCGTCATAAAGGACAAAGTCAACAGGGACGGAGTTGACCAAGGGTTCACTTATCTTTTACTATAAATAGCTGAAGACCTAATTTTATTAGGCATCTTGGATCTTTTCCTTGATCAAAAACCTCTCTCTTTGCCTCCTTTCTTTTATTTTCGTTTTTGTAAGATCTTGGCTTGATTTTAATGATTTTGAAAGTACTTCTTTGAATCTTTCTCATTTATCTTAGTTTATCATAATCATCATCTTGTTTCTCTTAATTTCGAATTTCTCATGTCTTTTGAGTAGTTCTCTTTAGGCTCATGGGATGAGTTAGATTTAGGGAGATTTGATGGTCAACCTTGATGTTTAGGACTTGATTTGCTTAATCCTTCTTTATTTGGTGGTCTTAATGCTAGATCTTCTCTGATCAAGTTGATTCTAGATCTTAGGCATTTCATGCACCACAAGTGTTTGATGAAATGCTTGAACCAACCATCTAAAGGATTTACATTCCTAGCTCATGAGAGTGATTGTCTAGGGTGTTTATTGGCTTTCTAGAACTGAATCTTTATGCTTGCTTTTATCAATTTCACTAATGAGAATTAGTTCTTGAGATTGGTAATTAGCAAAGTGATTAGTGCCATGAGAGTGGATTAGTCTTGTTAATGAGTTCTTTGCCTAAGGATTAGCAATCATTAAACTGTTTGAGCATCATAAACTGACTTGAGAATCTCCCAAGGTCAATGACCCTCATCCCAAGTGCCTCCATTCGTATTTCTTTCATCTCTTGCATTTTTATCTTATGCTTTATGTTCATTTAGGTTGTTAAAACAAAACCATTTCGAATTTGCTTAGCTCACTTATGTTTCATGCATTCTTGAAGTCTTTATCTTGACCTTACTGGATTTGACAAAGAACCTCAAGCTATACTTACAATTGATTAAAAAGGGGGTTCATTTGTAAAGAGTATACAAAAATCTCTCTTTCACACTTGCAGAATTTCTGAATCTGCTCTATCACATCAGCTTAATTGATCAAGTCTAATCTTGGTTCATGGGTAGATCTTTAGAAACTGGTACAGTCGACGACTTGGCGATGACAGAATTGGAGCAAACTTAGGTTTTCCTTATCATAATGTTCATGTCCATATGTTCCCTCACAGTTCTTTATTTTGAATTACTAAGATATGATTTATGGGTTTTGAATGTATTCCTTATTCACATTGTAGCATAATAGGCATTGTAATTCATGGGTCTAAATTTCATAAGGTTTGATATTCTTCTTGTTTTATGTTCATATTCTTTTTCTCTGTCTCCGTCGTTTTTAGGCGCAGTCGTTCAAGTAATCCGGTCAGACATTGGATCTCTTATTGGGAAATCGACTGATGATCAACATACTGTTTTTAAAGGTCCGCCTCCTAAAAGCAATTGGAATGGCCTAGACTGAAAACACTACATGAAAATGGAGCGCGGATACCAAAACCAAAATCCAATAACTGTATCTTAAAAAATGAGATGGAATCTCAAATTGATTATCAATTAGCATATCAAATTAGTATTATTGACGTACAAGTATAATACTTGCTTTATATTCTTTCTTTGTTAAACCCGAAATTGATAAATGTATCTTATTGTTTTTCAAGATCCCAAAGAAAAAAGAAACATATATTTTATGATAATTATGTTCCTTTTTAATGTTAAACCTCCCTATTTTTATGACTATACATACATTTATTCATAAATTAAATCTGTACATATTTTAGGATAGAGAAGAAAAAACCAGCATTGAATAAGAGGGGTGAAATAAGGTATGGCTATTTATACAAAAATAAAACGAACCTTGTAGCCATAAAAAATAAATCACACTCTATTAATGCTCCCTCTCTCCTTCCACTTCAGTTTCTTTTCCTATTATCATCACCTTCCAATTTCATCTACATATCTACCCTACACGTGTCCCTTTTCCTCCATCTCTCCGGCGATAACAAATTAATAATGCCTCTGGATCTCCGCATCTTAGCTGATTTCGTCCGCTACGATAAGCTTCATGTAGCTGGATTTTGTTTCGAGAAACTTACTTTGGCGGCGAGATGCTCCGGAATGGTGGCCATGAAAACCGAAGCTCCAACACCGAGCTTTGGGAGTGTATCGCCATTTCTTCAAGAACAAATTGTTCTCCTCACCGGGAATTGGAACCGGCTCTGTTCGATTTCGAGATCAATTGTTATTTAACCACCGCCTTTCTTCCTCTGAAACTCTTCTTCACTTTTCCGTTAGTTTTCATTGCCACCCACATATTGCTGAAAACCACACATCACCGCAAAATCTGAGCTTAAAAATTGATGCTAAATATGCTCCTACCAAATTGAGAGAGAGAGAGTGAGTGAGACGAACTGATACTCAATAATGGTGGCCATGTAAGTCGGAGCTCCAACACAAAGGATTAGGCGTATTTTTCTTCAAGAACAAATGGATAACCCAACCGGAAACTGGAAATCGGCTATGATTGATTTCGAAACCGGTTTTCTAATTATGGAAGAGATGAATAATGAAACGAAATCAAATTTTTGAAAGAAAATAATTAAATCAAACCGGAACAGACCAAATACGTGGCAAATAAACCAGCGAAAAAGCTGACTGATATTATTTTAAATGTTTTGATTGGTTCCTTATTTTAACTGATGTGTAAGTTTGAGAAACTCTAAAAAATCCTACATGTCAACATCTTGAGAGACAGAGAAACTTTTGCTGTGTTGATTCTTTTTTACCCTTTTAATTTTAAATATCAAAATATATCCGTTGGAAACAAATCATTTTATTGTCAAGACAGAAAAAAATTGAACTATTTCCTCAGTTTCTCGTAAAACCATTTCTCTCCCAAATTCATTTTTCTTCTGTTTCTCTTTTTTTTTCGCTTTCTGGCAATACTAATTCTCCTCTCCCAAATTCTATTTTCTTCTCTCTTTTTGTGCTTTCTCGGGATTAACTCTCTTACAAATTGCACAACAGATTGAGAGGAATAAGTTGATGATTCGGTAAAAATGGTGATGTTTCATGGATGATTAATGTTAAAAGCGATATGTATTTTAATAAAGAGGGTTGTTGTGTAATTTCAATTGGGCAAAATGCCTCTAAATGTAATTTTCTCCTAATTCAATGATTAATCATTGTGTCTTTGTGAAGTTACAAGAAAAATGTACATATGTGTTTGTCTTTTGCACGTATACATACGGATCATTACAAACACATGCATAAGATTGGTTAGGTTTCCCATTCTTTATATATATAAACTTTATCATAACCAAAACCAAAAAAATCTGAGAAATAATAGTAGAAAGTGATTTGGAATTGGCGTCACATATATATATAGCTGGATTTATTAATTTGTTTTCTTGAATTATGATGCAAGCTTATTATTTACGACGGATGAATCTTAGATGTTTCATAATCTTATTATTTACGATGTCAAGGCCCTTGGTCGTTGTTGCGTTGTTTCCAAGAGGTCGAGAATCTCGTCGTTCGCGTCGATTGCGTCATCTCCGACGGATCCTCCTCCCTCGCTTCCGATAAGCCTCGATCTGCCGCCGCCGGTCCCTTCTCCGCCATTTTCCGTCTCAGTTCCTCGGCACGAAGCGGTCGTCTGGCTCTTCTGGATCGTCTTCTTCATCTTCGTCCTCTTTCTCTATTAGTGGAGGCGGAGACGACGGAGAGATGGAACAAGGCGGCGTCACTCAGGAAAGCTTCTGCTTTGTTTGCTCTCTTTGTTTACTTTGCTTCTGTCTTTGAGTTTCTTGCAGAAACCAATTGCTGTTCCTGAGCAACAACGACGATATACTAATTGCAAGAAAATTTCAAGCATTAGGTGACAAAACCGAATGGTACGTTTACATGTCCCTGTGTGTGGTTTTTGAATTATGGTGTATCTTCTTTCAGGGCTTTGGTTGTATTAAATATCTTGGAACACTTCACAAGTGGAAGGTCTTCCATTGCTGCGGCAACATATCTTGCTTGGATTCTTAACCCTGTAAGTGGAGACTAAAGAAAGAAACAGCAAGTTGTATTATTTGTTGACATTGCTTATGTGTTTTGACAGCAAAACAGTTCTCCAACTTAATTCTATTCACGGAATATGTGTAATTAATTGTCATCAACTCTTTTTAACCAACTTATTTGGCTGTTTCCATATGTGCAGGGGAAGAAATCTGCTTAGCATACTTCGATTCAGCCTGCACAGTGAAACCATACGATCAGTTCTCATCGGTTACATGAACGGCAGAAAACAGGTTAGCTCTTTTACTCGTTATTTTTTGGTTTTTGTGTTCTTGTTTTCTAACAACAAAGGTCCTCTTTTTTATAAAACTCAAAATCTTTTCGCTTTTGGTTATGCTTTTATCAAGGTTTTCAAAGCATTTACGCTTCGGTTTTGGTTTTTATCAAAGTTCCAAACCCAAAAGATCATTGGCAGACACTAATCTAATAGTGTGTTGTCAGAATCTTGTTTGGGGACATGTCCCGGTTGATTGGTTGGTAGTGCATGTCTAAGCAAAGGAAAGTCAGGGGCTGGAAAGTCTTTTAGAGTAAGACTATGGGTTTTGTTGAGTTGGATGGAAAAAAAAACGATGTTCTTAAAGTCTTTAGACTTGTTGGAAGGGAAACATGACCGATGGGCTTAAAGTCTAAGGACTATAAAATGGTGAAACCGTTACTTACCTACCCACGGCTTGAGAAAAGTAGTGAATCCGTTAGTACCCTCGGCTTATAAAAGTCTTTAGACAGAGACTTAACGGATTCACTACTTTACTACTACCCACAGCTTATAAAAAGTCCCAAGACTATAAACTGGTTTTGGACTTGTTGGATGGGAATTATGACCGATGGCTTAGAGAGTCTAAGGACTATAAAAAGGTCTGACGAGTTACTTGTACCCACGGCTTGAAAAGTAGTGAATCCGTTACTACCCTCGGCTTATAAAAGTCCTTACAAAGACTTAACGGATTCACTACTTTATTACTATCCAAAGACAGACTATGGGTAGAGATTCTCGATTAGTTGGGTGGAAGAAATGACCCAATGCTTAAAAGAAGTCTTAAGCTAGTACCCACGACTAAGAGAAAGTAGTGAATCTGCTGCCTTACTTGTACCCACGGCTTGAAAACTGTTTTAAGACAAGGACAATGTCTAAAACAGATTTATACTTACCCACGGCTTTAGTCTTTCGAAAAAGACTGGATCAGTTTTTTGATGTGTTGATCCATCAGTCTAGAGACATAGACTAAGACTATGAACCGAAAAAGTAAGTCTGAAATATGACCACAAGGCTTACACAAGTCTTAAAAACAGAGACTATGACCCGTAAACAGAGACTATAAACACAAGGCAAAAGCCATTAGACAAAGAACGATCAATGGCTGGAAAGTTTGTAAAGACAGAGACTATGGGCAGAGTCTCGATTTGTTGGATGGAAAAAAAGACCAAATGCTTAAAGAAGTCATAAGCTAGTACCCACGGCTTGAAAAAAGTCTTTAGAAGAAGACTGGGTCGGTTTTGGATTTTGCTGGATCCATCAGTCTAGACATAGACTATGAACCAAAAACGATCTCTTAAATATCACCACAAGGCTGAAAAACAGAGACTATGACCCGTAAACTTGTTCTTGAATATGAACACAAGGGGAAAGCCATTAGACAACAAACGATCAAAGGCTGGAAATGTTTCGAAAAGACAGACTATGGTAAGAGATTCTCGATGGAAAAATGAACAAATGCTTAAAGAAGTCTTAAGCTAGTTCTCACGGGTTAGCGAAAGTAAAGTAGTGGATCTGTTACTTTACTTGTACCCACGGCTTGGAAAGAGTCTTAGGGATAAGACTGTGAACTGAAAAGGGATTTGTTACTTTACTACCACAACTAAGAAAAGGTCTTTAGGATAAAGACTTGGAGAATGTTTCTTAGTATACCCACGGCTTAAAAAGAGTAAGAGTCTTAAAACAAAGACTTGGAAAAGATTACTCAGTTTACCCACGGCTTAAAACAGACTTAAGACAAAGACTTGGAGAATGAGTCTTAGTAACCCACGGCTTAAAAAGAGTAATAGTCTTAAGACAAAGACTTGGAAAAGATTACTCAGCTTACCCACGGCTTAAAACAGACTTAAGACAAAGACTTGAGAATGAGTCTTAGTAACCCACGGCTTAAAAAGAGTAATAGTCTTAAGACAAAGACTTGGAAAAGATTACTCATTACCCACGGCTTATAACAAAGTTAAGACAAAGACTTGGAGAATGAGTCTTAGCAACCCACGGCTTAAAAAGAGTAATAGTCTTAAGACAAAGACTTGGAAAAGATTACTCAGTTTACCCACAGCTTAAAACAGAGTTAAGACAAAGACTTGGACAATGAGTCTTAGTAACCCACGGCTTAAAAAGAGTAATAGTCTTAAGACAAAGACTTGGAAAAGATTACTCACTTTACCCACGGCTTACAAAAGAGTTAAGACAAAGACTTGGAGAATGAGTCTTGAGACAAAGATCATGTATAAGACGATTCATGATCTGTGCCTTGAAAGTGACAAGGTAAGTATGAGGTGTTTTGCTTGAAGTAGAGACTAACTATTTCTAATTTTGATTTTTCAGGTATATGCTACAGAAAATGTTCATATTCGCATGGACTTCTCTGCTTTTTTCAGACAGAATGACTTCGCAGGTATGCACTTTTCTATATTTTTCTGTATTTAGTTGATATTGTTATATATGAAAATCACAAAGTTAGAAATACTCATCTAAGTGCCATTTTAGTTTCTCTTTGATATATAGGTGTTCATAATTCTCAAGAACTTATCTGCTCTTCAGTCAGAGAGACTTCACAGGTATGAGCTTTCTAGATCTTTCTGTATTAAATTGATATTAGTTCATATGAAAATCACAAACTAAGTTAGTTTATGTATATCTACGTAGTTAAAAATACTGATCTTAAGTGCCATTTAAGTATTTCTTTAATATATGGTTGTGTAGATAATGCGTGCTACTATCCTTTATCTAGTTATTTATCAGATTCTTGATGAACAAGTAGATTTTAGGTATTAGAACATTATATTTTCTGTATACAGTGTGATTATTGAGTAACCACTGCCTTGACTTTATGCTTGAATTGGTGCTTTTGTGTAAGGTCTATCATTTAATGAAAAAGGCGTATCTTGGAATCTCTTGTAGATATTTATTTCTCACCATATCTGATAAAGTGGTACAAAATTTCTTGCTTATTTGAACGTTACAATATTGTGTGTTTAGAATTACAGTAATCTCTATCTTGAATAGAGATATACCTATCATCTTTGTTTTGGTGCTTGTGTGTATGTATCATTAGGGGTCTCATTTTTAGAAAAAGATGTATACTGGAGTAGTTTCATGTGGATAGTTATTTTCAACGTATTTGAGACTCATGCATATTATGGTGTTAGTTTCCTTGAATCTCAAATTTAAATTTTTTGCATTATGCTCTGAATCTTTGGTGATCATTCTAATCATACGAAATAGCATCCTCACATTCTAAATATGCATCATACACTGATGATTATTGAGCAAGAAAACAACATTTCTTGTTCATTGTTTGTTTATGATGGACATATAGAATATCTCGATGTTAACTTTTTGTTGTGTTTGGGATTATAAAATCTGTTTGGTGAATACATTTTGGTTGGTTGTTTGTCTGCCTATTGTTCATTATTTGTTACGAATGACAGTGATCTTTGCTTCTGGTACAAGTCTGACTTTTGCCTTCTTGATTATTGGAATAGTCTCAGTATGGTAAATTGATTAACCTATTGATTAACCTGACTTGGAAATATTTATTCTTGTGTTTATCTAACATTATACTCAATGAAGGGTCCATATTTGTCTGTGATGGTCTGTGATTGTTTTGCATTATGCTCTAATGACTTAATGATCTTTCTAAAATGACACCCTCGTAATTCAACATCCCTACGTTGGTGATGAATACTGTGTTAGGTTATATAAATCGTACCTGCTGACTTCAGTTTTTATAGTAACAATGACTGAAATATCATTGTTATAGACTTATAGTTTAAAAACATTGGCCTCTTCAGTGTTTACATAGTTGATGCATGGAACTTGGAAATACATTAAATTACATTAAAAGTGCAATTATTTAGAATGTGCTAGTAAGTAGTAACAGTTTTCTTTAGTCAAAATCTGAGTACCAATTTTATTTTCCTCCTTATAGGCATGTAGAATAGATATTCTGATTTTCTCTGCTGTTTATGTCAATATTATTTTGTGAATCGTAGTTTCTGTAAGAGTAGATTAGCAAGTTTTTGACAAAAATCCAGGTTTCTGTTACTTTTTGATATTTCTCTGCCATAACATAGTTTTGGGATAGCTGAAACTTTGGTTATCTTTTACTCTGACTTTTTCTGCAATAACATAGTTTTAGAAATAATTGAAACTTTGGTGTCAAAATCACTTTTGTTCCAAACCTCCAAACATAACGCATCTTGGTTTTTCACTGTACATGTAAAACTGCATCCCTAATCCCCTCTTCATCTGGATTACTTTTTAAACATGATAAACCCTATTAAAACATCTGTCATTGTAAGAAAAAAACCTTAGAATCCAAAAAGACATCAATCCAAGAGAATGAAGAATAACTCCAGAGATTATGGCTTTATGAAATAATCTCTGTATTTTATTGTTAGTTTGTTACTACTTAATACCCAGAATCGAATCGGGGTTCCTCCATTACTTTCTGTTTTTTTCCGTCCTTGCTCTGTTTCTTGTTCTTCCTCTGTTTTTACTTCTCATCATGTGCATTTGACTTTAATCTTCTTTCTCGATAAAGGTCATGTAGAAATATGTGCTTAATCTATGTTAGACTCATGCATGTTATGGTAGTAGTTTCCTTAAATCTCGAATGTATATGTTTTGTATTATGCCCTAACTCTTTGGTGATCTTTCTAATCATGCGGAATGACATCCTCGCATTCTAACATTTGCATCATACACTGATGATTAATGGACTAGAGAAAAACATTTATTGATGATTGTTTTGTTTGGCAATATGAATTTCGATGTTAGTTTTGTTGTGTTTTAAATTATAAATTTGCCTGGTGAACAGATTACTTGCATTTTGGTTGAATGTATGTCTACCAATTGTTCATTCTTTGTTCAAACCGGTTGTGATCTTTGCTTCTGGTATGGGTCTGATGATAGCATATTGAATTTTCTTTCTTTGATTGTTGGAATAGTCTTAATATGGTAAATTGATTAACCTTTCTTGGAAATATACTTGTTCTTGTATATTTATCTTAACTAAAGGTCCATCAGTTTCTATGATTGTTTTGAAAATATGCTCTAGTGACTTGATGATCATTCAAAACTTGGGAAATGACATCCTCGTATTAATAATTGTGTTAGGTTACAAAATTGTACTTGCTGGCTTTAGTTGAACATATCAGGTGACTTAAAAAAACAGAGCCCAACTGTGGTAAACAGATGATTGTATGTTTATGATGGACAATGTGAATATTGGTGTAGTTTATTGTTGTGTTTTAGATTTAGGTCTGTCTGGTGAAGACGTTCCTTACATTTTGGTTGGTTGGTTGTTTGTGTGCCTATTGTTCAATGTTTTTATTTTTATTTTGTAACCAGATTTTTGTTCATTCTTTCTTATGACTAACAGTGATATTTGCTTCTGGTCTGAGACTGACTTTTGCTTCTTGATTACTGGAATATTCTCAGTATGGTAAACTGATTAACCTGTCTTGGAAATCTATTTATTCCTGTGTGTAATCTTTCTTGATTTCCCATTACATGCTTCTTTTTGTTTTAATAACATTTTTCTTAAATGAAAATCAAGCCATTTGCATTATTAGAGTACCAATTTTATCATCCTCCTTGGTATGTAGAATAGATGCTCTGATTTTCTCTGCTGTTGATGTCAATATTTTGTGTATCGTAGTTGTTAGACTTGCAAGTTTTTGACAAAATCCAGTTTTCTGTAAATTTTGATATTTCTCTGCAATAACTGAAACTCTTGTAGTCTTGTTATCTTTTTCTCTGTCTTTCTCTGCTATAAGATAGTTACTGAAAATAATTTTAGAAATAATTGAAACTTTGGTGTCCAAATCAGTTCTGTTCCCAACACTCGAACCATTTTTATTTATGTACGTATAATATTTGTAGTATTATTTGATATCTTTGTTTGAGGTGTTCTACTTACAACTATAAGTCCTTAATATTCAACGTGCTGGGGTTTTCTATAAAAATCTTCTTTGAAAAATTATGATGAACGTTTTTTGTAAATAGTTATCTTCTTTTGTGTCTTTATTGAATTACAGATTATTAATTAAATGTATGCATGTGCCACTTTATGCTAATGTTTACTTGCGCTTAGTTTTATTAAAGTGTGCAATTGTGAATGTGATCTTGTATATCCTTCCTCTTCTTGTAGCTACAATTTCTTGTTCTTCTTTGTTTGTCCTGATAATGATTAGAAGTCTACTTAAGTTTACTCCATTTACAGAAGTCAGATTTTCTTTTCTGATAGATATGTTAGTTTTAACTGCTTGAAAATATTATTAGCTAATTGATTTGATCTACCTATTGCGTATCTATCTACATATTCTTTGTTTTTGGTCACAAATGATGTAACCATCCCCATGAAGAACTAACCTTGATTAATCAATATTTTTCCCAAAACGATATTTAAGTAGTTTGACTTACATTTTCATGTTGACTTGGGTTCCTCGACTACTTTATGTTTTTCCCGCCCTTGCTTTTTTTTTTTCTTGTTCTTCCTCTGTTAGTCTATTCTCATCATCAATGGATTCGACTTTAATCAATGTGTTTTTCCTAATGTGGCTCGCAAACTTCAAACTCCTTTTCTTCTTTGTGAATAAAGGTCATGTAGATATTTATGTTTAATGTATGTTTTTAGACTCATGCATGTTATGGTAATAGTTTCCTTGAATCTCGAATGTATATGTATGGCATTATCATTATGCCCTAACTCTTTGGTGGTCATTCTAATCATGTGAAATGACATCCTCGCATTCTAACATTTACATCATACATTGATGATTAATGGACAAAAACAATTACTGATAATTTTTTGTTTGACAATCTGAATTTCGATGTTAGTTCTATTGTGTTTTAAATTTACAAGATTTGTCTGGAGAACAGATCACTTATTTCTATGGTTGTTTTGCAATATGCTCTAGTTACTTATCATTCAAAACTTGAGAAATGACATCCTCATAATACGTTGTTGATGATTATTGTGTTAGGTTTTATAAAATTTTATTTGCTGACTTTAGTTTTTGCAGTAATAATTATTGAAAATGACATTGTTATGGTACTAGTGTCTATCCTTTGTTCTATTAGTTTTGACGAAGTGATGGAGCTTACAAACTTATTAAATTACATTTATGGTGGTGCATCTATTTACAATGTGTTAATTGATCTTTCTTGACTTCCCTAACATGCATGCTTTTATTTTTTATAACTTATTTAACTTTCTAAATATCAAGTTTGCTTAATTCTCTGAGCTTGAAACCCTATTGTTTTGCAACTAATTTTTTCCGATAAATATTTTGGTTTATTTATTAAATAGCCATTCTAGGTTCTTTAGTGTTGAGAAATTATTGTGTTTAGGCTTGAGATTTCGGGTGTTCGAGCGATGTTGAGGTTGGAACTTGGAATCAATCGGGAACTGGTCTATCGGGTATATAAAGTCTATATCTATATAGGTTCCTAAGGAGTTTCAGTTTAGTATATCAGAAAATCTTAAAATATATCCAAAAACCTAAAAATATATATTAAAAAATCCAAAATATATCTAAAAATCTGGAAAAATATACATAAAAAACTCCAAAAATATCTAAAATCCGAAAATATATATATATATGTTGAAATATATTAGAAAACTTATAAAAATATTCAAAAAATATAAAATATTACCTATAATTTGGGTCATTCGGGTACTTGATATGGTATCTATTAGATTTGGGTATTACTGGATATTTATTGGTATTAAAATATTTTATCCATTGGGTAAATTTTCTTATATTGGTTCAGTTTGAGTCCGTGTTTTTTGCTTCAGCGATGAGGTTTCGGAAAAGAAGGTACAGGCCTAATTGTGCCTATACTTTTCTACTTTTGCGGGATGTTTGCACTTTTGACCCATAATTTGTTATCGATCAAATGTAAAAGTAATCTCCTTTATATTTCATTTTAACTTTACCCATTTTTTCCAAATAATCACGATACTAACGTTATTTTTTCCCTTGTGGTATACGGCAGAAGTCTACATTCTCTGCCAGAAGACCAACTGAACCTCATCTTCTACATTTATTAACAAAATTGACACTCTCATCAATGAATTCAACTATCATTTTTAACTAACTCCAAGCTTTAAATGCTTCATACTCGTAATTGTAAAACTCTAAATATAATCTTACATCCTTTACACTCTTACTCTTCCATTTTCTCCCCATTTTCATGCCAAAAACTCTCTAACTCAACTTTTCAAAATTTCAAGTTCTTGATTTTCTCATAATTCGGGTTTTTAATCCTCATCACCGCCAAATGGTTTTGAAGGGTTAAAGTGATAGTTTCAGCCCTCAGAAGCCCTAAAAACAACGGCCATGTAGTGGTTTATTCCATTTTAGTTGTTTTAATATCTGTGTCGAGTTAGTAGATCTCAGTATGAGGTCTATAGGTCAACGTATATGTTACTTTTGCAATTGTCCATGACAAATCTGGGGAGTTAGATGTCGTAGGGAGGTCTAAAAAATACTTTTGAAAACAAAAAAATAGGCGTAAACCTCAAGAAAATGTCTACTTTAAAAACAGGTTAGTTTTGCAATTGACTAAGGTACTTTTACAAATTTCAAAAACTTATTAATTAAAAATAATTAAACTTTCAAATTTGTATTGGTTAATATTTATTAAAACTTGATTTCCTTAAAAAAGTAATATTAAACAATAAATGTTTCTTAATAAGTGTATAAATGTTAGAACATCATATATTGTGAAACTTTAATTTTAAAACTTTAAAAAGTATTTTCGTGTATGACATGAAATATCTGCTGCAAACCCAAATCAAGAGTAACAACAATACTTATGCAAGTTTCTTCTTTTACGCAGACGCAGCTTCTAAGATTATCCATTTCTTTTGAACCGAAGACAACTCCAAACTAAACTTAGCTACAATATCGATAATCCAGCAATTTATTGTCTAGAAATTGGGTCAACTTATAGAGTCACCACATGAGGACTGTAGTTTGTTCAGAAGCATAATGTAAGTTCATGAATAAAGAACCAAACAACGGAAAGAAAAAAATGAGTACTTTAACGGAGTAATCTAAACCGTTTGATTAAATTTTCCTTTTCAGCTGAAATCCAACATTATAATGATTGCTAATGTCAAAAACTTAAAACCCTAATATTTCTCTGTTCTTCCTTGAGGGTAGACCAAAAGATAGAATGTTTACCGATCTCCCACGAGAATTGGAATGGGAAATACTCTCTAGGGTTCCTCCCACGTGTCTAAACATAGATATACCTGCAGACGATGGTATGCTTTATTCAAAAACCCTAGATTCATGGAGAAGAAATTAGGTCAAGCAGGAAGGCAGTTTATCTTAAAGAAATATTTTGGTGTTTATTCAGTTAACCTCAATCTCCATGGAATCAACAACAACAAGAGCTTTGATTCATCCATTGAGTTTACAGGTAAACCCAACAGCCTAAGAGATTCAGAACAGATGATGATACATGCTATCTTTCAGTGCGAGGGTTTGTTTTTGTGCACCACCAAAGACAAAAGAATCGTGGTTTGGAACCCTTGTACTGGTCAAACCAGGTGGATCCGGAGCCAACCCGGTAATCGTGACGATTTGTATGCACTAGGATACTAAAACAACAAGGACAAATATTCTTGGGATAGCTACAAAATCTTGAGATGTATGATTTTAACTCTGATTCATGGAGACTTGTCGATAAAGACGCTCAAAGATATTCAACGGATTACAAAAGAATAATAATATTTCCTTGGAGTTGAATGATAACTAGTGGTGGCGTGTCTTTGAAGGGAAATACTTACTGGGTTGCTTGTGATCAAGAGGAAGATGACGATATTCAATTCTTTCTCAGGTTTGATTTCACAGGAGAGAGATTTGAACGTTTTTCTCTTCAGTATAGTGGTTACGGAACTATGTTTCTCTCAGTGGTTAGAGAAGATAAACTTGCTGTGTTACTTGATAAGCCCGGTTTTGGTTCGTCATCAAGAGAGATGAAGATATGGGTGACAGACACTAAGATCGAAGAGGCCGTCACAGATATCCAATATGTCTTAGTAGTTGATTTCAGTAACGTTTTGAGAAGAGGTATGACCGTGGTGAGCTTCTTGGTGGACGAGGAAAATGAAAAAGTCGTGTGTAGTGGTAGAGACACCAAAAATGGAAACAAGACCGTAATTTACATTGTTGGAGGAGACGAGAAGAATATACATGTGTGTGAACAAATTCGGGGAGAGATTGCACAAGGACCAGCTGATGACTGTTGGCCATTTCTCGAGAGTTATGTTCCAAGTTCGGTTCAAATACAGCAAGTAAAGGCATCATATGCACAAGGTGACTTATTTTAATGACCCTAGCCAGTTTGTTTTTCTGAACGAGCCTGAAATTGTCTATGGAATTGCCAATTTCATCCCATGTATTGACATGATTATCAGAAGAAAAGTGTAAGGGTTTAATCATTTGTAAAATGTTCTTGAGGGTTGTAAAATAGATTTGGTTAAAGTTATCTTACTTGTGAACAAATTACTGGAGGCTAGTTGTCCCTCTTTGTATATTGTTCAAACTTACAGTTCCACGAGATGTTACAATTTATATTCTAAGCTTTTGGTCTACACTGGCTTCTTTGCACTTACAATCCATCCTTCCTCCGCCTCAATGCAAAGTTCTCTGTGCAGATTGCAGAGAAAACTTAGCAAGTTGGAGAACTTGCTTACTTAAGGAAATTGAGGCGCATGCAGCAAAAGAAGAAGAAGCCAATACTACAAAAATCTTAAAGAACTTGACAAAGATATTAAGTCTCTGCAAGAAAGAGGTGGAGAGGCGAAAGATGAGGAAGGTCAAAGGAGGTGTTGACTGAAAAGAATGTCTCAATGATAAGAATGAGACTATCAAAATGATCTGAGCGGCTCAATCGTGTGATGATCAGTTCTTGGTGAGATCCTAAGCTTGGCTTGGTTAGAGAAGCCAAGGAAGAGCTTTCCTTCCAGATAGATAGATAGATAGGTGTCCATCTTCAAATGTGACCTGCTTCAGCTTAAAGCTTTTATGTGGTTCTATCTCACTTTTCCAGCCATCTCTAGGTCTTATAACTAACTTGTAGAAATGTCATGACAGATTCAGTTATTTTTGACTTGAAGACCGACCACGAGTTCTATCAGGTAGTTCACTTCTTTCCCTCTCAAATATACAAGTTAACTGCAAGACAAATAATTCTATAAAAATCTCACAGAAAAAAAAAGAGCTAAGAAGATGAGAAGCTCAAGGCCAAAGCTGCCTCAAATTGGTTCAGAAGACTTGAAAAACCTTAAAACAGAGTTAACATGATAAAGAGAAGGAGGCCAAGAAATCAATCATCGTCTTTGAAGAAGCTAGGTTAGCTGGTTACATGTCGAGCAGAGCCAACTTGACAAGGAAAACGAACGAAATCAAGAAAATCAAAGAGATTAATGTGAAGTAATGTTGTCAAAGATGAAAGAGAGTCTACATAACAAAGAAACTAACTGAATCCATGATAATGATAAGCTCAATGTCGGTTAATAAGATGGTATAATTTTCAAAGTTGCTAGAGAAAAAGCTTATTTCCACACAAGAGAAACCGGAGTGAAAACACTTTGAAACTGCAACATAAAACCAAAACGAAACTAACCTTTTTATACATTCGGAATTGGTATTGTAGAGCTGTTAGTTCTGATTAAGTTATCTTACTTGTGGAATCTCTTTGCTTTTCTTTGCGGAGTTTTCTTTTCAAACGGAATTTGCTTCAACACACTCATGTTTTGAATCCAAGTAACATAGCAGAAAATTCCAAATACTTATCACACGGAAAGATCTTTTAAACCATTTCTTGAGAATATATATCTGAGTTATGGATCAATCAATAGTGAACACAATTTCCTTGAAAAAACACACGAGCAATACAAATGCGATTTAAACAAGCGCAGGATGTTATATTTTAAAGACATGACACAGTTTTGGACCTTTTGGTATGATGCATTGGTGTGAAACTTGGCTGAGTGGGTTTGATTTTTATTTGAAACCATTGAACACACTTGATTACATCAACTTGAGATTCTCCACATAGTCTACAAAGATGTGAGTAGTACGACGATGCTCGAGCTCTTCAAATCCCTGAATATTGACTCTTGTACAAGTTTCCCTCTCGAGATTGTACAAGTAAAAGCAGCAAGGCCAGTACCACACGATTTCACCAGCGCCAGTCATTCCTACAAACCATTTCCGTCTGATCAAAGGAGGCAATTCGTAGGCCTGCTTGAACCATTTATATCTTTGAGCATCTTCTATAACCCACAACACAAGTGGAATATTATCCTTTCTTGTATTCTGACGTATACCTAATTTACCTTTGTAGTTGAACAAAGTCAAGTAACCACATGCATACCCATTACAAAAAGGGTCATATCGTTCCATGTCCTTATCCAAGTTAATAAAGCTGAACTTCTCAGACCTCACGTCAAAGCAAACTATCACCGAAGATTTTCCCATCGTAGCTCCGAGATACAAAACACCATTTATGCATATTTCTCACCAACTCTACTATTCTCATAAAAGTGGAATTTGCATTCGATCTTTCTCCACAAACGTTTTCCAGACTCCAATGTCAAAACTGATGAGTGTTGGGTCTTTCATCGAGTGACGTGGTCATACACAACACTTTGAACTGTTTGTTGATCGGATCATAGCCAAGAGAGATTCTTGCAATCCTTTCTCTCGTGGTGTGATTACTCTTCCCTTTAGCTTTCACTTCGGGTAGGTTTTGCTTTTCAGAAGCAGTTTGGGTAAGGTTAGGAACTCTCCCGTGATAGGGTTACAAATCACTCGCACCTTTCTTTTAATCTGAAGAAGGGCCAATCCACAGACCGTAGAACACCTACCAGATGGAAAATATTCGGGGAATGACGCATGATAACGTGTGGCTACAAGAGTAGAGTTATCATCTGGATTTTGAGGTTGTGGTGATGAGTAGAAGAACAACTTTTTCAGCATCAATTTTCACGGTGAAAAAGAGCCTTGGACGAGTGGAAGACTTGGTCAAAAACAACTCGGTGAAATCGGGACGACGGAGTATGTATCCCCACGATTTCGATACGCAACGAAACCTTGCTATAGACTCTCTAGGGACTCGAGAGAAGATATCGATTAGTAGATCAACTGGTATAGGTCCTATAGGATCAGAGTAGAGCTGCTGCTTCAAACGTTTCATGGCGCTGTTTTACAAATCCTAGATCAGAGCTTTTAAGACTTTAGGTTTCTTTCTCTCCTAGTTGACTTTATATGCAAGAAATCTAAATGGGCTTTATTAGGCCCTAAACCCAGCTGCAGTATATTTCCCATCGACTCGACTTACTTAAACGGGAAGAAAGTTTATCTGAAGAAAATGTACATGTGGGAGAGAATGAAAGCAGAAAACACGTAGAGTTGTCAAAGGTGAAGGATAAAGAAGCAAAACTTTGAAGAGTGGAGCATGCTTGTCTGAAAAAGATTGAAGAGTTGTCAGAAGTGAATGAGAGATTGGTTGATAAAGAAACCAAATTGCAGAGCTCGAGGAGTTGTCAAACTGCAGACCGTTGAGAAAGGCAGTCTTCTTAACGAAAGAAGATTGATGAGTTGTCAAAGGTAAATGAAATCTTTGCTGATAGCTATAGAAACCAAACTCCAGAAAATTGAAGAGTTAACGAAGCTGCAAGAAAGTCTTTGTTGAAACAAAACATGAGACTGAGGACCTAATTAAAAGCCAACATGATGAGGATGAGGAGCTCAAATCCAAAGAGGCTTGAGGAGCTCAAAATATTCAAACTTGTGGAATCTCTTTGCTTTTTCTTTGCAGATTTTTCTTTCTTCAAAAGGAAAAGGCTTGCTTCAACACACTAATGTAACAGAGCAGTCAAATCCAAATACTCATCACATGGAAAGATGTTTCTTGAGAATATAAATCTGAAGAGATATTCGTTTTATACATTTGCCAGGCTTATCTGGATCTTGGACACTCGATCAGTAATAACATTGCACCCTAGTTAACTATTTGCTAGAAAAAACACGAGTAATACAAATGCGGTTTAAACAAGCGCATGATGCTATCTCTTAAAGATATGACACAGACTCACAGTTATGGTATTATGTATTGCGTGGAATGGAAACTTGGTTAAGTGGGTTTGGTTTTTATTTGAAACCATTCAACACACTTAATTACATCAACTTGAGATTCTCCACATAGTCTACAAAGGTGTAAATACTATGACTACGATGCTCAAACTCTTCACATCCCTGAATATTGACTCTTGTAGAAGTATTCAGAGCCGTGCCTATGAAGAGAAATAAGAAGCTTTGGCCTACGGCATCCGATTTGACATGAAAATGAGAGAACCATACTTGCAAATATTTTATTTATGTTATTTGTATAAAATAGATTTTATGCTAAGTTTGTCTTCACGATATACAGCTTTTTTCATTTCTTTTACCAGTTTCTTCTTCTCTGTTTTGTTTTTCTGAACCAATGTCATTAAATTCGTTTTATTTTTATTTATACTTGTTTATATAGTTTAAAAATACATGCTATATTTTTTTTTATTACAAGTATGTGTAAAATGCTGTATATTTTTCTTTTCAAAAATTTATTATAATTGTTTTTTCTTAAAATTATTATTACTAGGTAGTTGGCCCGCACCCTGTGCGGGTACAATATTTTTTAAATAAAAAAATAAATTAAATATTTTAATAACGTAATTAGTAAATTTTATGATTATGTCATTCTCATTCTTCTACAAAATCTTCTTCATTCCCAAAAATTTCACTTCTTGTTTTCTTCTCCCTTTTATTTTTGGGCTATTTTCAAAAGTAGTACAAAAATTGAGGTCAAATGCAAAAGTAGTTCACTCTTTTTTCTTCCTTGTTTATCCTCACCATATTTGTGATAATAACGAAAATGCCATTACTTTCGTCCTTGAAGTCTAACCGTGAAGTCTAATACGAAAATAAAAGGTCCAAAGAAACCTCATCTTCTTCACTTATTCACGAAAATGCCATCACCATCAATTCGTCCAACAACCATTCTCAACCAAAATCAAGCTTTGAATGCATGATTTACTCTTCAAATATATATACAAACTCATTATATCATCTCATAAACTTGTATTCTTCAATTTCTTCTCCATTTTCACCCCAAGAACACACATTTTCATCTTTTCAAAGTTTATGTTCTTAGATCTTCCCATTTTTGGTGTGGGAGATCATTATAACGGTTGGGGAAGTTTGCTGAAGCTCTAAATCGAAGTTCTAGGCCGTCAACGAAACTTAAGATCACGGCAAGGTAAAATTCCGGTAGATCTGAGTGAATTTCATATTTTTGCAGGTCCTTAGACTTCATAGCGAAGTCTAACAAACTAGTTTTGCAATTGATTTTCAAAAAATTTAGAGAGTAGACTTCACAATGAAGTCTACCCATATTCCTTTGAAAACAAAAAAATATGGCGTAGACTTCAGAATGAAGTCTACTCGAAAAGATTAGTTTTGCAATTGACAGAATAAAAACTTTTTATGAGAAGTCTATCCGTGAAGTCTGCTTGAAAAAAGACTAGTTTTGCAAACTTTCAGTAGTTTGTTTTATCGTGAAGTCTACCCCTGAAGTCTATTAATGTTGTATTAGACTTCATTCAAAGTCTAATACTGGGTTAGACTTCATTTCGAAGCCTAATTCTTGATAGACTTCTGGTGAAGTCTAATAGTCAACGTTTGTCGGAGTAGACTTCACGATGAAGTCTATTTTCTAAATTCAAAAATTCGATCAATTGCAAAACTAATCCCTATGAAGTCTAATTCCTGTTGTAGACTTCACCAGTAGACTTCATTCTCTAGTTAGACTTCATTTTTAAGCCTATTCACGATAATGAAGTCTATTTGTAAAAGTCAAAGCTTGGTCAATTGCAAAACTAGTCTTTTTTTTTCGGTAGACTTCACGTGTAGACTTCATAAAAAATTCGTCATTTGAAAAATTGCAAAACTAGTCTATTAGACTTCACAAGGGAAGTCTACTAAATAGACTTCCTCGTGAAGTCTACTATTTAATGTTTTATTTGAAAACGCTTTTTGGAAAATATATAACGAATTTTTAAGATTTTCTTGAACAATTAGTTGAGTTAGTCTGTTTAGTTGCTTGTGTGTTAGTTTGACATGCTTATTCGTTGTATATTTCGTGAAAACGGTTTTCTTGTGAAAATTGAATATTAGACAATACTAGGTAGACTTATAGGTGAAGTCTACCACTAAAGTCTATAATGAAGTCTAATGCGGTTGGTTTTTGTTTACTTGCAGAAAATGGTTTACATTGCATCTGTTTATGGAGAATGGGTGAGAAGGACAATTTGTGAAGTTTATTGTGAAGTCTACTCATAAAGTTTAACTATTTGTTTGAACTTGGTCTATTTTAACTAGGTAAACTGCATAAAAAATGCTTATATATGGTTTCATTTTAAAGCCTAACTAATGAAATCTACATAAGTCATACAATACTCATTGGTTATCTTTAAATATGGTCATCTACTACACATTCATTACATATTTTTTTTATGTTTTATACTTTCAAGCTACAACATATAAAGTTGTTATATAGAAAAAGTTTGGAGTCAATATAATATTTACTGACGTCTGCTTATGAAGTATGTTCTCTGTGTCTTAAAATTTTATTACTTGAAACTTAAACAATGTATATCAATAATTCCAAGTTGGTTTTACAACATTTTACATCTACTTCTACAAAGCCGCACATTCTTCCCATCTGAATACCAATTGGCATCTCACTTGCCATCATCGAGTGATCGAGGGCTCCAATGTATCTCCTACATTAATCTTTATGTGTCTTGATCTGAAGAGCATTGACATTAGCTGCTACTTTAGAAAAAAAAAAACAATATCAATCCAAAAACAATGAAAAATAGTAACAAGTAGTCAATTGACTTCAAAACAGATTGTAAGATCCCAATTACTTATCAATTCACATATCAAACACTCAAATCATTCAGCTAAAACCAAATCAAAAACTCTAGCATAGGATTCTATTCAGGATTAAAAGAAATCGAGTCAACATCAACATGCAATCCACATGCTCAGTTAAAATGATCGAAGGAAGAAAAAATGATAGCTTTACCACAGAATCGGAGAACTACAACACAATAGTTATGCATATGTACAATGAACATCAAGCTAACATGTTAGTATAGACTAAGACTAAGAAAAGAGCAGCAGATAATCAATGAATTTGATTTGGAAATTCGACAAGTAAACAGGAAAGCTGTACCTAGACAAATCTGCAGCTTATCAGTGAGAAACAAGCGGGGTCTTTGATATACGATCCGCAACTGAATCCAAGACATCCTCAAGCCTCCTTCAGTGTAAAAACACAATCAAATGTTTATGAACAAGCCAAATCTGACTATCATACATGTATGGTCCCTTAAACCACATCATCAGATTCAAAAAAATAACAATTTTGCAGCTCCAGATCAAAAGACAAAGTTCAACAAGGATAATTTTCAATCCTTAAAACGATGGACTAAGAAGAAGAAGAAGAAAAACTACTTACTTGTAGATCTTCCAGAAAAGAAAGTGAAGACCCTCCTGGAAACAAACAGAGGAGAGAACAAGTAAATCATAAGGCTCGCTTAAGACACCAAGCCTAAGAAACATTTAACATGAAAATGAGCATCTAAAGAGGAAGACTCACACATCTTTGTGAAGCTAATGAGTGAGAAATAGGCAAGAGAAGCGATCGCAGGTAAAAGAAATATTCTCAGTTTCCAATCCATACCCTCATCTCTAGTTGTCATGGTTGCATAACCCACATTATTTGAAAGGAGAAGCTGTTCAATTCAATATCATCCTATGCAACATGCCAACAATAGACGAGATCTTAAGTTAGTAAGTATACAAAACTGATGAAAAGGAAAAAAAAAAACACAATTAGTTTAGTACCCAAATCAAAGAAAATGTAATCTCTTAACTATCAAACTGGAAATCTAAAATCAGATGAAAGTGGAGAACAATGGCTTACTAGTTTGGCTTTTTATTCTTCTCTGAGTTTCCTCTCTCTGGTTCATCTTCAGTTTCTGCTTCAGAGCGCTGCAACATATATACAAGAAGAACAAAAAACAAATTTCAGATTCCAACATCAAGAGCAATTCAACCAGGAAACAAGAATAGCTAGGAAACCCTCAGAACCTCTAGAAGGTATAGGCATTCAATAGAGATAAGAACACATTCTCAGCAGGAAAATTGAAAACATGAATCAAAGTGAGAGAGAGAAGCGAGATAATGGCGGTGAAAAGATGAAGCGAGAGAGATTCACCTATCAGAGAGAGATCCAACGGTGAGAGGAGAGATGCGAGGGAGAGAGAGAGAGAGGCGGAGAAGGAAAAGGAGGTGGTGGTTATTGGCGACGGAGAGGCGGCAAAGGTTAACGGCGAGTGGCTTCGCTCAGGCGAGAAGATGCGGCGCAGATCCATTGGAGTAGAGAGAGATCCGCCATCGCTCAGGCGATAAAAAGCGGCGAAGGTTCACGGAGAGAAGAATCGGCGGGGGTTCACGGAGAGCTGAGAGAGAGAGGGAGAGAGACGCCGTGCACGAGTTACCAGATTTTTTCCCACAAAATTAAGGTTACTTCCTTATATACGAGGACTAACTTTCTGGTTAAGTGAAAAAAAAATTCGGTTAAATTCGGTTAAATAGAATTTATCATGAAGTTTACAAGAGAAGTCTAATCTGAAAGTCTCATAAACCGACTATATTGTATCAAAAATTTATTTCAGTATATTTCCGTTCCCGCTAGCTTTCCCAAAATATTTTGTTTCCCACCGGTGTGTTTTGAATTTTAGACTTTATCGCAAAGTCTACTAATGAAGTCTATCGATGAAATCTAACTAACCCTAAACCCTAAATCAAATATTTAAGATCAAATCTATACGAAACATCAATAATGTATACATAATCATGATTTACATTATAAACTATGAATTCATTGACTTTAAATCGTTAAAAGAACCGCGAATATTTTTTTTATGTCAAAAATCTCTAAACCCTAACCATAACAATCATAAACCCTATACATTATACCTCAAAGACTAAGCTTGATGATTGCTTTACTCATGAAACTTATAAATTGATTAATTTTCATGAAATTTTATTTTACTTGTCTTTATTTAAATTATCTATAGTCTTTTTTTTCAAAATTGTTTTTTTATAAATTTTAAACTTTAAATTTTAGATTTTGTTATTTAGCAGACTTCTTGAGTAGACTTCACACAAATTTTTTGGATTATATCATAATTTGTATTACCGGATTTAAATTGATCAATTTATATGCAAATTTATTTTTCATGGATAGTACTTGTCTTTGTTAAAATTATGTGTAAATACCTTGATCAAAATATTTTTAACATATTTTAAACTTTAAATTTACGATTTTGCTATATAGTAGACTTATGGAGTAGACTTCACACATTTTATAGGTTACAAACATAATTTCTCTTACTTGAGTTACATAGATTCATTTTTATGCAATTTTATTTTTCTTGGATGCCAAATGTTCTAATCTTATTTATGTATAATTTTGTTTGATCAAATAAATTTTCTATAATTTTATAAATTAAATTTGAGTTGTGATTAGGAATTAGACTTTATCATGAAGTCTAATACGCAGTAGACTTCATGAATAGACTTTAAACGGGGTAAAACAGACATTGTGGCTAGCGTTTTTTCTTTGTTCATAAGGGTGTAGTTTGTAATTTTACATACCCAGAAGACTAGTTTTGCTCTAAATGCAATATAGGGTCTAGTTTTGCATTTCAAATCAAATTGTGCACTATATTTGGCAATTCCCCCTTTATTTTTCTCCAATTATTCCATTTTCTTATTTTTCTTTCAATTTCATATTTGTTCTCATCATCTTTTTCTTCTTCTTCTTTTTCTTTTATTTTTTGTCCTTTATCTTTTCTTATATCTTCGTATTCTCCAACTCACTATTCGTCTTTTACTTTCTAATTTTCTTTACATTATTTTTTTTCCGGTTTTCCTTCTTCATTATTCCCCCTCTCTCTATCCCTATCATCTTCATCTTCTCTTACATCATATTATTATAGTTTTATTTATCTCTTCTTTTATCTTTTTTTTTTCTCTTTACATTCTATTTTTTCTTGTTTGATTTATTTTTTTTCATATTTAAGTTTATTCCTTCTTCTTTCTATATTTTTCTTCTTCTTCTTTTTTCTTTCAATTTTTGGTCTTTATCTTTTCTTGCATTTTCATATCTTTTCTAGGTGATTGGCCAACGCCCGCGCGGGCAAGAGATGTTTCAGAACTCCAATCCTTTCAATTAATATTAAATTAACGCATTTTATTTTTAATTACTTTTTATATTTTTGTAATGTGTTTATTTTTCAAGGAAGTAATAACTTAATAATTTGTTAATTTGATATGAACTTATAAATTGTGAAAGCACAAAAAAAATAAGTTCAATTTTGTAATGATTTTTTTCTTATCCCTCTTTTTTCTTGCTTCTATCTTTTTCAAATTTTTGTTCTTCAGTCATTTATTGTATTTTCATATCTCCAACTTACTATTCTTTTTTTTTCTTTCTAATTTTCTTTACATTCTTTTTCCAGTTTATCTTCTTCCTCATTCCCCCTTCTCTCTATCTTTATCATCTTCATTCTTCATCTTCTTTGACATTATCTTGTTCTAATTTTTATTTATCTCTTATTTTTCTTCTTTCCCATCACATTTTATTTTTTTCTTCTTTGTTTCTCTTTTCCTCTTCGAGTTTTCTTCATCTTCTTGAAATTTCTCATCTACTTATCCTCCCACTTCTTTTATTCTACTCGTTTTTTTTACCTTTTTTTGTCTATCTCTTATATTTCACTTATAAATTCATTCGATAGTTTAGAATTTCAATGATTCGTGAAATAGTTTTTATCTTTATATAGTCGAGATCTTTTAAAAATCTATTTAAGTTGTGTTATTATCTTTTGATTATGGATTTTCCTTTATTGTTTTAGTTTATTCTACTTATGAGTGTATTTTAGAATGGTAGATAAAATTTATAATCAGTGATTTTTAATTTTGATATACTTCTATTATAATTCAATTTTTAAAAAATGCACCGGAAACTAAACCCTACACCCATCAATATAAACCCTAAACCCTAAACCCAAACCCCACATTATAAACCCATCTCCCCCTAATTAAAGAACCTACACCCTAAACCCAAATCCACATTATAACTCCCCCATGAACAGCACACCTGAATCTCACATTACCAATTAGTTATTGATTTGCTTTTATTTTATTTTTTATTTATAATTTTTCATTTTTTTTTTGTAATTGTTATTTTCTTTTTCCTTTTGTTCTTTTCTAGTGATCTGATCTTCTTCTTTATTCCTCTATATTTTATTGGTTGTCATTGTCTTCTTTTTTTTCCGCTTCTTCTTCATATTCCATTTTTTGTTCTTTAATTGTTTTTTGTGTCTTCATATCCTTCAACTCACTATTCTTCTTTTTCTTCAATTGTTTTTTTCCTTTTATTTTCATTTTATTTTACTGTTGTTTTCTTATCCCTTTTATTCTTTTCTAGTGATCTCATCTTCTTCTTTTTTCCTCTACTTTTTTTATTCGTTGTCATCATTTTTTTTTCTGCTTCTTCTTTATCTTCCACTTTTTGTTCTTCAATCGTTTGTTGTGTTTTCATATCCTCCAACTCCCTATTTTTCTTTTTCTTTCTAATTTTTTTAAAAACCTATTTCTGATTATTCTTCTTCCTCATTCCCCCTCTCCCTTTATCTTTATCATCTTCGTTTTCATTGACATCATTTTACTATAGTTTTTGTTTATCTCTTCGTTGTCTTTGTTTTCTTCGCATTCCATTTTTCATCTTTGATTTATTTTTCCTGGTGTCCAAGTTTTCTTCTTCCTCTTTAAGTTTCCCATCTTCTTTTCTCTTACTCATATTTTCCATTCTTGTCTACGTTTTGTATTTCATTTATCAATTCATTCGATAGTCTTGATTTTGTTAATTTACAAATTCAATTAATATTAGATTAATGCATATTCTTTTTGATTACTTTCCTTATTTTGAATTGTGTTTATTTTCCAAGAAAGTAATAACTTAACATTTTGGTAATTTAATATGAACTTATAAATTGTAAAAGCACAAAAAAATAGTTAAATTTTTGTAATGATTGTTTTCTTCTCTCTCTTATTCTTTTTTGAGTGATCTCATCTTTTTTTTTCTTCCATTTCTTTATTCTTTGTCATCATCTTTTTTTTTGCTTCTTGTTTTTCCAATTTTTGTTCTTCAATACTTTCTTGTGTCTTCATATCCTCCAACTTACTATTCTTCTTTTGCTTTCTAATTTTCTTTACATTTTTGTCCGGTTTATCTTCTTCGTCATTTTCTCTTCTCTCTATCTTTTTCATCTTCGTCTTCTCTAACATCATATTATTATATTTTTTATTTATCTCTTATTTGCCTTCTTTCCCATCACAATTTATTTTTTCTTCCTTGTTTTCTTTTTCGTCTTCGAGTTTTCTTCTTCTTCTCGAAGTTTCTCATCTTCTTATCCACCCTCTTTCTTTTATTCTACTCAAGTTTTTATTCTTCCTTGTCTACGTCTTATATTTCACTTATCAATTCATTCGATAATTTAGATTTTTCAAGGATTCGTGAAATAGTTTTTATCTTTATATAGTTGAGATCTTTTAAAAATCTATTTAATTTGTGTTGTTATCTTTGGAGTATGGATTTGCTTTTACTGTTTTAGTTTTTTCTACTTATGAGTGTATTTTAAAATGGTGGATATAAATTTATAATTCAGTAATTTTTAATTTTTATATACTTCTATTATAATTCAAATTTTTAAAAATGCACCAGAAACTAAACCCTACACCCATCAATATAAACCCTAAACCCTAAACTCAAACCCCACATTATAAACCCCCTCCACCTAATTAAAAAACCTACACCTTAAACCCAAATCCACATTATAACTCCCTCATGAACCGCACAACTGAATCTCACATAACCAATTAGTTCTTGATTTGCTTTTATTTTTTATTTTATTTATAATTTTTTATTTTTCTTGTAATTGTTGTTTTCTTATCCCTTTTGTTCTTTTTCTTTTTTTCAACATCTTTTTTATCAGTTTCTTCTTCCTATTTATGTTTTCTCATCTTCTCATATTTCATACTTTTTCTTTATTGGTTTTTCTCAACAATTTATTTTCTTCTATTTTCTTCAGAATTAATCTTGTGTTCATGTCTCTTCCTCCTTCCCCTCCCTCCCTCTTCCTTCTTCACAACCTTTGTCTTTTCTAACATCTTATTTACCTGGTTTATCTTTTTTTTTTTCTAGGAATATAAACTATTATTAGACAAATACATATTCAAAATACAAAAAAAGAAAATCTATTATATATAATTATCTATAGTAACCCAAAAATAAAGAGGAGAGCAAAAACAAACCAAGCACTAAAAACTATATTTTTTTTTCATTTTTTCGTGATCTTTAAACCTTGTCATCCATGGATCAAAACAGAAAATCATGGAAAAATATTTATCTCCACGTTAGCAGACTAAGACCATCACAAATCCCACATTCAAACGATTACATTCAGGATAGTTAATATGCAAATCCCAAACAAATTGGCAATTGTACAACCGACTGAGCAAACGTTGTTGCATCGTCCAATATTGTCTCGACAACACTACTTTTGTTTTTCACCGAGATGCAGTTCACAACAAACAAAACAAAAATTAATTTTTATGTATTATCTATATTGATTCTCTAAGTAAACAAAAAGAGTCAAAAACTAACTTCTACCATGTGCAAAGTCGTTATTCATCATAGAAAACGTTTTTGGGTATATCAACAAATATAATATGCACACTACTGCTTAGCTTCGTAAAAATAAAATAAATACTGTTAGTATGTAACAAACCCTGCCAAGAGCACAACCTGTTGGTGAAGCCAACTTCAAGAGCCACAACCCTTTGATCATCGATCAATCCAAAAGTTTATATTAACCTAAGAACTGTAAATCGACCATAAAATGTTAACAGAGACAATAGCCATTGCTAGGGTTCCGTTTAATATCAATATTTGAATCAATCTACTATCAGCACAGATGTTGGACACAACAGCATCTGTAACATCAATGGTTTATGTTCCTTTAAACTCTCAGTTTCTGGCTTTGAAAGCTAATAGATAGGACGGTGTTAGGGCTCCCACAGAAAAAATATATATGATCGATTCCAGAGTTACATGGTCATGAGTTTCTCCACATCAGTTCCAAATTATACTCCACCCTGAACCCATCAACTTCTGTAGCAGATCTTACACACCTTTCATTAAGAAAATAACTAATTAGAATTCCAAAACAGAGGAGATGATTGGAGTGCTATGCATAATGCATGACGGTTTCAACAGAAGAAGTATGGCTAATAATGAAAGCTAGATTTTCAGATCAGAAGGTCTATGAAGATATCAAACGTTTCCAGCTGCAATCATATTTTCAGATTAAATTATTCTTACGAAAGTAAGTATTCGGCAAGGGAATATGAGATGAAATTAATCCTGGTCTTGGTTGTATATTTGACCAAGTCTCCAAACCAAAACTGTATTCCAGCAGATTTCCCACTATTTCTTGGCTAGAGTTGTTTTTAGTTGGTACATATTGGAGTTTCTTGATTCCATGAGCTAGCAAACCTTAATAATAATATACTGTGATGAAGGTTAAAAGAGGAAGATGTTAGATCGGAATCCTTCAATACAATTTACAGCAAATATTGAATAATCAGTTAATCATCATAATAGCTAATAACAGTAAGATCAAACTAAAAACGAATAACCTACATGAGAGAACATGAGATATGGACTCGAATAAATTTACTCATCTCTAGGTTGAAGAATCTTGGATTGTTTTGATTTTCATTATTGCTATCTATTTATATAAGACATAGACGGTTAAGAAATCTAGGTTTTCCCTTTTTATTTTGTTTCCAATATTTTTAACATATACATAATTGTGATGCGCAATATGGTAGTTAGGATTATTATTATCGTTAAATATTTTAATTAGAAATATAAATCGTGACATTTAAAAAAAAGAAAATTACGAAGATTTAAAAAAGGATTTTCATTAAGGGTAGCTGGGTAATAACTAGCTGAGAGTTAACGTGGTGCCTCTAAACGAAATTTTGACTTCGCAAATAATATATTAGATTGTTGTTTAAAAATTTTAAATAAAATAAAATTTTAAAATATTTGCCTACGGTATTCAAAAGTCTAGGCACGGCTTTCAGTATTCCTCTCGAAATTGGACAAGTAAACGCAGAAACGCCAGTACGACGACCACACGATTTCACCAAATCTGACTCGTAGTGAACAAAGAAACGCCGTCGTATTTGGCATTCAGGATAATCAAACAAAGTATCAACACTCGAGTGAGAACAGAGAGAAGTAGAAGAGAAGAGTCTCCCTGAGAAATCTCTTGGAAAAGGGATTTTAAAGAGTTTATGTGATTGTGAATAATTTTGTAGTTTAGGTGATTTTAAAAGATTTTAGGAGATTAAAAAGATTATGGTGGGATTTAAGGAGATTTCATTTAGGAAAATGTCTTGAGGAAATTTTGGATGATTCTTATGGGATTTTAAATGATTTTATCATTTTGGGTGATTCTAGTGGGATTCTTCTTCTCTTCTCCCTTTTCAGTAACTTCGTCGTCTCTAAAGATGAACAATGGTCATCTATATTTGAAGTTATCTATATTAAATGTACATGTAAGCTATGTAAACCTGTTTTTTTAAGTTTAGTTTGTCGGATTCAACTTCCTTTGCTCATGCCACTCGTACAGTGCACATGCTCCATGTTTTCAAAGATATGTGTTCCCAGTAATGTAAAGAACAAAGTGTTTAAACAAACTGAAACTGGAATTAAAAGCTCAAAAGCTGTCTTGAACAAAAAGTTCCAAACTAAAACTAAAAGTCTAAAAGTAAAGATCAATGAACTAGATACGTAGGAAGGAAAAAAATAGATGTTTTGCTTTGCTTTCATTTCATCTTTGCCTTGCTTGAATACGGAAAACCTGCAGCAACAAGTTAAAACCTGCAACATCAAACTGAACAAAAACCAACCTGAAGGTATGACAAGAAGCCAGTCGAAGCGAGGGATGTAGACTCAATAAAGCTATATCAGATCGTTTCAGTGACATGAGTGAGTATATAGATTATTGTTGTATTATCCAATAGAGGCTGAATCTTCAAAGCGAAGATCTTTGAGTGTTGTTTGATTTGACAGGTTTTGATAGTAAATTTATGTATCGTCTTTCTGCAACATACAAGTATATCATAATTGTTCTCTTTACCATATCATAATCAAATTCAAAAACGTTAAAAAATCACAACTTTGTCAAGATGTAGTTGCAGAAACAACCAGTGGGAAAGATAAACCCGAAAATAGGAAGAAACCAATACAAACCTCCATATCCGTATACACACAAAAGAATCAGAAAATGCTACAAAAACAAACAACGAAACACACTTGCTGGTATTTGCTGACGAACGATTCTTCCTTGTGAAAACTTGTTTCCAGCTCAATGAGACAACCTGAAAACAATACAAATATGCAATTACGTTTAGCAAACTCACTGTTTCACATGATACGGTTTTTAAATTTTTGGAGTATTAGTAATGAGTCATCTAAACCGTTGGATTAACTTTAGATTAACTCGCTATTTCACATGAGATATTTCCAAAAACTTAACTTAAAAGAGACGTTAGATTCAAAATGAGTCATCTAAACCGTTGGATTAAAAAGGAGTTATCTCAACCGTTAGATTAAGTTTCCCTTTTCTTTTCTTCTTCCCTTTAAAACTCTGCTTGCCTTCATTATTGCGAATGTCAAGAAAAATTAAAACGCTTTCCAGTGCCGACGCTTTCTTTGGGTCTTGATAAACAATGACGTTCACCGATCTCTCCAGGAGAATTGGAATCGGAAATACTCTGTTAGGGTTCCGGCCATACTGATCGAACCAACGATAAGAGCTTTGATCCGTCCATCGATTTTACAGGTAATTAAACTACTCGGAACCTGCGTGATATCTGATGTATCTCTTTCGTTTTTCGATTTAGTTCCGCATGAAACCTATTTTAACAATTGGAAAATTTTGTTTCATTCTTAGATTGGTGGTTTTCTGTTTCTATTTAGATCGCGAATTCAATTTTTTAGGGTTCGATCTTTGTTTAGGGTTTTCGTTTTTGATCGGTTCGATTCCGATTATTATTAGGATTCGATCGTTTCTCTAGCATCGCAACCCTTGTTCATGGAGATTCATCCTTATATCCATCACCGAATCGTCATTTTTTTCTTCTCTCTCTCGCAGATCGCTCGGTTTAATTAGTTGGTCGACAGACGGCTTTGACTTCTCCGTCGCAAGGATATGTTATTTCCGATCGGATCATCCACTCTCTGCACAAGGTTAGAAATTATGTAACTCTCCGTTGATTTCAGAATTGGGATTTTCTGAAAATCGAACCTTTACATCACTGATGATAATATTAGCAAGATTTGTATTCCAATGCATAAGGTTGTCAGTTGCATTGCGTTTCTCTAGATTTTAGCGGATGAGGGTTTCATAAGTGTTTTCTAATGATGGAATTGGGAAATTTTCTTTGTCAGGTGCGAGATTGCTAGGCACTGGAAATGGAAACCGAAGAGTGTGAGTACAAGTTCGAGAATTAGTGGCTCCTTTGCTGCTTCTATGTGGGTGATGCTAATTTGTGACCTCAAGTCACAGGACAAGTAATTACGGCTGGTCATTGACAAGGTAATTAAGGCTGGTCATCCTCTAGCCCCCAACAAATCATAGGCATACACTAATCTAATAGTGTTTTGTCAGATTCTTGTTGGGGAACATTGTCCCGTTCGCTCAATCGTATTGGTTGGTAGTGCATGCCTAATCAAAGGAAGTTAGAGAATGGATAATATGCAGACACTTCCTTTGATGTTTCTGTTTTCCCTTTAGCCCCAACAGATCATATGCATACACTAATCTAATAGTGTTGTGTCAGATTCTTGTTGGGGACATTGTCTCGTTGGTTGGTAGTGCATGTCAAAGCAAAGGAAAGTCAGGGTTGGTAGTGCATGTCGAAGCAAAGGAAAGTCAGGGGAGATGGAAAATAAAACACACAGCTTGAAAGTCTTTTAGAGAAAGACTATGGGTTTTGTTGCGTGGGATGGAAAAACGATGGTGTTAAAGTCTTTAGACTTGTTGGAAGGGAAATGCATAAAGTCCAAGGACTATAAAATGGTGGATAACATGACCGATGGCTAAAAGTCTAAGGACTATAAAATGGTGGATAACAAGACCGATGGCTTAAAGTCTAAGGACTATAAAATGGTGAATAACAACATGACCGATGGATTAAAGTCTAAGGACTATAAAATGGTGAAACCGTTGCATACCCACGGCATGAGAAAAGTAGTGAATCTGTTACTCTACCCACGGCTTATAAAAGTCTTAAGACAAAGACTGAACGGATTCACTACTTTATTACACCCACGGCTTGAGAAAAGTAGTGAATATGTTACTCTACCCACAAGTCTGTAGACAAAAGACTTAACGGATTCACTACTTTAGTATAATACTACCCACGGCTTATCAAAAGTCTTTTAAGACTATAAACAGTCAGATAACGACAATGACCCGTTTGATTGGTTGGTAGTGCATGCACAAAGGAATGGTGAATAACATGACCGATGGCTTAAAGTCTAAGGACTATAAACTGGTGAATAACATGACCGATGTCTTAAAGTCTAAGGACTATAAAATGGTGAAACTGTTACTTACCTACCCACGGCTTGAGAAAAGTAGTGAATCCGTTAGTACCCTCGGCTTATAAAAGTCTTTAGACAAAAGACTGAACGGATTCACTACTTTACTACTACCCACGGCTTGAGAAAAGTAGTGAATCACGGCTTATAAAAGTCTTTAGACAAAGACTGAACGGATTCACTACTTTATTACACCCACGGCTTATAAAAAAGTCTTAGGACTATAAAAACAGAGAATGTCCCGTTTGATTGGTTGGTAGTGCATGCACAAAGGATGGTAAGGAATGGAAAATAAATCTATGGGTTGGTTGGTAGTGCATGCTTGAATGTCTTTAGCGAAAGACTATGAGTTGGTTTTTCACTAACACCCACGGCTTGAGAAAAGTAGTGAATCCGTTAGTACCATCGGCTTATAAAAGTATTTAGACAGAGACTTAACGGATTCACTACTTTACTACCCACGGCTTATAAAAAGTCTTAAGACTATAAACAGTGAGAATGTCCCGTTTGATTGGTTGGTAGTGCATGCATGTCTTTAGGAAAAGACTGTGATGAGTCTAAGGACTATAAAATGGTGAGACCGTTGCTTACCTACACCTACCCACGGCTTGAGAAAAGTAGTGAATCCGTACTTTACCCTCGGCTTAAAAGTCCTTAGACAAAAGACTTAACGAATTCACTAGTTTACTACTACCCACGGCTTATAAAAAGTCCCAAGACTATAAACTGGTTTTGGACTTGTTGGATGGGAATTATGACCGATGGCTTAGAGAGTCTAAGGACTATAAAAAGGTCTGACGAGTTACTTGTACCCGTGGCTTGAAAAGTAGTGAATCCGTTACTACCCTCGGCTTATAAAAGTCCTTACAAAGACTTAACGGATTCACTACTTTACTACTACCCAAAGACAGACTATGGGTAGAGAAATGACCCAATGCTTAAAGAAGTCTTAAGCTAGTACCCACGGCTAAGAGAAAGTAGTGAATCTGCTGCCTTACTTGTACCCACGGCTTGACAAATGTTTTAAGACAAGGACAATGTCTAAAACAGATTTATACTTACCCACGGCTTAAGTCTTTCGAAAAAGACTGGATCAGTTTTTTGATGTGTTGATCCATCAGTCTAGAGACATAGACTAAGACTATGAACCGAAAAAGTAAGTCTGAAATATGACCACAAGGCTTACACAAGTCTTAGAAATAGAGACTATGACCCGTGAACTAATCCTTGACTATAAACACAAGGAAAAAGCCATCAGACAAAGAACGATCAGTGGCTGGAAAGTTTGTAAAGACAGAGACTATGGGTAGAGTCTCGAGTTGTTGGATGGAAAAAAATGACCCAATGCTCAAAGAAGTCTTAAGCTAGTACCCACGGCTTGAAAAGGTATTTAGAAGAAGACTGGGTCGGTTTTGGATTTGCTGGATCCATCAGTCTAGACATAGACTATGAACCAAAACCGATCTCTTAAATATCACCACAAGGCTGAAAATCAGAGACTATGACCCGTAAACTTGTTCTTGAATATGAACACAAGGGGAAAGCCATTAGACAACAAACGATCAAAGGCTGGAAATTTTTCGAAAAGACAGACTATGGGAAGAGATTCTCGATGGCAAAATGAACAAATGCTTAAAGAAGTCTTAAGCTAGTTCTCATGGGTTAGCCAAAGTAGCGGATCTGTTACTTTGCTTGTACCCACGGCTTTTAAAAGTCTTGAGGCTTAGAGACTTGTTGGATGGGAATTATGACCGATGGCTTAGAGAGTCTGAGAACTATAAAAAAGGGTTTGACGTGTTACTTGTACCCTCGGCTTGAGAAAAGTAGTGAATCCGTTACTACCCTCGGCTTATAAAAGTCTTTAGACAAAGACTTAACGGATTCACTACTTTACTACTACCCACGGCTTATAAAAAAGTCTTTGAGAAAAACTCTTAAGGCAAAGACTTTTACTTGAAAAGGGGTTCTTTGCTTTACTTGTACCCACGGCTAATAACAAAGTCGAAAGGCAAAGACCCTTTACTTGTACCCACGGCTTAAGAAAAGGCAAGACACACACGGCTTATCAAAGTTATAAGACAAAGGCAAAGTCTAGAGACAGACTATAAACCAAAAAAGTAAGTCTTAAACATGACCACAAGGCTTACATAAGTCTTAAAAGCAGAGACTATAAACAAGGGAAAAGCCATCAGACAACAAACGATCAATGGCTGGAAAGTCTGTAAAGACGGAGACTATGGGTTGTTGGATGGAAAAAATGACCCAATGCTTAAAGAAGTCTTAAGCTAGTACCCACGACTTGAAAAAAGTCTTTAGAAAAAGACTGGGTCGGTTTTTGGATTTGCTGGATCCATCAGTCTAGACATAGACTATGAACCCACGGCTTGAGAAAAGTAGTGAATCCGTTACTCTACCCTCGGCTTATAAAAGTCTTTAGACAAAAGACTTAACGGATTCACTACTTTACTATAATACTACCCACGGCTTATCAAAAGTCTTTAAGACTATAAACAGTCAGATTCTTGGTTGGGAACAATGACCCGTTTGATTGGTTGGTAGTGCATGCACAAAGGATGTTAAAGGAATGGAAAATAAAACTATGGGTTGGTTGGTAGTGCATGCGTAAAAGTCCTTAGAAAAAGACTGGGTCGGTTTTTGGATTTGCTGGATCCATCAGTCTAGAGACATAAGACTATGAACCAAAAAGTCTTTCTTACATACCACCACAAGGCTTAAAGAAGTCTTAAAAACAGAGACTAGGACCCATAAACACAAGGCTAAAGCCCTTAGACAACTAACGATCAAAGGCTGGGAATTTCTCAAAGACAGACTTGGGATGCAGATTCTCGGCTTGTTGGATGGAAGAAAGGACCAAATGCTTAAAGAAGTCTTAAGCTAGTACCCACGGCTTTGAGAAAGCAGTGAAACCATTGCTTCACTTGTACCCACGGCTTGAAAAAAGGTTTAAGACAAAGACGATGAACTGGTTTGGATGGTAAACATGACCAGTCTAAAGACCAGAAACATGACCCCGCGACTTAAAATCTCTTGAGGCAGAGATTTGTTACTTGTGCCCACGACTTAAAGTCTTTAGAAAAAGACTGTCCCGTTTTTGATTCTTTGGATTAAAAATACAACTCACGTCTTCAGAGACTATGAGTAAAAAACGGATTCAAGATCTGTACGTTGGAAGTGATGAAACTGACAAGGTAAGTACGAGATATTTAACTTGAGTTAAAGACTAACTATTGCAATTCTGATTTCCTCAGGTACGTGATTCAAAAGGTGTTCAATTTGCTAGAGACTCTGAGGAGATTTCAAGTGTAGAAGACTTCTTTAGCAGGTAACTTGCTTTTCGAACTTGTTAGTAGTTTAGTTGATTCAATTCTTAAAATCTTGTTCGTTCAGGTTTGTCCTTCTCAAATTTTTTTTTGCAATAAGTATAAAAATACAAAACTGGAGACTAACTGAGTTGTTCAGGTGAGTTTTTCAGGTATATGCTATAAAGGTGTTCATATTCTCTTGGAAGCCAAAGAGATTCTGTGATCAGGTATAAACTTTTATGGACTTTCCTGTATACATACGAGAATCACAAACTAATTTAAGTTGGAAATAATGATCTAAGTGCCATTTATTGATAGAAATATTTCTTACATAGCTTAACATCGTTACATATGAAAATCACAAGCTAAGTTGGGTGATATATATGTAAAGTTAGAATTAATGATCAAAGCATCATTATAGTTAGAAATATTTCTTAAATAGCTCTCTTGATCTAGTTTTTCTCAGATTCGATAAACTTATTGGTATCCATTGGTAAATATCTCTCTTGGTATATTTTACTTTTGGTATTGAACATTAGGCTGTGTGTTTACAGTGTGAGCAGTCCTCTATCTTGATTTTAGAAGGATGCATTGTTAAATCTCTGTTTTGGAGCTTGTATTTATCACAAGGTCTCTATTTTTTTGATGTATATGTATCTTGAATGCATGTAAGACACATGTATATTATGATAGTAGTTTCTTTGAATCTTAGTACTTAAATGTTTTGCATTACGCTATTAACCTTTGGTGACTAGATCATTGCAATGCTAACATCTGTTGCAGATGATTTTCATCATAGACTGATGACTAATGGACAAGAAAAAACCGTTTATTGTTGATTGTTTGTTTAGTTAAAATGGACAATTTGATTTCCATGTTAGTTTGTTGGTGTGTTAGATTAATAAGATCTGTCTGGTGAACACATCTCTTTTACGCTGGTTGCCTGATTGTCTGTTCTTTGTTAATACCGATTGTGATCTTTGCTACCCTGGTACGAGTCGTGGGATGGTACCATCTAGACTTTTGCTTCTTGATTTTTAAAAATTATTAGTGTGGTAAGTTTATCTTAAATATCTCTTAATGTCTATGATTGTTACATTCATTGATAACCTTTTTAAATTGCGATTATGAATCATACGTTGTTGATGATTCTTGTGCTAGGTTACATGTAAATTCTACCGTTGACTTTCGTTTTTTGCAGTAACAATGGTTGAAAATATCTCTCTTTATGGTACTAGTGACTATTGCTTGGTCTTTTAGTCTTAGTTGATGAATTTCGAATAACTGATAATGTGCAATTGATGTTTCTTGATTTCCCTTATGTTTTTGTTGTTTTAATAACACTTTTCTGTGACTGATGTCAACATCAATAAATTTCCAGTAATCTGATTGTTTGCTGCTTCAGGTCAATATTCTGTGAACCTTAATTTGTTACACTTGGATGATTTGGCAAAATCTTGCTTTCTGTTTGATATTAGGGAAAGTAGCGCTTTGATATTGAACATTTTAAGATTTTCTCTTTTTTGTATTTTGATGTTAGTTTTGTTGATTAACGAGCTTTGTTAGCTTTCTATTAGACTAGATGGTGAACACATTTGTTTCATTTTTGTTAGGTTGTGATCTCGGCTTTCGTATCAGTCTAATGGCTTTTGCTTCTTGATATTACGAACAATTAGTGTGGTGAATTAACTGAACTTTCTTGAAAATATATTTATTTATTCTTGTATGATAATCCAATTAGAATTCATCATTGTCTGTGATTGGTATCCGTATTCACCAATACTATTTAATCCAATTAGAGTTCATCAAAGTTTTGTTTGAACCTCAGGTGATTTCTTGTTTATAAAATAGTATTACTTGGTCTCTTAGTTGATGAATTTCGAATAACTATTGAAACTACTAAAGTATTTATTTACAATGTGCAATTGGTTTTTCTTGATTTTCCTTTCATGTTTTTGTCGTTTTAACAACAGTTTTCTGTGATTGATGTCAACATCAATAAAATTCCAGTAATCTGATTCTCTGTGCTTCAGGTCAATATTCTGTGAACCTTAATTTGTTACACTTGGATCTTTTGGCAAAATTTGGGTTTCTGTTTGATACTATGGAAAGTAGCGCTTTTATAATATACATTTTAAGATTTTGTGTTTGCATTTTGATTTCAGTTTAGTTGACTAACGTATTAGCTTTCTATTAGACTGATGGTGAACATGTACACTTCTCTCATTTTTGTTTGGTTGTCCGATACAACCAATAATGATCTGATGAGTATTGCTTCTTGATATTACGAACAGTTAGTGTGGTGAACTGACTGAACTTAGTAGTAAAGGATTTCAAGTCCTTTCTAGTCCATGGACAAAACTCTGACAAATTAAAGCAATGACCTTTTAATTTGAAACGCAAATTCTGCTTTGCGTTTTTGTTTCTTTATTCTGCTTTGTGTTTTACTTCCTTTCTAACAATCACTTTTAAATCCTTTTAAACCATCACATTGTGGACATGATTTATGCATCATGATTTATGCATTGCATTTGGATTTAATTATGTGAAAAATAAATTTTAATTTTAAATGTAAATAATGTTTTGAGTGTTTCAAACTAATTCTTTTAAGGTAAAAAAATATATATATTAACTCTTAGAGCATATCTTCAGTGGTGTATCTCAAAAATAATAAGAGTATTTTTTGAGTTTGTGTTCTCAACAATAATTTGTTTTTTGATATAATTTAATTTAAACACTTTATTTTAAATTCTGTTCTTTATTTATAAAATCTTTAATTAATCTTTCAAAATATCAAAATACATATTAAATATACTTAATTATAATAATTAGATATATTTATTTCTATTACAAAATAATTAGTAAATATTCTTTAAATATACTTTTGAATGACATAATTAAACATACAATTATATAGAGTAAACTTAAAATATAAAAACTCAGTTTTTCTGATATTTAATGCTATTGTATTAACTTTTTTTTAACTTTTAATCTTTATTTATTAAATCTTTCATTAATCTTTCAAAATATCAAAAAATCATATTAAATGTACTTAATTATACTCCCTCCGTTTCAAAATACTTGTCATTCTAGCATTATTTTTTTTATTCAAAATAGTTGTCGTTCTCACTTTCCAATGCAGAAATTTATATTAAATACCTGATTTAACCTTGATCTAATGAAGAATACTAATAGTCAATTTACTTTTAAAGGATATAAGAGAATTTTTAATCTTTTTTATTAAACTGCGTGAAATTTCCTAGAACGACAAGTAAAAAGAAACGGAGGGAGTATTAATTATATATATTTAATTATATTAAAAAATAATTTATAAAACTTCTTTAATTATACTTTTGAATAACATATTTAAACAGAAAAATTATATAGAGTAACTTATTTTGTCGAGTATAATTTAAAAAAGTTGAGAAAATTGGCAAAATACACAGCTTTGGGAGAATCTTTGTCCCAATACACAATTTGAAGAGATTTTTGTCCCACTACGCATTTTCTAAAATTATAATCCCTTTTTACCCTTAAAATTGATTAAAGTAATTAACCCCTTAATTGAGATATTTTTAATTAAACATAAAAGTGAAAATATTTTCTTTCTTCCCCAACATCTCTCCTTTCTTCTTCTTCTCAGACATTTCTTTTCTTCTGCGACATTCTTCTTCTCCACGTTGCCGTCTCTTCTCACATAATTCCCACATGATTTCCAAACACCACAAGTAGCACAGATTTGCAACATAGTAACTAAGAGAAATAAGAGAAACTAGTAAGCTTTGTGTATAGGAGAAGAAGAAGAAGATGAAGATTATGATTAAGAAGATGGGATGGAGAAGAAGTTGCTACAATTTCGTCGTGGGAGTGTTGAGATAAAAAAAAGGAAAGAAAATATTCAAAAAATATTTGTTAATATTCTCTAAGATTTCCGGCAGAAGATGATTTCTACATTTGGTAGAAGACTGTATTTTAGCAGAACATGACTCTACCACATGGTAGAAAAGTGGTTTTTAGTAGAATACGAATGGTAAGAGATAATGTATGTGGTAGAATACGAAATCTACGAATACGTAGAAGGCTGTGTTTTACGTAGACAACATATTCTAGAACATGTAGGAATATTTGTTTTCGGCAGAACATAACTTCTACCCAGGGTCGGGCCTGAGCCTATTCTAACAATTCTTTAGAATGGGACCTCAGTTTGTTTTTTCTTGTAAATTTTAGGGCCCATAAATTTTTTATTTTTTATTTTAGTTTAAAAATTCAGTTTTAAGGCCTCAATTTTCCTCTTTTGAATGGGACCATTAAAAGTGGGGCCCGGTACTGCTTCTACCAAATTTACAAAATGGCAGAACATAGAGTAACATGTAGCACTGATATTCTACTAATAGTAGAGGTATCATATATTATAGAACTCGTGTGCTACGGAGGGAAGATGTGTGTAGAAATGGTAAACATCGAATTCTAGGGCCAGTAGATATTATAGAAACGAGTGGAATACATATTTTACTTTGAATTTCAGAGTTGGTGGAAGAAAACTTCAATATATTTTTCAAAAATGATATTGTTGAAAAAAAATTGTGAAAATATTATACAAAGTCTTAAGATCATTTATCTGATTTTTAGAAATATTTTAGGTTTCTAAAATAAACTATTTCATATTTTAAAATATATAAAGGGTATTAAAGACAAAAATAGGTAAAAATATGAAAATATGTATATGGACAAACCTTCTTTTTTTCTGTGTATAATCACAATTCTCCCAATAAAGTTTGATGGTCCTTACATGACTCGATCATAATGTAGTGATTGACTATATCGTTATCCCGGTGAATGTACTGTATTTGACATGATCATCAAACTTTTGGCTCTAAATATAATTATATCAAGAGCTTGGTTGACAAAATCTAATATATTTTCATTCGGTAGTTGTTCTCCATTTTACTGTATTTGAAAAATCTGACATCTCTTTTCCAATCTCTAGGGTTCATCTTCCTTGCTTTCGGATATGACTTTGACGAGTTGGTGGCTGCTATATCGATTAAGGGGTAACACCACACCAGTTAGATTAAACACTTAGGTAACAAGATCTTATCACTGACGAAGTTGCACACAGCCGCGCTACATGATTAATTATGGACTGGTTATACCAAACGAGCGACCAATATCTTTAGAGGTATGATCTCTTTGTTATTCAAGCTCAATTTTTTTAGAAGACTTCTTATATCAGTTTTGGACCATTCTTAGGGCATCTCCATCCCTGGATCTAAAGAAGGTTTTAAAGAAAAAAACTGATTTAAAAAGAGATTTAATCAAACAAAATTTTAAACTCGAGTCTTAGGTAAAACCCAGCTCTGTATTTTAGAACCCAACACGTGTCACCACGTTATGAACTGAGGGTTTAACCGACAGAAAAAAAAACTCATTTTTGAAAAAAAAAACGAGGAGAGGGATTGTCGTTCACTCGTTCGTTCCACCGATCAGACAAATTCGATGTTGGAATCCGCCGAACGGTGAAGAAGACAGAGTTGGAATAGCAGAATTCGCACGGCAAGGCATGCCGGTGGTTGAGATCGGAACAGTGATTTTGGCGGAGGTTTTAAGGAGGACGTTGAGTGGAAGACCTTTGCTTTCTTCCATACGTTACTTCCGGAGAATCACTTGGGCACCGAGTGAGGCATGTTATTTTTCTTGTGCCTTTGATTCAAGACTGGTTATTGGTTTGATGTAATTGTATCATTTAGATGTTGATGGATTATTCTGTTGGCAGATTAATGAGCCTATTGAAGTTAAGATTACAGAGTGGAATACAGGAGGGCTTCTCACCAGGATTGAGGTACTAGAATTTGTCGTCTTGATTTTTGGGATTCATAAGGGTAAAACTATTATCTTGCTAGTAATTCAAAGGTATGAGTCCAAGATTAGTTTATCATAAACATACATTCTGATAAAATTCCAAATCGTGGATGCTCATAGTATTAATATTGTACCATGCTGGAAGACTTTCAAAAGTCTTCATTACTCATAAAGCACCTTCAACGTTTTCTCTAATCTCTTCATAGTGCTTCAATAATGAATATGAAACGCATTGTGGTTTCAGGTAATGGAAAATATGAAAAACTTCACAAACTAGAAGAACTATGGCTCAGAAGAAACCGTATCAAAGTTGTTAACCTGTGTGGGCACCTGTATAGAAAAAATTAGCTTGCAGAGCAATTCCATGAAAGGTCTGTTAGTTTTGTGGATTCATTGCCTTGAAACTTTTTGATGTTTGTGTGTTGAAGGTTAGTGATGGGGTTCGGACAGCTAATCTTATTGTTATATGTTCTCTTTTCATGTGATGTCCTTGTTTCTTATCGAGAATTTGTTTTTATACATTCAAGAGCTAATCCTATTGTTATATATATGTTATGTTTTCATGTGATGTCCTTGTTTCTTATCTGAGTTTGTTTTTATACATTCAAGAGCTAATCTATTGTTATATGTTCTGTTTTCATGTTAAAATTATAAATTTTGGAAAAGATAATTTTTGTTTTAAAAACCCTATAAATGGTTCTATGAAAAAAAAAATTAAGATGCAACACAAAAGTTGTTAAGATAAAAAGTTGATGGAAATTTATAATAAAATACTTTTAAGAACTAAAAACATGGTTTTAGGAATGGAGATGGTCTTAATATAAAATTAAATTCCAATAGTCTTATTAGGGGTGTCAAAATGGATCCAAATCCATGGGTTGACCCAATCTATCTTATCCATTAATCCAAATGGATTAAAAATTTGGATCCAAATGGGTTAATGGTTCACATGGGTGATGGATTAATTGGATTGGATTGAAATGGTTTGGTTTATAATGGGTTAGATTAATGGTTAAATCACTTCATTAAATTATTCTAAACAAATAATTTAATAAATAAAAGAAAAAAGAATGGTTTATAATGGGTTGGATTAATGTTTTTTCTCACATAATAAATCCAAAATTGTATTTGGTTGGATTTGAATACAATACCATAAAAGAATTTTACAGTTTTGACAAAAAAAAAAACGATTTTACAATTTTGGTATAAATCGCAAAATCATGGGTTTTCCGCAAAAACTACAAAATCACGGGTTTACCGCCAAAACCGCAAAATCACGGGTTTCCACCAAAATCGCAAAATCACGATTTTTCGCCAAAATCGCAAAATCATGTTTCCCACCAAAACTGCCAAAACTGTCTTATCCAGTTGATATAATTGTAGGGTCATCTACCATCAAGATTTACAAGTACCCGAACAATGAAATTTGAAAAGGCTCTACTAAAATTTTGGACAATGCATCAGCTATTAACCAAAATTGCAATGGCCTTAAAGTTTTCGAAGGTTTCTTTGTTTTTTAAATTCCTCAATTTATATTTTTTAGAATATCATCAGGTTTTCTGTTTTCTATACATTTAGTAGAACCTAAGGTCAGGACTTTGTCAAGTTTGTGAGCGTAAGAAATGGTTTTGGTGAAATTGTTTCATTAACTGTTAGTACTATCGACTTCTCAGGGAGATGTTATTTTTATTTGTTATATATATACCAATTTCTCTTTAACCAAATGATCGTAAACGAGATTTCACTATTTCAGTTTTCTTGTTAAAAATATTGGATTGTCAGAAAGTGGAATAAATATATTCCTGAGATGGCAGTTAAAATCTAAAAACAAGTCTCTCTGATTTAAAGAAGCGTTTCTCTAAAAGACTTTTGATACAAAAGCTTGATGTTACAGATGAAACTACCACTGAGGTTATAGTCTCTTCCCTCAATCCTTCTCCTTTCTTGTAGCTAATTTGTTGTGTAATATGTGCTCTTGTGAAACTGTGCCATCGGTGTTAATTAGGAATCAGCGGAATCTGTAAGAGAAAGATATGGTTCTCTCAACCTAATATACAGTAGAAACTCTATAAATTAATACTGTTGGAACGGAGCTATTTGATTGATTTAGCGAGTTATTAATTTATCAAGAGATCATTTGTATCAAAAACTTAATTTGGGACCGGAAAACTATGTTAATATATCGAGTTATTAATTTATTGAGTATTAATTTATAGAGTTTCTACTGTAAATGCAACCGGTATACTTTCAATTCCTAGTGTCTTTCATTTCTTGACTAATCAATTGCGTTGAGTTTTAACGAAATGTTAGAGAGACATTAGTTTCTGTGCCTTTTTTTCTCCTTTTGATCTCGGTACAGAAACAACATTGAACAAGGTTGACAAGTCATCTCCTTTCTGATGCTTGCTTACGAGGTTAATATCACTATGGAATCATCAACAACAAGATCTTTGATCCAGGATATCCATTGAGTTTACAGGTAAACTCAACACTCTAAAAGATTCAGAACAGACGATGATACATGCTATCTTTCAGTGCGAGGATTTGTTTTTGTGCACCACCAAAGACAAAAGAATCGGTCAAACCAGGTGGATCCGGATCAAACCCAGTAATCATAACTCAGTTGACTATTCGTATGCTCTAGGATACGAAAACAACAAGAACAAATTAATATTCTTGCGATAGCTTCAAAATCTTGAGGTGTAGAAAAGATGACGGTTTCTTGGTGGACGAGGAGAATGAAAAAGTCGTGTGTAGTGCTACAGACACCAAAAATGGAAACAAGACCGTAATTTACATTGTTGGAGGAGACGAGAACAAATTCGTGGAGAGATTGCACAAGGACCAGCTGATGACTGTTGGCCATTTCTCGATAGTTATGTTCCAAGTTCGGTCAAATACAGCAAGTAGCTAGAGGCATCATATAGGTGACTTATTTTAATGACCCTAGTTTGTTTTTCTGAACGAGATTAGTCAGGTTATTAATTCTTTCAAGCGTGAAATTATCTATGGAATTGCCATTTTCATCCCATGTCATGGTTATCAGAAAAAATGATCTTAGCGGCTCAATCGTGTGATGATCAGTTATTGGTGAGATCCTAAGCTTGGCTTGGTTAGAGAAGCCAAGGAAGAGGGATATCTCTTTATGAGATGGCTAAAATGAGAGAAACCAATGACTAAAATGAGCGTTTGTCCTGTTTCAGGTAGGATCATGTTTCAAATTTGAAGTGAAAAAGAAAGTTTTCTTAAGCTACAAGCTACTGATATTCAGAAAGAATAAGCTTTTGCTTAAGGTTGAGCTAGTGATTTATCTCACTGGTTCAGAAGATTTGACAAACCTTAAAACAGAGTTAACATGATAAAGAGAAGGAGGCCAAGAAATCAATCATCGTCTTTGAAGAAGATAGGTTAGTTGGTTACATGTCGAGCAGTGCCAACTTGACAAGGAAAACGAATTAAAAAATCAAAGAGCTTAAGGTGAAGTAATGTTGTCAAAGATGAAAGAGAGTCTGCATAATTATAAAAGTTGCTAGAAAAAAAAAGCATATTTCCACACAAGAGAAAACGGAGTGACAACACTTTGACATAAAACCAAAACGAAACTAACCTCTGATTAAGCTTAAACAAGCGCAGGATGCTATCTCTTAAAGACATGACACAGACTCACAGTTAAGTATTGCGTGGAACTTGGTTAAGTGGGTTTGGTTTTTATTTGAAACCATTCAACACACTTAATTACATCAACTTGAGATTCTCCACATAGTCTACAAAGGTGTAAATACTATGACTACGATGCTCAAACTCTTCACATCCCTGAATATTGACTCTTGTAGAAGTATTCCTCTCGAGATTGTACAAGTAAAACCAGAAATGTTTGTACGACGACCACACGATTTCACCTGTACACGTCATTCCAACAAAGTGAAAATCCCTGAAGTCATCTAAAGGAGGCAATTCGTAGGTCTGCTTGAACCATTTATGACTTTGAGCATCTTCTATAACCCACAACACAAGTTCTTCATCCTCATATGTTCCCTCATGTATACCTAATTTACCTTTGTAGTTGAAGAAAGTCAAGTAATTACCACATAAATCAGAATCAGAATAATCTACTGCCATGTCCTTATCCAAGTTAATAAAGCCGAACTTCTCAGACCTCACGTCAAAGCAAACTATCACCGAAGATTCTCCCATCTTAGCTCCGAGATACAAAACACCATTTATGCATATTCCATCACCCACTCTCTTATTCCTCATAAAATGGAATTTGCATTTGATCTTTCTCCACAAACGTTTTCCAGACTCCAATGTCAAAACCTGATGAGTGTTGGGTCTTTCCTCGAGTGACGAGGTCATACACAACACTTTGAACCGTTTGTTGATCGGATCATAGCCAAGAGAGATTCCTGCAATCTTTTCTCCCGCCGTGTAACTACTCTCCATTTCAAGAAGCAGTTTGGGTAAGGTTAGGTACTCTCCCGTGATAGGGTTAGAAATCACTCTCTCATGTATTATATAATCCTGATGAAGGGCCAATCCACATACTGGAGCACCTAATAATGATGAAAAATATGTGGATAATGGCGCATGATAACATGTGGCTACAAGAGTAGAGTTATCATCGGGATTTTGAGGTTGTGGTGATGAGTAGAAGAACAACTTGTAATCAGCTTTCACGGTGAAAAAGAGCCTTGGACGAGTGGAAGACTTGGTCAAATACAACTCGGTGAAGTCAGGACGACGGAGTATGTATCCCCAGAATTTCGATACGCAACGAAACCTTGCTATAGACTCTCCAGGGACTCGAGAGAATATATCCATGAGTAGATCAACTGGGATTGGGTCAGAGTAGAGGTGCTGCTGCTTTTCATGGCGTGTTTTACAAGCCCTAGATCAAAGCTTTCAAGATTTTAGGGTTTGTTTCTCTCTCTCTTTCTTACTGACTTTATATGCAAGAATTCTAGATGGGCTCTATTATAAGGCCCAAGACATACTGAGTAAAACTAAAACCCAGCTGCAGTATACTGTATTCTCTCATTGATTCGACTTGGTTCTATCTAATTCTTGAATCAATAATTCTGACTTCAAGTATAGTTTTATCGGTGGTCACCTGACAAAATGTACGTGTGGGAGAGAATGAAAGCAGAGGAGAAAAAAGCATTGAAGCAAGAAAAACAAAACGTGGAACAAAGAATCTCAGAGACCAGAGTTTACCAAAAGAGAAAAGAAAAAAACGAATCCCAAAAATCAAAATATCAAAAAGAAAAAACCTTTACTTCTTTCTCTTTCTCTTGCAAATGATAAGAGAAGAATCAGCTTCTTCTTCTTCTGATCGAAACTCACTCCACACTTGTCCTCAGCTATGGGATTCGAGAGCTCTTCATCAGCTGCAAGCAACATGAAACCTCTCGGTGGCGATTCAAGACCTCAGAGATCCAATACTGCTCAATACTCCGTCGACGCTGGCCTCTTCGCTGATTTCGACCACTCCGTTTACTCCGGCAAGTCTTTCAACTACACCAAATCTGTGATTTCCCCTGCTAACAACGTTCCCGATGAACACATCACTGCTTATCTGTCTAACATCCAAAGAGGCGGTCTTGTTCAGCCCTTTGGCTGTTTAATCGCCGTGGAAGAGCCTAGCTTTAGGATACTTGGTGTTAGTGAGAACTGTATTGAGTTTCTGGGTCTGTCTCTTGCTTCGAGCTCTCAATCTAGCGACCTCAAGATCAAGGGTTTGTTTGGAATCGATGCAAGGACGCTTTTTTCGCCTTCTTCAGCAGCTTCTCTGGCTAAAGCTTCTTCCTTTACTGAGATTTCGCTACTGAATCCGGTTCTGGTCCATTCCAAGACGACCCAGAAGCCCTTTTACGCTATTCTCCACAGGATCGATGCAGGGATTGTGATTGATTTGGAGCCTGCTAAATCCGGTGACCCGGCTCTGACTCTTGCCGGTGCTGTTCAGTCTCAGAAGCTCGCCGTCAGAGCGATTTCTCGGCTGCAGTCGCTTCCCGGAGGAGATATTGGTGCTCTATGTGATACTGTTGTGGAAGATGTTCAGAGACTCACCGGTTACGACCGTGTTATGGTCTATCAGTTTCATGAAGATGATCATGGTGAAGTTGTTTCCGAGATCAGAAGATCTGATTTAGAGCCTTACTTGGGTTTGCATTACCCTTCAACAGACATTCCTCAAGCCGCTCGGTTCTTGTTCAAGCAGAACCGTGTCCGTATGATCTGTGACTGCAATGCAACTCCGGTGAAAGTTGTTCAGAGTGAGGAGCTCAAGAGACCGCTTTGTTTAGTCAATTCTACACTAAGGTCTCCTCATAGCTGCCACACTCAGTACATGGCTAATATGGGATCTATAGCTTCTCTTGTACTCGCTATTGTGATCAAAAGCAAGAACTCAAGCAAGCTTTGGGGGTTAGTTGTTGGTCATCACTGTTCTCCAAGATACGTTCCTTTCCCGTTACGGTATGCTTGTGAGTTTCTCATGCAAGCATTTGGACTTCAGCTGCAAATGGAGCTTCAGTTAGCAGCACAGTTAGCTGAGAAGAAGGCTATGCGGACGCAGACGTTGTTGTGCGATATGCTTCTCCGTGACACTGTTTCAGCTATTGTGACACAGTCTCCTGGTATTATGGACCTTGTCAAGTGCGATGGAGCGGCTTTGTGTTACAGAGGGAAGTGTTGGCTTGTTGGTGTGACTCCTAATGAGTCACAAGTTAAAGAATTGGTGAATTGGCTTGTGGTGAATCACGGTGATGACTCGACTGGTTTGACAACGGATAGTCTTGTGGATGCTGGATATCCTGGTGCCGTTTCGCTTGGGGATGCGGTTTGTGGTGTGGCTGCAGCGGGGATCTCTGCGAAAGATTACTTGATTTGGTTCAGGTCGAACACTGCGAGTGCTATCAAATGGGGAGGAGCTAAACATCATCCTAAAGATAAAGATAATGACGGAAGAATGCATCCGAGGTCGTCTTTCAAGGCGTTTCTTGAAGTTGCCAAAAGCAGGAGCTTGCCTTGGGAAATCGCTGAGATCGATGCTATTCATTCCCTGAGGCTTATCATGAGAGAGTCGTTTACAAGCTCAAGGCCTGTGTTGTCGTCTGGTGGTGGTAATGTTGCCGGGAGAGATGCTAATGAGCTTACTTCTTTTGTTTGTGAGATGGTTAGAGTGATTGAAACCGCGACCGCGCCTATCTTCGGGGTTGATGCGTCTGGATGTGTCAATGGTTGGAACAATAAAACCGCTGAGATGACGGGGTTGCTAGCTAGTGAAGCCATGGGGAAGTCACTCGCTGGTGAGATTGTTCAAGAGGAGTCACGTGGAGATCTTGAAAGTCTCTTGTGCAAAGCCCTACAAGGTTATAAGCAAAAATCAAGATTTTCTTGGTTGGATACAAGTTTCTTGGAATGTGTTTTGATGGTTTTGTTGTGTTTGTTTATTCAGGTGAGGAGGAGAAAAATGTAATGCTGAAACTGAGAAAGTTTGGCCACAACAATGATTCTTCTTCTGATGTGTGTGTTCTTGTGAACTCCTGCACGAGCCGGGACTATACAGAGAAAGTCGTCGGTGTCTGCTTCGTTGGCCAAGACATGACTAGTGAGAAAGCAATAACAGATAGATTCATCAGACTTCAAGGAGACTACAAGACTATAGTTCAGAGCTTAAACCCGTTGATTCCACCGATATTTGCCTCGGACGAGAACGCTTGTTGCTCGGAGTGGAACGCAGCCATGGAGAAGCTCACCGGGTGGTCGAAACACGAGGTGATTGGGAAGATGCTGCCCGGTGAAGTGTTCGGAGTTTACTGTAAAGTGAAGTGCCAAGATTTACTCACAAAGTTCTTGATCTCTCTGTACCAAGGCATTGCTGGTCATGATAATGTTCCAGAGAGCTCGCTGGTTGGGTTCTTTAACAAGGAAGGGAAGTACATAGAAGCTTCGTTGACCGCGAACAAGAGTATTAACGCCGAAGGGAAAGTTATCAGATGTTTCTTCTTCTTGCAGATCATCACTGGAGAATCAGGTTTGAGCTGTCCAGAGCTTAAAGACAGCGCCCAAAGCCTCAACGAGTTAACTTACATAAGGCAAGAAATCAAGAACCCTCTCAACGGTATCAGGTTTGCGCATAAGCTTCTTGAGTCCTCAGAGATTTCGGAGAACCAAAGGCAGTTTCTGGAGACTAGCGATGCTTGTGAGAAGCAGATCGCGACAATAATCGAAGGCACAGACTTGAAAAGCATAGAGGAAGGGTATAAAGCATTTAACATTTTGAAATCTTGTTACGTTCTTGAATCTTGAAAACCAAATGTGTTTTTTTTGTTTGATATCATATCAGAAAGCTGCAACTGGAAACAGAGGAGTTTCGAATCGAAAGCATCTTGGACACAGTCATTAGCCAAGTGATGATTATGTTGAGAGAGAGGAACTCACAACTCAGAGTTGAAGTCGCCGAGGAGATCAAAGCTCTGCTTCTCTATGGTGACAAAGTAAAGCTTCAGCTCATTCTTGCTGATCTTCTGCGCAACATTGTGAATCATGCTCCGTTTCCAGATAGTTGGGTAGGAATCAAGATCTCACCAGGCAACAAGCTTGCGAGCGGCAGTGATCGCTCTGTCCACCTACAGTTCAGGTAAACAACATCCATAGAAACAACTGACAAAATGCATCTAGACTTTTGAGTATTGTAACTAAAAATCGATGTTTGCTTTGTGATAGGATGATACATCCTGGGAAAGGACTTCCTTCAGAAATGCTTAGTGATATGTTTGACACTCGAGATGGATGGGTCACGCCTGATGGGTTAGGACTTAAGCTTTCAAGGAAACTGCTGGAGCAGATGAATGGTCGTGTGAGTTATGTCCGTGAAGACGAACGTTGTTTCTTTCAAGTGGATCTTCAAGTCAAGACAAGGTTAGGTGTAACAGAGGCTAGTTCAAGCATAAAGTAGAAATTTTGAGTTATGAGGCATATAAAATATGGTCCTTTTAGGATCGAATGTAAACCAAATGTATTTATGAAAGTTTCCATTATTTATTCCACAATAAAACGTACTTAAGGATCCTTATGTACATGATTCAGCCACCCAATAAAAAACAAAGCACAACCATCTATTTACATGTCTGTTTCAATCCCCAATTCTAAAGTAAACAGAAGAAAGCCAATCTAACCTGAGAAAACCAGCGAAAAAAAAGAGTTCTAAACACTGCTATGTAGTGTTTTGTCTGCTTCTGTTCATCATCAATTTCATCATCATCTCATCCTAGAAACTGAATATTTACGTTTAAATAGAGACAATAAAGTGATACACTTGAATGTCAGCTTTAATGCGTGCTCTCACTGGGAAGAGGATGAGCAACTTTCGGATTTGAATGCTCTTGGTCCATGATGATCTAGCAAGATATAAATGTATGAGTCAACAGCTAAAAAACAGAGAACGTATAAAGCGATCAATTCAAGGTAGTGTGTTTGTTGTAAGAGATTGTTTACCGGATAACTAGATTCTAGTCCATCAAAGACAATAGGGTGGCACTGCCTGTCTTCGTTCATCAAGCTCGAGTTCTGGAAGTGAGCAATGAGTGCGGTTTTGCCTTGGATCCGTGCATAAGCCAATGAAGCAACTTTCTCACTGTTGAACTTCTCCCATTTTTTCCCATCAAAGGCCTGAGAGAAAGATCAGAATCATAAGGTCATGCCCCAAAATTTACAATCTATCAGAAGCGACACTAAAGACTCAATCAGGTTTTGTACCTCGTACAATGCAATGATGAAAGTAGGAGAGAGCATATTGATAAATGCATAACCCACATTGCATTTATTCTGCACAAAAGAGAAACAACATCAGAGAATTGATCACATGATGTCAGAGATTTCACCACGCAACCAAAGGTGGGTCTTTTACCTTGAAATCAATAGGCAAATATAGAAAATCATAAGTTCCTCTGCTTGTCTCGTCAATGGCAGCTAACAGCATCTTCCGAGTATACCTGAGAACAAGGAAAAAGATAAGCTCTTTCATAAAACTGACCTGGGCGTAGCAAAGTCATAAGGAGAAAATCTTACTTGTTAGGGATGTTTTTGATCATCAAGGTTGTCCGTAAATCTTCACCGCTCATAATCTTACTCAAGTCAAGATGAAACTGTTTCTTGCTGTCTACTTGGTTAACGTTATTATCAAACTGTTGGCTCCTTCCATCCTCCAATGGGCCATCATTGGAAGCCATTTTTGCAACAGGCCATTGGTAAGAGCCAGTGCCCATACACAACTGACTATGTCTTGGAGTAGATAACATTTTGAAACTTGGGGATCCAGTTTCACGCATGTTTCTTGGACCATTCACATTACTGCTTGCTCCTCTGAAAGCCATTGATGAAGTTTCAGGGGATCTCGGGAAGAATCCAGACGGTGCAGATCCTACATGGTGGTGCTGGTGGAGAGACCCGTTTTGAGCCGAGTAAGGAAGCCTGTGAGATTGTCCTTTCGAAAAGAATGGATTCACAGGCCAGGCTGAAGAACCAGGGCTTCCCCACAGAAACTCTGATCCAGACAACGTTTCCACATGACCCTGGTTAGAACCAAACGAGGAGGCAGATCCAAAAGACTGCGTTGGCTGAAAGGAAGAAGCTTTGTGGCTTGCATTAGTATAGCTGCTGTTTGAAAACAGATGATCCAAGTGGCTGACTCTTCTTGCTTGGTCAGCTTTTGTCAGGTTTGCTCCTTGAGAATGCAGAACAGAAGAATGTTCTGGAAAATGCAAGTTTGTTGTTGGGCTCAAGTTTCCAAATATTGGAGACTTGCTGAGACTCTGTAGAGGGTTATGATCGATAGGGCTGTTACACCAATAATTCCCAACAGGAGAGCTGGCTAAAGGTGAATCATCTTGCTCAAATTCCGGATTCAACTGCATCATCATGCTGCAAGAAAATCAAAACAGAAGTTAAATCCTCCGTTACTTAACAGTAAGTTTTGTTCATGTGTGTAGCAATGAAATGCTCACTTTCGACGAGCACCACCAGGACGGCTATGTTCAAGCTTTATACGCTTGCCAGCAATGTCAGTCTTGTTCAAAGCTTTGAGAGCCGCATCAGCTGATCTAACGTCAAAAAATTCAACAAATTTGTGATGCCTCTTATTTGGTGTTTCCCGTATCTGCTTTGTCAGAACTTACACAAACGTTAACCATCATGCAGCTCTTGAGAAAAAAAATAACCTAAAACCTCAAGAAAACAACAGAGAAAGAAAAACGCATCACCTCCTTGATCTCGCCATAAGCTCCGAATATATTCTCAAGGTCTCTGTTGGAAACTGATGGGGCCAAGTTGAAAACCACAAGAGTTCCTTGATTAACATCTTTCTCAGATGGATTATCCTATTAAAAATGAAAAACAACAACATACTCAAAAAGAGAATGCAAGAAAAATGATTAAGAAAAGGAGGAAGCAAGAATAAGAAACCTTGGGGATTGAGAAATGTATGTCAAGTTTCCTCCGTTTAAGCAGCTTGCCTTGTAATGCTCGCATAGCTGCTCTAGAAGCTCGAATATCGTAATAAGAGATCATTACAAAACCTCGATGCTTGCAGGCTGTATACAGCGTTCGGATATCTCCATATTGCTGCCAAGAATCGGAAAAACAAACATCAAAGATCTAATCTTTTCAACATACAAACACTCAATCTATGGAATACAAAAGCGAAGCTACCTCAAAAAGAGATATCAACTCTGAATCGTCAACGTTACTGTTAATATTCCTAACAAACAGAGTCCTTGAAGGATGTTCACCATAAGGATGTTCGCCAGCAATCGACCCCACTCCATTTTGGAAAATGTTGCCATTGTCAAAGTTCGAATCAGCAAAACCAATCCTTGAGAAGCCCTTGTTTAAGCTGTCATGTGGGTCAGTCTCTAATTCAAGACCTCCTCCGCTACCAAACAGATCATCATAACCTTCAAAGTCATCCAACGTAGCTGGTAATGCAGTCAAGTTTAAATCATCCATTAGACCAGCCAAAAGCTCTTCCTCATCATCAGGAAGCATGCTTCCGATTGGATGTGAGTCACGAACATTGAGCATATTGTCAGTGCCTCCGTTGAAATGGTTTAACCCGGAAGCATCTTCATTAACAGACTGATGGTAGTTCTCGTTAGGATTGACTGCAAGAGATAACGATTAGAAAATAACACAATCTAAAAGCTACTCAAAGAAACAGGCTTTGGGTGTGAATACAGATTTGGTGTTGAAGAAGAGGCAGAGAGCTGGAAAAGAGTGAAACGTCACTTGAAGCATTGAAATTTCCACATCTTGAGAAAGTTCCATTTGGGATATTCATTGCTGATAATATCAACGAACGCTTCACTTTGATCAATTCCAAGAAAGATGTGTTTTTTCCCAAACCTGAGAAGCAAGAACAGGGGATAACAAAATCCAGTATCAATCTGAGAAGCAACTAACAGTTTTCAGCAAATCTCCAAGGAGCTAGCCAATCTCTATAAACCCCTAAACTTTGATACTGCTGAGTTAAAACCCTAATCAACATCATCATCATCATCATCATCAGAGACGTTAGCACCAGGACCTATACATGCATACACAATCGATACAGCTAGAGCTATTTCAGAGAAATCGAAACAATCAATACTAAAGGAATAAAAACCCAATCTTTCAGTCTCAAAGAAGCTTAACAGTGATCATCTAACTGTTTTTAGATTAAAAGAAACCAACTTTCTACTTCACCAATTAGTTTTTTTTCAGAAGAATCACGAGCAAACTCATTGCCGCAAAAGGAACGAAAAGTATCAATCAGTTCAAAAATCGAAGCTTTAAATTAAATTTAGAGCCTAAAATATCGAAACTCTAGAAGAGGAAGACATTGGAGGAAGAAAATTAAAAACCTTTGAAGGACCTTTGTTTTGTTTGTTTCTCTCACGATCACACGTACCGAAACCTTCTCTCTCTCCCTATGTGACTGTATATATGTATATGTACACACATTAATAAAAAAAATTATAATTTTTATTCCCGATTTTTGATTTTCTTTTGGAGGAATCTAAAGGGAATCTTGATTGGATGGAGAGAGAGAGTAGTGAGCAAAAGAACGGCGAATGATTGAGTAACAAAGGACCAAGTGGATAAAACAAATTCAACTCTTTATTAGTCCTCACAATTTAAGCCCCAAGCTTATATAAATGTATGTCATGGAACTATACAATATTGTTAACCTTTTCACAATAAAACTAAAGTAATTGTGGGTTCGGAAAACCACACTCAAAATTTATGTGTATTTTGTAGGGAGAAATTGCTGTGGAATCAGAGGTTAGATTCTGATGTAAGTCGAATGATTCGTAGACAAATATTTGACGAAATCGGACTTAGGCTAATCGAATAAAGTGGTTACAAAACCGGCCTGAAAGACCATGTAAAACACTAGGATTCGACTAAGCAAAAGAGATGGAAATGAGGTGGTGGCTGCGCTCGTGTAACGAGCTGCCTACGTACCCTGTTTTAGGGATCAAGCCAGAACGTAGTTCGATTGTAAGTTGTTCTCTATTTCGAGTCGTTTTCTGAAGAGAAATGACCACGAAAAGAGCTAAAGGGGTGTGAAGATGACGATAAATCTCAGGTTATCGGAGTGATCCGAAGGTAAGAGATTATGTCGAACTTCTGCCGGAAGTGATTTCCGGCTAGAAAGATCAGGGCTTTCTGGGATTATCTCAAAGACCAAGGATAAGATCGAAGAGATATGGATGTTATCTCAAGCGTGAAAAGAAGCTATCAAGACGTGAAGAACTTTGTTCTCAGAAGTGAGAAAGATAGAGATTATTGTCCAGGAAAGGAACATTCTGCCTTGTGATCAAGAATCGTCCTCTTTTTATAGCTCCGAAGTAGATCGCAACCTCCTCCGCGTATCTCGTCCACGTGCAACTACCGATCCCGCTATTTCCGGATCTGAACAGTCGAAGCGAGATTCTCGTTTGACTCGTTCAAACTCAGCTTGCGGACTTGACTCCGTCGAGCTAGAGCTCGACTTCGTCTTCACAAGTAGCTCGGACAGTAAACAGCTGGATTTTGGACAAGGATACTTGGTGGGCTCGAGGTCACTTTACTGGGCCTGAGTGGACTTATCTTGATCTTAGGACTTAGGTGATGGGCCTTATGGGCCGGATTTCTGGAGGGAAATCCAGGTCCAACAATAGCCCCCCAGCTCATTAAGTGAGTATAATCGAACTTAATGAGCGGTAGGTTGTTTTAAATTGTCCCGCAGTCCCGTCGAACTAAATCATGACTTTGAATAGTCATTAGAGATCGACGGTCGCAAACGGGAAGGCGAGAGATCTTTGAGATCTTGCCGTTGAATGATAGTTTCACCTTGAAAGACAAGGTAATAACTTATTCTTTAGATCGACAATCAAGATCGAAAATAGATCGAAGAGCTATTATGATCTTAAGAGTCGAGCTTTTCGAGAGTAATGAAAACCTTAGGAGAAGATTTGCGATTATCAACTCTTTTAGATTGTTTCTCGAGAAGGCTTTTGGTTTAACTAACTCAAACATTGCGCGAGCTCTTTTTGAGTTAATCGATTATTTTTCGAGTTCGACCAATTGTTGATTAAATTCTTTAATCGAACTTGGTCGCTTTAAGTCGGACTGTTTTTCCGACTCGAACTCGAAAAAGGATACGACCAAATGAATTTAGTCGGTTTGTTTGATTGAATTCTCGCATAAGATTTTCGGCTGACCGAGAAATCTAGCAGAAAAGACTTTTCCAACTCTTCTGAAAGTTGCTTCAAGTTAAACTGATTTCTTTTTGAAATTTCGAGTCACTTGGCATGATTTCGACTAAGTATTTGTTTTATTTAGGTCGAGCTAAATAAAACTTAGTCTTTGGTTCGAATGTTATTTCAACCAAATGGTCGAGCTTATCGTTGAGCTAAGCTGAACAAAGACTTAGTCAATATCTTTGAAGATATTCTTAAGGTCAGGTTAGAATCTGTTGAGAATCTAGCTCGATCTTGGAGATGTTCTCGAATTTTAGCTCGAGAATTGGCAGAGTGCTTGACTGCCATTCAAATCAGACTAAGTGAGACTTAGTTGATTTCTTAGGATCATATAAGATCAAGCAAGAATCTATTTAGAATCGAGCTTGACAAGATGGTATATGTCCCGAGCGAACTTCGAATCGAGCTCGATGCTGCGATAGAGAAAGTTTTTCGCTGTAGTGACTTGGGCAAGTCATATGTTTTGCTTCGGATTTAACACCTGTGTAGGTTTTCATCCATTTTTAGCAACAAAATTTTGTTTGTTACTGTTTTTCGCCGCGTTCCATCTGTTACAGATTAGAGCCCGACTTCGAGTATCCACCTCTTGGAAGAGAGAAGATTTCTCGCGAGCTATCGTTTTGTGAACGATCTGCAAAGTCGGCTGCCACTCGTTGTGAGCAAGCAATCCAATCTAGAGCTAATGGAGTTGTGGAGATTGTCCACGTTGCGGTTGAATATACTCTTCGTGATGAAGTAGTAGGTCAGGTTCTTCATGCTGCTATCGGGGATGATACCCGAGTGACTCATTTGAGACGAACTATCTCGTTGAGGTCGAATAGCGAACAATGAGGATGGAGCTCGAAATGAGCAAGAGATGATAATCGTACTCCGAATTTGTCGAGCTCCTTGAAAAAGCGAGTTAACTCGACGGCGAGTCCGTCATCCCTTGTAATGATAGATTGTTCGAAGGATGTGCCAGTTTTGGATAATCCTTGAACATTCATGTTGCGCCAATGCGGGCCTGCTGCAGATCAATCTCCAGTTTTGGATATGACGCTCGAGAGGGAGCTGTATGCGGCAGCGATGGCGGCGGATGAGAAGGTATGGTTTTACCTTTTCTAAGTTTTTGCCGATGATTTGATATCTTCGGACTTAATATTGCGATTAATCTTTATCAAGCTTTGAAGGTGAATCATGAAGCTCTCTGCTCGTTGTGAACAAAGGTTACATGAAGCGTCTTGGCAAGATGAGCTTGATAAGATGAAACAGGTGGTAGATGAGCTCGATACTAAGCTCGAATATGTGAGAGATAGAGTAGCTCGTCAAAGCGGCTTGCTAAGGATGAGCTCTATTCTCGTTTAAGTTTTGAACAAGTTAGCCCAGCAAGGTTTTTATGCTTTGCCTTTTGGATTTGGTGCCTGGAAGGCTTTTATCCTTTTATGTTCAAACTTGTTTGCTCGGAATGAGCTTGGTGTTTGATAATTTTTCTTAGACGTTTGATGTCTTAGAGTTTATCTTTGTTTTCCAGATCAATTGACTGTTAGCTCGATTGTTCGAACATTAGTCGTTTTGGTTTGATTGGAGATTTGACCTAGCGTGTCAGCTAACTGGTCGGACCGGATGAAGCTCAGTTGATCTCTTTGAGAATCGTATAAAGTTGAGCTAGTTTCTTTTTGAATTCCAGCTCGAGCTTTTAACGTGTTGAGCTTCAACTTGGAAGGTTGCGTCGGGTTGAGCTAACCTTTGTCGGTTGAAAACGACTGATTTTAGATGATCGTCTGAATTCAGTAGGTGGTTCTACACAATCAGCACTCGAGCTTCATCTTTAAAGATTTCTTTAAGTCGAGGTGATTTCCTATCAGACTTTTAGTCGGATTCACCGGTGTTTGCCAATTGCGTGATTTTGTAGATTAATCAACATGATCAGCAGTTGGGCTTGATTGAAGAAAGACTGCTCGGGGCCGAGCTGATTTCCTTTAAGATTATCAATCGGATTTGATTGGATCCAGTTGTGTGATTTTGTAGATTGATCTACATGATCAGCTCTGGAGCTTTATGGTTAAAGACTGCTCGTAGGTGAGCTAATCTCCTATTGAATTTTCAGTCGGGTTTGACTGGGTTTTGCCAATTGCGCGGATTAGTAGATTGATCTACATGGTAAGCATTTGGACTTGATCTTCAGGACTGCTCGGAATCGAGCTGATCACCTTTCAGATGTTTAGTCGGGCTCGACTAGGTTTTGCCAATTGTGTGATTAGTAGATTGATCTACATGAGCATTTGGACTTGTCTTCGAGGACTGCTCGGAATCGAGCTGATCACCTTTCAGATTTAGTCGGCTCGACTTTTTTGCCAGTTGTGTGATTCGTAGATTGATCTACGAGATCAGCACTTGGACTTAATCTCGAGGACAGCTCGGAGTCGAGCTGATCACCTTTCAGATCTTCAGTCGGATTCGACTGGCGTTTTGCTAAGTATTCGATGTCCTTAGGAGTAATTCGAATGTTTAGCCGGTTTGGATTGTTTAAAGAAAGACTGCTCGGGGTCGAGCTGATTTCCTTTAAGATTATCAATCGGATTCGACTGATGCCAGTTGTGTGATTTCGTAGATTGATCTACTCGATCAGCACTTGGGCTTAATCTTCGAGGACAGCTCGGAGTCGAGCTGATCACCTTTCAGATCTTCAGTCGGATTCGACTGGCGTTTTGCTAAGTATTCGATGTCCTTAGGAGTAATTCGAAATTTTAGCTGTTTTGGGTAGTTGGGCCCAAAGTTTGTTGTTTTCCCGGTTGTTGATACGAGGTGTTCCTAATTCGGCTTTGTGGGAGAGATGGTTTACCATGCGGAGTGACTACGATCTTGTCGCAACGGATAGTGTTCCGAGCGTGTCCGGATGGGACCGTCGAAGCGGCTTGATTTCGTATCATAATGCAAACTGCCTGAGGTCTCTCGGCTCACGTTCGGGTCAAGTGCGATTCGGACGTGCCGTCAAAGTAGCTCGATATCGTGTTAGACTACAAGCTGCCTTGAGGAGTTCGACTCGCACTCGGCTGTAACACTGATGCCGGATGCTTGGATGCGGTTGACTCTGATGGGTTTCTGCGAAATAAGGAAGCGATTTTCTGTTCCGTGGCTGGACCAGGTTATTTCTATATATCTAATTACGCTTAAGAGTCTAAGGAGGCGCTTAAGGATTCGCAAGGTGAGTTCGAGCAATTTCGTAAAAAGAAAAATAGAAAAGTATTGATATTGAGATGATACAAATCGAACCTGTTGAAGGGCTGGCCATTGAAGTCGTCTCGAATATTAGGAATGGATTTGATTGGGGCTGGACTCATGGGTGAGCTGCCTACGTACCTCCAGGGAAGGAGGATCAAGCCTGGACGTAGTTCGCGGGTGGAGATACCTCGGATGAGATTGTTTTAACGAAGTACCGTTTCAGGTACATTGCGTTTAAATGACTCAGTCCATGTATTCCTTTTTGGATTGGTGAGCTTGTAGACGCTGTTGCGAGCTACACCAGTGATGAGGTAGGGATCTACCCAGCTAGTTCCGGACTACCTAACACCGGGCTCTTTGTGTTTGTCATGACGTGTATTAATTCGGAATAGCTGTTATTAAGCTATAGTCCAAGTTAAACATCACGAGCTTTGGGTCGGATCCGTCTGGAGGAAGAGTTCGTCCTGAAGATTTGACCTTTTTGTATGCTTTGATCGAGTTGTTTGAGTCTAAGCATTTGTTAGAGCCTCCGCGAATGAATGCAATTTCTAGGAGGAGAGTAATCTCCTCTTCGAGAGTAGCATCATCGAGTGATACAGGAGGTCGAACGATTAGTTCTTCTCTGAATTTCGATTTGTACCACAGGTTGTTTCGGAAGGCTAGTAGAGCTACTGCCTCGTTAGGGTTTTCGATCTTAGCGATGATTGCTTTGAATCTATTGACGTAAGATCGAAGTGATTCGTTTGGAGCTTGAGAAAGCGTCCAGAGATCGGCTTCAGAAACTTCTGGTTCGATGAAGATCGAATATTGGTTTATGAATACCGAAAGGAGCTGGTCGAAAGTATCGATTGAATTTTCATCCAGCGTTGCGAACCAATTTTTAGCTGGTCCGGCTAGGTTTTCAGCAAAGAGTTGGCAGAAGCTGCTTCTATCTCTTCAGGAGAAAATTGAGCTCGAAGAATTTCGAGATAAAGAGCTCGGATATAAGCTCGTGGATCGATGCTACCGAGTATTCTGGGATAAGTATCGCGCAGATAGGTTTAGTGATCCTGGATGAGAAGGGAGTTCGTTGTGTCTCCCTGATTACTTTGTCGATATCCGGAATCGAACTCATTGCTTGGTTAAACGTTGAGTTCGCTTGCCAGGAATGCGAGGTTTGTTTGGTCCTGGAATCTTTCGAAAGATTCGCAGTCCAAAAGGTTTCGCGGATCGACAGGAATCCGATTAGCTGGAATCGGATGGGATAGAGCTCGATTTGACGAGTTGTTTGCTTTTGTCAATCGAGCTAGATCTGTCGGATCGTTTGCTCTATGAAATTGAGCTCGATCGACTAGATCATTTGTTGCGGGAAACTGTTGATAGTTTCCGTTCACAACAGTTCGAGCTGTTGCGGGAGGCTGCGAGCTCAAAATTTCAGTAGACTGATTTTTGAGCTGAGTCATCGCCTGCAAGCTTGAGTTGGAAGCCATAGTTTCGGGCCATCTAAATATAGTTGGTTCGACACCTGATAGCTTTGGAGGTGGAGATGGAAGTCGCTCTGTTGGCTGAGATCCTATCTCCGATTTGCTTGAATTTGGAATGTTCAAGCTGCTCATTGGCGAGCTCATCGGTGGGACGAGAGTCTGAAGACATGAGCGCGCAGTGGCGCCTCATCCCGTTTCGACGAGCTGTTTAACGAGGTCATCGGTGGGATGAGAGTCTGGATGACAAGAGCACGCGGTGGTGCCTCATCCCGTTTCGACGAGCTGTTTAACGAGGTCATCGGTGGGATGAGAGTCTGGATGACAGGAGCACGCGGTGGTGCCTCATCCCGTTTCGACGAGCTGTTAGGTTCGTAGATTGGTGAAGAGTCAAGCTGAGTTCCCGGAGGAGGACTTATGATCGTCCGTAGCTCAGCAAGACTTCGTTCATGTTTTTCCAACCTGATTTTTTGGTCGTATTGACTTTAATCAGGTCGGTGAGCATTCGCTTGATTCGGGCTTGGTCGTCCGGATTCGGTCGAGCCAAGGCAAACGACGTTGACACAGTTTGAGTCGGAGTTTTCCGACTGATCGGTGTCGAGGTAATCGGGAAATCTTTAGATTTGACCCGAATCCGCAAATGAGGTTTCTCAATTGCGTGCGAGATCTGATTCGGTAGAATCGAGTTCTCGGCTGTCACAGGAGTGACGAGGTTGATCACCGATGGTTTCACGCGGGCTGGAACATTCGAGTTCGCTGCCGCGGAGGTGATAACCGGATCGATCAGGACGCTCGATCTACTAGCAGTTTGGCTGCTGCCAGTTGGCGAGGTGATCGGGTTTTTCGATGTGTCTGCAGTTTTGGCACTGCTGACATCCGAAGTGATTTGATCCGATGGGATCTGAGATTGGGAGCGAGCTCCCTGAGAATTTGATAGGACTGAGTCCATTTCGTTCTCAACTGGTCTAGGTTCGACCCTTGTGTAAGAGAAAGCTATTGTCTCCCCTCCTTCTAGCGCCAAAATGTGGGTTCGGAAAACCACACTCAAAATTTATGTGTATTTTGTAGGGAGAAATTGCCTGTGGAATCAGAGGTTAGATTCTGATGTAAGTCGAATGATTCGTAGACAAATATTTGACGAAATCGGACTTAGGCTAATCGAATAAAGTGGTTACAAAACCGGCCTAAAAGACCATGTAAAACACTAGGATTCGACTAAGCAAAAGAGATGGAAATGAGGTGGTGGCTGCGCTCGTTAACGAGCTGCCTACGTACCCTGTTTTAGGGATCAAGCCAGAACGTAGTTCGATTGTAAGTTGTTCTCTATTTCGAGTCGTTTTCTGAAGAGAAATGACCACGAAAAGAGCTAAAGGGGTGTGAAGATGACGATAAATCTCAGGTTATCGGAGTGATCCGAAGGTAAGAGATTATGTCGAACTTCTGCCGGAAGTGATTTCCGGCTAGAAAGATCAGGGCTTTCTGGGATTATCTCAAAGACCAAGGATAAGATCGATAGAGATATGGATGTTATCTCAAGCGAAAAGAAGCTATCAAGACGTGAAGAACTTTGTTCTCAGAAGTGAGAAAGATAGAGATTTATTGTTCAGGAAAGGAACTTCTGCCTTGTGATCAAGAATCGTCCTCTTTTTATAGCTCCGAAGTAGATCGCAACCTCCTCCGCGTATCTCGTCCACGTGCAACTACCGATCCCGCTATTTCCGGATCTGAACAGTCGAAGCGAGATTCTCGTTTGACTCGTTCAAACTCAGCTTGTGGACTTGACTCCGTCGAGCTAGAGCTCGACTTCGTCTTCACAAGTAGCTCGGACAGTAAACAGCTGGATTTTGGACAAGGATACTTGGTGGGCTCGAGGTCACTTTACTGGGCCTGAGTGGACTTATCTTGATCTTAGGACTTAGGTGATGGGCCTTATGGGCCGGATTTCTGGAGGGAAATCCAGGTCCAATAATAATTTAGTTAAAAATAATAATACAAAGGATATACTGCATATTTTCTCAGGTATATTATTATTATTACTATTTTACTTTTAATAAAATAAAAAAGTTACAATTTTTTTATTATAACCAACATGTTAGGATTTGCTCTGCATATGTATTTTATAATCTTTTTATATTTCTCTAGTGATTAATATTACATAGGAAGTTTGTGACAGGAATAATGGTCAGTGATCGCAAGATAAACACTCAACAGCTTCTTCGCCTACTGATTTGCAATGGTTAATACAAGCTTGACGATTATTTGAAGTCTCGGGTAAAACCACATTTCTTGCATTAACGCAACGACACTGATTTGCCAAACACTTCATATATTGACAATGTGTTTTACAATCAGAGTCTTTCTTGCAGGATTGTGGTTCTGCCAAAATCTGAGTATGTTTATGTTTAATACTAATCATGATAATATATAACTAATGAAAATGAGTAAGGTAAGATTATATATTGATGATGAAAATGACGATACTGATGTATCTAAATATAAGATTAAAAGTCTCATATGTTGATAGTAGAAGAAGACCGATGACTATCAATAGTATGTGTTCTTCATTTTTCTTCAATATGCTTGTGTTTTCTTTTGTGTTTTGAACAAACTAATTAATACATATATACAGTAGAAACTCTATAAATTAATAATGTCGGGACTTTCATATTTTATTAATTTATAGAGTTATTAATATATAGATTTTGGCTAAAAAAAAATTTCAAAAAAAAAAAAATTCAAAATTACTAATCTTTTAAATTTTCCTTCACATTAAATTGAAACTATATGTATATTTTCTTAACTTTTCTCTTTGATGTTTCTATATTTACTTTATTGTTTACATTTTCTCATATTTGCCATATTATTTTAAATTTCTATTTTCTTTTAGTTTCCATATATGTTTGGTGTGAGAGATTCATATTTTAGTAGCTAGATATTTGAGATTTATATAAGTTTTTATATGATAATTATTAATTTATGATATTATTGGGACCATATTTTACATAGGACTTAAAAAAAAGTTATTACTTATTATCTTATCGAATTGTATCATATTTTACACCAGAGACTGGAGAAATTTATTAATTTATCGAGTATTAATTTATAGAGTTTGTCTGTATCTGACTTACTGGTAATATAAGCCCACACTAATTAAGATTTTCACAAATATATGTCTACATTAGTTAAAAGGCCGTAAAAGAACTGTATTGGGCCACATAAAAGCCCATTTTGTGTGTATAATCAGAAACCCTAGTAGTAACAACTCTTATAAAAAATCATTTTAGGTTTTGGTGTTCTTCTGTTAGCGGAGGCGCATTGAGAAGATCTTAGGAAGCAGCAAAAATGGCAGTCCCGTTGCTCACCAAGAAGGTCGTGAAGAAGAGGTCTGCCAAGTTCATCAGACCCCAGAGCGACCGCAGAATCACCGTCAAGGTAACCACTGATTGTTTCATCCAATTCCACCGAATTTCTACTCTGTTCTTTTAGGGTTTTTGGAAGAACAGTCTCTTGGTTCTCTATAGGATGCAATATATTGAGTACCTGGCTTATTTACGAAGATTTTGTTACACGATAATGAGTATATTTGCAAACTAAGTAGTCTCAGTTTGAGCTTGATTTAGTCTCTGAAGTCTTGCTTTTTGAAAATTTATATGAAATGATGTTTGTAGGTAACCTAATTCGTCAACTCTGGCTTTAGTATTTTCATTATCTCTCTCAGGTCTTGCTTTGTAGCTGTTCTATGAAAATGATAATTGTAGAACAATTGTTGAGTATTGTATTGTCTGATAAACACATTTCAGTGCCAAAATTGTTTAAACCTGATGTCTCAAGTTTCTGAATAATAGTAATCTTTCATAATCCGTAATCAATTCTTGATTTCCTTCTGATTTGGTTTTCCTTCTGCAGGAAAGCTGGAGGAGGCCAAAGGGTATTGACTCGAGGGTCAGGAGAAAGTTCAAAGGTGTGACGTTGATGCCCAATGTCGGTTACGGATCCGACAAGAAGACGCGTCACTATCTTCCCAATGGATTCAAGAAGTTCGTTGTCCACAACACTAAAGAGCTCGAGATCTTGATGATGCACAACAGGACATACTGTGCCGAGATTGCACACAACGTCTCTACCAGGTTGAGGAAGGCCATTGTCGAGAGAGCTTCTCAGCTAGACATTGTTGTCACCAACAGGCTTGCTAGGCTCCGTAGCCAAGAAGACGAGTAAGGCAAGAAACAAAGCCACTATAGTTGTTTCTGTGTTCTTGCGTTTGCGTTTTGTTATAAGACGGTTTTTGAGTACTGCTTCTTTTGTGTTTTGTTTGAACAAAAACATGAGTTTTGGTATTAGTATGAAACAGACTTCGTTATTTCAGATTCATTACTTCTCAAAGATGATTCAGTCTACTCTGTTCAGTAAAAATTCTGAATCAATCATAACTATTAAATTTCAATATCTATAAACATTGAAACTGTAACATTCGATGAGGGGAGTCTTGAAGCAGATAATGAAGACTGTCTCCTCGATTCAAAAACTTGAATTTTCCTTTGTGCATAGTTGCTTGCTGTTAAAGAAAAATCAGATTTGTTTACAGTTTCCTTGGAAAATGATAGTTATAAAACAGCTTGGTTTACTCATCAATACTTTTGCTTTCATACTTCGACTGTAATGAGTAATGAGTCAAAAGTTGTATGCTTTACTCTAGTAATTTCAAATTTTGTGAAAATCTTTACTCAAGTGATCAAAAGGTGAATGATTTATCATGACTTGTTGTTTTAGTTATATAACACAAGTCAAGACAATTTGGTACTCATTCAGAAAGATTTGAGCCTTTGGGTCTGAAAGATGATCTTGGGATTATAGAGACATAGAGTGCAAGATGATCTTGTACATGAGGAAGATTGGTTTAGTATTTGTTAGATACTTTATATAGTTTTGTTTATAAAAAAGATATTCAACAACTTTCCCTATAAAAACGAAAGTTGGTGGAGACACTTGGGGTGAAAAACGAAGAGATGAGTGGCATCCACGTCATCATATCAAAAGTGAATACACCCACGCATGTCTTCATTAGTATGCATAAAACTGTAATCAAAATCACTTAGACCATTTCCAAGTCATTACTTTAATTCATTGGACCATACTTAACTTTTAACTTTAACTAAAGATGGCAGCTTTGTATCACACTTGTTGTGCACTACATAGAAAGTATATATATCCCAAAATTAGAACAAAATGTAATTCCCTGGTTTAATTAAAATGAAAAAACGCTTTTCTACGAAGAATAAATAGAGAAAAACAAAAGGGAATTTGGTGAAATTCCTCGGAGAAAGCTTTGGGACCTAGAGAGAATCCATGGATATTATTACTCTCACCAATTCAACTGTAAGTAGAGTTTTTTTATTTGCTTCTAAAATCCTTCTCTTATGGGTTTTTGATAATGATGATGATGATGAGATATTCATTTGTCTTTGTCTCAGCTGCTCTACATGGACTCAAACCTGGAACGTTTAAGCGACATATATCCTTCCTTTGAGCTTTGTTTGGTTTCTAGAGAGTTTGTCTCAAGAAACTTTTCAGTTCCTTAAATTCTTTTGATTTTTGGTTCCTTAACAATGCTTACAGTCTTAAGGTTGGGAGCAAATGTAGTTACTCTTCTTCTTGTTTTGATTCTCACTGTCACAGTAATGAGAAGAAATGGTAGATGTAACACAAGGGTAAATAACAAATTTTAAAAAACCTAATTTGTGGTTCTAGTTTTGGTAGTTTCATTCACAAATGATTCATTTTTCTCTTGGTATTTAGAAAAGCTACATTGAGAAGAGTGTGTTGTATGTAATACCTGCACTTGGAGCATGTTTGTCTTGCGTGGACCTTGTGGTGCTTGTCATGAGGACAAACCCTAAAAGAGATTTCATTCTTTGCTTCCTCCCTCTGTCTCGTCTCGCAATGTGGGTAAGTCTTTCTTTGTATATCAATCAAGAACCTCTTGATAGCACTCAATTACAGAGCTAAAATCAGTTTTTTTACTTTGCAGATTTCCGTCATGCTCTCATCGATTCTTTCATGTGCTTGCTGCGTTTTCAGTAGCAAGATAATATGTTTCTGGTGGATCTTTAGATTCCTAACGGAAGCACTTCATCTCAACATGATATTCACTTTACCGGTAACATCAAATTGTTCTGTCACAATAGCTACAGAATATGAGTTACATTTACACTGATTCTTGTTGAGATTAACTAACAGACTTTGGAGATTTGCCTGATCATGTTGGACATTGCTTTTGGTATCTCTATCAACGTTCTTAGGATAAAGCAGGAACCTTTCAAGATCAGGTATATATGATTCTCTTCTTTAATTTCTTTCTGTTTTTCTTCTTTAATTTTGTTATTCTCTTTGTAGTTCTCTGGAGGATCCACTTATTGAGGAAGGTGATGATGATCAAAGGCACATTGTACGTGACTTCTTGTTGTCTTTTTCCTTGTAACTAACTCTCTAGTACTTGTTTACAGAGTAGTTTAAGAAACCAACAGATTCATGTATTCATGTTTTGAAGCAGAGAAGTAGCAGCTGGTGGGATTTATTCACATTTGGATACATCAGTTTAGTGATGAAACATGGATCGACGAAGCAGCTCGAATTCAAAGATCTACTTCCACTTCCACCTGATATGGATCCTTGTACAAGCTGTGAGAATCTGTTGAGATGCTGGCAACTTCAAGAATGCAATTACAGCTCAAATCCTTCACTGTTCTGGTCAATCTCTGGTGTGTATGGATGGCCATATCTTCGTCTTGGACTCTTGAAGGTATACACATTTTTGCTTATTTGACTTTCTTGTAATCTTTGTTACTGTTTTGCTACTGTAAAATATCATAAAATATTTGCAGGTGTTCAATGATTGCATTGGCTTTGCAGGCCCATTATTACTCAACAGACTCATCAAGTATCTTCAAAAAGGTCTAGTCTTGTCATAAAGACTTGGTGTATATATATTGTGACTACTGATGGAATGTTTTAATTTACAGGTTCAGAAAGTTCAGTTGGCTATACACTCGCTATCTCCTTGGGCCTCACATCTATCTTTAAGTAAATACACTGCTGATTCTGTTCCAAGTGTAACATTAGTCAATTCTGATATATATGCTTTCTTGTCTTGTAGGTCCTTTCTTGATACACAATACACATTTCGTCTCTCAAAGCTTAAACTGAAGCTACGTTCTAGTATAATGAGTGTCATCTACAGAAAGGTAAAACATGTGAAAAGTTACTTGTGTGTAATAAACATTTTGGTTCTTTGATAAAAGATGTTTTTGTTTCAAGAAATGATACTCTATGCAGTGTTTGTGGGTGAGCACAGCGAACCGGTCTGGTTTTTCAGAGGGAGAGATTCAAACATTTATGTCGGTAGATGCTGACAGGATTGTCAACTTGTGCAACAGTTTGCATGATATGTGGAGGTAACAAACAACACCTGCTATGTGAACAATGAATGTGTTGTTGACAACATCTTTCAATCTCATTCTGACATATTATTTGGTCTCAGCCTGCCTTTGCAAATTGGGATAGCTTTGTATCTTTTGTATACTCAAGTCAAGTTTGCTTTTCTTTCTGGACTTGCAATCACCATCTTACTGATACCTGGTACGATCTTGATATCTTTACATTACAAAACTCTGGAGTGTCCTGTTTTCTCATATTTCTCTTCTCTTTTTCAGTCAATAAATGGATATCTATGCTGATTGCTTCTGCTACAGAGAAAATGATGAAGCTAAAAGATGAGAGGTAATGATGTCTTGTTAGACTCTGAAAGATTCAAGTTGTAAATTTTGTTGTTGTTATCTATATTAGGATAAGAAAGACAGGAGAGCTTCTTACAAACATCCGCACACTGAAAATGTATGGTTGGGATAACTGGTTTGCTAATTGGTTGAAGGAAACAAGAGCCACCGAAGTGACTCACTTAGCGGTTTCATTTTCATATCCCTCCTTAATTAATTTTGCTATTGAAAGCTGTCTTCTTAACAGTTTTAAGAGTCTTTGTTTGGATTTTACAGACGAGGAAGTATTTGGATGCTTGGTGTGTTTTCTTTTGGGCAACGACACCAACTCTTTTTTCTCTTTGCACTTTTGGTCTCTATGCACTGATGGGTCATCAACTTGATGCAGCAACGGTTGCTTTTTGAATCTTTTTTTTTCAGTTATATTTCTTAATTTAAAATAGATAAACTTGTCTTGACAATCTGATACTTGCAATGCTTTTTTCAGGTTTTTACTTGTCTTGCTCTTTTTAATAGCTTAATCTCTCCATTAAACTCGTTCCCATGGGTCATCAATGGTCTCATTGATGTAAGCTTTATCTTCAACCATGTTGGACTCTGAGAGTATCTTTCAGCCATGTCTACCATTTTAGTTAATAGTGTTACCTTGTCACAGGCCTTTATATCCACCAGGCGTGTGAGCAAGTTTCTGCGTTGCTCGGAGCATAGTAGAGATTCCTCTATAGATTCTTGTTTCATCTCTGAAGACTTAGCTGTGTTTGTAGAAGATGCATCTTGTATTTGGTCAAGGGACGTTGAAGAGGAACACAACTTGATTATAAAACAAGTAAGCCTAAGAGTGCCAAAGGGAACATTTGTTGCAATTATCGGTGAGGTATAAAAAACTTTAGTAAATTTAGTATTTGTAGAGTCATTCATCTATGATGTGATGTCTCTTTATGTGTGGAACTGTTTTGTGTCGTTTTCAGGTTGGTTCAGGTAAAACATCTTTGTTGAATTCACTATTAGGAGAAATGCAGTGTGTTGATGGATCAATACTACTAAATGGCTCTGTTGCATACGTTCCACAGGTTTGTAAAACACTTGTCAAATACTCTCTAAATTCCTTTTTTTTTCAACTTTGATAAGTCTTTACTTGTACCTCACTCAACTGTAAGGTCCCTTGGATTTTATCTGGAACTGTACGTGACAATATCTTATTTGGGAAGACTTTTGACTCCAAAAGGTTAAGTGTTTATGCTTCTTCTAGTCTTAAATTGTATGTTCAGAATTTGAATGTTCTTGTAACTTTGTTAAACTAAAGGTATTTGGACACACTGAGTGCTTGTGCACTAGATGTGGATATTTCGCTTATGGTCGGAGGCGACATGGCATTTATAGGCGATAAAGGAGTTAACTTATCTGGAGGACAGAGAGCTCGGCTTGCTTTGGCCAGGTTCTGCTTTCACTCTTATGCTTTGGCCTGTGAATCTGATTGAGTGTTGTGTGTTCTGATGACTTAGTGTAATCAAACAGGGCTATTTATCATGATTCAGACATGTATCTGCTTGATGATGTACTGAGTGCAGTTGATTCACAAGTAGGATCCTGGATTTTGCAAAGAGCACTTGTTGGTCCTCTCTTGAACAAAAAGACTCGCATTATGTGCACTCACAACATTCAGGTTTTCATCAAAATATCTCTCACAATGATAAAATTATCATTTTGTTTTCTCATACCGTCTAGCTCTTGGTATTATGACAGGCAATATCTAGTGCAGATATGGTTGTTGTGATGGAAAAAGGAAAAGTGAAATGGTCAGGAGCTGTTACTGATATGCCTAAATCCATCTCTCCAACATTTTCTTTATCCAACGAATTTGATATGTCATCCTCAAAGAGCTTAACCAAAAGACAAGAATCTCTTTCTGTCAATAAAGATGATGAAGCAGATGAAGTTAGTGAGTTAGCTGCAGATATTGTCAAAGTAGAGGAAAGAAAAGAGGGCAGAGTTGAAGTAACTGTTTATAGGTAAAATACAATTTTCTTAACCATGTCTTCTTGCTTACTATTTAAGTAAGTAACTGTTATCTGTTTCTTGGCAGGAACTATGCTGTGTTTTGTGGATGGTTCATCACAATTGTAATATTACTTTCAGCTGTTTTGATGCAAGCTTCTCGTAATGGGAATGATTTGTGGTTATCATATTGGGTTGATAAGACAGGAAGAGGAGTAACACATTACTCAACCTCGTTTTATCTGGTAATAGATTAGATTCTGTCACAAAAATCATTCAGTTTTTTTTACTCTGTTTCTTGGAGTTGAAATTACTACTAATCTTGCAGATGATTCTCTCTATCTTCTGCATCATTAACTCGATATTAACATTGGTGAGGGCATTCTCGTTTGCATATGGAGGACTAACAGCAGCAGTGCGTGTTCACAGTGAATTAATCTGTAAGCTTATCAATGCACCTACACAGTTCTTTGATCAGACACCAAGTGGAAGAATACTTAATAGGTTAGAGAAACAACAACAAAAAAACTCTTTTGATCATGTGTATTGTTGTTTCTTTATCTTAACCTCGTTTTTTTTGTTTTGGTTCCTCTGTTTCAGGTTTTCATCTGATCTATATACAATCGATGACTCTCTCCCGTTTATTCTCAACATTCTTCTAGCAAATTTTGTTGGCTTGTTAGGGATTGTTCTTGTATTGTCTTACGTTCAGGTTTCTTGACAAATCCTCTCTCTCTTTTCTTGCGCGTCAAGTAATCTTCCTCTAAAGTTTTATTTTTAACAGTTGTATATTATATGCTTACAGGTTCTTTTCCTACTTCTGCTTCTGCCATTTTGGTATATATACAGCAAGCTTCAGGTACTTTTGCCTCAAGTGGTATATATTACAAATTAGCTAAATCTGGTATCATGTTTTGGTTGGAAGTTTCTTACTAATTGAGAATTGTTTCAGTTCTTCTACAGGTCAACATCAAGAGAACTACGAAGGTTGGATAGTGTTTCACGATCACCAATCTATGCATCTTTCACGGAGACACTTGATGGATCATCAACTATCAGGGCTTTTAAGTCTGAGGTAGTTTTCTGTTCTGCTTCTATTTTAATTGTTCTTATGATTGAATGAGTGTCAGCTTTTGCTTCTCCATTGATGGACAAACCTGTATGCATGACAGGATCATTTCGTAGCTAGATTCATCGGGCACTTGACGTTATACCAGAGGACTTCTTACTCAGAGATCATTGCAAGCTTGTGGCTCTCCTTGCGTCTTCAGGTACACTAAAGATCATTGTAACAATGTTCTGTTTCCTCTGTTCTGCAATAAGCGGCGTTGATCAGTTGAGTTAATTGGTGTGCAGTTGTTAGGAGCAATGATTGTCTTATTTGTAGCTGTAATGGCTGTGATTGGCTCCCAAGGAAACTTTCCGATTAGTTTTGGCACACCTGGATTGGTAAGGAATTTGCAGTTTCGTAGCTTTTCAGGCAAGTAAAAGCATGACAAAAAGGTTATAAATTTGAATCACAGGTGGGATTGGCGCTATCATATGCAGCACCATTGGTTTCTTTGTTAGGAAGCTTCTTGACAAGCTTTACAGAAACAGAGAAGGAAATGGTTTCTGTTGAAAGGGTTCTCCAAGTAATGATGATTCTGATTAAAACTAATCACTTGTCATTATGTTAGTGTTACTAGTAAATACTAATGCATAAACCATGTTCTCTCTCTTGTGTGGAACAATAGTACATGGATGTGCCTCAAGAAGAAGTCTCTGGTCGCCAATCTCTTACCGGAAAGTGGCCGGTTCAGGGATTGGTTGAGTTTCATAATGTGACAATGAGATACATCTCAACTCTGCCTCCGGCTCTCAACAACATCTCTTTCACAATCCAAGGAGGAACACATGTACGTGTATTCACAGAGTAGTCTGTGAACATAGATTTGAGTTTTCTCTGTGTCATGAAAGAACAGTTTCTGTTAATCAGGTGGGAGTAATCGGAAGAACTGGTGCCGGAAAATCATCGATCTTGAATGCCCTTTTCCGGCTAACCCCTGTTTGCAATGGAGATATAATTGTTGATGGAGTTAACATAAACCATCTTCCAGTAAGAGAGCTTCGTTCTCGCCTTGCTGTTGTTCCTCAGAGCCCTTTTCTGTGTCATGGATCATTAAGGTTAGAGAACTTTTACTCGTTCTTGCATTTCAAGAATCAAGATCTTGTTCTTGCTTGAATTTTACGGTTTTCTTGTTCTTTTTCTTGCATTTCAAAAACCAAGATCTTATTCTTGCTTGAAGTTTACGGTTCTCGACTTCTTGTAGGGACAATCTTGATCCTCTTGGGTTGAGTGAGGATTGGAGAATCTGGGAGATCTTAGAGAAGTGTAAAATTAAGGCAGAGGTAGAGACTGCAGGAGGGTTAGATTCGAATGTAAAAGAATCTGGATGTTCTTTCTCTGTTGGGCAGAGACAGCTTTTGTGCCTCGCTCGGGCTCTGCTCAAGTCGTCCAAGATCTTATGCCTTGATGAATGCACAGCAAACATCGATGTTCATACGGCTTCTTTACTGCAGAACACGATCTCGAGCGAATGCAATGGCGTTACTGTGATTACCATCGCTCACCGCATTTCGACGGTTCTTGATTTGGACAGCATCTTGATTCTTGATCGTGGAATCTTGGTTGAACAAGGAGAACCACAGCGTCTTTTGCAAGATGACTCTTCAATTTTCTCAAGCTTTGTTAGTGCTTTAAAGTGAACTGTAGTTTAAATCTGATTAGTTGTTGTTGTAACTTACCTCTCTTTTTTACATTCTCTTAAGTCTAAGCTTTCAATGATTAATCTCATTGCTTGTCCGACAAGAAACATATCTACTTTGTATTTTAACCTCAAATCTAACTCACTCCTCTTTCTTTCTTAACTTGAATCTCTCTCTCATTAACTTCCTTGCATGGTCGCATTTGCGTATGTAATCGCTAAACGACTCTGGCTCTCAGAAACCGTTCAGCAAATTTCCCAAACTTCACCTTAACCACGCCAAGAACCGGACGAATCTACTTCGGGTTTAATTCAAATTTTAATTCCATTGCTTCGGTTTAGTTAATTTTCCAGCTCTATTTCCTAACCAGACATCAATTATACAAGGGTAACTGAAACGAGTTTAAGTCTGTTACCAAACCTAGATTTCGATAAAATTATGGTAACATAATGGCATTCGTTTTATGAGGTTTTAGTTTGCAAAAACTAGTACCCGGTTTAAGCATCTATATACAATATTTTTTATTAACTTATGTAATATCTACCCACAAAAATCGATTGGTTTTTGTATTAGGATGTGTGTAAAAGTTAAATTAAATGTACTAAAACGCGTTAATACATATAATAATAATGAGCTCTGTCTATTCTATGGCGACGGCTAGGGTTTTGGTAGGCGATACAGAGATGGAGCTAGGTGAGGTGGATAGACCGCCGGGAGACCCTCCAGACGGTCAGGTATCATGGGCAAGCAAGGTTAGAGGAAGTAGCGGCCGTGGGATACCAAATCCAAAGGATGTGGTGGCGGATGAGTTTGTGCAGGCGAGGTTACATGTTGAGTTCCCGAACGGCGAGGATGGAGAACCAGTGATAGGACAGGAGGTGCTAGAGGCTATGAATGGGCTGTGGAAACGTTGTATGATTGTGAAAGTTTTAGGGCGGAACGTTGCGATCTCGGTACTCAGTAGAAAACTAAGGGAGATGTAGAAACCGAAAGGGGCGATGTATGTGATGGACCTTCCCCGGCATTTTTTCATGGTGAGATTTGAGCAGGAAGAAGAGTACTTGGCAGCGCTTACGGGAGGACCATGGAGGGTGTTTGGGAGTTACCTTATGATACAAGCATGGACCCCGGATTTTGACCCGACAAGAGATGAAATAGAGACCACACCGGTATGGGTACGATTGGCGAATCTACCGATTAATTTCTACCATAGATCAATCTTGATGGGAATCGCGAAAGGTCTAGGTAAACCCTTAAAGGTGGACTCAACGACACTGCACTGTGAGAGAGCTCGTTTTGCACGAGTTTGTGTGGAGGTGAATTTGAAGAAACCACTAAAGGGAACGATACTTGTTAAGGAGGAGAGATACTTTGTATCCTATGAAGGGTTAACGAACATTTGTTCAAAATGTGGGTTGTATGGTCACTTAGTGCATTCATGCCCTCAAGCAAGGATGGAGAAGGAATCGGCGGCTGCACCACGAGTTGAGGAGAATCCGCAATCTGAGATGGGAGTCCAAGCAAATGGCCGTCGTGAAGATGAAGGATTCACCATGGTGGGGGATGCAGGTCGGAGAGAGGAGCCGGTAAGGCAAAACTTTAGTTTTGCGGCGAAGGGAACCAAGAGGAAGGCCGGGAATGTTAGTCGGGTACTGACAAGAAAAGTAGATTCCGCGAATATCGCGTTATCCAACAGTTTCGGAAGGTTGGGAGAGGATCTAGATTTTCAAGATCTCAGGCAGAAACAGAATATTGGAGAAGAAAATAAAGAAAATGAAGATACACAAAATCTGGAGGGAAGAGAAACACGTGAGATCCAAGGCTCTACGCGTGGGGGGAAGAATCCAAAGTTTCAAAAAGCAGGGAAGCCTGGTACGTACAAGGCTTTGGGGAATAAGGGGGTCAAGCCCAATGGAGCGAAATCAAGTGGGCCCACTCGTGGACTGATTTTTGGCCCAACAAGAGAAGAAGTGGACCGACTGTCGAGGGGGAAACGTCTCCGTGTGGAATCGATGGATCTGGGACGACCAGGAGGATCTTTTGTACAACAGAGCTCCGGTAATGATGACGGAGGTCTTCCGGCGTAGAGACAAACGGACGATGCTGTTCGGGATCCGGATGATGGTAGGGTGGCACCTACTGAGACCAATAGTCGACAGAGCTCGTCGGAGGAAGCGATGACGGAGCTATGCTCGGGGGAAGATTGCCAATAACGGATCTCCCTGGTTTTTCCGATTATCTTGATACTTGTAGTGATGAATATCATACTATGGAATTGCCGGGGGGCGAATAAACCTAACTTTTGGAGATCAATCCGTTATTTGTTGAAGAAATTTCTTGCGGATGTTCTAGCTGTTTTCGAAACGCATGCCGGCGGAGATAGAGCGGGGAGAATTTGTCGAGGACTGGGATTCGAAAATTCTTTCCGTGTAGACGCAGTTGGCCAAAGTGGTGGATTGTGGTTGCTCTGGAGAGAGGGAATAGGGGATTTGGTGGTGGTGAAGTCGACGGATCAGTTCATTTACGCAACGGTGGCAAATGGAGAAGAGATGTTTCACTTGATAGTAGTGTATGCGGCTCCGTCTGTTAGCCGTAGAAGTGGATTATGGGATCAACTCAGGGAAGTCGTTGGTGATGTTGATGGTCCCTTAGTCATTGGTGGAGATTTCAATACAATTGTTCGAGTGGATGAGCGAGTGGGGGGTAGCGGGAGATTGTCGATGGATTCAGTAGCTTTTGGAGAATGGATCCAAGATCTCTCCCTGATTGATATGGGTTTTAGCGGCAACCAGTACACTTGGCGAAGAGGCAGAGTGGAATCTACTTTCGTTGCTAAGCGGCTTGACCGTGTTCTATGTTGTGCACATGCTCGCTAGAAGTGGCAGGAAGCGCGAGTAACACATCTTCCGTTTCTGGCGTCGGACCATGCTCCTCTGTATGTGCAGCTCTATCCGATGACGCGAGGAAATGCGGGTAGACGACCCTTTCGTTTTGAAGCAGCGTGGCTGAAGCATAGTGATTTCAAGCAGTTGGTACTGACGTCTTGGAAAGGGGATATTAGTACGCCTAAAGCTCTAGATTCCCTGCGGATTATACTGAAGAAGTGGAATCGTGAGGTGTTTGGAGATGTTCAGAAGAGAAAGGAGAAGTTATTGGATGATATAAAACGGGTGCAGGATTCACTGGAACGAGTCCAAACAGACGCGCTATTAGCAAGAGAAATGGTGTTACTCAGGGAGTTTGATAGTATATTGGAACAGGAGGAGATGATCTGGTTCCAAAAATCTAGGGAGAAGCATATAGCGTTAGGGGACAGGAATACGTCCTTTTTTCATACTTCGACGGTGATCCGTAGGCGACGTAACAAGATTGACATGTTAAAGGATGATGCAGATAACTGGGTCACGGAGGACCAGAGTTAGAAAAGCTGGCAGTTGGTTACTACAAGCGACTTTATTCACTGGTTGATGTGGAGGCTTCTGTGGAGACGCTGCCGATGGAGGGCTTTCCGCAGTTGACTAGAGATGAACAAAGAAGCTTAAATAAACGTATTGAGCTTATAGAGGTGGAGGAGGCGATCATTCGGATGGGAAAGTTTAAAGCTCCAGGACCGGATGGATTCCAACCGGTCTTTTATCACAACTGCTGGGATGTGATAAGAGAATCGGTTACTCAATTTGTGCTTGAGTTTTTTGAATCAGGACAGTTATCTCAAAAGATGAATGATGCGCTTCTGGTATTAATTGGGAAGGTGGCAAAACCAGAGAAGATATCCAAGTTTAGGCCAATCAGTTTATGTAATGTCTTATTCAAGACTATTACAAAAACAATGGTGAACAGATTGAAGAAGGTCATAGCGAATCTGATCGGACCAGCGCAGGCAAGCTTTATCCCGGGACGCTTGAGTACGGATAACATAGTGGTCTTACAAGAAGTTGTACATTCCATGAGACGGAAGAAAGGGAAGAAAGGTTGGATGCTTTTGAAATTGGATTTGGAGAAAGCATATGATCGGGTTAGATGGGATTACCTAGAAGACACCCTCGTTGCTTCCGGCTTATCAGAAAAGTGGGTTAGATGGATCCTTGAGTGTGTTACAGGACCCTCGATGCATGTTCTATGGAATGGAGAAAAACCAGAAGCAGGGAAGCCTGAGCGTGGGCTAAGACAGGGTGACCCTCTCTCGCCGTACTTATTTGTGATGTGTATGGAGAGACTGTGTCACATGATTGAGAGGTCGATGGAGGAGAAAAAATGGAAGCCCATCTCCCTTTCGAGAGGAGGACCAAAATTGTCACTCATGTGTTTTGCGGACGACCTGATTTTGTTTGTTGAAGCTTCAGTGGCTCAGATAAGAATCATATGAGGTGTTTTGGAAAAATTCTGTATGGCGTCAGGTCAGAAAGTAAGCTTGGAGAAATCGAAGATTTACTTTTCTGCGAATGTCACTTGGGACCAAAGAGAGGAGATCAGCGGTTTTAGTGGTATCCAACAAACCTGTGACTTGGGGAAGTATCTTGGGATGCCTGTTCTACAAAAAAGACTGAATAAGGAGACTTTTGGGGACGTATTGGCAAGGATGTCATCTCGCCTGGCGGGATGGAAAGGAAGAGTTTTGAGTATGGTGGGGAGACTTACTCTTACCAAGGCAGTGATATCGGCGATCCCCATTCATTCCATGAGTACTATAATGCTGCCACAGGCCACGCTAGCAAGGATGGATCAAATATCACGGAGTTTCCTGTGGGGTAGTGATGGAGAGAAGAAGAAACAACATCTCGTTGCTTGGAATAGGGTGTGCGTCCCGAAAAGAGAAGGTGGATTGGGGTTTCGCTCAGCTAGGGAGATGAATATGGCTATGATAGCGAAAATAGGGTGGAGATTACTGCAAGATCAAAACAGTTTATGGGCCGGCGTTCTACGAAGCAAGTACAAAACTGGAGACCTGGTGGATCGATCATGGATTGTGGCTAAGTCTCATTGGTCTTCGACGTGGAGAAGCATTATGGTAGGTATGCGAGAAGTGATATTGGAGGGAATTGGTTGGGTCATTGGGGATGGGAGATCAATCAGTTTCTGGAGGGATCGTTGGCTGTCGGATACGCCTCTGATCACGAGTGCTGGAGTCATGATACCGGATGGGCTCAAACTTATGACAGTACGAGACTTATGGCAAGATGGCATGAGATGGAGAATGGACAGGATTCTCCCCTATGTGTCGGAAGAGAACCGCCTGAAAATGATGTCTGTCGTCGTGGACACTCTCTCAGGCGCTAAAGATAGCTTGTCGTGGACAGCAAACCCGGATGGAGAATTCACGGTGAGTTCAGCTTATAATCTTCTCACGAGGAATGAAGTGCCAAGACAAGATATGGAGAAATTTTATGACCGGGTTTGGAGAGTAGTAGCTCCGGAGAGGGGTACGGTTATTCTTGTGGATGGTAGGGAACCAATGTATAATGACGAATGCTGAGAGGCAGAGGAGACATCTAAGTGACTCAGATCTGTGCAGCATTTGTAAAGGAGGAGCTGAGACGATCATTCACATACTGCGAGATTGTCCGGCTATGACCGGTATTTGGACATGTTTGGTTCCACGCAGTAGACAACATGTGTTCTTTGGGCAGTCTGTGCTGGGATGGCTCTTTTCGAATCTGGGGAGTGATGCTTATGCGTTTGGTGCGTCATGGCCAACTCTCTTTGCCGTTTCCGTCTGGTGGAGCTGGAAGTGGAGGTGCGGGAATGTGTTTGGCGTAAACGGGAAGTGCCGAGATCGTGTACAGTTCCTAAAGACTCTGGCAACAGAGGTCACTAAGGCATGGGAGGCATGTAGAGAAGCGAATGCAAAGCCAAGTCGGGTGGAACGAATGATAAGCTGGACTCCGCCAGCAGAGGGGTGGATGAAAATAAACACCGATGGAGCTTTTAGAGGCAACCCAGGACTAGCTACTGCAAGAGGGGTCCTCCGTGACCAGTATGGAGCTTGGTGTGGTGGGTTCGCTCTGAACATAGGGATCTGCACGGCCCCCTTAGCAGAGTTGTGGGGAGTCTACTATGAGCTTCTGACTGCATGGGAGAAGAGAGTAGTGCGGCTGGAGGTGGAAGTAGATTCGGAGTTGGTTGTCGGTTTTCTCAAGACAGGGATCTGTACGTCTCATCCTTTGTCTTTCCTGGTACGTTTGTGCCATGGCTTCATCGCAAGGGACTGGATAGTCCGTATATCTCATGCGTATAGGGAGGCTAATCGTCTAGCTGATGGATTGGCTAACTATACTTTTACTGTTTCATTGGGTTTTCATTGTTTTTCTTCAGTTCCTCCTAGCTTGGACTCAATCCTTCAAGATGATATCTTAGGATATGAGTGTCCTTGCAGCATTTGTATCACTTAAATGTGTTTGGTTTTCTTAATAAAGGTGGGAGAATTTCATCTCCCACACAACTTATCAAAAAAAAAAAAAAAGTTAAATTAAATGTGGAGCCTTCCTTGATTCAGTAATATTGAATGATCGGATTTTGAAGTTTCAACAAACGATTTGTAAAGTATCTTACAAATGAATTGAGGAAAAAAAATTAGTGGCTTGAGATGAAAATCTGAGAGCCGATTACAATCAGATTTATATGCGACCCGCACAAGCATTGTACAGTGGTGAGTTGGAATGACTGGTGCAAACTCAACAACCACATCTTCCATTACCATGGTACCATCGATTAAAGCTGAGAAAAAAATGTTCAATTTTTAGTTTTGGGCGGCTTTTTGTTTGGAGTGGGTTTGTGGGTGGATATATATAGAGAGTCAGAGGGTGTTCTATATTCTTTTGTATTACTCAACCTGAGTTGAAGCTCACACCTTTTATACTCAATTCAATTCAGTTTTCTTGACCATATCTTCATTATTTATTATCAACCTGATCATGACTCATATAAAGATTTTAAAATGAAATGAGTATGGTAATGGGATATCATATGACCAAGAGTATCTCATCAATACAATACTAATAATTTTAGTTTAGTTTTGTTATTTAAATTTAAGTTATGTTTTTTTTTTTTTTTTTTTTGGTCAACAAAAATTTAAGTTATGTAAAAAGATCAAAATAACATAATGATACATGTGCTCATTGATCTCGCATGAGTCTCTCATAATCTCTCTTATGTTAATAATAACATAATAATACATGTGCTCATTGGCCAAATTTGTTACTTTATGCTATTTTGCAATAGTATTTGCTCCAATAGTATTGCATTTTCTATTGCAAAATAGCATCATGCTATTTTTGTTTCCAAATTTAGCATGAGATTATGCAATATGATATTTTGCCTTTAAACTTTTTTATTTATAACATAGTCCTTCGATTTATAAATAGTTTTAACTTATCAGTTTAATTATTTTGATTATGATTTATTTAAATATAATCAAAATATTCATAACTCTACTAAAATAGAAATAATATTTATTTAATAGAAAATATAATAACATAACCATAATAAACTTAATAAATGTTTTTAAAAATACTGAAAAATAAATATTTCTATAATTTATATGTAGTGAAATGTATTTTCTTAATATTAGAATAATACAATTTTAAAAATATTATAATTGTTGATGTTTAATTTTCAAGAAGAAAAATAGATGATTCAATTTGTAAAATTTGAAGAAATTATGCAGTTTTAGCAATTAACAATAAGTTGAAAAATAAAATATAGCATGAATTATTGGAGAGAAATTCAATTTTATTACAAATTTTTGTCATTTGCAATAAGATATGGCATGAACCATTGGAGATGCTGTTAGAGACTCATTGGAGATGCTCTTGTAAGAAACTAGAGACAAAAAAACAGTTGAATGAGAAATCTAAGAGAATATTGACTTTACAATAGTTTGCTTAAGCGTAACTGATACAAAGGAGTTGTAGGATGATCTACACATAGAGGACTATGCAAGCAAAATATTGAAGTGAATTGTTGTTTAGAATATGATTAGTTGTAACTTCTCATCTTGTCACGTGTTCATGAGTTTATGAATACTATTAGAAAGAAAATGATTTAGAGCTTGTTTCAACTATAGTAGACTTGTCTGAGTATCATATAGTATGTTTAGTTCTCCATTATAGACGACTTTTCCTGGACTTGTCAAAACCCAAACAATGACAAAAAAAAATTACTCTTATTGACTGTTTTTCTTCCAAGAAGTTAGTTCCAAAGGAATCAGCTCTTCATTGCAACACAAAACAGCATTAGCCATGAGTTTCCCAAGCCAACCGTGATAGAGTAGTCCCCTTGATCCAAGCCCTCCAAACACCCAGAATCTGCAAGACCCTCCTGATGCCGCAGCACCAATGAGCTGATTCACACACCCCAAGAGCGGCAGTGAACCATGGCTTGTCACAGGCGGCATTGCTCTCAAACCGGCCCTCGCTCCTGCAAACTCCCACTTGTCTATCTCTGGATAAACTGCCCTCGCCTTCGGAAGAAGCTCGGCGAGAGCTCTTGAAGCTTCCTCTGCTGAGACATCCGGTGAGTGGTTTCTTGATAGCCATTCCCATGTTGATCCCATGTGTAGACTGCGAGGTCCCTGAACAGCGAGCCATGCTTCTGACAAGATCGATGGTCCACCTTCAGGGTAACTTCCCCTGCAGTAGAAAAGATCAACAAATGAAATTCTTGAAAGAATGTATAACTAGAGAAGGTCGAAGTTACTGAGCACAGAGAAGAATTACAAGGTAGTCTCGGGTAACTGCAAATGAGTAATGACGCCTCTGCATGTCCTTAAAGGAAGCTTTCCAGTGAGACTGGCAAGAAAGTCTATCTTCGATCCAAGACATATTACAACAGCATCATATTCTCCTACATATAACAACACACAAAAAGCTAAATTTCTTGACTGTCAAAAGCATGGAAACTCTACTCTTATATTGTTAGCGGCTATCTAAATTGTGTTCATGGACTCATATAACGTTTTCAGATTAGACACACATCCAGAAATATAAGATTATAGTTCAAATAGTAAGAGAAAAAGGATGATGAACCTGAGGAAAGGATTCACCTTCAAGTTGGAGCACATCATCGATAGATTTCTTCACCAGAGTTATGTTTTTCCTTCCAAGTGATGCTCTTGCTGAGTTCTGGCATGCTAGAAAGAGTCCCTAAGTAAAGATAAACGTAAAAGGCTTGGAGTTAAGAGTAAAATTTTCAGAAAGTGTTGTTCTTTAAGTTTCTCCATCCAAACCTGGAGATAGCGCTGAGGATTAACATTCACAGCTCCTGGGAAATAGAAGGCGCAGTTCAAAGGCAAGCATAGATTGGGGACAAGTTTTTGGGCACCTTCTTTGTCAAGAGTCTCTACTACACAACTGGCAAGGCAGTTTCGAGCATTCTAAACGCATAAGTAAGAATCAGGCTTAGTTAAAAATAACAAAGAGGGTTATCTGAGTGAAAGGGAGAACTTACATCACTCATTAAACCCAAAGTCTTTGCATTTGTTGCTGGTCTCAAGATTCCCCTGTAGTAATAAGAAGCTGGTCAATTTTGAAAGAGTAAGCACAAGTCTGTCGAGAGTGTTACAGAGAGTGTAGTACCTTCTTCGAACCATAAAGTCTCCAAAACCCTCGTTACAGTCACCCGGAGATGGGGACGTTGAAAAAGAAGAAGCTGCTGTCTCTGCAACATTCAAGAGCTCTAAACATTCTCTCCAACACTCTGCACCATGCCATAGTAGCTTCCCTGCATCAAGTGTAAAAAGGTCTATGAAACTAAACTTTTTAAAGCAGCAGTAGAAGTAGAGTAGACTATAACCAAACTCTACCTTTAGGAGAATAAGGGTGGAGGAGGCCTCCAGAAACTCCAGAAGCACCACCTCCTATCCCAATTTCATCATATACATCAACACTTAATCTCACATCCTTTGGACTGTCCTGTAAAATTAAAAAAAAAAAACACATTTTTTGTTAAATTTGGACCAACTCGTATTGAATTCAGAAAATGAAGTTGAGATTCCCGAACAAGTAACCTTAAGCAGGTACCAGGCAACAGAAAGTCCAGCAAAACCAGCACCAAGCACGGCGTACCTTGAAGCATAATAAGAAGAAACCCTATTGAAATTCACAATGGGGAAGATGAAAGAGAAAGAGATAAGAATGGAACTAACCTCAGAGGAGGACGGTTTGGAACAGAGAAAGACGCCGAAGAAGAAGAAGAGACCAGACAACGGGGAAACACAGAGGTCATGTCTTCACTCTGCACCAAAATGCCTCTTAAGGATTTGGTCAACGCAAACTATTAATTTGACTATTGCATCTTAACCGGTCAACGAACCAATCCAATTGAACCGGTCAAGTATCACCAATCTTATAATTGAACCGGTCCTTGTTTTCTGATTCTCTTTAGTGTAGCTCCTTTCAAAATCGAAAATCAGGCGAATCAAAATGTTGTCGGAATCTTCTAGTTCTACTGCTGCTGCTAGATTGATCAGTACGAGAGAATGGTTCATGGTCGTGTGTCTCCCATTACACTAGAAGAGGGTTGGAATGTTTAGGAATACACGTGGAAGATGAGTTTGGTGGAAGCACTGAATGTGTTCGACGAAATGATCGTAAGAGATTTATTGTACTGTGGAATGGATTCGATCAAATGCAGAGGAGAAGCGTGGGCTATAAGCTAACGATGATGAAACCCCATAGAAATTTTTTGAGGCTGGCCAAAAGAGATATCACTTCTTGGTTTGACAAAAGAACGGAGAACCTATCTTGTGAGTGCCATCAAGAAATGCTTTTTTCATGAGCAGACCAAAGATTCCGATCAAAGAAGCGGAAGAAGATGATGATGATGATGATGCGGACGAGAAGAAGAGCGCTGATGAATCTTCAACCTTTTCATCAATTCTTGCTGATGTTGACCAGAATACTGCAGAATAAGAACCATGAGACGTTGATGACTACATATCTAAGGTTTGATCAGTGATCTCCTCCAACAAGTAGTGAATCTGAGAAGAGGCAGTCAAATGAAGAGTAGAGAGCTTTCTGCTACAGAAAAAAAGAGCCAAAGAGACTTTCAGTTGCAATGGACGGTTGATGAAGATAGATGTGGCCAAATAGGCTTCAGTGGATAGAGAAGGGCACTGAAAGAGGGTTTGTTGGATTTGAATCTACGGAACACTCGAAAGCTAAGCCAAGAAAGCAAGGGACATAGCCTGATTCAGTCTAAGTCCAGTTTCTTCATACATTCTTCCATCTCCTTCTCCGTATAGGGATTATCGTTATACTTTCTTTTCTTTTGCCCTTCTTCTTTCTTTTATTCACAAAACTGCCACCCACGTGGCCTTTGTTCAGATAACGACACTGAGCAGAGAGGTAAGTGGAAGCAGCCGGCGCATTTCAATTTTCTTTCGTTTTAGATTCCTCCGACCTCTCTCTCTCTCTCCAATGGCTGCTACTGGTAGTTGCAGACGAATCCTCACCTTCCTCCTCCTTCTTCTTCTTAATCTTCACCTATGCGTATCTACAGTAGCCCACGAAGACGACGACGCGATCGTCTCCAGATTCCAGGACTATCTCCGAATCGACACAGTCCAACCCAACCCGGACTACTACAAAGCCGTTGACTTTATCAACTCCCAGGCCAAATCACTCTCCCTCGAATCTCAGACGATCGAGCTCGTCAAAGGAAAGCCTCTCCTCCTCCTCAAATGGGTCGGCTCAGACCCGACCTTACCCGCCTTCCTCCTCAACTCACACACCGACGTCGTTCCCTTCGAGGAATCCAAGTGGACCCACCACCCGCTTCGAGCCCACATCGACGGTAAAGGCAACATCTACGCCAGAGGCTCGCAGGACATGAAGTGCGTCGGGATGCAGTACCTCGAGGCCATTCGCAAGCTCAAAGCTTCCGGTTTCCGCCCCATCCGATCCGTCTATCTCTCCTTCGTCCCTGATGAAGAGATCGGCGGCCACGACGGCGTCGAGATGTTCGTCGAGTCAGAGCTCTTCAAGTCCTTGAACATCGAAATTGTGCTCGACGAAGGTAAATTCTACATCTTTTGATTGTAGATTGTTACTTACAGCAAAAGCGATGATGAATTGAATTGAATTGGATTGAGTCAGGTCTGACATCGGCTAGTGAGAGTTACAGAGTGTTCTACGGAGAAAGGAGTCCATGGTGGCTTGTGATTAAGGCTAAAGGACCACCTGGTCACGGTGCTAAGCTTTATGATAACTCTGCCATGGAGAATCTTCTGAAGAGCATTGAGAGTATACGGAGATTCAGAGCTGCTCAGTTTGATCTTCTCAAAGCTGGTGGGATTGGTGAAGGCGATGTTGTCTCCGTTAACATCAACTTTCTCAAAGCTGGCACTCCTTCTCCAACAGTAATCTAACTTCCTCTCCTCCGTTTTTTGTATCTTGCTTTGTTTCATGTGGTTGCTAAAAGTTGATATCTTTCTTGCTTTGCTTCATGTGGTTGCTGAAAATTGATGTCTTTACTTACAATTTGGGATCTTTATCGGTTTATCCTTCAAGGGTTTCGTAATGAATCTGCAACATTTTTGTATATTGCCTGCTTCATGTGGTTGCTAAAGTTTATATCTTTGTTGCTTTGCTTCATGTGGTTGCTAAAAGTTGATATCTTTACTCACAATTTGAGGTCTTTATTGGTTTTTCCTTGAAGGGTTTCGTGATGAATCTGCAACCATCTGAGGCAGAAGCTGGTTTTGACATTCGTATTCCACCAAGTTATGATTCTGAAGCACTTGAAAGACGTTTGGTGGAGGAATGGGCACCAGAAGCGCGCAACATGTCCTTTGAGGTAATTTTCTTAGCTACTCACTCGTCTTAGAAACTGTTTATTAGTCTTTCCAAGCGTAGCTAGCAAGTAACACAAGTGTGGGATGTGTTTTCAGTTCAAGCAGAAGTTTTCAGGGAAGCAGATCATTACAGCAACAGATGATACAAATCCGTGGTGGAGTCTCTTGGAAAATGCTGTCAAGGAAGCTGGAGGTAAGACTAGTAAGCCTGAGATATTCCCTGCGTCGACGGATGCTCGCTACTTCCGGAAAGCTGGCGTGCTCGCGATTGGCTTTTCTCCCATATCCAACACCCCGGGCTTGCTTCATGACCACAATGAGGTATTATTGTCTTTGATGTTTCATGTCAAAAGATTGCATGTTTGATGATTCTCATGAATCTTATAACGCATATGTTGTTTTGCTTTGCTATGCTCTGTTGCAGTATTTGGGTAAAGATGAGTACTTGAAGGGCATCGACGTGTATGTTTCAATCATCAAAGCTTATGCATCGTATGAGAACAAGAGTCGCTCGCGAGATGAGCTATAAAGGTCCCCAATTCTCCACTTGGTGCCACTCTCTTTCCTATAACAAATGTGTACAATCAATAAGCTGTGGTAAATCAGACATTGTTATCATTTTGCAAATTGCTCATTCTTGTTTCTCTGACTATATTGAGGTGCTTAATGAAAATGATCATGTTCTTTCTTTTCTTAAAGCAACTTAGAGAAGATGTACACAAAAGTTTTAAGCTTTATTATAAAATCTTGAACAAACATACAAACACATACAGACAGAGAGAGTTTAAGTACTCTGCTAAGTACTCTTTCTTTCTTCTTCTTCTTTGAAAGCGGCTCGATGCTCTCTCAACATGACAACCATGATGATGATAACACTTGCCAGGAATCTGAGGTTTGGTCCTTGAAGCACTTTCGAAGAGAGTAATACACCCAAGGAGAGCAACGCATCTGCGGCTCCAACGTCTTGTAGATAACCCATAATCTTAGCAAATGTGATGATGTGACAGTAGAATGCGAAGAAACTGCAGATTAAGAACCAATCCGCCCACTCTGATTGAAGCTCAATCTCTTTAGCAAGACATTCAATGATCAAATGCAATTGCCACTGGATCACGAGTCGTCTGATCGGCCTTGAACAGTGGTGTTGTTGTTGCCTCGGTCCGTGGAGGCGTTTTGAATAGTAATGTGAGATTATGATACATTGGGGTATTATTATAACCACAGCAAGAATCAAACCTTGGAGTTTCAAACCGATCTTTGAGGCTATCATAAATGTAATCTCAAAGATTAAAGAAGACAACAGCTGAATCTGGAGGAGATGAGGAAAACGTGTGTAACACGAATTCAGTTTGAGGCACACATTGTCAAGAACGCACAGACAAGGGTTTAGGACACTCATGATCTTAGGGTTTGACTGGTTTAAACGCTGCGGTTGCGGTTGCGGGAGTTTGCGGTTGCGGGAGTTTGCGGAAGCGGGAGTTTGCGATTAAAAGCTGTTTGTACGACTGGTATAGCAATTCATAGCGGTTGCGTTTGCGGGATATTTTTGACTGGTTAACCAGCGGGTGCAAGAGCGGTTTAACCAAAAGTTACTAAAATAAAATAATATATAATTATTCAAAACATTTATAACCATATTATTAATAGATTTTTTTTAAATATATTCTTTGATGAATTTTTAATTTGAAAACTACCCTTATTTTTTTGGTTTTGAAAAATACACTTTTTATATGTAAAATGATTATTCCTAATTTAATAACTAAACGAAATTCAAATAAGAAATATAAAATATTAATTTTGATAATAATTTTGTATCATTTTAACATCTAAACTAATTACCTGTTTAGTTTTTTTTTAAAAATTTAATAAAAATATAAGATTGTTTATATAAAGTTTAAATGGGGTGAGATTAAAGTTGTTTATATAAAGTTTCAAAAATATTTAAATTTTTCAAAAGATAAACATTAAAAATGAAAGATATATTTCTCCACTTTTTAAATTTTTAATAATTTATAAACTTTAAAATATGTAAAGTTTTAATTTATTTAAAGTTTCATTTGGTTGGAATGTGTATGAGGTTAAGTTGTTTATATAAAGATCCAAAATATTAAAATTTGTTTCAATTTAACATATACTATATTTATTTGAAAAAAAACTTATTAATTTATTATTTTTTTAATTTTCGTTTATAATTTGTAATTATTTATTATTTTTTGTTTAAATCACGTCAAAACATACTTTTTACATTTTAAAAGTGTATTTTTCAAAACAGAAAAAATTTAGGGTATTTTCGAAATTTTTAAACATAATTATGGTATTTTTCAAAAAAATATACCCTTATTCCAAATTTGGAGATATTATGTTTTTTTTTTTTTTTCAAACCGCAACCGCCCGCAACCGCAAACGCTTGCGGAAAGGAGCTTTTGATTTCCAGCGATATAGAGCGGTACAGAGTGGTATAGAGCGGTTGAAAGCGGTTGTCGTGATTGTTATAAAACGCTAAGAACCGCTACGAACCGCAAACGCTGCGTTTGCGGGTGGTAGCGGGAGAACCAATCATCACCTTAGTCCAAACGTTGGAGATAACAGTCGAGCACTTTGAAGTAATCATTGTTTTTCTTTCTTTTTTTTCTGTTGGGTGTTATACAATTTTTCTTTTTGGAAGAGAAGCCTAAAATCACTCAACAATTAATGAAGCTATTTATACACAGGAAAGGATAACTACAAATATCTACGAGATTAGTAAATATTAACAAGTAAATCTATCACAGAATATTTACCCTAATATAGAGAAGATACAGACATTTTCCGTATGGAAAGTAATTTGTGTTTGCTTATAATGCAAAATATAATTTCTTTATATTCTACACATATTTTCTATAGGTTGTTTATTTATTTTTACTCAATCTACACAAGTAGAGTAAACAAAATCCTAAAAGGCAATTTTATCTAATTTGATCTTTTCTTCTTTCTCTAATGTCATATTTTTTCCTCTTTCTCTAATCTCATTCTTATCTTTCACGCTGAAGTTCACCAGAATCTTTACAGAAACCAAGAATAATTGCTTCAAGATGTTAAAAAAAAAAAAAAAAAAAAACCCAAGAATAATTAATTTTTGAGTGGAAAATTTTATGATCACTAGATTTCTTTCCTTAAATATTGCACCAAACAATTATTTATCTTTTAGTTATAAATCCACATCAATTTATTAAATCGACACTGAATTAAGGAGCAAGCAACCAAAACATAATCATGGAAGATCGTAACAGAATCATGAAAATAGGGTTTGATCAATTCACTGATTACAAAGACACATAAGAACACAAATCTCGAATCTTGCACAATCGCAATCGAAAGAGATAATAAATTAAAAAACTTACGGAAAATCAATCGTAAGAACCCAAAATACAATAACTGGAATCAGTTGATATCGGAATCATCGAAGTCATCTTCGAAGCTGTTGAAGAAATTGGCGTCTTTGAGCTTCTTCGCCGAAGAGAAAAGTCCGCCGCCGAACATCTCCATGGGTTCGTCATAGTCATCGTCGACGTCCATCGGCATCGCCATGGATTCTCCGAGATCATCCATGTCATCAAAAAAGTGATCGAGGATCATCGGCCTCCTCATCTGCGATCTACTCCAATCTCTATTCATAGAATTCCCTTCTGCGTGAAATCAATCAAATCAACCAGCAGTGGAATGGAATCGTTTAATATATATATAAGAAAAGTTTAAATAGGAAAAAATAAATAAAATGGAAAGATATCTAAGTTTGAGAAATTTTAAAATTATGGAAAAGGAAAAAAAATCTTTAAATTTCTTCTCTTCAATCACACCTTGCTTTGTCGATAAGACTATATCTATAAAGTTGTTTCTATGGTTTAGATTATATTCTAATATTATTCTTTGTTATACAGAATTTTCAAATACAACAAAATTTTAATGTATAGGTACAAACGGAATTATACACAATATATTGTTGTATTTTTAAAAATCTGTATAACATTTTTAAGAAATAGAAAAGTTAATTTGACAACAGTAAATACCTGTCAATGGGAATAGAAAAACTTCTATGTAAATGCATAACATATAGAGAAAGGAAAAGAAGAGAAAAGAAGCACGTGCCATTATTATAATAATAAAGATAATGAAAAATCACGTTTGATATATAAAAGGAAAATTCAGGTTTGATATCAAAACAAGGAAGAGGAAAAGGAAAAATAACGTTTGATATTAAAAGAAACCACTAAGAAGGTTTTCCATTTCAGAATAGTTGATTTTCCTTTTATGCAATAACGTTAAGTTTTTCTTTTCCCTATATATATGGATGGGGAAGATGCTCGGCTGAGAGAAATAATCAACCGAACAATAATCATATATTGTTTTTAGAACTACAAATCTCTTTCTTTTTTGGTTTTTGGTTCAACTTCTCTCGTTCTTAATCACAACATTCAACATGATTACTACAAAAAATTTAAGCTCCGCAGTTGAAGCCTTCAAGACCTCTGATGTCGACATGGACAAGGCGCCGCCAACAATGGAGGAGTTGCAGTTGAATCCACGGCACTAAGTAATCCACGGCCAACTAATCGGGTTTCCCCATAACTTCTCTTCGATACTAAGTAATTTTTATTTTTTATTTTTTTTTATCCGGACTTGTCTATCTAGATCACTATTTTATTAATAAGAATTTTTTTGTTTACTTTTTTTAATCAGTTGTTTTAACAGCAATATTCTTCCACAGCTTCAATAGTATTATTTTTACAGAGTCTTGATAGTTTTTTCAATTCAGATGAGAGAATCTTCAATTTCAATTGGTTATGTACTTATGTTGAGTGATTTACAGATGCGAAACAGCATGTGGAAATTACGAACAACAAAAGCCCAAGCCCTAAGGATTTAAACTAGTGATCATGTAAACGAATCAGGATCCAGACGTAAATTAAGTATCTTCGATCTCTTAATTTTCTCAGTTGCGTTGCTAACAAGGTTCAAAATTAGCAATCTCCGGTGAATTGGATTCCGACGAGAAACGAAGCAACTTCTTGTAAAGCTGTAACGAAATCCGGAGAAACAAAATTGAGTTTTCTGTTTCGATTTCTTGATGAAAAAGAAACAAATCGAGAGAGAGAGAGAGAGAGAGAGAGAGACTAATTTTGAGTCTGAGACTACCGTCACTACTCTATTACTACGATACCAGAACGGTGTCGTTTTATTATCTCAATGAACTAATGGTCGATACGTCACCGTTTTGGTTACCTCAAATGTAAAAAATAATTATACTCTTGTTCCCACCATTGAAACACAAACATTGATCGAGGCTTTTAGGGATGGCGAATCGCGTCAATCCTCAACGATTCAGGTTCCTTAGGTGGAAAGTGTTGAAATTAATCAGTTACAAAACCAAATGGCTCGATGGAATTTCAAAACCCCATGCTCGTCGATCTCGGGATAAACGAGGAAGAACAGTTTATACTTGCGAAGCACTCAATCTGTTCGACGAAATGCCTGTGAGAGTGTACGGATTTGGTGAACTTTTCTGTTTGCGTTCGACAAAATGTTTTTATCAATAGAGAAACAATAGAGTATGTTTTTATCAATCTGAAAAAAAATGTTGGCTTGTCGTATAAAAGACTACTTTAATCCTTTAGAAAGACTCTCCCATCTCTCTCTCTATAAATCTCTCTGTTTCTCTCTCTCTAGGTTTCTGTGGTTGCCGTAACCAGAAGATGGAGGCGAGAACAACGATTAAAGACACCAAAGAAGCAGAAAATGATACGGAGAAGAAGACGAGTGCCGAATCTTCAATCTTTTCAACTATTCTCGCTGATATTGAACGGAATCCAACGATATTGCAGAACCAGAGGAATCTTAGCGCTGAAGTTTCAATCTTTACAACGATTCTCGCCGATATTGATGATGAGAATCCAACGATATTGCAGAACCAGAGGAATCTGATCCCTCAAGTTTCAGTCTTTACAACATTTCTCGGCGATAGTGATGAAGAGAATCCAACGACACTGCAGAAGAAGAAGAAGAAAGAATTGAAGAAGACCAAAAGAAGAGGATCAACCCCAATTGACTTCTCTTGTACGATACCGAAAACCCTAAGACGTTCGTATTTGGTCGACAGTCTCAATCAAGAACTTAAGATTCTGAAATCTGAATTGAAGAGCAAAGGTCAAACGAGCGGTCTCTCTCGTAACCCTAATTACGGTAGAGAATGTGGCGGTTGCGTAGAAGAGGGGAAAGTAGAAGAACAACGTGAAAAGGTTAAGTTTCTTGCTGAAGGAGATGGTGCGATTGATGAGGCTATTGAGGAGATGTTAGGGATGATTGAGAAAGATGGAAGTTACTTGGAGCAGATCAAATACAATTACGAGAATGGAGATTTTCATGATGATCGGTTTAGAGAGGAACTAAGGAAGAAAGCTGACAAGGATGAGAAGGAGATCTCCTCATGGATCTCTAATGGAGAGCCTGAAGCCGAAACCAGAGTTTCACAAGAAGAGAAGCAGGATATCAAGAAGAAGAGTCCAGTGAAGGTGAATATGGAGAAGACTGATGAACAAGAATCAACTGTGACTAAACGAGATTACTCCTGGTGTAAGAGACGGTGGTATCTGATTGAGAAGCTGAGACAACGAGAGGAGAATCTGAAGAAGAGGAGAGCGAAAGCTGTTAGATTTGGAGTGGAGTTCTCGTTTCTTGTGGCGGAAGTCATGTTTTTGATACCTACTGAGTTTCTTGCTAGCGAAATCGAAGATTTTTGGATCTCTCTGAAGCGTTTTGGTGTCAATGGAGATGATGGTAAAGGGACAAGTGTGATCATAGGAAAGCTAGAGGAAGTGTTTGAGGTAGTGATTAAGAAGAAGGAGAACAAAGAGCGTCACAATGTGAACGTTCTTGAATCTGTTTTCCGGTTTGATGGTTACAAACCTCTTTGCGTGGATGCAATTCAGTTCTTGGGGAAGATTGTTTGGGGTCTGAGAAGAAGTAAGCAGAGTGAAAGAGTCGAGCTTTGTGATTTGGATTCTCTGTTTGAAGATTGCCAGAGAGTGTTGATGAAGTTAGAGCTGAAGCTAGCAGAGATGAAGCAGAGGATGTACAGATCGGTTTCTGCTGATTATGAATCGGTTTCGAAGACAGAGAGGTTTGGTTTGCTCAGTAGAAAGGTTATGAGAAGGGCCAATGCGGATAATAGGTTTGGGAGGTCTGTGATTGGATGTTACTTGACTGAGATATGGAAGTCTCTGTTTCAGGCAGAGGCGTTGCAGGAACAGAGAAAAGAAGAATGATTTCGAAGTATAGTCATAGATTTTTACTTTTTAGTGTTCTTGGACCAGGATTTCTTTTTCTAGGAATTGACTAGCGGCTTTGTGTATATCAAACAATGTAGATTCTTACATCCAACAATAGTCTGAATGTTAAAAAATGGGTTAAATCTCATGTGTATATCACCAATCAAGTAATCAAGTGTTAGAGGAGAAATTAGCACATTTCCCTGAGCCCGTCATCATTAGTAAAGTTACAAAGCCCAATCCGATTTTAGGCCTAACATCTTCAAGAAAAAGGCAAGACTTGAAGAGAAAGGCACAATCCATGGAGAAATGTAAATAAATCTTCATGCCGACTTAAAGAATGGAGAAAGATCCAAAAACAAGAGGGAATTTTCCATATCGCAAAAGAGGAAGTTTTCCATCTCGCCTGAAGGAGAATATTCATCATTCGGCCGACTTATCAACGCTATATATTGAAGACCCCCCCATTGGGGAGAGGGATCCGAAATCATCTAGAATCACTAGGCTTTCACATTAGCTTTTACTCTATCCTCTTGTTCATCATCATAATCTCGCTAGGCTTGTTAGCGAGATTGCTCTCTTGTAATCTTCTTGATAATCTAAGAGTCGAATTAAGCGTTCCAGTTTCCTAAACTCACATCTTAGATAGCCCGTCTTGACGAGTGCTATCTCGGATTCAACATCAAGTAATCAACTGTAGACACTCTTGTTGGCGATTTGATTTTTAAAAACAAATGTCTTATTGGGCTCAGAGTTCATTAAGGTATGTCAAGTCATTAACCTAGGAGACCCAATGAAACACTTCATCTGTCTCTAAATCATACAAAGTAAATACAAACCAGTTGATCGAATTTATGCAACTGGTTGTTAATGTTTTGTGAAGACCTCACAAGGTTGATCCATGGCTGATGTACATTTGAAGAAAATAAGGTTACGTACGTGAATTTATGCAACTGGTTGTTAATGTTTTGTGAAAACCTTACACGATATACTTTGGAGTAATGACTTAAAAGAGTAAATGAGTCAATGGCTATGTACGTGGAAGACTCACTAAGTTTGTGGTGTTCCATTTGGACTGCAAAGTACCTCATCTATAAAAGGAAGGATACGAAAATATATATGAGAACCATAAGAAAGAAAATGAGGCAAGAGACCATACACTACGACATCGTAATCATAATAATGATGGTGGCTTTATTTTGACGCGTCTAGAGTAAAGGAGAGACAGTTTAAGCTATAGACGACTTAATTAATAACTGTGGGTCGTTGGATAGACGTGTGGCCTCCTCTAATTTTCTTTAACACGTTGTATTTACACTTCTACAAATGACATACTTTGTAGGTATCTCTTGGTGGCTTGCGTGATCAGGGAGTGTTTTGGACGGCTGCTTCTCAGTGATTTTCTGTCCACTGTGCCGTGACGTGCTCCGTGAGACTTTAATGTTGGAACCCCCATTGCCTTCCAAGTTCCTCCTCATTGTTATTGTCTCTTTTGCTCGACCTACACATTACACAAGACATAGCATCAAATCATTAAGTAATTTCGACTATAATTTATTCATAAGCTCCATTCAAACTAAGTGACTAAAACAGTAAATGAGTTACAAATTAATACTCTATGTGTTCTCCAATAAGTGGCATTTTAGAAAGAACAAAAAAATGTAATTGTATTTTGTTATTTTGATTGTTAAATTTTGATATTGAAATTTTATTGGTTGAATTTTTGTGTAAATGTGATAAAACATGTTTGGGTACATTTCAAAAATACATCTTTTGGAGTGTCAATTTTCTAAACTACACCTCTATGATGTTAATTTTCAAAACTACATTTTTTCATGTAATAAAAGAACTGAAATATAAACTTCAAATCATAAAATCTTAACTCTAAACCCTAAATCTAAACCCTAGTCTGGGATTAGTGAACCCAAACATATATATTAAATTTCAAAAAAAGTGTAAGTTTGAAAATTAACACCATAAATGTGTAGTTTTGAAAATAGACACCCCAAAAGGTGCATTCCTTAAAATTTCTCAATATGTTTTGTTTAAAAAAAAAATATTGTGTACATAGCTCCAAACTACCACTTATTGTAAAACAGAAAAAGTATATATAATATAGCTTTTACCAAAATAAATAAATATAATATAGCTAGGTCGAAGACTCACTTAGTTTGCGGTGTTCTATATGGGCGGCATCAGCAAAATGTGAAAATGTTATTACAAAAAGAATGAGAATGATGGAAGAGACTATAGACGCTCCCATCCTGATACTGAATGACAAATTACTTTGATTACATTTCAAGAATTTATAGAGAACAGACCAGAGAGAGGAGTTGAAGCTTGCCATCTCTTTGCGTTTACTCGGTCAAATGGGTTACCATCATGGCATTGGTTAATGAGAGCCAGATTTGAATTTTCTTTATTTTTTTCCATATTTATTACTGATAATAAATTAAGAATTTTTCTTTATTTTTTCCCATGGTTTATGCGGATTATGAGTCGTTCTCGAAGACAGAGAGGTTTGGTTTGCTAAGTAGAGAGGTTATAAAAAGAGCCAATGTGGATAATAGGTTTGGGAGGTCAGTGATTGGATATTACTTGATTAAGATATGGAAGTCTCTGTTTCAGGCAGAGGCGTTGCAGAAACAGAGAAAAGAAGAATGATTTCCAAGCATAGTCCTGGATTTTTAGTGTTCTTGGACCAGAGATTTCTGTTCCTAGGAATTGATTAGCAGACTCTGTGTATATCTGTTTTTATTTTCTTGATGGAAATCAAACAATGTAGATTCTTACATCCAACAATAGTTTGAATGTTAAAGATGGGTTAAATCTCATACGGTTGTTTTGATCCAATGAGTCTTCTGAGATGGTATTATTTGGGCGTCCCTTTCCTAGAGACTAGGTGGATCTCTTATTATTTTTTATATCAATAATTCACATGGTGGATACAGTAGAACTTCTATAAATTAATACATACTATACTATAAAATAAGTGCAATTCTCTACCATCAAAATGTATTGTAATTCCTCTCACAGCATCATTAGTTTTTTTTCCATCTCATAATATTTTTCCATTCATAAAAGTAACTTTAAACATTAAAGCTAAACCCTAAACAATCAAAACTAACCCTAAATTTTCAAAACTACTAAATACTAAACAAAATCCAACAAAATGTTCTTTTGGTACTACACATTTAATTCGATACAACAACATATAATGTTAAGTCATGACGCCATTGCAGCACATGAGACTTTGGCCATAAACAGTGGGTTCGAAACTAGTTAATGGCACAACTATGCAAGAAATGAGCAAATCAGAAGAAATAACCATAGAGATCAAGCAGGTTGTTTCCAAATAACTGCTACAACAAAAGTTGTTTTGTAGAAAGTTATACTCCTTGTATTTTATAAAGTAGTTAAACATATAAATATTCAGAAATTAGTTTTTCTTTATTTTCCTATGGATATCCATGGCATATCACATTAATATGTGATCCATGACAGCTTCTATGTGAATATCCATGGCAGATCACATTAATATTTACTCAAAACAATTCACTCTATAAGCATCTGATTTACTCTGAGTTATCAACAGCTGATACACAAAAGTTATAAGTTTTATCATAAAAGAGTATGTTGCCTTGAAATATGATGTTGATTATTATGTATGCATCAAATTGATTCTTTTTTGGTAAGGCATGACAAAACCATTTCAACAAATTGGCTCAGAACCTTACAACTCATCTCAACTCTGACATAGTCATTAACGCCCCTCTGAGGGCCTCCAGAGTCTTGAGGCAAGAGGTAAGAGACGCTGAACAAATTTTGTACATGTAATCCCTAAAACTAAAAACAAATCAATTAATGCTGGCTTAAACATCTCATCACTTGAGGGGCGATAGATCTGCTGCAACAAAATAAACAAAAACCATTGGTTTAACGTGTGATTGACATGACCACATATACAAAATATGTGGTGTAAGAAACTCGCCAAATGGTGGTTTAAGAAGAAAGAATGATATGTTGGTATGCCAACACACATCGGTCCAAGTTCAAGTTGTTCTCCGAGAGTCTCCTCAAAAAGTCGGTAAGAAGGAAAATCAGTGGATTTATAAAAATCCATGGCAGCTTCTATGTGAATATCCATGGCAGATCACATTAATATCTACTCAAAACAATTCACTCAATAAGCATTTGATTTACTCTCAGTTATCAACAACTTTATCATACAAGAGTATGTTGCCTTGAAATGTAATGTTGATTAAAGTAGAAACTCTGTAAATTAATAATTCGATCAATCAGTAAAAAAAAATTGATCTAAAATTAAGTTTTTGATCCAAATAATCTCATAAATTAATAAAATATTATGGTTCCAACATTATTAGTTTATATAGAGTTTCTACTGTATTATGGCATCGGACTGAATCCTTTTTTGGTAAGACAAACTTTTGTGTTTTGGAGTTGTACAATTTTGATGATTTTTGATTTTATATACCGTTTGGTATTAGAATGGATATCCAGAGTAACAGAAATCCGTGGCACAAATGCTATAGATATGGTAGGATATTATTTCTTGTTTAATTTCTAGCTTATCTATGCTTTATAGTATTATTCCAAGAGGATGTTTAATTCCCTCTTTGCTTTGTAGTCCAAAATCATTAGGATACTGTAAGCTCATGTGTAGTGAAATAATCATTACATAAATAGTACATTAAGTTGGCAAACAATAGTCTCAAACTCTAGAACCTGAGAAAACAAAAAGAACAAGAAGAGATCGTACAGAGCGAAAAGGGAAGACAACTGAGTTTTATAGAAGCTGAGTACTATTACTGAAGACTTTTATAGAAGCTGAGTACTATTTTCATATGAGAGAAAGGTGCGTTTTGTGAGAGACTGAGTTTTGTTGGTGTATTGTTGTATCATCCATCACAAGTAATCGAAAGAGAAAACTGAAAATCCTTGGCTTGTGACTGATAAACACTTGAGCTGCTTCTGAGTTTATACGCGACTCAAGTTTTTGTGGATGAATAGATTTAGAACAAAAGAGTGTCAATAAACTCATCAATGAAGCTCATAATGCATCCAACAGTGCTTCAAGGAGGAAGACAGAGAAGACTAAAGAAGTTGTTGAGGTTACCTGAGTTTATCTACCGGATCCTGTCATCGCATCAAACAAGCCACAACAACTTAACCAAGAGGTTCTTTGTGCAACTCCATGTGTTCGCACAGGAGCCTGAGAGAAAAACAAAGTTTTAGTCTTTCAGTAACAAAGAAAGAATATGAACCAAATCAAATCAAGAAAGAAGATAACCTCTTCTTCCTCCTCATGAGAAATGACAACTTCAGACTCTCTGCTGCCTTGAGGAACATCGTTGGATTCTAGAAGAGACGATGACGCTGCTTCTCCCTCGTTTTCCTTCACGTCAGAGTCGGTTCCACTTGAAACGTCAAGAGCAGTCTCAGTTGGTTTAGGCAAAGGAGGAGGCTCGTTTGAGACCATAGTACCACCAACCGACAAGATTTCAATCATTTTCTCAGAGTTTGGATCGTTAGCCGCAGTTGAATCGATTAAACCTGTATTCTCCACAAACGGAGCATAAACGGAGCATCTCCAGCAACTGGAATAGGTTGATCCGGCACAGAGATCACTTGAGAAACCGAATCATCACCACCAGTCTCCTTATTAGCATCTTTCTTCTTTTTAACTTCTTGTGATTCGTCATCCGAGCTGCTGCTGCTACTGGAGATGCTCCGTTTACAAAAATGGCTATTCATCCGGTACAGGATCTGTTGGAATTGAAGCAATCAGTCGAGGATGCTCTGAGGTAGCAAAGAAGTATATAACTGTTATGGGCTGGTATTGTTTTGTATGATCTTGTTTGATAGCTAAGTAGGATTTGACTTGTTCTCCACAGGCACACTTTGTTGAGATGGATCCTTGGGTTGTTTCAAATGTTGTACAACCAAACTTAGAACACACTGGGTTTGTTGATGCTTCGGTTATACACACTGCTCGAGTCGAAAACTTCTTGGAACGTGCAGATAAATTAGCAGACATGTCTAGTCTTGAAGATGTTAAACAGTTTGCCAGTTTCCATCTCTCATTATGACTTGCAAACTTCAGCTTTTAATAGTATCTGTTGCTATCAGGTAAGGATGTACCATTTGATTATATCAGCGTTACACCACCGTACATGGAGGTTGATTATGAGGTTCTGATGGATCAGATTTCTTAGTCGGCAGCTATATTGGGGAAAATACATTTATTGTGAGTAGCTATGTATCTCTCTTGTTAAAGCATCTTATAAGTAGTTTTGGTTCACTGTGTATTTCTCATGCTAATCTGGAAATGTTCTGATGTAGGTGGTTGAGTATCCCTCACGAACAACAATGCTTGATTCATGCGGATGCCTTGAAAAGGTAACGATTTCCTTATATTACTAGCGTAATGCATGGTGGTAAATTGAATGTTGATGAGAAAAAATTCATACAGATGACTGATCGAAGGTTTGGCCGGACACATCTGGCCATATATGGACCAAAATGGGCTCAAAAGCCAAGAAAATACAAGGACATAAAAATTAAATTATGGAAAAGTATCTTCAAATAAATATGTTACAAACAATAAGATATTATTTCACAAATGCTAAAACATAACTAGGCAAGAAAATCATTATTTACCTATAATATAAGAAACAAATTTCAAAAATTTGCTTCCTTTCCTAAAAACTTTTGACTAGAAAATATTTTCTACATATACCGTGTTATTATATATATATACTATTCATCCAGCCAAAATGAAAACATCTAAAAACAATCTAAGAAAATATCACAAAAATGGCTATCACAACGAAAATGTTGATCGCAATTTTTCTGAGCTTTTTCTTGGCCATATCTTATGTCAATTGTTCTGCTGAGAGTATTGGTACTAGCTTATTATTATAATCTCTATTTTATTATGTTATTTTGAGCATAATTTTTTTTTATATGTGAATGTTCATAATAGTTTATTAATTCTTGTGAAATAGGGTCTGGAAAATGGGGTGACAAATAGCAGATATGCTACTCCAAAGGTTACTGGCCATGGCAAGGGAATGCTTGCGAGGCGTTCTGCCAAAACAAATTAGAAGGATCGGCAAAATTAATAATTGGTGAAGTTGTTCAGGATCACAATGTTGTTGTAGAAATTATTATAATTTTATATAAAAATTTATGATCTTATAATAATAATAATATTATAAAATTTTCTACAGTTGTGAGTGTAAAACCAAAATCATACTAAATTGTATTCAGTTTCATTTTACTGAAGTAAATTTGGTGGCAATCCTAACAAAATATTAAACAAAGTACAAGAAAGATTCTGGTTTAGTCGGAGACTCGGAGTAATAGCCAGTGATCTTATTCTTTCAGCTTGCAAATGTTGTTGTAGAAACTTTTATGATCTTATCTTCTTATCTAATATTTGTATCTGCTAGAAACATAATTATCATACTATAGTTACAATTATAAAACCGAGAATGTTATCTATATATATAAAGTTGGTGTCATTCTATTCTGTTGTTGCCAACTCAGCAAAAGAGACTCCTTCTAAATTCAGCATTTTGCCACATCAGCATATTATTTAGATTATTATTTTCTCTTTTTATTATTTTAGTTTCATAATCATTAGTATTCATTACTATAATAAGTCTAACAAGAATATGAAAGGTCATTTTTTAAAAAGGAGAAAGATTATGTATAGATCTACAAAAACTATTATTTAGTAAATTTATTTTTATTAGGTTATATAATTTACGTTGATGTCAACATATTATATAAAGAACACTGAATTTTTTAAGTATTTTGGGATGAAATGAGACGAGACCAGACATGATGAGACGAAAAAAACATAACGAGATGGGATGTAAAAGAACGGAATGGAATGGGATATCACATAATTTTGGCTACTTCAAATTATATTTAGAGACGGAACAGAAAAAAAAACGAAAGGAACATGATGAGATAGGACAAGACGGAAAGAAACATAATGAAACAGGATAAGACGGGACGAGACAGACAAATTAAACATGACGAGATGAAAAAAAACGGAATGAGGCGGGATTGGACGGGATGGGATGAAAGGGACATAATGGGACGAGAAGGGACGGGACATAAATTTCACCTAGCCCAAATTATATTGACAGGACAAAGACACGTCAAAATGGAAAAAAAAAAACATAAATAGGATGGGACTCGATAGAGCGGACAGGACGGAACGGGACAAGATGAGAAGGAATGGGACTATACGGGAATTTTGCCTATCATTAGTTATATTTAGGGAACGGGACGAGAAGAAACAGAAGGAACATAATGGGATAGGACATGATGGGACATGACAGACATGACGGATGGGATGGGAAAGAACGGACATGATGAAAATGAACAAAATGGGATACGATGGGACAAGACGGTACGTTAATTTTATCTAACCCTAATTATTTTTAATTAATATGTGTATTTTTTTTTGAAACAATAATAACCCACATGTATAAATTAATTTGCGGAAAAACAATAAAATTAACACAATAATGTAAATTCTCGCGTGAAGCGTAGTAAAACATAATGGTTATGACTTTTTGATGAAAAAGGATGTACAGATCGGTTTTTGCGGATTATAAATCGTTTTCGAAGACAGAGAGGTTTGGTTTGCTCAATAAAAAGGTTACGAAAAGGGCCAATGCGGATAATAGGTTTGGGAAGTTAGTGATTGGATGTAGGTATTATTTCTTGTTTAATTTCTAGTGTATATATCTTTATATTATTAATTGAGAAGTACATTCTAATGTTTGGACATAAGAATAAGAAAAAAATCTATTTGGATAGAAGAATAAATGGAAAAAAATTGTTTGGTTCCAAAGTAATAACTTAAAACAAACCAATGGTTTATAAAACTTCCGTTTTTCAGCTCATAAAAAATCTGCAAAAAAGAAAAACGAAAAATTAACATAATCTATCGATAATACCAAATAAATTGAATATGATCGAATGATATTTGAAAAATTTCCAATAGTGAAATATAAATACGTCTAATTTAAATCAAATTGTGGATTTCTGTTCGGGTTTTTTTTTAAATTTACTGATCTGTTTGGGTTCGAGTGATATTTTCAAATATTCCAATAGTGAAATTTAATAAATACGTCTAATTTAAATCAAAATGTGGATTTTTGTTTTCTGTTCGTGTTTGTTTTTGAAAATTTCTGATTGGTTTGGGTTCGAGTTTTTTTTTGGTTTACTTCAGAGTTTTCCGGATTTTTTGGATTTCGGGTTTAGACAAATACTTTTTTTAAGTATTTTAAAATTTTTATTAGGGTTTTTAGGTCGGGTTTCGGTTAAACAACTTTTGAGTTTTTTTTTTTAAATTCGGTTCAGGGTTTTCGGGTTTAGACATATTAAAAAGGTTTGGGTTTTTGAAAATTTTGATTAGGGTTTTTGGATCGGGTTCGAGTTTAAGATTTAGATTTTTTTCACAAAGCCGCAACGTTAATAAGCTACATTATCATTATGTTAATTAATCCGGTTGATTACCAAAACAAAACAAAACTAAAAACATAAAAAACATAACCCCGCGCTACTGCGGGTCAGCTACTAGTGTTTTATTATTGTATTATTCAAGAAGATGTTTAATTCCCTTTTTGCTTTGTAGTCCCCAAAATTAAATTAATGAATTTTAAGTGTTTGAACAAAAGATATTAGAAGCTCATGTGTAGTGAAATAATCATTACATAAATAGTACATTAAGTTGGCAAACAATAGTCTCAAACTCTAGAACCTGAGAGAACAAAAAGAACAAGAAGAGATCATACAGAGCGAAAGGGAAGAGAACCTCTAAGGACTTATATAAAGAGCAGAAACTGAAGACTTTTACAGAAGCTGAGTACTATTTTCATATGAGAGAAAGGTGCGTTTTTTTTTTGAGAAACTGAGTTTTGTTGGTGTATTGTTGTATCATCACAAGTAATCGAAAGAGAAACTGAGAATCCTTGGCTGTGACTGATAACACACACTTGAGCAGCTCCTTTAGTTTAAACACGACTCAAGTTTCTGCGGATGAAATAGTTTGGCACAAAAGAGTGTCAATAAACTCATCAATGAAGCTCATAATGCATCCAACAGTGCTTCAAGGAGGAAGACAGAGAAGACTAAAGAAGTTGTTGAGGTTACCTGAGTTTATCTACCGGATCCTGTCATCGCATCAAACAAGCCACAACAACTTAACCAAGAGGTTCTTTGCGCAACTCCATGTGTTGGTCGCACAGGAGCCTGAGAGAAAAACAAAGTCTTAGTCTTTTCAGTAACATAAGCAACAAGAAAGAGTATGAACCAAATCAAATCAAGAAAGAAGATAACCTCTTCTTCCTCCTCATGAGAAATGACAACTTCAGACTCTCTGCTGCCTTGAGGAACATCGTTGGATTCTAGAAGAGACGATGACGCTGCTTCTCCCTCGTTTTCCTTCACGTCAGAGTCGGTTCCACTTGAAACTTCCACGGCAGTCTCGTTTGGTTTAGGCAAAGGAGGAGTCTCCTTTGAGACCATAGTACCACCAACAGACAAGATCTCAATCATTTTCTCAGAGTTTGGATCATTAGCCGCAGTTGAATCGATTAAACCTGTATTCTCCACAATCGCATTAGCACTAGACCCCATAAACGGAGCATCTCCAGCAACTGGAATAGGTTGGTCCGGCACAGAGATCACTAGAGAAACCGAATCATCACCACCAGTCTCCTTCTTATCATCTTTCTTCTTTTTCACTTCCTGTGATTCGTCATCCGAGCTGCTGCTGCTACTGCTACTATTGCTGCTGCTGCTGTTAGAGCTCTTGTCATGATCATGGCTTGAATCTGTGATCTCTATGCGTTCATCAGTGTCCACTTCATGTTCCTTTTTGATTCTGATTGCATCCTCGTCTGTGAATCAAACCATTTTAACAAATCTAATCAGTTTCAGAACAGAGAAACAAAACAATATCACAAGTCAGAACAAAGACTGACTTATTTGACTGCTCAAGTCAAATCAAGAACCAGAGATCCACAAAATCAGCAAAAGATGCAAACTTTCAATCAAAAACATGAATCTGACAAACAAAATTACCAAAATGCTAAAAAGGTCAAAAATTTACAGCTTGGGATCCCTAAAATTTGAGCCTTAAACCCCAATCGGTAACACTTAGGGATAACAAAAAAAAAGGAAGTGAAAGGGTACCCATTTGTTTGGATCGGTGAGCACAAGAACAATAAAAATCCAAACTTTTTTGAAGAATCTATATAGAGAACAGTCCCAAATTTCAACAAACAAGAAAGGTCGCCTAAACGTGTGTGTGATTGAATGATTGAGATACAGCGAGAGAGACAGAGAGACAATCCCAAAAAAATAAAAAAGCGAAAGACAAGGTAGTGGGATTATGTGCTGTGAAAAATAATTAAAAAAATCACCATGGTTGTTGTTGGATTTAAGATTGATTTGAGTAGAAGATGCTTGCTCCTGCTTTTTCTTAGCGGCTTTTCTTTTCTTAGCACCTGAAGGCATGATTGATTGGGGTTTTTTCTTTTTCTTTCTTGTGGGGATCTGTACAGCTATGGCGGATCGTGGGTTGTCTCTTCTTCTCTTCCCTTTCTCTCTGTAAATTAGGAGCAAACAAAAATATGGCGTTTTTTTTTTTGTTTGGCTGTGAGCCGAAAAGGTTCAAAAATCAAATGGTAGAAGTGGGAAAGTTTGGTGTGTTTTTTTATAACAAAGTGATTCGTGAAGGCGTTTTCTCGTTTATTGACATTTACTGCAAAATCAAATCCTTTAAGTTTTATTTTTTTCTTTTTGGATTTGTTTCCGCGTTTGTTTCATTTGTTTTCCGCGTTTGTTCCGTTTACTAATTTAGTATGTCATATCAATTGATGTAAATTTGGTTAGCTTTTGGGTTTTTTGTCTCATATGGAAAATCAAAATAAAAATAGCTTTTACATTTTCAGTTTTAAAAAGTTTAATTTAGATTACTAATCTAGTCATATCAATTGATGTAATAAGAAAACATAATTGATGGAGATTTTCATTAAAAAAAAACAACAAAAATTGGTAGATGAATTCAGCAAGTGTTTAATACCACCATCTTAGGCTGATTGATCATCTTGCGAGTCTTCAACTATGATGATGATGTGTAATGTATATTTGTGAATCAACGGAACAACAATCATAAGAAGCACCTTGAGGTCCTTGACCATAAGCAGTATCGATTGTGAAATAAAAGAGCGATTCAGAGACAATCAAGCTATTGTATCAATTTCACCTTTTACCTTGAGACATTATAGGCCATGATCGAAAATTGACTCTCTCGAGGCTTGGCAAGTCGGAGCAGTGTATGTTGTGTCCAAACACCTCATTGTTGTTAAGAATGGAGAAGATTTCACTGCTGACAGCTGTGAATGGTGATGCAGTTTCAAGGTTGGCCGAGTGATTCCATTCTTACAAGTTGTGAAGTTTGAAGGTTATATGAAAAAACAATTCGTTTCAATTACCTTGAGAGTCTTGAGCGAAACAGAATCTCCAATAGTTAGATAAAATATTTTTTTCAATTTTAAAACCAACAATTAAAACAAAGTTGTTGCCAATTAACAACACTTCAATAAAGGAAACCATATTAGTGTAAACTACATGATCTTTATTATATTATTAATTGAGAAGTACATTCTAATGTTTGGATACAAGAATAAGAGAAAAATCTATTTGGATAGAAGAATAAATGGAAAAAATTGTTTGGATACAAGAATAATAACTTAAAATAAACCGATGGTTTAGAAAACTTCCGTTTTCCATCTCTTAAAAATCTGCAAAAAAGAAAACTTAACATAATCTAACGATAATTCCAAATCAATAGAATATGCTTTTTGGATTTTCGGGTTTTTATAGACAAGTTCGGGTTTGGGTGAAAATCTGAGACATAATTTTATAGAGATATATATAGAGATATAGAAATTGTTCGGGTTTCTTTGAAAATTTCTGTTCGGGTTAGGTTCAATTTTTTTTTTCAGTTTAGGGTTTTCCGGATTTTTTAGATTTCTGGTTTTCGGGTTTAGATATATTAAAAAAATTGAGTATTTTAAAATTTTGATTAGGTATTGGGGTCGGGTTCCGGGTGAAAAAGTTTCCAGATTTTTTTGTTCAGTCAGGGTTTTCGGGATTTTTTTTATTTCGGATTTTCATGTTTAGACCTATTAAAAAAGTTTGGGTTTTTAAATTTTTTGATTAGGGTTTTTTGTCGGGTTCGGATTTAGGGTTTAAATTTTCTACACAAAACAACAACGTCACACCGCACAAACGTGCGGGTACTCTACTAGTTAGTTAATAAAAACAAATTATAAGGAAAAAAAATTCTCAGGCCTTTTAACCAAAAAAAAAGGAAAATGATTTTCTCTAAGTAACAACAATGTTGATATATCATATATTAAGACCCTATTAAGACCCGATGATGAATCTATATTGCAATATGTATTTGGTGATATTTTTCATTGAGTTCATTATAGCAGTTAAGGCGGTTGTATTACTGAAGCGACTTAGTATTGGTTTTCTTGCGTGATTTTCATAAATAGGGCGAACATTTCTTTTTAAAAACATTGGTAAGGATCTCCTGAAAGTTGCAGGTTGTAATGTGACTAATGTCGCCATGTCGGTACATATTAGAAAACTAAATCCAACGTTAACAAAAGGAACATAAATAAATACTGTATAAGGTTGTCTTTTTCGGATTATTATTAATCATGTTATCGCAATTACGATTTACGACAAATGATATGGGTGAGTGGGGACAACAGACAAGTGGTTGTGAGGTGGCCATGTCAGATATTTCGTTAACACCAACCAATAATTTAATTATTAAACGCTCTGTTTATGCGAATGGATTTCTCTAGAAAAAATAATAATCGTCACTAGTTCTGGTCATTTCGGGAATTAACGATATGGAACAGAAACAGAAAATTCGAGAAACCAAGTATGATTTCCGAAGCATTCTTTTATTATAACGGGAATAAAAAGGGAATGAGAATTTTGAGAATCAAAAAATAATATCTGGAATCTTAATAAATCGGAAAAATTGAAAATAATATGAAAAATTAGGGAAACAATATGGGAAAATATGAAAAATAAAGGAAAATATGGAATAATACGGGAAATTATGGAAAAATTCGGAAAATATGGAAAAAATTGAGATATTTAAGAAAAAATGTCTAATTTTCAATTTTTTTTTTTTTGTAAATTGGAAAATAGGGAAATCTATTACCTTTCTCTTACACATTTGAATAAAATAAATGTTCTCAAACGAAAAATTGTAAATTTCGATTCTCGAAAAATTTGGGAAATTTTAAACGGTAAGGATGGGAACGGGATTCCCGTCCCGAAATGCCACTAATCGTCACGTAAAAAAAGTCTTTGGTAAGGCCTCGTTTGGCATGTTACTTTACAGTTTACATCATCCAAATTAACCGGACTGCCGGTTCGGTTCAGTTTCACATGTTAAGTTAAAATTCAATTTTAGCATTTTTCGCGACTTTTTTTATCCGACCCGACCCGGCTCGTTGTGTGAGCTCTGTAAATTTCTCCGAGGATCAGTGACATCGAGTCGAAGAAGGACACACATTTCAACAATCTCTGAATCAGATCTGATCTGTTTCGTCAGTTCCTCTCAAGTCCCTGATCAAGAGGAGAATCAACAATGGATGCGTTTAGAAGACAAGCGAGTAAGCTCAGAGATCAAGTGGCTAAGCAACAATTGGTAACTTATTTCCATCCAATTTCTTGTTTAATCGCTGAAAATATGTAGCTGAAACGTTTAGAGAAATTCTCCTCTTTCAATTTCGCACGGATTTGCCGAAAACGAAGCCTACTGCGGATTCCAAATTGCGAGTATAATGGTCTCTGAATCTGCTAATTTAGGGGAAATACCAATTAAATGCTCATAGTCTCGAGGATTCAAACATTTTGATTTGTATATTAGTATCTTAGAGTTGTTTAATTACAAAATCTTGGTGATGATTTGTGTTATTAGGCTGTGATAAAGCAATTCAGTGGGACTGGTTACGAAAGCTCAGATGTAATGGTGATTGATGAGCTTGAAATGCAAAGGCATCACCAACTCGATAAGCTTTACCGCTATACTCGCTCCGCTAAGGTTAAGACTGATAATTGACTTCGTCTCTTACTTCAGCAATTGACTTTGCGTTTATCTTCAGATGGAGAAGGTTTTCAATAGGTGTTGTTATTGTCACTTTTTCAGGAGTTCCAGAGAGAGATAGTTAAAGCAGCTGAGGCATTTACCACCATTGGGCTCAGACACATTGAAGCAGGTACTTATATGAGTGCACTTGTTTTGTGCTGTCCTTGTCCTGTTTCTGGTTATGACACATTTTGTGGTGACATGTCAGGAACCAAGTTGGCTGAAGACTGCAGTAGATATGGAACCGAGAACAGTCAGAGCATGGATGAGAATATTCTAGCCAAGGCTGCAGCTATATACGGCGATGCTCGGAAACATGTTGAGAAAGAACAAGAAGACTTTAACAAGCTTCTGTCTTCTCAGGTTTGCCTTGAAATCATATGTTTTAGTATATTGCTTAGAACCAAATCTAGAAGGAAACTTATTTTGTCGAATGAATTAAGGTGTTGGATCCACTTAGAGCTATGGTTGCTGGTTCTCCTCTTGAAGATGCTCGTCATTTAGCTCAACGTTACAGTCGCATGAGACAAGAAGCAGAGACGCATGTAAGAATCATTTTTAAAACCTCAGTTCTTTTTGATGATGTTTGGATGATATTTGTAATGTGAGTTATAATTCAAGAAAGTAAAAACAGGCAACGGAAGTGTCTAGAAGGCAAGCGCGTGTGAGAGAAGCTCCGATTCCGGAAAACGTGGCGAAGCTTCAGCTAGCGGAAGCGAAGATGCAAGAGCTAAAAGCGAACATGGCGGTTTTAGGTAAAGAAGCAACCGCTGCATTGGCTGCTGTTGAATCACAGCAGCATAGACTTACTTTCCAGAGGCTTGTGGCTATGGTATTTTTACACTCACATACACTTGAGTTTTTCGTGTTGTACGTTGATTACTGTTTTAACTGTGTTCGCTTATTCTACTTTAGGTCGAAGGGGAGAAGAATTATCACTTAAGAATAGCTGCCGTACTCAGTGACATTGAAGCTGAGGTTAGTACTAATGGATGATGAGTCGTTTTGCATATGTGAATCTAATCAAAAGCCTCACACTTTTTTTGGTATTTCTTAGATGGTAACCGAGAAACAACACAAAGAGTCTGCTCCTCCTGCGATTCCAACAGAGAACAGCTCAGAGAAAACATCATACTTCCTAGCTGAAGTAAGTTTTTATCTTGCGAAATGTCTGAGAAAAAAAAAGAAAAAAAAGACTCTTCATAAGCAAACATATGTTCTCTTGACAGGTGATTCATCCGTTTTCCGCTGCTTCAGAGAAAGAATTAGAGTTGGAAAAAGGAGATTACGTCGTTGTCCGAAAGGTTCATATACTTTACCAAGATCAAAGAACTAATCTTTGTGGTAAGAGCTTGAAAACTTAAGTCTTCTTCTGTGCTCTGTCTTTGAATAATCTCAGGTGAGCCCAACTGGTTGGGCTGAAGGAGAATGCAAAGGCAAAGCTGGTTGGTTTCCTATGGCTTACATTGAGAAGCGACAAAGACTTCCCACTAACAACTTCGCTGCTGAAGTTTACTGAGTCTCTCTTCTTCAAAGATTTCATTTTTTTACATTTGTCTAAAAATACTGCGTTTTGTTCTCTCATTTCCCAAGAAGTTACTACTCTTGTTCATATTTGTTAATCCAAAATAGGGCGTTTACCTCCCAAAAGATCTTTACTGCTGCTTATTGAAGAGTGTTCTTATTGCAGATAAAGCTTTAGAGAAATTCGAAATTTGTCATTTAAACACGAAGTTTTGTTAAGTTCAATTAAACCCTTGACGATTTCTTTTTGTTCCTTAACTTAGCCCGTAAGTAGCACAAATTTGAAACAACTACAAACTGCAAAAATCCAAGAATTATGTGGTAGGAAGCTTTCGAAAGCTACAAGTAAAAAGAATAACGAATGAGATTCTCTCTTCCTTTTTAAACTGTTAGGCCAACAACAAAAAAAGACGTTCTCAATTTGCACTCATATGCAGAGCAGCAAGAGAAGCATAAGCACCGCCTGAAATCTTCATCAGCGTCTCATGCCTTCCTTTCTCCGCAATACCGCCGTTTTTCACAACCGCGATCACGTCCGCGTTCTTGATCGTCGTCAGCCGATGAGCCACGACCACAGTCGTCCGGTTCACCATAACCCGATCAAGCGCGTCTTGCACTACGCGCTCGGACTCCGCGTCTAACGCGCTCGTCGCTTCGTCGAGCAGAAGAATCTTCGGATCCTTCAGAATCGCGCGCGCAATCGCGATCCTCTGCTTCTGACCGCCCGACAGCTGAACGCCGCGTTCTCCGACAGACGTGTCGTAACCCTGAGGCAACGAGCTGATGAACTTATGCGCGTTCGCGGCTTGCGCGGCCGCGATTATCTCTTCCTCTTTGGCTCCACCGGTTTTACCATAAGCTATGTTTGATCTGATCGTCTCGTTGAACAAAACCGGTTCTTGGCTAACCAAACCCATTTGCTGCCTTAACCAACTCAATTTGAATGTCTGAATCTCCACCTGATCGATCAAAATCGTACCGGAATCTGGATTGTAGAACCTCTCAATCATGCTTATCACTGTCGATTTCCCACTCCCGCTCTCTCCAACAAGCGCAACGGTCTGCAAAAACAATAACCAAGAGCAAATTTTTAACCGCTGAATCCGGTTTAACCGGTTAAAAAAAAAAGGCTCTGTTTTTTTTTGTTTTTACCTTTCCGGAAGGAATAGTCAAGCACAAATCCCGGAAAATCTGAACGTCCGGTCGCATCGGGTACCGGAAACTAACATGTCGGAATTCGATATCTCCGTTAACGTTTTGTAACGTTGTACCTTCATCAGAGCTCGAATCGATCTTCGGTTTAGTATCGAGGATATCGAAAATCGACGCTGCAGAGTCCTTGGCTTTGTTCGAATCAGGTGCCAGAGCACTCGTTTGAGAAACTCCAATCGCCATGATCGTCAATGCAAAGAAAACCTGTAAACTCATCAAGATCAGTAAAACCAAACGACATCTTAATTAAACCGGGATTTTGGTTCTCTTCTTTAATTACCTTGAAGACTTCACCAAACGTGGCTTTACCATGCTGAACCAACACCGCGCCGATGATGAAACAAACGGCATTGACGCAGTAGAGGAAAAAGAAAGACAAACCGAAACCGGCACCGCTCTTAAGACCTAACCGGACACCTTGCTTCTTCGGTCCGTCGCATTTTTGTTGGTACAGATCCATCACTTTTCCCTCTGCGCAGAAAGATGCAACTGTCCTTATGCTGCTCACTGCATCATTCGCTACTTGGCTCGCTTCTTCATACATCGCCTAAACCGAAATTAATCAAAAATCAGTAAACAAACCGACATAACCGGAATTTAACCAAAAGATAATGAATGTCAATCACAAAAACCTTAGCGTCCGCGCTAAAACCGGTTAGGAACTTGGTCTGAAGGTATCCTTGCATGACGATAAGCGGTGAGAGAGCGAGAACTATTAACGCTAAAATCCAATTAGCCGAAAACGCGATTATCAAACCGGCAACCACAGTCGCGATATTTTGCACGATTAACGCCAACGCATCACCCACCAAACTCCTCACTGTTGCAGCATCCGTGGACAGCCTCGCTCCAATCGCACCGCTGAAAACAAAAAATCAGAACAAAACATTGTTTAATATAAACTGAAAACGCGTTTGGCGGTTGGAACGGGAGGGATGGTTAAGATTTTTAAATTACCTTGAATTTGATGCGTCATCGAACCAGCTGATTTCTTGATGAACCACTTTATCAAAACACATGGACCGGATGCGTTTAATCAGCTTCCCTCCAGCGATACCAAAGAAATAGTTCTGAACCGGTATCATGACGAAATTAGCTAAACCGAGAGCCATGTAAATCATCGCCCAGAAACGCGAGTCTTTCTTCAGTTTATCGTGTTGCTCGTAGAACATGTTGATCGAGCTCGAAAGCAGCAAACCGAATATGGGAAACACCGTTCCGTGAACCATTGCAGCCAAGGAACCGAGAATCAGAACCGGAATCTCCGGTTTGTTGAGTTTAGCTAACCGTTTCAGTGACACTTTCTTGTGCCTCACGGTTTGATTCTCATCCTGGTTCTCATCGGTCTCGTTAACGTTAAGCGCTCCTGGTATAAAGAAATTTGCAGCGAGAGAGAAAGAATGGCGACTGCTCGATGAGTCTCGGCTTACCGATCTTCTCATCGCCGACGATAGCCTCTGGCTTCCTGATCTCTCTACGTCTAAGCTCGTTTCAGGTACCTCTGTTTCCTCAGCTTCTCCATGTGATCCTTCTTGAAGACGAACGAGCTGTGAATAAGCTCCACTTGGATTCTGAATCATCTCATCGTGAGTCCCTACAAAACACATTCCACAAACGGTTACGTACAATGCACGCCATTGTTTCAGAATAGGTCTACTTCTAGCAAACGTTACCTTTCTCGACGATTTTGCCCTGGTGGACAACGGCGATTGTGTCGGCTGTTCTTATTGTTGTCAACCGATGAGCCACCACAACGGTAGTTCGGTTCGACATTAGGTTCACAAGCGCGTCTTGAACAATGCGTTCGGATTCAGCGTCTAAAGCGCTTGTTGCTTCGTCTAGAAGCAAGATTTTGGGGTTTTTCAAAATCGCCCTAGCGATTGCTAGTCTTTGCTTCTGTCCACCAGACATTTGCGTCCCGTGCTCTCCCACCATCGTGTCCAAGCCCTATAATAAACCGAAGGTACTGTCACGATAAACCAAACACAAACCGATCATTCTAAAATTGTTTACTGTGTGTAAAATTTGAAGGCACCTGTGGGAGTTTGTCAATGAATTTGGCAGCGTTTGCGAGCTCAACCGCGGTTCGAATCTCCTGTTCAGTCGCGTCTTCTTTACCGTAAGCAATGTTCTCCTTGATCGTGGTCGCAAACAGAACCGGTTCTTGGCTGACCAAACCGATCTTGCTTCTAATCCATCTAAGCTGAAGCTTCTTTAGATTTATGTTATCTATCAACACTTCTCCTGATTCTGGATCATAGAACCTCTCGATTAGACTGATAACCGTCGATTTCCCGCTTCCGCTCTGACCCACCAGAGCCATCGTCGTGCCGTTTGGCACAAAGAGCGAGAATCCGGCGAAGATTTGAACGTCAGGCCTAGCCGGATACCTAAAGTAGACATCTTTCAGCTCAATGTCTCCTTTTATCTCCTCAAGAACATAACCGCTCGTGTCGTAAGAGTCAATATTTGGACTCCTCTTGATCGTTTCAAACATTTTGTAAGCTGCAGCTTGACCAGCAGCGAAAGCATTCAAACATGGCGATGTTTGCCCTAACGACCTGATAACAATGAGAGGTAGCTTCAGGAACAAGTAAGAGAGTCGATTGAGGGAATTAGGGTTTGTAAACTCACATTCCTCCGGTTAGGACCGCGAAAATCACGTTGATGACTTGTCCGCCATTGTAACCTTTCTCCATAATCAGCTTTGCGCCATACCAAACCGCTAAACCGTAGCTACAGAAAATCACAAGTAGCATTGTACCGAGACCTAGACCAGAGATCAAGCCTTGTTGAACCACAGTCTTGTAAGCGATCTCAAGCTTGCTCTCGTATTTTTCTATCGCTTGTTTCTCTCCCGTAAACGCTACTACCTGAGAGACCACAATTGACGCGACTTTAGAAATGCACAATTTTCAGAAATGAGGAAGAAGAAGAAGAAGAAAAACAGAGGAAACTCACTGTTCTAATGGCTCCAATGGTTTGTTCCACTACGTTTCCGGCTTCTGCGTAAGCGACTTGACCACGACCAGCCATTTTAGACATGATCAGAGACATTGCTCCACCAGCAATTACGATCAAAGGTATGCAACCGAGAAGCACAGACGCCAATAGTGGTCCTTTATAAAACGCAATCGCGAATCCTCCCAAGAACGTTGCTGCTAGTTGTAGAAATTTCCCAACCTGGTCATCAATTTCTCAGTATCTTGTTGCGCAAGGAATCTTTGTTATTGAATAAAGAAATGATCAAACCTTTTCTCCCATGGCATCTTGAATCAGAATTGTGTCTCCGGACATTCTTCCGATGACTTCTCCGGTGTTTGTCTCCGTATCGAAGAAGCCAATGTCTTGTCTTAATATCGTCTTCAGGTATAGACCACGGATTGTGGCGGATTGACGTTCTCCGGTTACCATCCAGCATGAGACCTCTGTTGAACATTTTGCACAAGAAACTGTTAACTTGGAACACGAGTAAGGGCAAAAGAAAACAGAGAGTAGTATAAACTTACGGAGGAAGGCGACGACACAGGCGTATACTGCAAGGTAAAGAAACTGTACAGCAGCAACCTATAAAAGAGTCATAAGACCAGAGGAAGTTTGATGAATTAGATACTAACCAATCGATTCTTTGCCACGCCAAGCGACATTCAAAAAACAAAACTTGCTTTAAAATCTTTAACGTTAAAGTAAAGGCTAATCAAACAGTATCTTTGTCCATATCTTCAAATCCAAGAAAACAGTAAAGTCCATTAATGTATATACACCAAGATCATGCAAAATTACATGTTACTCATAAATAAAGAAATAAAGTATAATTAGACCAACCAGTGTGATATAAAGCAGAAATTAAAGGGTGATTACTATTTAAGGTAACATCATAATTTTGTCTCATCAAAATAATTTAGGAGCTTAATTAAACCGAAATAACTCAAATTGAGTAAATAACAAGAGAAAATATTCGCAAATGCTTATTATTATGGAAACACTGGATAATCACTGAATCAAGAATATCATTAACCATAATCCCTAAATCAAAGGTACGTCTTCTTTCAAGATCGAAAAAATCTGACCCGATCTAATCAAACCCAAATTAACTAAAATGATGATAATATAAACTCAAGAACCCTAACCTTCCACACTTCTTTAACCATATGATCTGGATCTGTGGTGCCAAAAGCATTGATGAGCTGGCCAAAGATTAGAGTCATGAGCGGCTGAGTGACACCGTTAGCCACCGCGCCGATACTCCCGACGGCCATTAAGGCGACGTCGGTCTTGTCGGCGAACGAGAAAAGCTTGAAAAACGATACTTTCTGATTTTCCCCACCGTCTTTCTTGGTCGGTTTCTCCTCCATTGTTTCGTCTCTCTCTTTTTCTTTCTTCATAATGGAAAAAGTAGAGACTGTATAGGAAATAAATGAAAACTTTCACGGGATCTATGAGGAAAGAGAGAACAAAAGAAAAGAGAGAAGAAGAGAAGGCTTTATATAAGACTTATTGCGTAGAAAGAGAAATCGAAATTTGATGCGTGTTGTCGAAGAGCAAGAAAAAAAATAACTGAAAAAACAAAAAAGAATCCAGACTGTAAAAATATGAGAATCTTAGAGAGTTTCTAGAGGAAGGGGGAGAGAGAGAACATAAGTGAGACAACGAAGAGGTAGGAGAAAGAAGCTGAATAAACTTTCAAATGCTGTTATAGATTTTTTAGATCTCATTTATATAAGTCAAGTCCATAACTTACTTTTTGTGTTGCTTCCTTAATTTAGTGTTAGATAGTTAAAACACTATTCTTAGCTAATTCAAAATCAATTATTATTCTCTTTGACGTTTGCTTAGTGTTGTTACGGGCGGCTTTACAAAATTGTGTTTTCATACAAAAGCGAAAAACAAGTGAAATAAACAATGTTTTCATACAATGAACATAAATTCATTAGATAGCCCCACAGGCCACATCATATTTGTTATTCGCTTTTTAGGTTAAAGTTCACTGATTCTATTCAAAGCTATAACGTTTTCTTATTAAAAACAAATCATAGAAAGGACATTTATTTTGAAAAGGGAGTAATGGTTATGCCATTCCGAAGGTGAGGTTATTAATTTCACACAAATTTGCGGATATAAAGATGTTTGATTCTCCACTACGGATTCTCCTCATAACTAAATTATGTTTGATAAGATTCTAATTAATTCTATACCAGTCAATATATATTATATGTGTATGTTAAATATATACGAGACGTCGACATATTATTGAAAATTCTAGTCGGAAGAGAACTGTCTCCCTCTAAATCGATATAAAGGTTCACACAAGGTGGAAGAACTGATTCGAAGATGGTTTGCGACACGTACGACCGACATAGGCATCCCTATCTGCCGTATGTTTGTTTTCTTAGCCTAATTATGCAATCTGTTTCGTTTTCCCATTATTTTAACAAACACGGTCTTCATTTTCTTAATTCTTTTTGGGCACTATATTTTAAGTGCTTCAACAAAAGTACAAAAAAACATTTCCATGAAAAATGAATGAAGAGCTTCAACAAAAGTACAAAAAAACATTTCTATGAAAAATGAATGTATAGTTTAACATAATAGTAATAAATGTTTCAAAAGTGTTGATATGAACGTTTTTAATCGGTTTTATACATTGCTTAACATATATTTTACTAAAGATAAATATGTGTTGGATTACTTTTATAAAATAATATGTGATTAGAAAAGGACTCTTGCTGACCGAAAAAAATATAAGAGAAAGGGGTCTCTTAGAACAATATTAATGTCGAAGAAAAGAAAAGAAAGGTCAAAGACAGTATAGTGATTAGTGACTAAGACAAGAAAAAAAGAAAAGGTAAAGCAAAGGATACATTTAACTCTGTTTTAATTTCCTAGCTTATAAAATGTTATAAGTTTCGCATATGCCTTCATAAAAAGAATATACATGCATCATGTGAAGTTCAGTGTTTTCGGTTCTTCTTTAACTTGGACATATATGCTTTGTGAGTCATTTTTTCATAATTAAAACTATTACTGATTTTTTTGTTATAAATTAAAAAGAGGGATTTGATTCTAATCTTTAAAGAATAATGGAAGAAAACCATGACGCATTAGGCATTTTCTCGTGTAAGTCGTACTCATAACTTATTTTTGATCAACCTTTTTCTGTTAAAGCAATTTAATTAACTTTTGGACGTTTAGTAAATTAAATATTAAACAGGAATTCTGATCATGATCATGTTTTTAGAACTTAGAAGATCATAAAATATTCCATGCATCGGTGTTATGCAGTGAGATGCTGTGATACTAAACTATACAATTTAGAGTGGTTGACAATTTAAACAAGTAAAAAATATTCATCTCGAATTACGTACTATGAAATATATTCTTAAATTAGACATTATCAAATACATCGTTATATTCTGAAACGTGTTAGTATAAATAAAATTCGAGATTCTTGGTTTTACGGCATATAACAAGCCATGCAGTTCTATGCTTTTGCAGTGGACCAAATCATCTTGTTTATTACAAAGTCTGAAGAATAGGCAGCATATCCTTTATCAAAAAAATACATATATAGTTTCTGCCCCTCTCACTCTCTCTCTCTCTCTCTCGAACTGATTGAAGAATAACTATTAATTTTATCCTATACAAGTCAGTTATGTATCTATTTATAATTAACTATACTTACTAGTGATGCACAATAAAAAACAACCTGACAGTTAATGGAACAGAATCAGATTCATATAGTTATACGTCACTATCAACTTGGAAGAAATAGAATTCATTCGACTGCAAAACATTATGAAATATACTTTTTCCTCTTTTCTTTTGACTGGGAAAACCAATCTCAATTTAGAAGTTTTTATATACACATACATAGACTTCAAGAACAAACATTTATTAATTTTTTTAGCATTGGGTTGTTATTTCTTTAACATACTTTCTGTTAGTAATCTGAATTATCAAATACATAAAAACCCAATATCGAGTAAAAGTACTTTAAAGGATAGGATATACAACATAAACCTACAAAAAGGTAAGACAAACTCCTTCGGTCACACTTGATGGCCAAAAGAGTTAAAAAATCTGAAGTCTGAGACAATTCTGATTAAGCGAATCGATTATATAATCGGTTGTTAGTCTTATTCGTTAATTATTCGGTGAACAAATATGTTTTTTTTTTAACGGCAAAAACCAAACTTTTATTAAGACGTTGTCACAAGGAGACTTGCCTCATAAAGCAGCTCGTTTGGTGACAGCGAGTTTACATAATCTAAACAAACCCGTGTGAACGTGCTCCCTTGGCAAGGGAGTCGGCACAGACATTCAAAGTACGTGGGATATAGGAAATATCAAAACATGTAAAACAATGTTTTAGAAGGGTAAAATCTTCGATCTCATCAGCAAAAGCTGGCCATTCTTCCTCCTCTTTGATCATCTTGAGTACTTGCTGGCAATCGGTTTGCAGGTGTATCGATGTGTATCCGATCTCTGTAGCATTTCTCAGGGCCCAAAGTATGGCTTTGAATTCGGCATGTGTTACTGTTTGTGTCATCACGTTAGCCTTTGCTCCGTATAAGCATGATCCATCTTTATTCATAAGTACAAAGCTCAATCCTACCAAATTATCCTTCATGTCCCAGGACGCATCAGTTTTACATTCCGGGCATGAACGTACGTCTTCCCCTTGAGGAGCCGTTTCCGTTTCATCGTCACTATCTACTGTAGATTGCACCACTTGTGCCATCTTCCAACATTTGGCTTCGCTTGATGCCCATTGGACAGTATCAAGAGCCGAAAACTCTTCACCGTTAAAGTCTTTTTCATTTCTAGCCTTCCAGATAAACCAGATTATCCATAGGAAGGATTCAATCTATTCTTCTAGCTCTCCCATCTCTTTCACTCGCCATAGCAAGTACTCGGAGTTTTTGTATATGGAGTTACACGGGAACTCGCCCGGAATAGTTGATCTCCCATGTAAAGTGGGTCTTATCGTCTATCCCGACTATAATGTAACATAGACCAATGTACATAATTTTGTTAGAATCTGTGACAAATTATGTAACATAGTGTAAACTGACCAAAACTATGAAATATAGTATTAACAAGTCAAAGCCCAATATAAAGGCCTATTAAAGTTTCGATACTAAATTTAATTACGAAATAAGTGAATTTATTGTGTTGGCCCACGAAACTAGAAAAAGGCAAAAACAAGTCTATTACGAGAAAACGTGGTCGTATTGTAATTAACCCTACAAGAGAGAAAGTATCTGAAATTTGGAGAAGAGATAGAAATCGAGAGAGAGAGAGAGAGAAGCAGTTTTCAAGTAGACGGAGAAGCAATGGCGGTAGAAGACACTCCCAAGCCTGTCGTTACGGAAGAAGCGAACCCTAATTCTGCAGAGAACCCAATCGATCAGTACCATGAGGAAGGTGACGATGCCGAGGAAGGAGAGATCGTCGGCGGCGGAGAAGGAGGAGACGGAGATGTAGACGAATCGAGCAAATCCGCCGTTCCTCAATCGCATCCGCTGGAGCATTCGTGGACTTTCTGGTTCGATAATCCTTCTGTTAAATCGAAACAGACCACTTGGGGAAGCTCCTTGCGTTCCGTCTTCACCTTCTCCACCGTCGAGGAATTCTGGAGGTTAGATTCTTATACAGTGATTTCGAATCTGAGTTTCTGGATTGGTTTTTTGGATTCCGAATTTACGTTCTTTGATTGATGGTTTATATCTCATTATGTCACCATTTTGATCTGTTTCTGAAGATTTTGCTGTTTGAATTTGTAGTTACGGTTTAAGATTGATAGCTTAAATCTTCTGAAGCAAAAGTTCAGATCTTTCACTTGTTTATTTCATAGAAATAAACAATGAACCAGAGAGAGATATACAAATTAGTTTATTGGTTACTTTTGGATGCTATTTGTATTGTCATGTGTTACGTTTTGGTTTGTGAGTCTCTCTCAGTGGGGTTAATAGATTTGTGATTTGTACTAATGATTTTGCTATTGACTTTGATTTGCAGTTTGTACAATAACATGAGGCATCCGAGCAAGCTAACTCATGGAGCTGACTTCTACTGTTTCAAGCACAATATCGAACCAAAGTGGGAAGATCCTATTTGTGCAAACGGAGGCAAATGGACTATGAACTTCCCCAAGGATAAGTCTGATAAGAGCTGGCTTTACACTGTATGTTTTTCTTTATTCTTCTTTTAGTTGAACCATTGTTGATCTATCACCATCCGATCTGAGTCTAATTGAGTTTTTTTTTTTTATGGTTTAGCTGCTTGCATTGATTGGGGAACAGTTTGATCAAGGAGATGAAATCTGTGGAGCTGTTGTGAACATTAGAAAAAACCAAGAAAGGATTTCCATTTGGACCAAGAACGCTTCCAACGAATCTGCTCAGGTAAGAAAACATCAAAAACATTCTCATCATTAAATAAAAAAATTCCGTTTGCTTCAATTGCTTTTGAATCATGTGGCAGGTGAGCATTGGGAAGCAATGGAAGGAGTTTCTTGATTACAGCAACAGCATAGGTTTCATCATCCATGTAAGAAAAGAGCTTCTCTAGATTGTTGCTAATTCAAAAAGTCTCTTTTTTTTTATTGCTTTCATTTCTCACTGTTTGTTCTTTGGCTGGTTTTTCTTCAGGAGGATGCAAAGAAGCTGGACAGAGGTGCAAAGAACGCTTACACCGCTTAAGACGCAACAAACCCTCTAAAAAAATTTACATCCGTTTCAGTTACAATTTTGTATGTGAGAGATCTCTCTATTTATATCATCAAAACATGACACACTGTCTTTTCTCGAGTGTTTGATTTGTTCGCAAGCTCATTAATATATTAATTAGTATGGTCTTCAGAAAACTTATGGTGCCCTTTTGTGTATATAGTATGCAGTATAACCACAGACAATTACTTTTGAAACCCTTTGGAATGAGAACAATTAAGCTTAATTGACAAAACATCTCAAGACTTTATTGTGCCTTAAAAGCCCATAATCTATCTATAACATTGCATGTTTAGTTGACAAGGTCCCACGGATAAAAATAAATTTGGGTGAATGTAGATTTCTTAGAAAACATCCCAGCCGATTCTGATGCTAGATTCTGATGCTACTATAGTGATCGGGATGTTGACTACATCACATGACATCTAGACTAAATCACCAAATCGGTATTGGTTATCCTATTCCTTCCAAATAACTCAAAAGTCAAAACAGCCAAAACCGAAAATACCTCTTTTCGGTGCCTAGATTTATCTAAATAGATATCCAAATGTTTCTTTGTGTTGTCCACCAAGTCCGATGGTTTTTTGTAGCACAAAGTTTCACATCAAATTGATCAAAGTTACGATAAAGTAATTGTAGTATTATACTTCTAAACATTACAGTATGTCCTGGATGTGCACATAGTCAAGGAATTGTCAATGATTTACTTTGATGGTTTATTGTTGGCAACAAATATAATGTTTTCGGATGCTCAAATGAGGATGTCTTTTTTAAGAAGATAGACCTCAATTTCAAAAATTACTTCAAAAACGAAAAATGGTTAGCATGATTACAAAAAATGCTAGTGATTTCTCACGTTTGGTGATGAATACACTCACTATATAAAATTCATTTCAAAGATGAGGGTTTGTCCTCCAACATGTTATTTTTGAAATATTTAACATGTAGTTAAACTTATCCCCAACTTATCTTTCCGAAACTGTTGAGGCTCATACAGTCTTGGAAACGATGAATTACATATATATTTGACTACACGAATCCCTCACCCACTCGATTTAATGAAATTTATATTCTCAATTTGAAATTAGTAATATAAATATGCTATAATTTTAATTATGATGTGCAACACAAATTGAGATATAATTCAAAATTTTACAAACTGATATAAATATATATATGTGTGTGATTTCTTTGAAGCCCATAATAATCAATTTTAATGGAACAAGACAAAAATCTAAAAACTGTCAATTTTCTTTTTGTTAATTGAGAATCTGAGACCAGAGGATTCCAAACTAAAAGCTTAGACAAAATTTCGACCGTTTGCATAATTGTGAGATTTTACCACTTAATGTGTTTAACATGTACCAAACATTATTGAAAGTGTATTGAAATAGAGAAAATATATGATTTATTTTACTTATAAAGTTAACACTTACTCAGAAAGTTTCAAAAACCGTAAACGTAGAAAATAAATTATGAGTTTTTATTGTCCAAAACCGTGCATGCAATGCAATCCCTCACGAAAGTCTTTACAAGAAGAGTCCCAATTTTGTAAAATATTAAAGAGGAATTTGGCCATAATGCACTTGTATAATCAAGTGTAGATTTATATTCTTACAAATGTGCCTTTGTCAAATAGACACTTTCGTGTGGTTTTATTCCTAATCCGAACTTATCACAAGTCAAGAGTGATGATTATGCAGATTAACATAGGACTTGTTAATTAACTAGGGAACTCTAATGGTTCAACTTCGAATAGAAATATTAATAATGTGAGATCAAGGATTTTCTGTTGTTTTCTTGAGCTTTTGGGTTTCTCTGAAGATGTGCTAGTAGTTATTGTTTCGCATTGAACCGATTTAACTCGGTTTTTTACGGTGACCGGTTTAAGTAACCGAGTGTCGGTAGGAGATCGAAGTAAGGATAATCGTCAACTGTCTGAAAAGGACAACTTGCGACGACAAGATTCTTCAACTCACAAGTCATACCCTTATTTACTTGCGCAATAATAGATTACTCGATTCAAAAAATTATTCTTTTTTTTAATTATTTTTATGCAATCTTAACAATATGGGTTTTGATCTTTTTTAATATACAAACAAAAGGGTTTGGTACATCAACTAAAATAATTAAAAAATGAATAAATAAAGTATAGTTTACATACATACAAACGAACACACAAAAAAGGGGTTGAAGAAAACATATGGATGCATGTGCAGATTAGATCTAAATCTATGACTATTGTAGTATATATTCGTTAAGATCTTGCTGCGAAACTACACACATTTAATTCAACCAATTTTTGTATTTATATATATAAAAAGTACTTTCAAATCGAAAAAAAAACAAACGCGCCTTCATCAAGGTTAAAATCAAATCTCAATTAGTGTTCCGATTAACGAAGACGAAGTCGAAGACATTATTATTTTAGTGAGTTCTCTCTCTGTCACACTCATTGCTTCTTTATACTTTCCTGCTTCAAGCTCATCACTGAAACATCTCAAGCTAAAGCAAGCCAGAGATCTGAGAAAGGGAAAGAGATTTCAGAACCTCTCTGCAACAAGATCTAATTCAACCAGGTGATTATTTTTCTAGCTCTGAAACTCAAATCTTGTTTCGAGGAGATCCGTTTTGGGTTTTCGATTCATTGCTAAAGTTAAGAGTCTTTGAAGTTTAAATCCCTTGTCCGTTGGAATTAGTCTTCAAATCGATAAACCCTAGATTTATCAATTGCTTAAGTCTCCGTTTTGATTTTGACATGACTTGGTTTGAATTAGAACAGATCTTGATTAAGTGTGTTTTGTTCAAATGCTTCAGGAGATTTCATCAATCATGGGTTCTAAGAATAACCCACCAGGGAGCAACAGATCAAGAAGCACACTATCTCTACTCGTAGTGATTGGTCTATGCTGTTTCTTCTACCTTCTTGGAGCATGGCAAAAGAGTGGCTTTGGCAAAGGAGACAGCATAGCAATGGAGATAACAAAGCAAGCTCAATGCACAGACGTTGTCACCGAGCTAGACTTCGAACCTCACCACAACACAGTCAAGATCCCCGAGAGATTAGCCGATCCCAAACCGGTTTCTTTCAAGCCCTGCGACGTGAAGCTCAAGGACTACACGCCTTGCCAAGAGCAAGACCGAGCCATGAAGTTCCCTAGAGAGAACATGATCTACAGAGAGAGACACTGTCCTCCAGAGAACGAGAAGCTTCGCTGTCTTGTCCCAGCTCCTAAAGGGTACATGACTCCTTTCCCTTGGCCTAAGAGCAGAGACTACGTTCACTACGCTAATGCTCCTTTCAAGAGCTTGACGGTCGAGAAAGCTGGACAGAATTGGGTTCAGTTTCAAGGGAGTGTGTTTAAGTTCCCCGGTGGAGGCACTATGTTTCCTCAAGGCGCTGATGCGTATATAGACGAGCTTGCTTCTGTTATCCCTATCAAAGACGGATCTGTTAGAACCGCATTGGACACTGGATGCGGAGTAAGTCTGTGTTTTTCGCATTTTAGCTCTGCGTTTCTTGATCTTTCTTGATTCTAATCCAATATCTCTCCATAGGTTGCAAGCTGGGGTGCTTATATGCTTAAGAGGAACGTTCTCACAATGTCCTTTGCGCCACGAGACAACCACGAAGCACAAGTCCAGTTTGCGCTTGAGAGAGGCGTTCCCGCGATCATCGCGGTTCTTGGATCCATTCTTCTTCCTTATCCTCCAAGAGCCTTTGACATGGCTCAATGCTCTCGATGCTTGATTCCATGGAGCGCAAACGGTAACTATCAGCTGTTCAAAGTTCTTGCATTTTCACATGTTCTTGCCAAGATATATACTCACATGTCTTTGCTTTCTTGATTGTTTGTGTAGATGGAACGTACTTGATGGAAGTTGACAGAGTTTTGAGACCTGGAGGTTACTGGGTCTTGTCAGGTCCTCCGATCAACTGGAAGACGTGGCACAAGACGTGGAACAGAACCAAAGCAGACCTCAACGCCGAGCAGAAGAGAATAGAGGAGATCGCAGAGTCTTTATGCTGGGAGAAGAAGTATGAGAAGGGAGACATTGCCATCTTCAGAAAGAAGATCAACGATAGATCCTGCGACAGATCTGTTAACACCTGCAAGAGGAAAGACACTGATGACGTATGGTACAAGGAGATGGAGACTTGCGTGACACCGTTCCCTAAAGTATCAAGCGAAGAGGAAGTCGCTGGAGGGAAGCTGAAGAAGTTTCCAGAGAGGCTGTTCGCAGTGCCTCCGGTTGTGTCTAAAGGTTTGGTTGATGGCGTTGACGCTGAATCTTACCAAGAAGACGTCAAACTGTGGAAGAAGCGTGTGAATGCGTACAAGAGAATCAATAGACTGATTGGTTCCACTAGGTACCGTAATGTGATGGATATGAATGCTGGTCTTGGTGGGTTCGCTGCTGCGCTTGAGTCTCCTAAATCTTGGGTTATGAATGTGGTTCCAACTATCACCAAGAACACGTTGAGTGTTGTCTATGAGAGAGGTCTCATTGGTATCTACCATGACTGGTAAAATCTCTTGTTCTGTTTTCTTCCTTCCATTAATGGCACCAACAATCTCTCTGTTTTTTCCAATATGTTTCGTTGTGAAATCTCTTTGCAGGTGTGAAGGGTTTTCAACTTATCCAAGAACGTATGATTTCATTCACGCTAATGGTGTTTTCAGCATGTATCAGCACAGGTAAACCCTAATTTTAACCCTAAAGCTGAAAACTTTCGGAGAATTAGTGCCGTAAAGCTTCAAACTTTCCTTTGTGTAACCTTAAAGCTAAGAACTTTCGGAGAATTAGCAATCTTTTAACTTAACCGTAAAGCTTCAAACTTTCCTCAGAATTAGCAACCCTTAGTGTAACCTCAAAGCTAAGAACTTTCTGAGAAAGCTACTGATAAATGGTTTAACCCTAAAGCTGAAAACTTTCGGAGAATTAGCAACCTTTGACTTGACCGTAAAGCTTCAAACTTTCCTCAGAATTTGCAACCCTTAAAGCTTAAAGCTAAGAACTTTCTGAGAAAGCTACTGATGAATGGTTAAATTTCATTTGGCAGCTGCAAAATTGAGGATATTCTTCTTGAGACTGATCGGATTCTAAGGCCGGAGGGGATTGTGATTTTCCGGGATGAGGTTGATGTGTTGAACGATGTGAGAAAGATCGCTGATGGAATGAGATGGGACACTAAATTGATGGATCACGAAGATGGTCCTCTTGTGCCGGAGAAGATTCTCGTCGCCGTTAAACAGTATTGGGTCGCCGGCGGGGATGGGAACAGTTCGTCGTCGTCGTCGTCTTCTGATAAAAGTGAAGAAGAGTAAAGAAAAACTCAGGTATTGGATTTTACGGTCCCTGTAAGTTTACATGTTTAACGGATTTAACCACGAAGTTTTGTCAAGATCAATTGAACCCAAGAACTGTGAAAATCTTCAGTTTGCCCCCTTTTCTTTTAAAATTAATGGCTATTATCGTATGATTGAGATAAGAATTGAAGAGTTTGTTTGGTATTTTGTCAGGTGAAGGTTTCTAATGTTGAAGTGTAGATCTTTCTATCTTATCAAAGGAAGGAATCAGTATTTCCATGAAAGAAAGGGGTCAAAAGTTGAAATACAATATAGATGATTTAGACGAATATGTGCATTTATGTTTTATTTTTATTTTTAATTCTTGAAGGGGACACAAATCAGTTCCATGTAGTTGAAGCTTTGAACGTGTTTTATGATGTGATCTTGACATTTTTCTAATAACAGTTTTTTTTTATATATAAAGAAATTTATGGACGTAGTGGAATCTTCTTGATAATAATTTTACTATGATTTAAACAAACAATTCAGCCTGCAACATTAACATGTTTTAGTTTCATATCCAAATAATCTAGATTGTGAAATCAAAAGCTCTTTGGCTACAGAAAGAGGTTCTCAAATTATCATGAGGAATAAATTTTGAAGAATAAGAAGAAAACAAGGAAATAGATATGGAGAAACAAAAAGGACCATTGTAAAGTAAAAACCAACACAGACTCCAGTTTCGTCTACACCACGAGCTTCCACCGAACAATCACTTTCGATGTCTGAGTGATGAGATATAAAGAAAGCTAGTTTTCTCATTCAATGGTAACTTTTTCTCTTCTGATATAGTTTTTACAAGGAAAATTCAAGGATTTAAGTGGAAACTTCTGGATGATTTTAAATTGTAGAAAAATATCAGTAATAATTCAATGGCATTATTGTAGGGAAAAGGATTTACTAGTCGGTCGATTTTGTATGTAAATGGATATTACTGTTTTGGAGCAAAGCTATAGTTGTCATGGGGCACCTTTTGTCTCACGACTCTCATCATACAAATATGCATCATGCACTAATAAAAGCATAGCTACAGTTTATTTTATTTTTTCTTTTATCAATTTAAAATCAAGCCATTTTACAAACTTTGATATATCATGTCTTATGCGAATTGATGTGTATCTAAGAACAACACAATCCAACTTATATAGCACGTGAGATTTAAACAAAACGATATTCGATCCGTAACATCACTGTTTTAGTTTTCGACACAAAAACAGGCAAATTATTGTGTAATCGGAAGCTCCTTGGCTACAAACAAAAAGAGGCAAATTATCATGAGGAATAACTTTTGAAGAAGGGGAGAAAAGGGAAATGGCCATGGAATCAAGGAATAAAAGGACCAGCAAAACTAAAAACACAACACAGACTCAAGTTTCATCTACACCACCAGCTCGATATCACTTTTGTCTAAGTGATGAGACTATAATAAAGGAAACTTTTTTTATCCATTCTATTAGTTCACCACAATTTCAGTATCTTCCGTTTAAAAAGTATAAGTATGGTTTTTTTTTATAATTAAAGCCTTCATAGGAAATATACGTGTATGTCTTGATAGTTTGATACCCATCTTAATTAGTTTTTGTCCTTACTAGACGAAGAAACAAGATTGGCTTATTCGTCTAAACCTAATTCAGTCATCGGCTTATATCAATTGTAGTCGCTTTAGAATTCTATTTTTGTTTTACAAAAATGATCTTTTCATATATTCAAATTCAATGCATGCTATTCAATAATTTAAATAGTGATAATTGTTATCATAATTTCTTGGTATGTGACAAAATATTAAACGAGAAATATAACAAAACTCTACGGACCTATGGTAGTTCGGAAAAGAAATCAGTATCATTAATACAACGCTTTTAGTTTACATGACACGTGAAATGAAAAAGTGTTTTGGCGACCACGATATTAATTTTATCTTGTGTCGGACTAAATAAATTGAATGATTCAAGAAGTACTACTAACAATAAAAATTTAATCATAGTCAAGTAAGAAACTAGGAGCAATTATTTCACGCAAGAAATTTCAAAAATAATGTATCTTTCTCGAGTAAAAGTTCCAATAGGCGACTTGAAAAAAAGGTGTGGCTAAAACCAAAAGAGGACTACATTGGGACACCTAAAAAGTCAGAACTTCATTCAATTATATACATATACAAACAGAGATTTTGACAAATGTTAGTTGTCTGTTTCAACATAAAGAGTTATATATGAATATATAGCTTATCGTTTTCTTTATTTTTTGTTTCTTTTCAAATTTCTCTTATCATTATTATAATCATTTTTGAGAAAAAAAAAAGAAATGTCTTATTATTACGTCTTCTTTGATCTAAATTTTATTTTATGTGTTTAATATGTATATACAAACCAAAACTGATCTATGTATATTCGCTTTTATTTTAATTACCCTTCTAAGACTTAAAAAAAAAAAATCTTAATTTGTATCGAACACTACTATCAAATGTATAACAAAACAACTGATTATATTTCTGGGTTGTAAGATATTCTTTTATTGGTAGAGAAATTGTAAAAACCACCATTTGCATCTTGAGGCGAAACTGTGGGCTTTTCAATAACAATGTGCTATTCAGTATTTTGATATTTTCTCACCTTTGTTTTATCACTGGCTCATCATACTCATACAAATGTTTTTGTTTCCTTTCTATTTTTGGCTCAATTAAATTAATCGACCACAACTTACCTCGATTGGTCCGTTATGTAGAAGCTCGTTCAATACAATGTCGACCAGCTTTTTTATATATAAAAATAAACTTCGGTTACTTTTTTTTTTTTTTTTTTTTTTTGTCAACAGCCTAAGTTCCTAGACCGGTTCGGGAAGCGAGACCGGTGGAACTGAGTTTACATATTACACATCATGAGGCTGAGCTCGAGCACAGCGTGCTAATTTGTCTGCCTTCGTGTTGTTCTTCCTCGGGATACGGGTGAGAAAACGTTTGGAACTGCCTTCTGCACTTCTCCACCTCCTCAAGTAGAATTCCAAATGCCGGCCAGTCTGTTGGTGTAGCCACCATCTGTTTGAAAGTTCATTCGTCTTTTATTATGGGCCAGCATACTTTGCATCGCCCAAACCAAAGCTTCTAGTTCCGTCTGAAGGGGAGTTAACCCCCTCCGTAAGTTACAAGCCCCGACTAGTACTAATCCCGATTCCGGATCAAAATTATACCAGCCTAGTCCCGCGCGACACTCGGTATCCTTCCATGCCCCGTCTACTTGGCACCACTCACCCGATGTGACCCGCTCTATTTGTGTTACCGCATGTAATGGCACCACTTCGCCAGCCGTCTGGGCCGCAGCCCAGTCCCGAGCCTCCGTGATTGCCGAGTCTAAAACATCCCTTGGATCCTGATCATCGTTTGAGAAAACTTTATAGGTACTCCCCTTCCAAATGAACCAGAGTAACCATGGATAAATTAACATGTCATCATTGTCTTGCAGGTTCCAGAAAAGATGCGCCATGTTTGTAAATAAAGCTCATGTAGGAAACACCTGTGGGTGCGTAGGGATTGGGGATAATGCCCATGCCTGTCTGGATGGAGGGCACTCAAACAACATATGATTGATTATCTCCTCCCCCATACCACATCGCACACACTGCGGGTCCACCCGCAAACCCCGACTGCATAGCCGTGCGCCAACTGATAAGCAACCTGTAATGATTTGCCACATAAAATGTTGTAGTTTTGTAGTACATTTAACTTTCCAAGCGCGCGCTTGCAAAGGCCGGATATCGGGTCCGACGACCGGCATAACTTCCTGATCCGGGAGCTGTTGTAAGATATGGTATTCCGATTTAACCGTATACCGACCCGTTTTTGTATAGAACCATCCATTAGTGTCTGGTCTATACCCTGTTGCTACTGTAATACCCGTAATCCGGGCGATTTCCGCATTGTCGAAAAGTTGGTGTAATAGTGGAAGATTCCACGTTGAAGTCTGGGAATTAATTAACTGACCCACCATCAACTGAGGGTAGTAATTAACTCCTTTGCAAATAGCTGACCTCGGGCGAGAGTCGGATATCCAGGGATCATACCAAACAAAAATAGTAGATCCTGAACCAACTCTTTTAATGAGCCCTTTATGTACCAGAGATCGAGCTGAGATGATACTCTGCCACCCATAAGATGGAGAATAAGATCTGATTGGGTCCAAGGGGGTAGAGTTCCGATAATAACGCCCCTTAAAAACCCTAGCGAACAGTGAATCCGGATTATCCATTAGTCGCCATAATTGCTTGGCCAATAAAGCCGTGTTAAAATCTTCAATAACTCTGAAACCTAGCCCGCCATCACTCTTGTGACGGCATAGCTTCCTCCATGCCAACCAATGCATACCCCGTGTTTGGTTGTTACTGCTCCACCAGAAATTAGCCACCGCACTTGTTAATTTAGTAGTTACCGCTTTTGGTAAACGAAAACATGACATGACATGTGTAGGCATTGCCGATAACACTGACTTAACTAATACTTCTTTACCTCCTCTAGAGAGAACTTTTGATGTCCAGCCGTTACTCCGCTTATGCTGTCTGTCTATAAGAAAATGAAAGATTTTTGTCTTTGCACCCCCTAGACTTTCCGGGATCCCCAAATAGGTGCCTATACCCCCAACCTTGTGTATCCCCAAAAGTTGGTGGATATCTGACTGTACCGTTGTGTCCACCGTATGACCAAACTGTATAGAGGACTTATCAAAATTTATCTGTTGACCTGAGGCCCGTTCATAACACTGCAGTATATTGAGCAGCACCGTACTTTCTTCCACTGTTGCTTTACAAATAAATAGACTATCGTCTGCAAAAAGAAGGTGTGAAATTGGGGGACTTGCTCTGGATACCTTCAGCCCCGTGATAGATTTTTGAAATTCCGCCTTCTTGAGGTTTGATATCAGCACCTCCGTGCACAAAATAAAAATATAGGGAGACAATGGATCCCCTTGTCGTAATCCTCTATGTAGAATTATTTTTCCTTTGGGCTGCCCGTTAATAAGAACTCTATATTCAACTGACTTAATGCATCTCATTATCCATCTGATCCATTGTTCCGAGAACCCCATTTTCCGCATTGTTGCCTCCACAAAATTCCATTCGACCCGATATGTAGGCTTTACTCATATCCGTCTTAACCGCCATGTATTTTCCTTTACAAGACTTATTTGTTCGTAACCCATGAAACATCTCTTGCGCTATCAGTATATTATCCGAAATGAGTCTCCCCGGTACGAAGGCTGACTGAGTTTCAGATATCAATTGAGGTAGCACCTTCTTCAAACGTTGACACAAAACCTTAGAGACTATCTTATAGCCCACATTACATAAACTAATTGGCCGCAATTCCGTCATCCTGGTTGGTCGTTCCGTTTTCGGAATTAAGCATATATTCGTCCTATTTAACCTTTCGTCAAACTTGTCCGATGTTAAAAAATCATTTATGAACCCCACCATATCCGTTTTGATCAGTGGCCAGGATCGTTGGAAAAACAGAGCCATCATCCCATCCGGTCCTGGCGCTTTCTCCGGATTCATCAGAAATAGAGCCAAGCGTACTTCCTCCTCCGTCGCTGGGCTGGTTAGTAATGTGTTATCCGCTTCCGTAATTAAACCCGTGATTCCTTCCAGAGCCTCCGTGAAATTATCTGGTGAAGTAGTCATAAATAACTCCGTAAAATAGTCCACTGCCACCTTCTCTATTTCTTTATCTCCTGACACCCAAACGTCGGATTTGTTGTGTAATCCGACTAGTCTGTTTATGGCTCTCCTTTGCTTTGTGGTTGCATGGTAAAACTTAGTGTTCAAATCTCCGTCTTTAAGCCATAAATTTCTACTTTTTTGCTTCCAATATTGTTCTTCATTTCGATAGGCTTCCTTCAACTTCTGTGTGATCTCCACTAGTTCCTCTTGAGTCCTACGATCGTCATTTTGGACCTCTTCAAGAGTTTGCTGTAACTCCGCAATCTTATCCTTCCCGTATAGTTTATTTTCATGTCTCCATCTGGATGTCTCGTGACGACAATTAGAAATCATGTCAACTAACTTGAGTTCCCGGTTATGTCGTTTATCCGTCCATCCCCGTTCAATCGCTGCAGAGAAGCCGTCTTGCCCGATCCATCTTTTGCAAACCGAAATTTACATCGCCCTTTCGGGATCTTATCGTCGATAGTAGCTAGAATCGGCCTGTGATCGGAACCCACCATTTTCAAATATTCCACATGTGACTTCGGGAAGATATTGTGCCAGTCCTCTGTAGCCAAAGCCCGATCTAACCGACATCTAACTATTTTTCCCCATCGTCTCCCTCGCCAAGATAATGTGTTTCCGTGACTCGGGAAATCCACCAAACCGCAGTCATCTATCATGAGATTGAAAGACATGAAAGTGGAAGCATACCTTAACACACCGCCTTGCTTTTCATGATTTCCTGTTATTTCATTAAAATCTCCTATTAAAAACCAGGGTTCCGTTCGTGATATTCCTATCCTCGTTAATCGTTCCCATAAGTAATTCCGTTGTTTTGGAACTGGGTTTCAATAAAAAAATGACATAAACATTATTTTTCCATCAATGATTACTTGTGTATCAATTAAATTCTTAGAAGAAGTAATAATTGAAACATTATAATTATTATTATAAAATAAGGCAAGACTACCACTTGTGCCACATGGGTCAACCGTATACAAATTATCAAAACCAAAATGAAATTTAAACTGTTGCAAAAAACTGAAATCTTGCTTTGTCTCGGAAAGAAAGAGAAATTCCGGTCGAAATTTCCACCAAACCTCCCGGAGATAGCTTATTGTGTAACTATTACCCAACCCTTGGCAATTCCAACTGAGAATCCGCATTAACCAATTTTAGACATGGTCGCCGATCCCTCCGACGGGTTCTCCTCGAGCTCCTTCCCTGCCCCTTTGTCTCCGCCTTTCCGAGTATCCTTCACTGACATCGGCGCCTTACGCCGTGGTGTCTTCCCACCTTGGATCATCCTCCGTAAAGGGCCGCCTCCACCACCAACCGTAGTCCTAAAAGTCTTCTTTTTGGCACCCACCTTTCTCTCCACAGCCTGCTTTCCCTTCCCCACCTCTTTTGCTTCCACCTCCACATATTGCTTAACGTCAAGCCGGCTCCCCTGTTCACTCTCCTCCATCTGCATATCAGTACCATCCTCCGGTTCCGCCTGCTCCTCTATATTCTCCACTGCCTTCTCGGTTTCCTCTCCCTCAGTCACCTCATTCCACCAAATTTCTCCATCTTCACCCTCCTCTTGTATCTCCACGCCCTCCACCATTGGAACCACTTCGTCAATTGCAGGAACTGCAGTTGCCGGAAAATCATTTTCCCCAACTTTCTCCGCTACAGCATCATCAGGCTTGGTTCTCACATCATCCAACCCTGCCTCAACAGCAGAAAAGTCAAGTGCCTTCCTCACCTTCTTAGCCGAATGTTGACTTGGGCTTGGATCCCTAGTTCCACTTACGATCGCCGGAGGGGCAGCAGGCTGAATCGCCAAATTGCGGAAACCACCAGTTGGCCGATTGACTCTCTTCCTCTGCTCCGGAGGAACGTATCCCGCCGGTCTCCGATGGGATCCGGAACTTTCTCCACCATGCTTCCCATTCCCACGAAAAGCCGGCACTCGCTTGCCTTTGTCTTCCCTCATCTCGGTCACCTTTCCTTTGCCTTTGATATCTCCCTCCACGACATTAGAAGGCTGCCTCAGGTTTGTATTTTCACCACCAGATCCATTCAAGACCGCACACTTGTAACTTTGAGCACCATTGTCAGGCTTCTCATCTCTCCGCCTCTGATTGTCCCGTTCCTCTCTAGCTCTCCGGAGATCCGGGCATTGGAGGACGTCATGACACAAACTCGAACATTCACAGCACCAACCAAACAACCGCTCGTACCGTAACGCCACCACCGTCTCCTCACCACTGTGGAACTCAACTGTGGTCTCGAAGACCAATGGTTTGTATCCATCAAGACACACACGTACCCTTCCGCCATCAATATCCACCTCGATCACTTCTCCAATGGCCTCTCCAATACTCCGGAAAGTGGGTTCAGCCCAAAAATGGAGCGGGATGCCCATCATTCTGACCCAAAACTTGATGGCTGACGGGTACGTAGCTTCCATCACCCGCTCCCACCTCACAAGTGAAACCATCCAATAATCAAAATGGAATGGCTCCAGTTTGAAAACCTCCTTGATATCCTCCTCCTTATCAAAATCAAATTGGAATCTTCCCATCCCAAGATCTGCTCCCGCCACTCGCTCCTCCATTTTCCAGAACCGAGGCATATGGTGTAGTAATGCCTGGACGTCTTGAGCCGCCAGGTTCATACAGCGGCCAATCAGAGTCCGGGAGTAACCCCTGATCAACTCTGAGTTGTCAAATCGTGGAACCGTGATCTTCAACCGAGCCGCTGGTTTCTTGTTGGCCTTGTTTCCAACCTCCCCACCAATCAAATTTCCCTGAACCATCGAGATACCTCGTACAAAAACGTCAAGACACAAGTGTGTGAAAAGACGAGGAAAAAAGCGAACCAAACAAAAGTCGAAACAGCAATAGCTCGAGAGAGAAACAGCAAGAAACCAAAGACAAGAAAACTGATGTGTGCAAACCCAATCACTAAGTTTTCTTTTATACTCAGCGACCTTATCAATTCTAATCTCTGCAAATCCCGTTAAAACACCGTCCAAATTCTTCAATCCGATCAAAATCTTTCCATATAGCAACACACAAAGATACAAGAGAATTAGATATGATTGATTTACCCGCATAATCATTCGTAAACGAATCCCGTGAATCTCCGTTAATCCTACCTCCTTGACTAGCTTCCAAATCGTGACACAGAAAATAACACCAGTTTCCTTTTGTCGCCGCTCACCCAATATTCTCCTCTGATCGTCAACCTGTGCCGTGAATACCCCAGATTCGATTCACTCTGATACACTCCACCCCCAGATCTGAGAAAACCCCTTAAATGATTTGTAATCCTCCAGGCCAACTTTCCTTCCCTTCGTGACAACGAGATCCCGTGAGATCTTCATTCCGCAATAGTACATCTCTAGTAAACCGACCAGATTCATCCCCTTGACACCAATAATCCACCGAATTAAGAAACCAAGGACCGTAATTCCGATTCTCCGTGAGATTCATACCGAGACGCCAAAAATCGCCATCGCTGTCGCCTTTAGGGTTTTTTGTCTACTATATGGGAATCCACTTCTAAAAGGAAAAATAACTTCGGTTACTTATGGGTTCGTTTTTTTTTTTTTTTTTTTTTTTTTTTTTTTGCGTTAAAGCTTATTTCTATTAATATGCAGAAATCGTATTTAAAAGAAAATAAACTCTTGATTTTTTTTTCTTTTCTTGTGGCAGAAAATAAACTCTTGATTTTAGTATAAAATGTTAAACTTCTATTTTTTGGTCTTTGTATGTTACTGACAAAAGGTAAAAATTGTATAAATAATAATTAAAGCAACCGCATTAATGACTATGAACTTTACTCTCTCCCTTTAAAAATATTAATAATCACAATTGGATACAACCTAAAATTTAGATTGGTTGTAGTTATGCCTAATAGTAACAATCAATATTATTTTCCGACCAAAAAAAAAAAACAATCAATATTATTTGTTTTATCTATAATGCTACATAACAATCAAGACATAAATCCGCCAAGTTGGCTGTTACAGTTTTGTATTTTCCTTAAACTTTCTAATAAATTAAGCCGAGAAAAAAATAATCAAGACATAAAGTTAATGACACTAAACCACCTTTTGCGTTGTTTCAATTCTTAAGTTAAAATGTACTATTTCCGTATTAAATTATTAGATGTTGAATTTAAAACAGAGTATATGCGTAAATTGAATTTAAAGTTAAGTGTAAGTGAGACTATATATAAAAAGAATATGGTTTAATTAAGATAAGAAGTCTGGTTAAATTCAATTGTTGCTTTGAGATTACACATATGTAATCATAAAAGTTGGGCAAGGAGTTTGAATATGGAACATCTGCCAAAATGCAACGTTGTACATATATATATTTCCGCGAACATAAAAGCAAGGTTTATGGAGAGCGAGCTAACGAACATATATGGAATACACGTTGTATGTATATATATATTTCCACGAACATAAAGCAAGGTTTGGATTTTCAGGATAAAATAAATAATATCAAGTTATCATCACACACGAGCAAATATGCAAAACTCGAGAGAACACGTTTGGGACTGAAATATATTATACTCCCTCCGTTTTTTTTTAATGATTTTTTTTAGATTTCACATATATTCCTTCATTAAGGAAAAAAAATTTAATCATAAATGTATAGATTTTTGCAATTAAGTAGTTTTTTTATAAATTTAAACCAATAAGAATTCAAATAGCATAATAAATGTTTATTAAAAAATGAAAAAGTGTATCAAAAAGTTAAAATATTTATCTTTATAAAATAACAAAATTTTGCTAAAAGTTCATTAAAAAAAAACAGAGGGATATTTAAATATGGATTTACACAGACACCAATGGTTAGCAACAAAATTATGTTGTTTGAGATGTTTATTTCATGCTTTTTTAGTTTTTGAATTTGTGGATTTATAAAACGTAGAGACATACTTTTCTGTTTTGTTTTCTTTTTGGGGTTAGGTTGTTATGTTTTTAGTTTCAAACAAATGTTGTTTTTAAGAAAAAAATATTTATAATTTGAATAACTTCATTGAGATTTTACTTAGATTTATTGCTTTTTTAGTTTTTATTATTTGATTTCTTGAACCGTTTTGAATCTTTGGTTGTATACAAATAATAAGGGATTCTTTGAAAAATACCCTCTTTGTGTTTAAAATTTTGAAAAATACCCTAATTTATTTCTGCTTTGAAAAATACACTTTTTGAATGTAAAAAGACTGTTTTGACCTAATTTAAACAAAACATTAAAAAATCATTACAGCTAAAAATTAAAAACGAAATTCAAAAATAATAGAATCAATAAGATTTTTTTCAGATAAATATAAATTTTAAAAATTAAAAAGTGGATAAATCTATATTCCATTTTTAATGTTTTCTGTAAACAAATTTTAATTTTTTTATAACTTTATATAAACAACTTTAATCTCATCCCCATTCCAACCAAATGAAAATTTATAAATATAAACTTTACACTTTATAAACTAATTGAAATTTTAATAGTGGATAATTTTATCTTCCATTTTTAATGTTTACCTTTATACATATTTAAATATTTTTGAAACATTATATAAACAATTTTAATCTCACCCTCATTTAAACTTTATATAAACAAACTTATACTCTTAATAAAATCTAAACAGATAATTAGTATTGTTTAGTATTTTAAAATGAATAAAATCATAATCAAATCTTAATATTTTAGATTTTTTATTTGAATTTCGTTTTTATTAAATTAGTTGAAAACCTCAAATTAGGATAATTAAGTCATTTCATATATTAAAAAGTGTATTTTTCAAAACTAAAAAAAACAAGGGTAGTTTTCAAATTAAAAACTCATCAAAGAGTATATTTCCAAAATTTCTCAATAATTATTACTCCCTCAGTTTTTTTTTTATAAATTTTCTAGGATTTTCACACATATTAAGAAAAAGCAAATTTTCAATCATTAGTGTATTGATTTCTGCAATAAAATAATTTTTTATAATTTTTAACCAATAAAAATCTAACAAATACAATCTTTGTTTCTTGAAAACTGAAAAAGTGTATAAAAAAAGTAGAAAATTTATCTTTGTGAAACAACAACTAATGTCTAGAAAATCCATCTTTAAAAAACGGAGGGAGTACTAAATTAGACAGTCTAACTTTATCCTACCTTTTGTTAATATATCTGTAAATGCCTATTTTGTAAATAAATCTGAGCTAATATGGATATAAATATATAATTATGTTTTAAGGTAAGATTAACTTTTCTTTTTTATTGTGAGAGGAAAATAATCTTCTATATATATAAATTAAAAAGTCATAAAAAGTAAAATCAATTAGCCTTTATCCCTTTCTTCTCTTTCTAAATTTAATCAACCTTTATCTTATCTTAGTGAGGTGTTATTATTATTCCCTGTATCTTGTGCATTACCCAATGACAATAACAACACTAGTCACCAACTTATTATAACTCTTCATCCATTTTCTCTCACTAAAAGTCACCATGCCTACCCAAAGGTTTTAACTTTGAACGTGACTCAGGAGAGAGAGAGACAGAGAAAGAAAGAGAGAGAGACAGACAGAGCTTGAGGAAGGGTTTAAGCAGATCTGCAAGAAACACTCTCAGGTATGGTGAGACCTTAAAAAATATGAAATTACCCATTAATTCAATTCTTTTATTTTGACTTCCGGATCGTGAAAGATTAGTTTTTATTTTATAAAGTTTCTTTTTCCTTTGATCAAATATATTTTCACTGCATGTGATGTGTGCATCTCTTCTCTGGGAAACACTTGATTTTTTAGATCTTCTTCTTCTTCTTCTTCTTCTGCTAATGGGGAAATAAAAAAATAATAATTGAAAGTGTAATTCTTGATTTGATCGCAATTCTTTCTCTCTGGGTATGTCTCTCACCCTGAATTCTAGGGATTTGCCTTCTCCTTCTTTGGTTGTCATTAGTCTGTGTTGTATCAATTAATCATTGGAATTACATACTGCATGCACAAGTTAACACCAATTAGTATATAATTAAGATTTTTTTTTGCTGACATCAGTTAAAAATGTAGTTTAGACTTTAGATGTAAGAAGAAAAGTTTATCTATTAATTTATTCACTCTGAAATGATTCAAAGCTTTGTTAGATTTCGTGGCACGGTGGTCCACTCTTTTAAATAACAAAATCAAGTTCCTCATGAATTATTCTTATCTCATCATCAATAATACACACCTTTTTTGTAAATTTACTTTTCTATGTTTATTCCTTTAAAAATATATTCCATTTTCCCCTTTTTTTTGTCAAAAATCAAAATCTAGACTCGCTTCCGTAGGATCTACCGGCGACGACAGTGACGGAGGCGATAAACGGCGGTGTTGGCCGCAAAAACGATGCAAAACCAGCTATGGTCTTTACCGCCGACGATTTATCAAAATGGGAGAATTTTCCAAACGGACTTCGAGTTCTTCTCCTCAACGACGGCGGCGACGACTTATCCTCCGCCGAGACCCGATCAGAGCTCGAGTCCTTGGACTATATCGGTGAGCCAACTGATTTTCCTCTGTTTCTTTCTTTACACCTTTTATTTTCGCTTTTGTTTCCATTAGAAAAATGTTATTTAAATGGTTATAAATCAGTAAAATCATATTTGAGTGAGACTTTACTTTATATCTCTCTTGTATGTCCCGTGACGAAATTTAACATTATTATAAAATGAATATTACTCTGTATAATTGGATTATAGTAAGTAAACGATACATTTTAGTCTGTTGAACGTGGAAAACAGAAGTAGTAAAAGTTGTGGCAGTTATGTTTTGGAGTTTTGCATAATTACGTTAATATTATATTGTTGCATCTTGAAAAACTCATCAATGTTTTTGAATCTTGCAGTCACTACATTCACTGATGAATCCGAAGCTCTCTCTTCGGTTCTCAATAACCAGGAGAGCTTCCACATTGCAATCGTTGAGGTGAATAAAAGCGCCGAGAATGAGAGTTTCAAGTTTCTTGAAGCTGCCAAAGACTCTCTTCCTACTATAAGTTAGTGAACCGTTACAATTTTAAGTTTCTACGAATCATTACAATATTAAAACAAAAGCGTTAAAATGTGGATTTGTCTTTGTCTTTATCTTTACAGTGATTTCGTCCGATCATTGCATCACAACTACAATGAAATGCATAGCGGTAAGCATTTGCCTAAAAAAATGCACATAAAAAAAATGTTGGTTGTGTGATGAGAATTTGACAAGTGTTCTCCAGCTTGGTGCAGTTGAGTTCCTACAGAAACCGCTCTCGCCCGAGAAACTAAAGAATATTTGGCAGCACGTCGTTCACAAGGCGTTTAACGATGGAGGAAGTAGTGTTTCGGAATCGCTTAAGCCGGTTAAAGAATCGGTTGTATCGATGCTTCATCTCGATACCGATATGACAAGTACTGATGAGAAAGATCCAGCACCATCAACACCGCAGCTGAAGCAAGTCTCAAGGTTACTAGACGGTGATCGCCAAGATAACGTGAACTGCTCGATGGAGAACGTGAATTCCTCTACCGAGAAAGAGAGCGCGGAAGATCAAGACATCGGTGAGTCCAAATCAGTCGACACTACGAATCAAAAAGGCAATGTGATTGTCAAAGAAGAGAAAGAAGACATTGACAAAGAACAAGAAGAAGAAGGTGAAACCGAAGAGCGTAAAGAAGAAGGCGAAACCGGAGATTCGCAAAGCGAGAAGACAGCTTCGGTTAATTTTCGTAAGAAAGAAGATGATACTAAACCTATTCTTAAATCATCCGGGATCAAGAACTTGTCAGGCAACAAAGCTAGTCGAAAGAAGGTAACGTCAAGTTTCTTGAATCAAGATTCAAGCTCTTCTTGATTTTTGTTCTTGATTTTTTTTTGTTCTTTTTTTTTTTTTTTTTTTTTGCTTTTCAGGTGGATTGGACACAAGAGCTGCACAAGAAGTTTGTGCAAGCAGTTGAGCAACTTGGAATCGATCAAGCAATACCTTCAAGGATTCTTGAGTTGATGAAAGTAGATGGCTTAACTCGTCATAATGTAGCTAGCCACCTTCAGGTACTTAATTAGAGTGTTTGAATATTTTTTTTTGCGTGAGATTATTGAGCTCTTGTGAAAATGTTTGCGGAATATTTTTAAGCAGAAATTTCGGATGCATAGGAGAAATATTCTTCCAAAGGAGGATCATCACCAAAGATGGATACAGTCTAGAGAGAACCATAGACAAATCCAACGGCATTATAACGGTTTTCATCAGCAGCAACACCGTCCTGTTATGGCTTATCCCGTTTGGGGTCTTCCCGGTGTTCTTCCGCCGGGAGCAATCCCTCCTTTGTGGCCTCCTCCGCTTCACTCCTCCGGTCAAATGCCTCCTCCATGGCATTGGAAACAACCTTATCCAACGGTAAGTAACATTTTAACTCTATATGAATAATCAATCGCTTATGTCATTATAGTACATGTGATTATCACTATGCATTCTCTATGATAATATGAAACATATAATTTGTCATTTTCTTAGACGTAAAACTGTAAAAACTAAACCGTGGTAATTTATATGATTTAGTGACGTAATATAATCGTGTTAATCGTGTTTATTTAAATTATATAATCGTGTTTCAGGTGAACGGTAATGCATGGGGCTGCCCGGTTAGACCGCCAATGACCGGATCATTCAGTATTCCTTCGGTGAATATTTTCACAAATATTATAATCATGAATTTATATTGTTGGAATTTTAATTTATTAAAGAAACTTTTGTTTGTCACAGAATAATAACGGCGCCGGATTTCGTTACCCCACCGGAGCTGAAACCGGCTTTAAAGCAATGCCGGTGACTCAGCCGGTAAGTGTCACAAATACTCTGTTTTGCGATAATAAATAATAAAAAATACATCAAATTAAAACTTTCCGGGTCGGGTTGTGTTGTGTTGTGTATGGGTCGGGTCAGGACGAGGAAATGATTGACCAAGTGGTTAAAGAAGCGATTAGCAAACCGTGGCTGCCGCTACCGCTCGGGCTGAAACCGCCATCCTCCGAGAGCGTTTTGGCTGAGCTTTCGCGTCAAGGAATCTCAGCCGTCCCTTCTTCTTCATCCTGCCCCATAAACGACTCTCGTCGTCTCCGCTGACGTGTCAACCCATGCAAAAACCAGCAGATTTGATGACCTCATGTGTGGCGTACTTCTCCGTATATGACGGTCCGAAGCGGGAAGTGATTCGGATAGAGACAGAGAGAGTTTAATTGTTAATTTATTTTTGTCATAAAAATAGTATTTTGGATATTATTATTAACGATGAATCGGACGGTAGAGATGTGGGCCACGGTGTTAGTTTCAGGCCACAAATTGGAATCTGCGGCTGTAAATAGATCTCGGACACGGGATTTTGACAGGTCGGAATCTGACGTGTGTGTATCTTTTTGTGGCCCCTTAGGCGGGTCCCACTTGAGAATTTAATAGTTGACACCTTTTTAGGTGACGAAATTACAAAAAAAATAAAGTACAAGTCCAAGATTATTCCGTGAGGACCTTTTTGTTCATTTTTCTATAAAAACAAAATACATTTTTAAAAATCATAAATTTATTCGTGAGAAGAAAGTAAGGATTTTTCTTGTAATGGGATTTTATTAGCTGCGACAAGAAATTATTTTGAAAATTTAAATGTTAATCCCCGCAATTGATTTGATGTGACTTGTGACTTTCTTTTAGGTGACTTGAAAAAAATAGGGAATAGCAAATACAAATTAAGACCAATCTATTAAGTACTATGTAAACCCGCGAACAAACATAGACTATGTTCATTTGGTACACTTGTTAAATATCATTTTGAGTTTCTTCAAGTCTTTTTATGCAGACTCTTTAGTCTAAATCGCTTAGTTTTCATTTGATTTCTATTGCAACTTCATTCGTTGCTCATGATCCGTCGCTTCTTAAAAATATTTATCGTGTTTCGTTATTTTTGACAACTTTTTATTCTTATTATTCACGTAATGTATAATCTAGCAAAAAATCATACTATTTTATACTTCAATATAGCAAAACATTACACCGATCATAAAAAAGGTTTTGACCATTGACCACCCCTTTTCTTTCTAATTTTGTTGCTTGAGGAATACTAAAATATACTCTCTGTACTGTTGAAGTAAAGTTAAAGAGACATCTACACTATTCTCTCTCGGACTATTCCCTTCGAAGGTTCATCCTTTTACAGCCTCTGGTCTATATATTCTGTATTACAGTTTGTCTTGTTGGTTAAGTTTTCAGATAAACTGTTTCGGTTTTGTTGTACTTTATGAACAAAAGTTGGTATTTTCCGGTGACGAAGTTTGTTCCGAGTACAATTAGTGAAAATTCATATTTCCTATATGATGTTGGCTATGATCACACAGCCAAAGTCATTCAAAGCCAAGTGTCGTGTTAGAAGATTAGTGAGACATTGTTAATTGAATTAAGGTTATATAAGGGGTACAAATTCTAACCTAAATATATGTGAGTCTTCTTGTGAATTTTTTTCTTTTGTTGACCTTGCAGATTTTTTGCGTGTTTCGTCGAAATAGTTATACTTACGGTGAGATTCATTGGAAGCAAAATTTAGAAGATGAGGAGATAGATTGGTTTACAAGTATGATGTTGTGATCTCTCAAGGAGTATAGCTCTGTACATTTTAAAATCGCTGCGATCACTCTTGCGACCCAAAAAAACAGTTAATAGAATAATAAACACGATAAAAAATTGAGAAACAGTCGCTGCGACTGCGTTTACGGAGGATGTCGGGTGTCGTCGCTATCGCTGGATAAAACCAGCGGCTGTAAAGGTGATCGCTGCGATTAGTTTTGTGACTAGTTTACGTTGTTGGCGATGTTAGTCTCAAAAGACTTGGTGGAAAAGTAAGTGTGGTCGCAATCGCTGCCGCTGCGATTTTAAAACGAACACGCCCTATATGTTAAAGTGAAAATAGAGGCTGATGTTGCAATCAACAACACACAGTCATTTGGCTTTCATGATGCACTCGGCCAATCTAATGATCTTGATGACGTGGGACACAAGAAACAACGGAAATATTCTGAGAGTAAATTGTGGTTGAATAATGATGAAATGTCAATCAAATAAGTAGAATAGAGTTTACAATATCATTTAACCCAAATAAAATAAAATATTATTGATAAATAGTGCAGCATCGCATAATTGGATCATTCAGTTTACATGTAACTAATCTTAAAATTCTATCATAAAAGAAAAATGTCAAAGCAAAACAGATTAATCTAAACTGGTATAACCCGTTTATCACCGGATTCATGGCAGCACTCATAAAAATGTAAACATAAGTAGTAGATTATGACAATCGCGAGAGCAATTGCGACAGCTATAACACCGAAGAAAAGAAAAACGTTCATGCTGTTTCTTCACCACACACAAAAATTGCTAACTTTGTTTTTCGTCTTCCTGTGTTTCTCGGATGCAGACTTACTCTTATATACATATATCTTCAACACAAAAGTTTACATCTTTGTAAATATATCGGTTAAATTTGTAAAATTACATTTTGTTATTAAGAAACATTAAGTAGGACAAATTGGAAATTTTACATTTAGTTATCAAGGAAAAGGTTGCTTTCTGATACATAGATTGTCTATACTTTTGACAAAAAAAAAAGTCTGTCTATAATGGGCCAGGTTTTACGATTTGGGATATGTTAAAATCATTTTATGTCCGATATGAAAATTCATTAAAGCCTTGTTTAACTCTGTTTTGTTAGTTGACAAAAAAAAATGTCTGTTTGTCCATAAAGTTTCATTTCGAAAAGTTGAAAGATATGTGAATTTTGTTAGCGTTTTGCTACAGCTTCATTATGATATCGTTAGCCATACTCCACTGTAATAAAATTTTGAATTCCTTAAGAGAAACAGCCTAAAATTATCTGACAATAACATATACCAAGAGACTTAAGACCACAAGCTAAAAAATACTAGTCTTTAATACGCTAAACATGAGTTAAGGTTATAAAGGATACAAACTGGAACTTTAATATGTATGTGATTCTTTTTGAGACAAAGTCCTTTACTTGGTCCTGCTGATATATTCTCGTGTCTCTTTGAAATACTTTCATAATCAGAGAGATTCATTGGAAGCAAAATTCAGAACATGAAGTGATTGGTATAAGTATGACGTTGTGATCTCTTTACATACACTACTCTGATAATTTTCTTTTTGTTTTTTTCATTATATAACCAAAAAAAAAAAAGAGAAACAATAAAATTTCTACATACTATTTCCAAAATTTCAAGTGTCACTAAAGAAAGAGCAAAATGTAATCTTTGGGGCCATTTTTGTTAACTACTGACTCATACACATCCACTTTATCTAACATGTATTTCTCCACCTGGTTTATATATAAGTTTATAATGAGACATTGCAAGATTAAAAAATAACTCAATATTCAGAGCCACTACTGACTACTATAGCAGAGAGAGAAGAAACGCGAGATGGGATTTTTATAACATAGTGAAGATTGATTATACCTTAGTGGGTGTAGTCTCGTTTAGTGATATAGTTGAGATTTTCTTTGACAGATTCTCTGGCGCCTTGTCTTCCTCCATGATCCCCGAGCGATGCATTCTTTGCTCAAATAAAAGACATATAACATCAGGGACAGTCATACAAATATGTGAGTATAACAAAATCTTCAAGAAGTACCTGACATGAGTGACAATTGATTCAAGAATGGCTCGTCGAGGGTATTTACCACGGTCAAGGACTTATATAGCCTCCTTAATCGTGCTGAGCAGTACCTTCTACACAAAGACGACACAATCGTAAATAGAACATTACCTAATATTTTGTTTGAAAATACCGTGTACCGTACGCCAATGAGTATGGTTTCCATATAAATTACCGATAGCGAACATAGTCACCATGACGCAGACCATGTTGCGCCTTAGAAGATCTCATCAGCTGCACGACTGAAATGCCCAAATGGACAATGTTGCATCAATTCACAAACTTACAAGACTTATATCTGTATTAACTACTAAGGTTAAGCAACTATACATCTTCCAACGCGATAGTAGTAACAAATCGAATTTTCCAAAATGAGGGTGAATTTTTTTTTCTTAGTGTGTCAAACACCTATTTCTATCTTGGTATGAAAATAATTCAAATGAAATTTAATTGTTTTCCAGCATTAATCATCTTAGTTTTTAGTATCACTAGGTCTCGAGTCTTAACGAATTTGCAGCAGAAAATATCATACATCTAATCTTTTCATAAATATTATATATTTCATAATTATATTATTTCAAATATAATATATTTAGTCTCGGCTTTTTGTAAACAAGCAGATGCTCAAACCATTCTTCTACTAATTAATCTTACCACAAATCTGATTAGTCTTCGGATGATCAGCAGGTGTGGAATATAGATAGACACGCGTAAATGAACGATCAATTACAAAAAAAAAGAAAAAAAAAAATCAATTACAGAAAATAAAGAAAAACAGTAAAAGTTAGGGTTAAAGGTGATTCTCGGAAGCACTTTCTAGAACTGTTATGGTTAAAGGTGAATGTGTACAAAACAAAATAACTATTGTGAAAGACACGTGTTTACGACAAACATTTTAATTGTTATAAGTAAACACAGTCGCAAAGTAATGATTAGAAGATGCAATCTTCCAGAACCTTTTTTTACCATGAGTAAAAATGTGCAAATATTACATGACAGGACATTTCAAAATACCCTTTCAAGTATTAAAAACGATGATTATAAGTGAAAGATTCTAGAATAAAGAACAAAGAGTTTTTAAAATATGCGATATTTCAAAGCATTTTCTGAAGATTTTTGAAGACGATTACAATTTAAAACATATAAAAAATTGAAGTGATGAAAAAATGTAGTTTCCTGAAATAATTTATAGTACTGTTACTGTTATAAGTGAAGAAGTACACTATGAAACAAAACAAAAAAGATATTATATTTTGAAATGATAAAATTATCACAATAAGCGAAAATGTAGTTAATATATAGTTATGATTAAGAAACACAAAACTGGTAATATTTTTTAAAAATTATGATTATCATGGTATAGAAACACAAACACTAATCATCTGAGCGTCCAAAACATTTAAACCGTATATAAGAAAAGTTACGAGCGTCATCATCAATTCATCACCCACTGAAAAGCGTTTTAAAATTGTCATGAACGCTCTGATTCTGCAGCAGATAAAAACCGTTCTTGCTATTCTCTTTTAAAAAATAGTATAAAATTCTTTAACATTTATAATACCCACCCTTCAACGTCTGATTTGTACAACGCTTTACCCGCTGCAAATGCTCAAAGCATATAGTATTAAATACAAATATAAATATACATACTCTTAGACAGCTCAAAACGCAATACTAGAACACTTATCTCCATTTAGACCTAGTTTCTGGTCCATCCTAGATATGCATTTTCATATATTAATGAAGAAATTGGTTATATTGTTTTTACCAAAAAAAAAAATGGTTATATTGTGTACATGTGGCGATAGTACACTCTTGCATGGTGGGATCTCCAATTCTCTCAAAGGCGTATGGTCTAAAAACCCTAAGTGTGGAACAAAAGATAGTGATTTCTGATGTAGAGAGATTTCATATTCCACTTCCAACTTGTAATTGTGTATACAAACAAAACACATCACCCTCATTTTGTTCCTTTAACCAAAATTTTATACATTATTTAACTTTACTTCTATACATAATTAGAACGGATATTCGCGTTTATTTATTATATTTTGGAATTATTACATTGTTTGCATTGCTGTCCAGACAAGAGGCCAATGACTTTCTTATACAAGTTCACTATATCAACTTTTTCATAATTTTAAGTGAAAATAGTTGTTTCAAGAAATGTCTATGAAGTAAGGTAAGCGATTAAGGACAAAAACGTCGGTGTTTGCTAGATGAGTTGTGACGAGTCAGTGCAGTGGCTCACAGCTGTTTAGTGTAGGTAATGTAACGGGTAACTTTAAAAATTATAACATGGCGATTGGCAACATTTACCGGATTTCTTTTTTTCTGAACTTTCACCCCTATTCTTGTATCGGTCACAATTGAACCCATAATCAAGTTTCTTTTTCTTTTTAACTTAAGGTTGATCATTACTTTTTAATGATTTATTATTCGATAACAAATTATAAAAACAGTTACAATGACGATTCTACAACGAATAATTATATTTTTTTTCAGATTTTACGATTGATAGTTTAAAATATCATATAAACAAGCTATCATTAATCTGTATAAATAATAATAGATCGTACTTTACTGAACTTGAAGCCCATATTTTCTGGTGTGAAACTATTAATGAATCTTTGATCATGATCACCACTTAAAAAACTGACTCATTGTACCTGAACCTCGTTTTATTCTAAATCATTTATTCCAATTACATGCGGAAAATATTAAGTAAGAAAACTGAAAAATATGAAAAAGTATCTCGGCCAGGAATTTGTGGAGACGAAATTTACTGAGGTAAAGTAAAAATTGGGTCGGAGTGTTGTTTCAAGCTACCCCTTGTTTTCTGAGTATACCACAAATATCGAGAATCGATTTTTGTCTACATTGAACATTTTTATAAATAAAAACAAAAAGTAAATATGTTAATCCAAAGATTTTAAAACTGTTTTCTCGTTTTCCAGAATTCTGTTATCAAATTAGGAAATTATTTATTCATCCATATACCACAAACAAAAACACATGTTTTATATCCGAAAATATACGAAACGTACGGGTTATTAAACTTCAAAGGCATATTGCATTGTCGTTCAGAAAAGAAAAAACTGTCGTCCTCAAACTAAAGAAGCCAAACCCTAATTGTAAACTTCTAAGACGGACGTAAACCAAGGGATTGTGGCCCAGTGGTAAAGGGGTCACAGCTGTGACTTCCGCCACTTGGGTTCGAGTTCCCTTGGCCATCCGGACTACAAAACCTTTAGGATCCCCAAGATTATAAAAAAAAAAAAAAAAAAAAGACGGACGTAGGGTCGGGTAATCACTTTATGAGGATGTGTTTATCTTTTTTCCTTTTTCTCATTACGTCAAAGTTCGTAATTAGTAGCAGTAGATGCTATCGTGTGTGAGTCGTAATTAATTCACCGACCTCTTCAGTTTTAATGATTAGAAATGAGCTGTAAAAGGATACGTAAGTGGAGGTCTTCAAGTTCAATTTCGTGAAACTTATGGGGTCAACGTAAAGGTTTAACACTCAAACTTATCCATCGTTAAGTGTTCTCCTTTGGGCTCACGAGGGGCCAGTATTTCTCACCACCTCGTTGGTACAACGCCGTACACATGCATTTCTCTATTTTTATATATTACACATGCACATACAGTATTTGTATATATTCATGTATATGTATAATGTATTAATGTTTATTATGCATTTTTTTGGTAATACAAATATTGCAGTAACCAACTTGGCGGAATCAAATAAGAAGAACACAACAAAGACGAAATATACATGCATATATATACGCACATATATTTCTATATTATGCATGTACATATTTGTATATGCATGTATATGTCATGTAATATTTGGGTGGTTTTCTTGCAAAAAGATTATAGATTTGATCTCTCTCTAGACCTTAGATCCGCCAGTACTTAAACAGTTAATTAGTTATAATTACGAGAAACTACAACCAGGATACGTATCAAATGCATCTCCGTATCGTTTATAAATGCTGATAAATTTGTACTGAACACAATGTTGATAATGATGGATTGATGCATGGTATTAGTCGAAGACTATTTTCGTACGTTCGTAGTATTAAGAGAAGAAGAGTCAAGAGTGTCATCGAATATTCGACAACATCATTTGTATAATCATTTTTTAATTGTATATATTTCAAATGTAAATTTTTTAATAAACATTCTATCAAAATGATGATTTTTATCGCTACATTTGAAATTGAAATATGTAGTAAATTCTCCCATTACATTATACACCAGCTATATATACCTTGTTGGGTCACTTCGGTTATGATATCTATCATGTCAAAATTTCTCAAGTTTTCCACTTAAAAGCCATCAAAATTTCATTAGATTGATTCGTAGTTATTTTGTACGTTAGATCCTAGCTATCTTATTTCGTACGTTAAATTATTAACATAAAACACAAAATTATTTTACACACATATATATCATCAAAGTTCGGTACTCTCAAATGAAAGTTTAATCTAAACTCGAAAATTCGACTCAAGACGAATGAATCGAAGCATTAAGAAGAAAACAAGCAAAAATGCATACTGGATATATTAATATAAACTAAAATAATGCCTAATAATATATCAAGATGATGGATCACCCTATTTAGGTTACACAGTGATCAAATTAGGGTCATCCCTTCTTGCTAATCTTTTTATACTATTATTTGTAACATGTTTATACGATAAGATCTCTATTGTCTAGATAATATTAGTTGTGTTACATCGATATAGGCCACGTATTAAAGTATAAAATTTCAAGTATATGTGTGAAGACAAACAGAGTAGTCATTGTTTGTATGTCACTAGATTTTGTATGTTCACCCCACTATTAAAAGTACTTTTCTTTTTAATGCAAGAAATAACAGTTTATTACAATATATGAACTATAATATATTAGATGTCAAATTTCGCCCACATAACACAAATTGACGCATGGTGAAAGTTTCATACAGTTGTATGATCGTGATGATGTGCGTGCTTATCTCGTGATATAGCTAGTGAAATTTGCATACGAGTGTACTGGCTTTTTGGTGGACCAAGTTCCTATTTTTCTTAATATAAACAATGTAAAAGGCAAATCAGAGATATTATACAAAATTATGTAATATACAAAAACTACAATACAGAAAAGGACACAATTTGAGATGGTGTAGTAGAGTAATTTTGCGGCACTAAGGAACATTTTTTTTTTCTTATTTTTTGTCTTTTCCCTCTCGATTCGACAAGATAATTACTTTAAAATGAATGCCACATGAATTTGGGCAAGAATCATAAGATATGACTGAAATTGCCAAACATACCTGAAAAGTCTGAACATAGTTTTAAGTTTAGGTAGAACATTGTTTAATTCGGTAAAAATAGCTAGTACGTTGCTTTTGAAATTATGATCTCGAAATTTAAAACACTAATAACTTATCAGAAATAGTAAATGATCAGAAATATATACTACCAAGAAATTTTCTTTCTTTCAAATTTTTCATATAAATTTATTTTATATTCTCTTTGTTTCATTGTAAATGAAGTTTTAGGTGTTTGCACACAAATTAAAAAATAATTTAGTTTTGTATTCTATAAAATGAAAACATGTTTTCTTATGATTCCAAAAATTTACAACCAATAAGAAAACAATATGCAGAATTCAAACAGTAAAAAACAACAAAAATACAATTAATTTGCACCAAAAACTGAAAGCATCATTTATGAAACAAATTATATTTTAAAAAAAAACTTCATATACTATGAAACAAAGGGAGTTGATTTATCATATAGCAAGAGTAAGTAAATTTCGCTGATAAGTTACACGCTTTGTATAAAAACTTTCTAAAGTTTAATTATCAAGATACTGCCCCTTAATTCGAAGTTAAGTTAAGTAGATAAATTTTAAGAAATACACCTCTTGAGGTGCAAATTTTCAAAGCTACACCTATAGTGTGAAAATTTTCAAAACTACACTTTTTCCTAATTTTAATATATATGTTTGGGTTCACTAATCCTATATTAGGGTTTAGATTTTGAGGTTTAGGGTTTAGATTTAAGGTTTAATGTTAAATTTTAGGGTTTAGGATTTATATTTTAGAGTTTAGAGTTCTTTTACTCAATGAAAAAAGTGTAGTTTTGAAAATGGACACCATAAAGGTGTATTTTTGAAAATTAGAGATGTAGTTTTGAAATTTCCCCTAATAAGTACTGAAGAATCAATATATTTTTCAATTCTTAATCAGAATCCAGACAAATCAAAATAATCCACTAGCACTTGTAATGTACTTAGATGGATAGAGATTCTATCTCAGATGGAGAGTTTCTCTCCTATACGAATCGTTGAAAGTTATATGTAGAGAGAAAAAAAAACTTTAATTTGTTATGAAAATGAAAAATTAAGAAGAGAACAATTTTAGTTGCAATTTTGTCTATGGAGGGGGACCAAATTCCAATCCCATGCCTTGTCTGGATTCATATTTTCTCCTTTCCAAAGGTGTTTCACGATGACTTCCACGATATTTCCGTTATTGTCTATCAATATTTTCAGTCTTATTTTGTTTAAAGTATCCAATTTTCGAAGATAATGTGTGGTTTGTACCCTACAAACTTAGAGTTTTGGAAAAGTTAATCTTATTTACAAATTTGTTATCTTCATTTTCGACCTTTAGAATAAACCCTAGATCCCACTTGTCATAATATTTCCACTTGCCGGAGTTGGTTTTGTTTACAAATTTGTAATCTTCATTTTCAACCCTAAGAATCAACTTAAGTTTAGAGTAAACCCTAGATCCCATTTTGTCATATTCTTTCAGTCAACCCTTTTTTTATTCTTCGTCCTCTTTCGGTCTTTCCTTCCCTTAATTTTCCATTTCTCTTCTCTTATGCTATCACTAAGACTTCTATCTTTTTTTTTGGGTGCAAATGATGCACCGAGACTTCTATCTACACCCAAAGAGTCTCATACATCGATTTATTCTCAATAATTTATTGTATGAGGTTGTTAATCTTCTGATCTTCTAGCTTTTGTAAGTCTGGCAGATTTTTTTAAATAGTAAATTTTGCCAGAGACGATTGAACAAGTAAAATTTACCAAAACAGTGACATACTCAGCCAAAACTATGACGAACTTGTCCATAGAGCATGCCACCAAATGTTGTTATCCACCTTCACATAGTATGGTTAATGATTAGTTTGGTGCTGGCAACATTATATTTGCAAATTAGATCGGTGATATTGTCGTTTCAAACAACATAGATGAAAGTTAATTATGTAAATTTGTGTGTGGATTTATTTTAGTCCTTACAAATAGATCGTTCAATCGATTGTACTTCAAAAACATATTGTATTTTAGTTTTACTTATCTTTCGTCTGGGGGTAATGATTTGTGTGATTAGTTAATACATCAGTCCATTTACAACTCTATTGCATTTTATGGAATATTTCCCAGTAAAATGTGAAAAATTGTACACTACTTGTCCGATTTTAGTCTGAGAGTTGTGTGAAAAAATTAGTTTTATTTGTGGGTAATGATTTGTGTGATTAGTTAATACTTCAGTCCATTAAAAAAACTCTGTTTTAGAAAATGAATTAAAAATCACTAATAAAAAAATACAAAGTAGCTAAAACTAATTTGGCACGTTGTAGAAAGCAAATGAGTGAATGACACAGACAACGTTATAAAACTTTCTTTTTTTGTCAACACGTTACTATAAAACTTTCTTACGGCATGATTCTACTCAATCTTTCGAACATTATTTAATAAAGTTTACGTTTGCTATAATATAATTAAACTTCTGAATAATTGTTTCCGTATGTATATGGGTGCGCTTACAGGTATGTGGTCCAAATGTACCTTTAGACCGGCCTACCAATCGTATCTAATTTTTGTGTTGGATTTGGTAAATTAAAATATATTAATTGCTTCTAAATTTTTAATTATCGTAAAGATCAATTTAAATGTATTTGATAGAATGCCTACATTTTGAATGTCTTTGACTGACCGACTTGATCAATATAAATTAAATTATTCGTTTTTGATTTTGTTTCTTGTGTTTAAGGATAAACTTTTTAAATCATCTTCTTTTCAAAAGTATTTAATGAATTTCAAGATATTTAGGACAATGGTAAGCTTTGCTTACTGAGTTTGATTGATAGTAATGTACAATAGCAAACAGTAACAACCGTTTTCTTAAGCAAACTAAAATAACAAATTCAGAAGAAGCAACTTGAAATCTGAGACAGCAGTTAAATTAAGAATTTATCTATCCAAATATTTGTTATCCCGTCGCTCTCGTTGATGATAAGTAAAAACTAAAAACATTTTTATTTCCACTGGACTTATGGTAAAGAAAATATGAAATATCCCTATTTGACGGTCAACGACAGTCGTCGGCTTTTTGTTTACGGTCCCTGATTAATACCGTGATTAACAAATTAAATGTACCCCAATTGGATGAATTAAACTAATTAATGGGGTCAACCGAAACTTTCTTAATGACTCTCGTTACGTCCTCTACCAACAAATTGCATTGCATGAGCGTCAAATTGTGTTACATAATTATACTATCAAATACTCCTTCCGTTTTATAATAAGTGTCGTTTTGATTCTTAACTTACTTAATATATATAGAAGTATATGGATGTATTAAGATTCAAAACACATTCAGATACATCAATAAATAGTCCAAATTCATTTTATCAAAACGACATTTATTATAAAATGGAGGGAATACCTAATTTCAGCGATTAATTATACATATTTTGGATAAAAAATTAAATCAAATTAATCTAGTTTGGACTTGGATTAGCTGTCGGAAACTAACATTTTCAATACAGTTAGGATATCCACAGATTGGACTTGGATAAATCCGATCTTATCTGCATAGTAGATATCCATCAAATTAATCTAGTTTGGAAATTGGAATTACAATTTTTGTTTTCAAATATTTGAATTTGAAACATAACATTTAAAAGATGTAGACAATTATATAACAAAAAAAGATGTAGACAATTAAAAAAAAAGAAGACTTTCTAAGAGTGGGGATAAAGCGCATGTTTTTATTATTCGTTATGTATTATGGTTCCAATTCATTGTCATTGTATAATGTATTATTTTAATCCAACATTAGTCAAATAAATAAACAATATTTTCGCCGACTGTATGGCTGAAAATATTAGCTGGAGCTAGACTCATATTTCAAAAATTAATCGTTATATTTTGTTGCCTAAGAAAAAGGTTCACCAAAAAGACCGTTTACTAAATATTATCCTAAAAGCAATTTGCTGAATCGGATTTTGGCTTGGTTTCGGTTTGTATTTTTGCTGTTTTTTTTTCACAAAAAACAGTGACTAAACTGAAACTGATTTTAATTAAACACCACTAATCTCAAAACTACCATAGAAATGAAGAAACATTAGTTAGTAAGAGGTTCGGTATGGTTAAGCTTAAGCATAAAGAGAAGTGTGTGGTACAATACAATCACTCTAGTAAAACCGAATTCGGTTGGGAATATATAAAAAAACCGAAAACACGTGAGAGAACAAAAAAAGAGAAATAAATCTGACAATCTTTATAGTTCTCTTTATTATGTCTTCCCCAAATTAATCTGATTATTAAGAAAAAGTGGATCGCAAGTTGCAGTTTGGTTCGCGAAGTCTCTTTAATAACAGCCATAGCTTTATAGCTTTTTTTTCTTCTATCGAACAAACCCCCAAAATAAAAACAAATATCAGAGAATTTTCATCATTACAACTTTATAATTTTTTTTTTTTTTTTGCCTTCACACGTCTTCTTGTCTGACTCTCAACTTTTTAATTTTTGTTCTTGTTCGTTTGTAGTCTTCTTGGTCTCTTAAACTCTGTCACTGTTATAAATATCAAAACTCTGACATTTCTTCAGTTCAAAATTCTCCAAAAGAGAAATCATATAAAAAAAAAATCAAACATTTGTCTGATCGGAGAAGATGAAAACAAGACGCGGGAGACGCCCTGAAGTACGACCTTTCTTCTCTTCTCTGTTTTTGTAAATATATTTATTTTTATTTTATACAGATTTTTGATTATTTGTTATTTGTTTGACGAAAACAGAAGTTTTGGCCTTCGATTGTGATGAATAAATGGTTAAACATAAAGCCGAAAGTTTACGACTTTAGCGAAGACGAAATCGATACAGAAACTGAGAGCGAAGACGACGGTAAGTATTTATCATTATTTTCAAGAATTTCTTTATAAATTTTTTTTTTTCAAGAATGATCTCCTCTTTTTTATTTATCTTTGATGATTCGGTCAAAATTGATCCATAATTTTATCTATATGATATTAATTCTGATTTTCTGGGTCCCTTTACAGTGTGTTCGGTCAAAGACGTCGCTAATGTAACTGATGAAGACAGCCATGGCGGTCGCCGAGGAAGCGAAGCTGATCACGGCAACAAAATTACAGGTAATTATTATAACTTTGTTTTTTTGAGTAAATCCGAAATTCAGAAAGAAATAACAGACGAATTCTAATATTTAGTTTTCTGGATTTATTTTAAAATTCTCCAGACGGTGGTGGTGTGAGGAGTTACCAGAGAAAACACCGGCGAGGCAAATCGGAGACTTTGAGAGTCCAATACATAAATACAAAGGACATCAAGTAAGTGTATTTCTGGAACTTTCTCTCTTTTTTCCCCGGTGAATTATATATCTCTGAGTCTGACACGTTTTTGTTTTTGGTTGTTTATAGAGTGACGGTGGCTACATGGAACGTCGCCGGAAAACGTCCCTCCGATGATCTCGTGATCGACGATTGGCTTTCTACCGACAACCCTTCAGATATTTACATCATCGGGTAAGTAAAAAACGTCAAATCAAAATTTACTATTTACCGCTTCCTCTGTTTTTCCTCTGTTTTGATGAATCTGTTCTCTTCGTTACAGGTTTCAAGAAGTGGTTCCGTTAAACGCAGGAAACGTGTTCGGAGCAGAAGATAGAGGTCCGATTCCCAAATGGGAATCGATAATCCGTAGAACGCTGAACAAATCCCAGAAAGAATCAGTCTATGGTGATCAATCTCCAAGCTGCAACAACAACAACGTTCTTCATAGATCTCACAGCGCACCGGCATCTCCTGTCCTAGCACAACAAACAACATCCATTATCTCTGATGTCATGGTCGAGAATCTCGCTGCGGACCACTCGCTAGATCTAGCTACACACGAGTACATCGATGCTGCAACCGCTTTGCCGAGTCTGGAACCAGTGGGGAATCCGGACATGGACTGGCCTGAACGAGCGTTAGACAAGAACCCTCAGGTTGTTGAGTCAGAAGGGAAGCTAAGGAGAGTGTTAAGCAGCAACGCGAGGCTAGGGTTTAAGCTGCCGGAGAATCCAACGGGAGTGAGTAGGTTTGCTTCAGACGCAAGAAACTTGAGACGGTCACGGAGCTTTGAAACCCTAAAGCTGAGTTGGAATGATATAAAAGAAGAGAATTGTTGTAATACTTCATCCTCCTCGTCCGAAGCGGAAGAAGCCGCGAAAATCCTGTCTGATGATGATTCATCAGACGGAGAATCGTCTTCCAATGATGACGAGGAGGAGGAAGGAGAGAAGATCGGAAATACTTATGGATTGCCGGAAGATTTGGTGGAGGAGTGTCGGAAGGCGAAAGATTCTCAAAAGTATGTGAGGATAGTGAGCAAGCAAATGGTTGGGATCTATGTATCGGTTTGGATCCGACGGCGGTTGAGAAGACACGTCAACAACTTGAAAGTCTCGCCGGTCGGAGTTGGCTTGATGGGTTACATGGGAAACAAGGTAACTAAAAACAAACCCTAACCTATCTTTCTCGTCAAGAAATCTCAATAAAGCAATTTCTTGATATTCTTGATTTTTGCAGGGATCGGTGTCTATTAGCATGACGTTATACCAATCGAGGATGTGTTTCGTGTGTTCACACTTAACTTCCGGTCAAAAAGACGGTGCTGAGCAACGCCGGAACGCTGACGTGTACGAAATCATACGTCGTACTCGTTTCGCATCTGTTCTTGATACCGATCAACCAAGAACGATTCCATGTCACGAGTAAGTATAAAGATTACAAAACACAAAGCAAGAAACTTTAAATGTTTTTACTAATTTGTTTTTTTTTCTTGTATATTTAACAGTCAGGTGTTCTGGTTCGGAGATCTGAATTACCGACTTAATATGTCAGACAGTGAAGTAAGAAAGCTTGTCGCACAGAAACGATGGGACGAGCTCAAGAACAGTGATCAGGTTCGTTTTCTTTTGTTATGTTCCGTTTTGACTATTAATCATACTAATTTCTTAAGTTAATAACAAAAATCAAATTTTAATTTAACAGCTGATTAGAGAACTAAGAAGAGGGCATGTCTTTGATGGATGGAGAGAAGGACCGATTAACTTCCCTCCGACGTATAAATATGAATTCGATTCCGACCGTTACGCCGGAGAGAACGTGAGAGAAGGAGAGAAGAAGAGAGCTCCGGCTTGGTAAGTGACTAAACAAAATACTTTTAGATTTGTGGGGTCATTTTTAAAAAAAATTGAGAGATTCTTAAAGAGTGTTTTATTTTGTTAACAGGTGTGATAGAATATTATGGTTGGGAAAAGGAATAAGACAAGAGTGTTATAAGAGATCGGAGATAAAAATGTCCGATCACCGACCGGTGACATCGATATTTAGCGTCGGAGTTGAAGTATTCGACCAACGGAAACTTCAAAGAGCTCTTCACGTTAACAACGCCGCCGCTTCTGCTGTTCATCCTGAGCCTTCTTTTTGAGTCTAATGTCTTGCAAAAAGAATGATAATTTATTTATTAACTTATTTTTGTTGATTTGTTTTAGTACATAGAATATTTCTTTTGGGTTTTGATTTTTTTTTCTCTCTCTTTTTGTAGTTATATAAAAATCTAACCAAAGTCTTTTATTTATCTAGGGGTGATCCGTGGAATTTTACATTGTTATTATTGATATCGTTAAAATAAAATTCAGAGTATATTAAATTTTCTAATTTAATTTTGTGTTCCAAACTATAAGCATAGTAACTTAAAAAAAAAAATTAAGGGTAGAGATATTTCTTGTCTCGTCCCGTCAATTCAAATTAGGGATAAGCATAATTTGGTCTCGTTCCGTCATGTCCCGTTTCATTCCGTCTCATTCCACTCTGTCCCATTCCACCTCATCCCATTCATCCCATCCTGTTTCGCCTCATCCCACTCATTTCCATCCTGTTTCGCCTCATCATGTTCTTTTCCTTTCTGTCTCATCCTGTTTCTTCCTGTCTTGTTGATTTCCGTCAGGTTTTGCCTCATTCCGGTTTTTTTCTTCCTGTTCCGTCACCAATGTTCGTCTTATAAAATAATGGCAAATTAGGTTATACATATAGGAATAATTCTCGTCTTGTCTCGTTAAGTAAAAGTAGGGTTATGCATAATTTGTCTTGTTCCATCACGTCTCGTTTCTTACCGTCTCGTTCCACCTCGTCCCGTTTATTTCAATCTAGTTTCGCCTTGCCCCGTTTATTTTCTTGTCGTTCTGTCTCGTCCTGTTCATTTCCTTTTCGTTCTGCCTAGTCATGTTCTTTCTTGTCTTGTTTATTTCCGTTCTGTTTTGCTTTATCCCATCAATGTTCGTCCTATAAAATAATGGTAAATTATGTAATACTGTTGAGATTTATATGATCTGATCGATCTAAGCTAATCGTTTGTTTGTTTATGCAGGAATTAAAGAACGCAAGAGATTTTTGTTTACCCAATGTTCGTTTCCTACTCACTGGGGGAAGGAATCGCGCCTTCCGTCGCTCATCATTATTACGGCGAGAACGCCAAAGAGATACAGAGGTCCGATGATCGGAAAACACCTCGGGTTACAATCAGAGCTCACACACCTAGAAAGCTAGAGGATCTCAGGTTTGATCTACTCTCTATCTCGCTTTCTCTCTGTGATCTCGCTCTCTCTCTGTAACTTTTTCTCTCTCTCTAACTCTGCAATTCTGTTGCAGGTTCTTATCGCGTGACCACGGAGAAGACGAAGACTGAGTCAACTTATAACGCCAGCTGGATAAGTCGACTTCGTGGGCTGTGAACTAGGTGAAGCCCAAGGTTGCGGAGTACGGTTGATGGGCCTGGCCCATTAGAAGTTGAGCTGAAGTCCTGCTAGTGTGAATCTTGAATAGCTTTACTGTTTCTTCAGCTACTATATCCCGAATGAAATGATATTTAGTAGCTATGTGCTTCGTTCTTTCGTGATGAACTGAATTCTTGGCTAGAGCCAATGCGCTTTGCGAATCACAGTGTATCTTAACTGCGCCTGTTTCAAAACCCAATTCTTCACAGATACCCTTTAGCCAAATAGCTTCCCTCACTGCTGAGGTTAGAGCCATGTACTCGGCTTCAGTAGTTGATAATGCCACAACACTTTGTAGATTAGATCTCCAGGATATTGTATTTCCCCAAACCTGAAAGATAAATCCTGTAACTGATCTTCGTTTATCAATATCTGTAGCATAGTCTGAGTCGCAAAACCCTTCAATACTGAATTCCTTGTTCTTGGTAAAGGTTAGACAGTCTTTAGAAGCACCTCGTAGATACCTAAGTACCCATTTAACTGCTGTCCAATGTTCTCTGCCTGGATTTGACATAAACCTACTGATAACTCCCACTGCATAGGCCAAGTCAGGTCTTGAACCAATCATTGCATACATTAGACTACCCACTGCACTAGCATAGGGCTTATTTTCCATATGAACTACTTCTTCCTTCCTTTCTGCTTTTGTTAGGCTCTTTAGCTTGAAGTGTGTAGCTAATGGTGTAGTTGTAGATTTTGCATCTGCCATATCGAATGCCTTGAGAACTTTTTCTATGTAACTTTCCTGAGACAGTTTTAAGGTTCCTTTTTCTCTGTCTCTGATGATGTCCATGCCCAAAATGCGGGAAGCTTTTCCCAAGTCCTTCATCTCGAATTTCCGGCTTAGGCTTTCCTTGATCAGCCTGATCTCAGCCATACTTCCGGAGGCTATCAGAATATCATCGACGTAGAGTAAAAGGTAAACTGCTTCCTTTGTCTTTACATTCTTCATGTATACGCATGGATCTCCATTGCTTCTGATAAACTTCTCTTCTTTCATGAAACTGTCAAATTTCAGATTCCACTGCCTAGGAGACTGTTTCAAGCCGTAGAGAGACTTTCTCAGAAGACAAACCTTGTTCTCATCTCCCTTTTTGATATAACCCTCAGGCTGCTGCATTAGAATCCTTTCCTCTAGATCCCCATGTAGGAAAGCCGTTTTAACATCCATCTGTTCCAACTCGTAGTCATTATTAACAACCGCAGACAGCATAATCCTGATAGAAACATGTTTAACCACTGGCGAGAAAACCTCATTGTAGTCAATACCCTCTTTCTGAGAAAACCCCTGAGCCACTAGACGTGACTTAAACCGTTTCGACAACACTGCCGGAATACCAGATTTAATCCTGTACAGCCACTTACATCCGACTACCTTGGCGTTTGGAGGTTTATCAATAAGATCCCAAGTATGATTCTTCCACAGAGAGTCCATTTCTTCGTCTGATGCATTAGTCCATTCTTTCCAATTCGGACTCCTCATAGCTTCCTGATAACTCTTTGGTTCTTCTGTTTCAGTGTCATCAGAACAAGCTAGTGCATAAGCTGCGAAGTTTGCGTCTTCATACCTCGACGGTGGCCTTACATCTACGCGTCTGACTCGATCTCTCGCAAGTAAGTAATTGTCAATTTCTTGAACACTTTCTGATTGTACTTCCTCATTGAAAGTTAATCCCTCTTCTTCTTCTGAATCTTGCGAGGATTCTGAGTCGGAGTCTGATTCACTAGAGCCGGAGCCATCAGTCCCAGACTCAGGCGTAGCTCCACCTGAAGGAGAAGTCTCATCCAAGTTGATACTGGTGCCTGAAGCACTTGGACCCTTCTCAATATCAGTATCAAAGGTAACTTTCCTCCCAGACTTCTTCTTCTTTTCTTTGATAGGAGCTGTAGATGCATCTGATTTAGAAATGCTTAGGGTGTCTTTGTAAACTTCTTCCTCCCTGAACACTACATTTATGCTAGTAGTGCATTTGCCCTCTTCTGGAATCCAAACCCTGAAACCCTTAACTCCAAACGGATAACCAACGAACACGCCCTTGATAGCCCTAGGACTTGTTTTATCCTGAGTAACGTGCACATAGGCCGTGCATCCGAATCTTTTCAGATTAGACAGGTCAGGTTTCTGTCCAGACCATTTCTCCTCAGGTAGTTGAAATTCAATAGTGGAGTTTGGAGTTCTGTTGATTAGATATACCGCAGTAGAAGTAGCTTCAGCCCAGAACTCTTGACCCAAACCAGTCTCGGCTAACATGCTTCGAACTTTATCCATAATAGTTCTATTCATCCTCTCTGACACACCGTTTTGCTGTGGTGTGTAGGTACAGGTCCTGTGGCGTTTGATTCCTGACCTGCTGCAGAGATCATCGAATAAGGTATTGCAGAACTCTAGACCATTGTCAGTTCTCAAGCACTTAACCTTCTTTTTTGTATGATTCTCTACTGCCTCCTTGCATTCTTTAAACGCGGGGAATGCTTGATCTTTTGTTCTCAGGAAGAAGGACCAGACTTTCTTGGAGTAATCGTCTATGAAACTGACGAAGTATTTACATCCTCCCAAGCTCTCTGGAGTGGACGGTGAACCCCACAAGTCCGAGTGGACATACTCCAGGATCCCCTTAGTGGTATGCTTGGCCTTTGGAAAACTCAGCTTGTGAGCTTTACCTAGAACACAACTTTCACAGAAATCCAGGTCTCCAACTTCAGTGTTTGGTAAGTATCCATCTTTAGCTAGAATTTTCATATTCTTTTCACTCATATGACCAAGTCTTGAATGCCATAAGCTTGTCATTTGGTTTCTAGGCACTGCTACATTTGACTCTGGCCTGGATACCGTACCCTGAAGGTAATATAACCCATCTTCATACTTTCCAGTTAAGACCTTTTGACCATTTTTGTAGAAAGTGACTGTGTAGTCTTCTCCTCTGTAGTTACAGCCAGACCTTTCAAGCATACCGTAGGATATCAAGTTTCGATTCATCTCCGACATGTATCTCACTTCAGTGAGGATGACAACGGATCCATCAGGGTTAGTGATTTTAATCTTTCCGATGCCTTTCACTTGATAGTGAGTATCATTTGCCATGTGTACTTTTCCACCCTCGACTTCCTTTACATCGAACATTAAATGTCGGTTTGGTGTTATGTGAAAGGTACACCCGGAGTCAAGAATCCACTCATCAGCCCTGCTGTGAGTGCTTGCCGTGAGGACCATGGGTTGAACTGGTTCTGAGACTATGTTTACATAAGCCTCACCAGTTTTTCCTCGGCGATTGCTTGCCGTGAGAACAAGAGGCTGAACAGGCTCTGAGACAACATTTGCGGAGGCTTCACCGGACTTCCTCTGATCACGGTTAGGGCATTCTCTCTTCCAATGTCCCTCTTTTCCACAAATGAAGCAAGCACTTTTCCCTGCCTTGTTAACTTTTCCCTTAGATTTTCCTTGCCAATTTGACTTTCCCTTTCTCATAGTTTTTGTCTTTCTTTTTCTGAGATTTGCCCCTGGAGTCAACGTAAAGACCTTCAGCACTGGATTTGCCTCTCTTCAACATTCCTTTGTGCCTTAGCTCAGCCTCTTTCGCATACGCAGATGCCTTGACCTCTCTCACAGTAAGAGTTTCTTTTCCTGTACCATACTTCAAAGTATGTACTAATGGTTCATACGCAGGTGGGAGACTCGTAAGAAGCTGAATAGCTTGATCCTCATCACTGATGGAGATTTGGAGACTGGCCAAGTCTGAGATAAGCTTCAAGAAGGTATCCAAGTTTTCCTCCATTGTTTTGGATTCATCCATTCTGAAGCTAGCAAATTGCTGCTTGAGGTATATACGATTTGGTAATGACTTAGCTTGATATTCCTCTTCCAGGGCACGCCACATATCAAGAGCCGTAGGTTGGCTCATTACCTTTCTCAGAATCAGATCACTCAAAAAGGTACCAATCAAATTCCTTACTCTGAGATCTTTTGCAGCTTTCTTAGGATCTTTTCTTGGTTCTGATCCCTCTTCTGCTTTTTCGGATTTGGCAGTGACGGTGAAACCCTTTCCAGAACGTCTCCGAGCCCTTGGATCTCGAGCTGACCAGGAGCTTATACTTCCACATACCAAAATCCTCCTTCCCGGTAAACTTATCCATCTCGAACCTTCCCGCCGTAGGATCCATGATGATCCGTCGACGGTGAAATCCCGAAGGTTCTCAGGTGTCACCAGATTTGCAATCACAAACAGAAAACCCAGGCAATCCAGAAAACCAGAAAACCAGAAAACCAGAAAATCCAAAAGAAAACCAGAAGACCCAGAGATGATCAATCCACGAAGAGATTCCAGGAACAATCCAAGGTAATATGACAAACTCCTTTCGCGTTTTCCTTTATCGAAAAGCTATGGATCAGATCACTCGACCTGAGCTCTGATACCACTTGTTGAGATTTATATGATCCGATCGATCTAAGCTAATTGTTTGTTTGTTTATGCAGGAATTAAAGAACGCAAGAGATTTTTGTTTACCCAGTGTTCGTTTCCTACTCACTGGGGGAAGGAATCGCGCCTTCCGTCGCTCATCATTATTACGGCGAGAACGCCAAAGAGATACAGAGGTCCGATGATCGGAAAACACCTCGGGTTACAATCAGAGCTCACACACCTAGAAAGCTAGAGGATCTCAGGTTTGATCTACTCTATCTCGCTTTCTCTCTGTGATCTCGCTCTCTCTCTGTAACTTTTTCTCTCTCTCTAACTCTGGAATTCTGTTGCAGGTTCTTATCGCGTGACCACGGAAAAGACGAAGACTGAGTCAACTTATAACGCCAGCTGGATAAGTCGACTTCGTGGGCTGTGAACTAGGTGAAGCCCAAGGTTGCGGAGTATGGTTGATGGGCCTGGCCCATTAGAAGTTGAGCTGAATTACACTTACAGATACATAAATTGTTTTGTAAAAGAAATGGTCTTTCAAATTCTACATCAAACTATTATATTAATGGATGGTAATTTATTCGAGAGGATTCAATGGGCATTGGTTAGATCGGAAGGTGTAGAGACATCCATGGAAGAGCTTGAAGAGGGGCTGGAAGGATTGTTCAAAGTAAATGATACAAGCTAGCTAGTCTCTCTTCTAAACATTCTCTTCACTTGATTTTTAAATGATCAGGTTCGAGTTTCTTGATCTGGATTAGGAAATTAGCTTCTATTGGCCAGGTCGATTGGTTTTAAATCTTGCTTCTATTTCTTTATTTTTATTTTTTTAATTTTTTTTTTTTTTATGTTTCCTTGTGTGTTCAAATAGAGTTAAAATATGCAATCTATGTTTAAGAGGATGTGTGTTTGTTGTAAGTCTGTAACTAGCTCTGGTTTGAACAATTCTTGTAAAGTTTTAAAGAGAGAAACAAATGCGGGGGAGCACCAATTTCAATATTTAGATTAGTATTATTTTTTTTTCAGTAGAAAAACTTTTTTTTTTGTCGACAGCCAATATTCCTAAAACGGTTTGGATTTCCAAACCGGTGGAATAGAGTTCATATAATATACGTTATAGGGAAGATCTCGAACACTCTGCTAGCCTATCCGCTGTTAGAGCAGAAATTAGCACAATTTCCCTGAGCCCGTCACAATTAATAATATTATGCAAGCCAGGCCCGTTTCCACTTCCACCTCCTAAAAAAAAAGGAAGTACTTGGAGAAAAATGCTACTTCCAAGAAAAATAGAAGGAGATCAACGCCAAAGAAGAATATTTCCAAAAGAAATATGAAAGAATATCTTGAAGAAGCCAACCTCCTCTCCATATAAATAGATGACCCCCCTATTCCTTGAAGACCATTCATAATCATCCATAAATATTCAGAAAACCCTACTCATAATTCGTTCTTTGTTCTAAGTTTCTCTATTCTCTTCATATTCGGCTTGTCAAGCTTCTCGTCGAGACGAATCACCCCTTGTACCATCTTTGTCTTTGGTTGATATAATAAAGAGTCTCTCCTAAACCTCACATCTCTTATCTTACTATTACTGTGCGATTTTGAGATTCAACAATTGGCTGCTCAAACTGCCAAGATGCAAGCTCAAACCGCCACCATGCAAAGTTTTGCTGCTCAAATTGCCGAGATGCAAGCTCAGCAGCAAAAGTACAACGACAAGATCGACTCCCTCCACGTCACCAGCGACGGACGAGTCATCCCGACGGGACGAACCCTCTTCCAGACGCCGACAAGAAGCACCGCCGCGACTGGCTCTAATGCCGCGACGAATGGTGAGAAAGACACCGACCCAGAAGTGGCCAAGCTGCACCGCGATCTCGACGCAATCAGCTCCAAAGTGCACTGTGCCATCTGCTCGGCACCCGAGATTGCCAAAGTCCTCGCCGAGACGAAAAGAAGTCTATTCACTTGTCGCATCGCCATGATACCTCTAAGGGATCAGACGACTCTCCGTCTTCAGTTCTACAACAAGGGTGACGATCCTCGAAACTGGCTAAGAAACTTCGAGATGGCCATGAGAAGGCAAAAATATGCCTCCCCCGAAGAACAAGACACAAATTACTGTCAAGTGTTCATCGAGCACATGAACAAAGATGCAACGAGCTGGTTTTCGAATCTTCCCGCCGAGACCATCAATAGCTTCAACGATCTCACCACGGCATTCATGAAACTTTTTGGCATGTTTATGTCAAAAGGCAGCACCAATCTTTTCACTATGGCACAGGGAAAAGATGAACCTCTTCGCGTATTTGTCGAGAGATTCAAAACAGCAGCAGCAGATCACTCAGACATCCCTGACGCGAGAGGAATCAAAGCTTTCGAAAACGGGCTTTGGTTCGAATCAAAGTTAAAAGAGAGTTTGATACTCGACGAACCCGCAACCCTCCAAGACGCTTAGCACCGGTCTCAAAAGTACGTACTTGTCGAAGAAAGTAGGGCACACCACTCGAAGATTCATGGAACGACGAAAGAGTTGTCTCGTTAAGAGAATAAAAGGAAACCTTCTCCCGACGAACAACGACGATAAGAGCTACTGTCGCTTCCATAGACGATACGGTCATGCTACGGACACCTGTAGGCATGTCATGAGCTTGATACAAGAGTACAACAATACTCCGCAAAGCCAAGACGATGCTGAATGCCGTGACCAGAATCGACAAGCTGAAAACCAGCGCCGACGCCGAGATGAGGATGATGACGCCGAGAAGAACGCGCCTCAGCCACTCCCTCACCCAGATGACCTGCCTCCACCGCCGAAACGGCACGTCCGGTAAGCGTCGCGGCATCCAAAAAAAAAAAGGTGGAGTAATACTACCCTACTCGTCGCAACGAACTACGAATGGCTTGATCCCGGCATGGGTACGTAGGCAGCCTTTCAAAAGGTTCAGCTATAACTCCAATAAAATTTTATAATCCATATGACGTGATGAGCATTGTAGAATTTTCTTCACCTTCAAAGGTACGCGTCGACGTTTTGGCCAAACGTCTTGACGAAGCAAACAAGTGTTGCCGAAGCGCAACTCCAACCGGTTTCCTTGATGCACGATCCCGAGAAAAACAAGTATTGCCAAAGCGCGACCCCAACCAGTTTCGTCGAAGCACGATCCCGAGAAAAACAAGTGTTGCCGAAGCGCAACCCCAACTGGTTTTGTCGAAGCACAATCCCGAGAAAAACAAGTGTCGCCGAAGCACGACCCCAATCGGTGTCGTCGAAGCACGACTCTAACCAATCTCGTCGAAGCTCGAATCCGAGAAAAATCATCACAGCAATCTATTCTCCTTGACGAGACAAAAGAGTCATCTCGTCAAGTCCGAGAGAAATTATCAAAAGCACATTCTATTTGCGGACAAGATTACGTCACGTACTCTTTTCCCTTTTATGGTTTTTATCCCATAGGGTTTTTCCATATCAAGGTTTTAACGAGGCAGTACGGATCTAAAGTCAATAACGCAACGCAGCATCACGTCAGCGCAGCATCGCGACAGCATCGGCATCGCGTCGGCATCACATAGTTATTATTAATTGCTCTTGAGCTCCTCTTTTATACATGAAGTTCGCCGAGATTAAATTGCATTTATCTCGCCAAACTGGGGGGGACTTATTGTTAGAGCAGAAATTAGCACAATTTCCCTGAGCCCGTCACAATTAATAATACTATGTAAGCCCGGCCCGCTTCCACTTCCACCTCCTCAAAGAAAAGGAAATACTTGGAGAAAAAGACTACATCCAAGAAAAATAGAAGGAGATCAACGCCAAAGAAGAATATTTCCAAAAGAAATATGGAAGAATATCTTGAAGAAGCCAACCTCCTCTCCATATAAATAGAAGACCCCCTATTCCTTGAAGACCATTCAGAATCATCCATAAATATTCAAAGAAAAACCCTAGTTATAATTCGTCTTTGTTCTTAGTTTCTCTATTCTTTTCGTATTCGTCTCGTCAAGCTTGTCGTCGAGACGAATCACCCCTTGTATCATCTTTGTCTTTGGTTGATCTAATAAAGAGTCTCTCCTAAACCTCACATCTCTTATCTTACTATTACTATGTGTGATTTTGAGATTCAACATTCGCCTTCGTATTTTTGGTGCGTGGAATATGTGTGATGGAACGCCGTAGAAAAAAATTTAAATATGGCAAAATTGTTGAAATAATGTAATCAAAATCTGCTCTATAAACAGAGCCGAAAGAACAATAAAATGAAACATCCAAAACATCTTACAAAAACAAAGCCCACAGGAAATGCAGATTTTATTATATTTTCTTTAACTTGATTCACACAACTTTAAGTACAATCATGTCAGACAACACTTTTTTGATCATAACTTATATTTTTGGGGTTGGAGGACATTCGCAATAACAACTGGTACCAAAACATAATTCTTTGCATTGTGGCTGACAAAAACCAAACCCTTGTTCCTGGATCGGCGATGAAGCTTCAAGGTTCAAAGAAGTTTCCTCATGTAACACATGTTTCACCTCAACAGTTTCAACTCTTACGGATATTATCACTACAACACAACATAAATAAATAAAACATAAGATGTAAGAGTACAACACAATCTAATTGTTTTATTATCATGTATATTTTAAAAATCTGGGTATGTATCTAAATAAATATTGCATAAAATTTATATAAGATTCAGAGGTAAAAACTATTGAATTTTTCTTAACATTACATAAATAAATATAAAACATTAATTATATTACGTACCAGTAAAAGCTAAAAGGACGATGAAAACAGATTTCAATGAAAAGTTCACCATTGTTGTAGAAAGTTATGTTTTGGTTTTTGATAATCTTCTAAAATTACAAAGAGAAAATGAAGATAACAATGTATATGTATTATTTGACAGCATTTATATATAGTAGATAAGTGTGCTATATATGGTAACCATTTGTAGAGGGAGATAAGATCAAATCTTCTGCTATTTAAGAGGGAAATAAGATAAAATCTTGTAAAAATCGTAGACTAAAAATAGTCAAATGCATACACAGAATTTCCTAAATTAAATATCTAAAAAGAGGATCTGAAAATATACAAAAAAGGATATAAAAATAGTCAAATGTATATATGGTTTTCTAAAGTTCCAATTTGCTGACGTATCAGCACGAGAAGAGAAAAGTATGAACTTATATATATAGTAGAAACTCTATAAATTAATATTCAATAAATTAACAAACAGGATAAATTAATAAATTTCCATGGTCCCGAGTTGGGCCGGTGTACAATATGACACAATTCGATAAGATAATAAGATAATAGTTATTTTTAAACTCTTATGTAAAATATGATCCCAATAATATCATAAATTATAATATCATATAAAAAAATTATATATATATATATATATATATATATAAGTATAACTAAGATATCTACCTACTAAAATATGAATCTCTTACACATCAAACAAATATGGAAATTATCAAAAAAAGAATTTAAAAATATGGCAAGGATGAAAAATATAAACAATAAAGTAAATATATAAATATCAAAAAAAGAAGTTAAGAAAATGTAGGAAAGTTCTTATTTAATTTGATTAAAAATTGAAAAATTAACATATTTTTTTTCATTTTTTGAAAAATATTTTTTAGTCAAAATCTATATATTAATAACTCTATAAATTAATAAAATATAAAAGTTCCGACATTATTAATTTATAGTTTCTACAGTATAGATGTGTATACGAAATTTTTAATTGTTTTCATTTTCTTTGATTTCATTTTGATAACCTAAATCTTAATTATTTAATTATTTTGTATTTCTTCTGTTTCAAAATAGTTGTCGTTCTAGTCTTATTTTTTTTGTTTCAAAATATTTGTCGTTTCCATTTTCCAATGTACATTTTATAACTTAATATCTAGTTTAGCCTTAATCTAATGAAGAATACTAATTATCAACTAGCTTTTTAAAGGTATAATATAATTCTTAATATGTTTTATTAATAAAAGTGAAAAAATCTAGAACGACAACTAAAACGAAACAATATATAAATGGTTATTGTATTTGAATTTGACGCACTCAGAATAGCTATGTATCCGGTCTTGGGAGTCAAATAAGGGCATGGCTTAGCTCCCTAGCAAAGTTGTTGGTGTGACTTGAAAACCATGAAAGCTAAATGGCCAATAATTGAGAAAAGAACTATTGAAAAGCTGTAAATTAAAAAAATTACGTGATAATCGTTCAAAACTAGGAAATTGGTCGTTTGTTTAAACTTTAAACTCAAGTGGTAACTCTTTTTTTTCTTCCCGTTTATACAGAAAAAAAATCTTGAGTTTAGTTGGAATGATGATCTTACAAATTACTTCCTCTAAATAAATCGTTGTTTCATTAAATAAATCACCAAAATACGAGTAATCGTGTACAAGTAACACACTAACACTATAAAGTATGGCAAAATCATTGAAAGGTCAATTAAATATGTAGAATAGAGTACTTTACAATATCATTAAACAAAAAAAATTTATTGATAAATATTGCAGCATCATCTCATCACGTAATTGATCTGCTTGTATACATCACCAATCTAAAAGTATCATCGTAAATTAATTCATAAGAAAACCAAAGTAAAACCGAACATAATATAAACCATAGATGATAATATTATGGATTATCCCAAATTGGGTTCAATCCGGTTTCGATCAAAGCGCTCATTGCACAGTACATAAATATAATAACATAAGATGCATATAATAAGCGTAGTAACGGCTGTGATACCTATGCAACCACCCAAAACCATCCAAAACGCCATACTTTTACTTCACCACACACACCCCAAAAGAATATTCCAACTTTGTTTTTTTTTGTAAAAAGATATATTCCAACTTTGTTTTTGTGTCTTCTTCTGTTTCGGATGCAAATCATACTTTATATATACATATTTCGTCAATACAAAAGTTTACATTTTTGCAAAAACATTGTAAAGTTTACATTTTACCATTAAGAAACATTAACTATGAGTCTATGACAAATTGGAAATTTTACATTATTTATGAACGGAAAAAATAACTAAAATTTAATTTTTGAAATTTTACATTGTATTTTATGGTACTTTGTGATCCTCATACCATCACATATGTACACATGAATATACTGATTCAAACCTAATAATATTGAACTTTTTTTTTTGCAGAGGCTGAAACAACCAACACTTTTTTTTTAATAATTAAATACTAATCAATTCTAGCGAAGGTCTTTAAAATAAATTAAATAAATAAAATATCAATAACAAATAAATCAGCTCAGCGGAAGCAAATAATAATTAAACAAGTCTAGCAAAATAATGCAAAACAATAAAACAGTAAACATCCTATCATCCCCCTCTTCAGCCTTGATTCCGCGATCACACAAATCTTTTACCTGCAACACATTGGAATGGAGTTGCGTAAGTATTTAATAAATACTTAGTGAGGCAATCACTCTGCCTACGAGCCATTTACGCAATTTACTAGATATTTAATAATATTTATAAACTCCAATAATTATTAAATACCATTTTCCAATTATTAAATAATTATTAATAATTAAAACTCATTTCTCAATTATTAAATAATTCTCATAATTAAATAATAATTTTCCATATTTTAAAATAATTATTTTAAATCAATTAATTAATTAAATTAACCATTAATTAATTAAATCCGAAAATAAATCAAACAATTTGAATTAAAACATTTTAATTCAATTACACCAATTAACCAGAATCAAATCAATTTAAACCAAGATAAACCAATTAAATCAATTAATTCAATTAAACCAGATTAAACCACACAAACACACAATTCATCACATAAACAACCAAAATATCATAAAAATAACAATTAAAACATAAACTCATCAAGAACAATCACAAACCAAATCTAATCTAGCAAATCACGGACCCACAGTCATGCACTCACCTTGACAATGGATTGAAACTGAAGGAAAAGACAATGAACAGTGCGGAATCCCGACGATGAACAGTACCCCCGATGAACAGTAAAACTCGAAAATCTCTCCAAAAACTCCACTTTTCTCCTCTGCAGCCTTTGACTCGAAAATTCTCCAAAGAGAAGACGGCTGCACTCTTTAAACTTGATTTTAGGGCTTTCTCCACTAAACCGGCCCAAACCAAATCACTTAAATTGAACCGACGAAATTCCCAATTTTTGGTTTATGGATGTTACAACTCTCCCCCACTAAACTGGATTCGACCTCGAATCCCAACACAAACGTCACAAAGACCGACCTCGCAAGGCCACAACACCGGAGATCCTCACCTGATCCCCGAGACTCTCATAATCTTATGTCATACGCCCGTCTCTAGACATCTTTACTCTTAACTCATCACCTCAAACCACTTGTATTGGGGCCACTACACCCAAACAAGTCTGCACCTACCCAAACTGGGGCCACTACACCCAGGGGCTTGCCAACCGCTGCTTATACTGGGGCCACTACACCCAAATAAGTCAGCCACGACTTATACTGAGGCCACTACACTCAGCTAAGTCACTCATACTGAGGCCACTACACTCAGATGAGTCTGCCAGAGAACCACTGTCTCCAAAACCGTAATGAGTTATTCAGGATCGCAATCCTTAGAGTAAAAATTCCAAGACATCTATAACAATAGAATTAGAACTGTCTCACGACCGACTGGTCAAACACTTGTAACATCCGAAATACCACTTAAACAACACAAGGCAAAATGAGGAAAAACTGCATCTCATAAATCTCAAAAATGTATATCGTTACAACAAAACGAAAATACAATAACACCAAAGCCAAAACAACAACTGAGGCTACAAAGATGAAATAAGCTCACTCCTCGACCTGCTTGTCGAACCACTTCCTGAACTTCAACTTCATCTTTGCCTCTGGCTCCCAAGTCTCCTCTGTAGAACCACTGCAATCCCACAAAATCCTCAGTAAGGGAATCCTCTTGTTCCTCAGAACCTTTTCCCTCCTCTCTAAAATCCTCACAGGCACTGCCGGCACTGTCAAATCTGGCCTAAGATCCTCTGGAATCCTAGCCACCAACTCCTCTGTAGGGTGAAGACACTTCCTCAGCATCGACACATGAAAAACCTTATGAAAGGCTCTCATAATCTCAGGCAACTCCAGCCTGTACGCCAATGGTCCAACTCGTTCCACTACTGGAAACGGCCCCATAAAACGCGGACTCAGCTTGTTCTCTGCTATGGATCTGTTAGGGCATCTCCATCCGGAGATTTAAAGATGGTTTTTAACTTAAATGCACACAAAAATAAAGATTTAATAAATTATTAATCTAAAACCGAGTCCTACACAAGACTCTGTTGTTAAATTAAAAACCGAGCACACTCGTGTCATGTCCACGGTCATTCACGGGTTGAGAAAAAAAAAACTCATTTTTTTCTCTTTTTTTCTCTTACTCTCCACAATGCAAATCCATTCTTCCCGATTTCTTGTCGTCGATCAGTCTCCGTCCGACCTGTGAACAGAAAGGATGATCTTCGTGTCTCTCTTTCTCGCTCCGTTTTGCTAATCTTTGTCTCCGTCACTGTTTCTCTCTATCTATATCTCTCTGTTTCTCAGCCTCCAATCTCCGGTCACGATTTGCGCCTTTTCTGATTCTTCTGCGCTTGTGGATCTCCTTGGACGCTGATCAGGAAAGCTAAGTCTCTTCTGTCTTCTCTTATCATGGTTTTGGTATTTCTTGCATGTGATTTCGTTTTGGACTGTATGTGATTTTGTCTCTTGAGATTCTGACTTGAAAATCTATACAATTGATTGTATTTTTGTCCTCTTTACACCTTGAAAATATAGCTTTTGTTTGTGTTTGGTTAAGATTGTTTGATGCAAATGATTTGTGTTTTGATTTCTATGTGTTTGATTGAGATTGTTTTGGGTGTATGTGTTTTCGATTTGGGAAGATGCAGAGACTGAGAACGAGCTTAATTTTTCATAAGGTTATGTAAAATGGTTTTTGAAAGGTTCTATTGTTCTCTTGCTTGTGTGCAAGTTTAGGTTTATATTTGATCAACATTTAGACTTTTTCATTTATCGAATCCATTATATTAACCTTGTTGGTTTTATTATGATCTTATTGCAGTTTGAGTAGAGCTTCTTTCGTGTGAAAACTCTGACTTCTAGGTGTTGTGAATTTCATAATTTAGTGACAGGTCAATTCCAGTCTTACAGTGTCAATTCCATTGGGGATAATCTTTTGCAGGTCAAGAGTGTGCTTAATCCTTGTGAGGATGAAGATGATGACATGGAAGATGATGGGAAGAGCATAGGACCTGATTCTGTACATGATGACCAACCTTATGATTCATATAGCGAGGTTAACAAAGTCTTTATTTGCAAAAAGGTTAGATCATCACGAAGCTTCACAACATGCTGGATGGTGAAGCCAACCAAACAGCAGTTCGTAAGACAGTGTTGTGAATATTCAAAAAATTTAACTTTTTTTTTCCTAAGAACCATGTACAAGGTTTTAGCGGAGGAAGAAAAAGATTAACAACCCACACAAAAGTTTTTAAGATAGATTTGTGTGAAAAATATTAATAGAAAATGTTTTAAAACCAAAATTTTGGTTCTAGGGATGGAGATGGTCTTAGGACCCCTCAACATAGCCATCTTGAGATAAACTCTATCTCCACCTGAAACTCAAGCTCTCGTCTGCGTCTATCTGCATAACTCTTCTGCCTATCCTGAGCCTCCTTCATGTTCAGCCTCACAACACGAACCTTCTCTGTCGTCTCCTGAACATAAGTAGCTCCATACATGCTGCGCTCCCCCACTTGGGTCCAGCATAGGGGTGTCCTACATGGCCTCCCATACAAAGCCTCAAATGGAGCCATGCCAATACTCGCCTGAAAGCTGTTGTTGTATGCAAACTCAACTAAGCTCAGGTGATCTGCCCAATGGCCACCCCAATCCAACACACACATCCTCAGCAAATCCTCCAAAGTCTGAATAGTCCTCTCTGACTGACCATCTGTCTGCGGATGATAAGCTGTACTCAGATGCACCTTAGTGCCCATCTCTGCCTGAAACGCCCTCCAAAACTCTGAAGTGAATCTGGGATCACGGTCTGACACAATACTAGCTGGCACTCCATGCAGCCTCACAATCTCTCGCACAAACTTCCTAGCCAAGACAGCAGCTCCATCTGTCTTCTTGATGGCCAAGAAATGTGCGGACTTAGTCAACCGATCCACAATCACCCAGATAGCATCGAAAGTCCTCGAAACAGGTAGTCCAACCACGAAATCCATCGTAATCCTGTCCCACTTCCACTCTGGAATGGGTAAACTCTGCAAAAGACCACCCGGAACCTGATGCTCTGCCTTCACCAAGGCACAAGTGTTGCACTTCGCAACCCAGTCTGCTACATCCCTCTTCATCCCGACCCAATGATAGTACCTCTTGAGGTCATGGTACATCTTGGTCGCTCCCGGATGAATGGAAAACTTGCTCGCGTGAGCCTCTCCCAAAATCTGATGTCTCAACTCCACATCCTTAGGCACACAAACTCGCCCACGAACCAAGATAGTCCCATTCGCAGAGACCTCATACTCAGAACCAGTCACTCTCGTCGCATCTAGCAAACTCTGATCACTCTGCTGAGCAACTCTGATCCTGCTAAGTAGATCCGCCTGATCCACTGCCTCTAAACCCAAAGGCTCCTGCGAAATGGCACACAAACGCAAGGTACTGATCTCGCCAACTAGAGACTCCACATCTCGCTCAACTGCGGAATCATACCTCCGTCTACTCAACGCGTCCGCCACTAGGTTAGCCTTGCCCGGATGGTAGTTAATGCTCACCTGATAGTCCGCCAAGAACTCAACCCAGCGCGTCTGTCTCGCGTTCATCATCGGCTGAGTGAAGATATGCTGCAAACTCTTGTGATCCGTGAAGACCTGTACTGTCTCACCTAGCAAGTAAGACCTCCAAATCTTCAACGCGAAGATCACTGCTCCCAACTCTAAGTCATGTGTAGGACGGTTACGCTCACTGCCCTGCCACTGTCTCGAAGCATATGCTATCACTCTGCCCTCCTGCATCAGCACACAACCAAGACCAATGCCTGAAGCATCTGTATACACCATGTAAGGCTTCCCTGGCTCGGGTAACGCCAACACTGGTGTAGTAGTCAACATCTCCTTGAGCTGACTAAAGCTCTCCTCACACTCAGCTGACCAAACAAACGGGACATCCTTCCCGGTCAACTTCGTCATCGGCTGCGCCATGGTAGCAAACCCCTTGACGAACCTCCTGTAGTATCCTGCCAAACCCAGAAAACTCCTGATCTCGGTGGCACTACTAGGTCTAGGCCAATCTCTGATAGCCTCAATCTTAGCCGGATCCACAGAAACTCCCTCTGCAGAAACAATGTGGCCAAGAAATCCCATCTCTCGCTGCCAGAAACTGCACTTGCTCAACTTAGCAAAAAGCTTCTGCTCCCGAAGCTTCTCCAGAACCAACCTCAAGTGAGTCGCATGCTCCTCCTGACTCCTCGAGTATACCAGAATATCATCAATGAAAATGATGACGAACACGTCCAAATACTCCCTGAACACGTCGTTCATCAATCTCATGAAGGCTGCCGGCGCGTTAGTCAAACCGAAAGGCATAACCACAAACTCAAAATGCCCATAACGCGTCCTGAAAGCAGTCTTCCTGACATCTGCCTCATCTATCGGGATCTGATGATACCCCGATGCCAAGTCAATCTTGGAGAACCAAGTAGCACCCCTCAACTGATCCAACAACTCATCAATCCTCGGGAGTGGGTACCTGTTCTTCACAGTGACTCGGTTAAGACCTCTGTAATCGATACAAAGTCTGAAACTCCATCCTTCTTCTTCACAAACAACACCGGTGCTCCCCACGGTGAAACACTCGGTCGAATGAACCCCTTAGACAAAAGGTCCTCTATCTGCTTCTTCAGCTCTGCCAACTCAGCTGGCGCCATCCTGTAAGGCGTCTTCGATATCGGTGCTGTCCCCGGCTCTAACTCAATCGTGAAAGGATCAGACCGAGATGGTGGTAATCCCTTCAGTGACTGAAAGACATCCTCAAAATCCTGGACAACCTCAATATCTCCCATAACAACTCCAGCTCCTGACTCAGACATAGAAATCGTCGCCAGATACGCCTCACAGCCCCGCTCTAACAACTGCTCGGCCTGAATAGCAGATATCACAATACTCCCGGAAGTCGGTCTCACTCCCTGATAAACCAACCTCCCTGCATCTCGCTCGAAGACCACTCTACCTCTGTAGCAATCCAGATGAACTCTGTAGTGTGACAACCAGTCCATCCCGAGAATAACGTCATACAGCTCCACCGGACTGATGACTAAGTCTGCTGGCATTGACTGCCCCGCAATCTCGATCTCGACTCCTCTAGCACGGCCCAAAGTAGACAAGAATCCACCTCCCGCCACCTTGACCATGCCCGCGCTCTCGCCCGCGCTACTCCGGATGCCACTCTTCTCGGCACGCTCCGGTGTAATGAAGCAATTCGATGCTCCAGAGTCGAATAAAACGTGGGACTCAAAACCGCCCACTAACAAGGTCATTACGAAACACATGCGTTGAGAACCTCACAATTTATCACAGATAAATGAACAACACACAACAACAACAACCATTATGCCCTCGATGGCCCGCCACCACAAATGTGCATCTCCACTCAGATAGTGGACTGCCAACTCAACCTGGTACTAAACCAGAAATCTGATAGACTGGAAATTCCGCTCCAATCTCTGACGCCACTCATCTGCCGCCTCTGGGCTAACTCCGCCCTCAAAGTACGGCGTACCAATCCTCTGCATGTGCCCCAACATATCCAAATAGGACGGCACCATCAAACCCACAGCCTGCGGCTGAACAAATCCCGCAGCCCTCTGCTGCACCTCTGCCACTGGAGGTACTCCCGGAGCCCCTGTGGAACCACTGGCGGAAAACGAGCCAATAACTGCGTCAGCAAACCCACCACTAAGTCATCAAGACCCTGAGCCGGAGCACCACCCCAACCCGGAGCAGCCCCCGCTCCCAAACCAACACTCGCATCCACACTGGCCTCACTCGCCACGGATACCGACTGGGTCACCGACGCAGTCGCCACACTCGGCACCACACTCTCTCCCGAATCCGCCGAAGTCCACAATCTCGGCCCCGGCCTCCACGGCCTCTAGCTCTGCCACCACGGCCTCAGCACCGCGCCCTCTCGCGCCACAACCTCTAGCTACTCAGTCCATCTCACTCATGGAACCGAAAAGAGCACACTAGAACACGCAACCAAAACTCAAAACAAACATAAACTCACCGCGGAATCTCTTGTAGCTGAAGGGGATGATACTAAAGCCTAGCAATTCTAACAGTCCTAAAACCGTCTAGGCTCTGATACCAAAATGAAACAACCAACATTTTTTTTTTAATAATAAATACTAATCAATTCTAGCGAAGGTCTTTAAAATAAATTAAATAAATAAAATATCAATAACAAATAAATCAGCTCAGCGGAAGCAAATAATAATTAAACAAGTCTAGCAAAATAATGCAAAACAATAAAACAGTAAACATCCTATCATCCCCCTCTTCAGCCTTGATTCCGCGATCACACAAATCTTTTACCTGCAACACATTGGAATGGAGTTGCGTAAGTATTTAATAAATACTTAGTGAGGCAATCACTCTGCCTACGAGCCATTTACGCAATTTACTAGATATTTAATAATATTTATAAACTCCAATAATTATTAAATACCATTTTCCAATTATTAAATAATTTTAATAATTAAAACTCAATTTCTCAATTATTAAATAATTCTCATAATTAAATAATAATTTTCCATATTTTAAAATAATTAAAATAATTATTTTAAATCAATTAATTAATTAAATTAACCATTAATTAATTAAATCCGAAAATAAATCAAACAATTTGAATTAAAACATTTTAATTCAATTAACCAATTAACCAGAATTAAATCAATTTAAACCAAGATAAACCAATTAAATCAATTAATTCAATAAACCAGATTAAACCACACAAACACACAATTCATCACATAAACAACCAAAATATCATAAAAATAACAATTAAAACATAAACTCATCAAGAACAACCACAAACCAAATCTAATCTAGCAAATCACGGACCCACAGTCATGCACTCACCTTGACAATGATTGAAACTGAAGGAAAGACAATGAACAGTGCGAATCCTGACGATGAACAGTACCGATGATGAACAGTAAAACTCGAAAATCTCTCCAAAAACTCACTTTTCTCCTCTGCAGCCTGAACTCGAAAATTCTCCAAAGAGAAGACGGCTGCACTCTTTAAACTTGATTTTAGGGCTTTCTCCACTAAACCGACCCAAACCAAATTCACTTAAATTGAACCGACAAAATTCCCAATTTTTGGTTTATGTATGTTACAGAGGCAATCTTATATATAATTAGGGAGTTGCTCTCTCCATATAGAGTGTCCACATCAGCACAAAAAATTCATTAAATTATTTTTAAGATATTTAATATATGACTTTTCATATTTCTTTGCATATATTTATATTTTAAATATAAATAAACTAAGAAAAATACACAACTAAATTACTTAATTAATATAAAGTATGTGATAACTTGATGTTAAAATTTATCAAAAAATTTGAATATAAGTAAAAATATATGTAATTTGAAATAGTATATATTTACCTTTTTATTAAAAGAATTTATCCTATTTCAAAATATTATAATATGTTTACAAGTTAAAAAGTTGAATATAAATTATTATTATTTTTTTTCCTCTGAACATAATATATTAATTTGAAGCCAAAGAGTCATTGTAAATTACATCGATAAGGAAGAAAGGGATATTAAGATAAAACATGGACATTTGCATTGTCCTTCTTTTTGCTAAAGTATCAGCAGCTTTGTTTCCTTCCCTCGTCACCCACTCAAAACGAGTATCTTCAAATTTATTCTTCAAAATTTAGAGTGAACCAGATTTCTCTGATCCAGTTGTAGACTCCAAAATTTAGAGTGACTCGATTGACCAAATCAATAACTTCCTTGCAATCTCCTTCAAAAATCACCTTCCGATGTCCCTTAATCCATGCTTGTTGCATCGCAATAATCAAGGCTTGTAACTCACCCTCCAAAGCAGAATTCGGTTTGTTGTCCGTAGCATGACCTGATCCTTTGTAGGTTCCATTCTCATCCCGAATTATCCATCCTGCATTTGAGCTTACATCTCGGTTGTGAAAAGCTCCATCATAGTTGCATTTAACCCAACCTGTTGGTGGCGGTCTCCATTTTCCTTCTGGGGTCCGATTAGGCCGACTCCCTCCATTTCCGATTGGAAAAATCCCTTGCATTAGCTCTTGGGTGTTTAAAAATTCCATTACATCTCTATTCACATATCTGATAAGTGATCTCCAATGGATCGATCTTCTCTGAAAGACCAAACTGTTTCTACTCTTCCAAAGCCTCCATAATAACCATAATACTGTTTGGAAATTCTTCTCAAATGAGGTTAGTGCACGATCCAAAAACAGAGTCTCCAGTTTTTCCTCCAAAGGAATCATAGGATCAGCCAAATTGAGAACCGCTAAACCACTTCCTCTCCAGACCTGTTGAGCATATGGACATTCAAACAATAAATGACTTGCTGTTTCTTCCTGTTGACAGCATCTTAGACAAGTTGAATCTCTGATAATATGTCGCCTCTTCAAAGTTTCCTTAGTAGACAAGGAACCCGAAATTATCTTCCAAATAAAATGCTTGATCTTAGGAGCCGTACTGATTTTCCAAATCGCTTTATTGAGAACCATGTTGCTTGATGGTGATTCAATAACTTGAAACTCTGGAAGATGTGTGGCTAACCAATATGCAGACTTAACAGAATAGATACCGTTTTTGTTGTAATGCCAACCAACCATGTCATATGTAGCTCGGGAACAAATCCTTGTAGCTAAAACCAATGGAATATCAGCGTCACACACTACCTCTCTGATGATGTCTTCATTCCAACCTGATTTTGACGAATTAAACCAATCTTTTAAGAAACAATGTTGAAAATTTTACTTCGAGGAATCGGTGCTCTAGGTGGATGTGTCGGCAACCACGGATCAATCCAAGCACTCACTATACTCCCATCGCCAATTACAAACCTCATTCCTTTTTTCATTAAATCACGTCCCTGCAGTATGGACTTCCAAATAAAGGAGCTCTTCTTCTTCACTCTAGCCGTCAGGATATTACCATCACTATAATATCTTCCTCTTATTACCCTTGCCATCAAACATTCCGGTTTCTGTAATAACCGCCAAGCCTGCTTCCCGAGAAGCGCCAAATTGAAACTCTCTATGTCTCTAAACCCGAGTCCTCCTTCCTTTTTTGATAGACATAGTCGTTTCCAAGCAAACCAATGCATCCCTTTCCTATCTTCATTGTTGTTCCACCAGAACTTAGCCAAAACACCATTTATCTCCTCACAAATTCCAACTGGTAGTTTGAAAACATTCATAGCATAAACCGGCATAGCAAGGGCAACAGATTTGAGAAGTACCTCTTTTCCTCCTGTAGATAATAATCTCTTGTGCCATCCTTGTGTTCTTTCTTTGACTTATCCACCAAATACTGAAACATCTCTGTTTTTTTTGATCCAAACTGCTCCGGGATCCCAAGATATTTACCTCCTCCTCCTTCATTGTGGATACCTAGGATTCTTCTCATATGACGTTTCACTTGTGGTCTCACCAAAGCTCCAAAGGTTATTGCTGATTTACGTAGATTAACAGTTTGACCTGACACCTTTTCATAAATGCCTAAAACTTATTGGATCCCCTTTGCCGATTTTTGATTAGCCAAAGAAAAAAATAGTGAATCATCTGCAAACAGAAGATGATTTATCTTCGGGCAACCCTGACCAAGTTGTAAGCCTTGTATTTTCCTTTCTACTCCCGCTTGAGTCATCATATGAGAAAGTACCTCAGCACAAAGAATAAACAAATAGGGAGAGAGAGGATCACCCTGTCGTATCCCTCGCTCTGGTCTAATTGTACCCCGAGGTGAACCATTAATCAAAACTTGGAAACTCACTGTTGACACGCAAGTCATTATCCACTGGACCCATTTCTCGTCAAATCCCATACGCTTCATTGTAGTTTCCAAAAAACTCCATTCAAGCCTATCATAAGCTTTGTCATATCCGTCTTCAGGGCCATGTAAGATTTAGCTTGTCGCTTCCTTGATTTCAAAGCATAATACATCTCATGGGCTATAATCACATTGTCAGTGATCATGCGTCCCGGTATGAACGTTGCTTGGTTCTCAGAGATTATACCAGAGAGATGCCGTTTGAGCCTGCCTACCAAAATCTTGGAGATGATCTTATAACTTACGTTGCACAAAGATATAGGCCGAAAATCAGTCATGGAAGATGGAGGAGAGACTTTTGGAATCAAACAAATATTAGTTTGATTGTGTATCGGATCCAAAATTCCACACTCGAAGAAGAGTTGGATCTCCTTAATTATCGTTTGCTTGATACTGCCCCAAAACTGGTGGAAAAAGGCTCCAGAAAATCCGTCGGGTCCTGGTGCTCGATGTGGTCCAATAGCAAAAACTGCTTCTTCAATTTCTGGTATTGTCACTGGCCTTGTTAAGTCTCTATTAACCTCTGATGAAACTCTCTCTTGAAACCCATCAAACACTTTCTCATACAACTCTGTATTTCCAGCTTCAGACGAAAACAACTTTTGAAAATATTGTTCAGCCACAGAACCAATATTCTTGTCCCCTCTGTGAAGAGCTCCATTATCATCCATAATAGAAGCCAAATTGTTGCGGATGCGTCTTGTTTTTGTTACCGAGTGGAAAAACTTTGTATTCCTATCACCTGATTGAAGCCAATTATTTCTGCTTTTTTGCTTCCAATAAGCCTCTTCTTCTGAATAAGCTTGGCTCAATTCACTTCTCAGTCGATTTCGTTCCCGCGTAGAAGATCTAGGTGAACTCATGGCTTTATCCAACTGATGTCTGAGCAACATGATTCTTTCTTTAGCATTGGTTCGGTTGTTTCTTTTCCATCTCGAAATCTTAGAACGACACTGCTTTAATCGTGAAGACAGAGTAGCATCTGATCTGATTTCTCCTCTCTCACTACCCCATCCCTATAGTACAGCTTCCTGAAAACCTTCCTTATTATGCAACCGTGAATCATACATAAACATTCCCTTTCTCTCCTCTGTTGTGTCTTCTATAAAGGTAACTAAAGGTCTGTGATCCGATTCTCCAAGCTCTAGAAAGTGCGTCTCAGAACTAGGAAATTGTAGATGCCACTCACTGTTAGCCATTGTGCGATCCAAACAACAAGAGACATAGTGATCTCCTCTCTGACCTGCCCATGAGAACCGATCACCAATGGACTTAAGATCCGTAAACGCACAGGTTCTAACCATCCTTCTGAAGTCGTGAAAGGAAACTTCAGGTCTAACTCTTCCCCCAACCTTTTCATGATTCCCCAAAATCTCATTAAAATCTCCAAGTATAAACCACGGCTCTCTTCGAGTGGTGCCATATCTCTCTAATCTTTCCCATAGATCGTTCCGTAGTCGAGTTTCAGGATGACCATAAACAAACGACAAGTAGAAACTGAAACCATTGCATTGAACATAACAATCTACAAGATTAGGAGAAAGGAAATCTACTGAAAGATTGACAGACTGATTCCAGAACAAAGCTAACCCACCACTACGCCCAACAGGAGGAACTGTTACATAATTTAAGAACCCTAACTCACACCCCAAATCCCTCATATAGTCGTCACTCTGCTTCGTCTCAAATAGACAAATGATGTCCAAGAGATATTTTTGATTTATCTCTTTTAGGCGTCGAACCGTCGAGACATTGCCTAAACCTCGACAGTTCCAACAGGTTGTCCTCATGGCGCCAGTGGTGGTTCAGGGCCCACCTCGCCACACACACCTTCCTTGTTCGCTGCCCTCTTCTTGACAACACCACTACTCTGACCTCTTTCCATCCTCGTAAAGCTCTCTTCACCACTCTTCGGGTCATCCTCAAATTTTCGTTTGAGACTCTCTTGAACGGGAGTAACAGCATTGCGGAGTTCCTTCTCTTTTGCATCACGCTCTTCTGCTTCATCCGTCTTCATCTCTCCCGGAAAACACCCATCGGAATCCATCTCTTCACTATGGAAACTCTCAACATCTTCACTTTCTTCTCCATCGGGAGCCACTTCATCTTCCTCCACAATCTCCTCAATTCTGGCTCCGACAGGTCCCGGATTACCATTAGCCACCACACCTGCATTGTGAGGTAGAATCTCCAAACCCATACCACCATTTGGTAAGCCTCTACGATCATGCTCCTCACTGTCGCTGTGGTCGGGTTCTTCATTCTCATCATCAGAGTGGGGATCAGGGCCCCCATTTCGGATCAGACACGCCCCAGAGTCGTGTGAGAGCATACCACACACCTCGCAAAAGCCTCTCAACCGCTCATAGCGAAACTTCAGCAGCGTGTTGATTCCCTGTGTGAATTGAAATTTTTTTCTGAAAACGCAAAGGCTGCGTTACATCCAAATTCAATCGCACACGGGCATATTCAACCCTAGCAATCGCCTCTGCATTGTAATCGACATCCATCAGTAGCCCCATCGCACGGCCTATGTGAGCTATCACATCCTGGTTCATAAACTGGAGAGGAATTCCCCGAATTTGGATCCAGAATGGGATAAAGTTCAACATATCCGGCATCATGTACGGTGTCCAACGTTGCAGAACCACCATACGTTCCGCGAAAGCCCACAGACCGTTTCTCAACACCGTCTCCATCGATTCCTCCGACGGAAAAATGAACTGGAATCGTCCGCCATCGATGATACGGCCATGAACGTTGGGTCGGTTCCAGATTTGATATAGGCACGGATGGGGGGTGCTCTATATGGACGGGAGATGGTGAATCTCTAGCTGGCCGTACGGCTCTCTCTAGAGTAATCAAGCGACGAGGGAATGGAATGACTTGGGGAACAAGGTGGGATCAGGCAACTGGCCGTACAGCTCTCTTTAACAGATCAGTGGATGAATGGAATGATAAGTAACCAGGGGATCGATGGACGCCACACAAAGTATGATAGCTTTGTGATAAGTCAAACTCAGCCTCCAAGAGAATCACACTCACAGGAAGAAGAGGGTTTAGCCGGCGGCTAGGGTTCTTTGCAAAGGCAAAAACGTGTTTCTCTTTATTGATAATTGTAAAAGATACATAGCTGAAGGGACTTTATAAATAGTCCAGCAGCTGGGGGCTTCTTGGCCAAATAATGAATACAAGATTTCAAATATGGAAAGTACTAAAAATCTTGCGTGCAAGCAAGTTTAAACGAAAAAATAGACTAAGTAAAACTTAAATAAAAATCCTGCAAAACAAACAAGAAACTCGTGAATCATAACCATATGTAAACGCATACCTTAGGCTCTATGGAAGAGCTTCCACTTGCTTGGTGATGATGAACACGGTTGTCTCCTTGGTTCCTTGTAAAACCGGCAAGAAAGGTGTTGATGAGATCTTGAGTTGTTCTTGAGCTCTTCTTGTGGTGTGAGGGTCATCTTGGTCAGTCTCTTTAGCCTCTTGATTCAATCGTGGAGTTTCTTGTGATATCTCAGTTGTGAGTAGCGTCTCCTTGAGTTCTTCATGCTCCATGAGAGTGATCAAACCTTCGATGGACTGGTTGAACTCTTCTCTTACACTTATAAGTCCGGCTCTAGTTCTTGGTGATCTCCTCAAGACTGGTATTGTGACCGGCTCCTCAGCATCGGTCTGATCCGGGTCAATGTTTGGGTCGATGTCCTCATCAAGATTCGTGGCAGAACCGCAATGATTGAACGCAGGATTTGACGTCTTGGCATTGTTGGTCGGCCAATGAGAATGAATCGGTTCTCCGCAGCCGCTTGCTCAACCACATCCACAGGGAGGAGGATTGGTTCATCCATGGCTCCCAAATCTAGATCTTGGATCTGACGACGAATGTTATCCGCCATTTTACAACGAGAATCGTAAAATCGGAAAGGAAATAAGAGATTTGAGAATAGATTGCTTGAGATTGATGGTGAAGATGGGTCTCCAGTTCGCCATTTATATAATCTCTTCTCTCCGAAATCCGTTGAGGAAACTGCATCACGTTGAGTAGAGGATCCCAACGTGGGTATAACCGCCGAGTAGTGGAGCAAATCCTCCAAAATTCCCACTTCTCCGGCGAAAACATCAACAACCGTCACCAAAGTGGTGAGAAACTGCCGAATCGCCTTTTCGATCGCAAAAATCGCCATTTTATTTAAGTTAGAGCTTTGCATAATAAATTATTATTAAGATAATAAAAAGCCAATGAGAAATTAGAGTTAGAGTTTTAAAAAAAAAAATAGAAGTCGAGTTTTTATATGTAAATTTAATTGCAGTGAAAAACATGAAAATTTTAAGGATTGTGATATGTTTGTCTCAAAATATAATTAATATTTACAAAACTAACATAATAGAAAATAATCAATGGTTATAAGGCTCATATGCTACCACAACAAAGTAGATATGTAAAAAAAAAAGAAAAAATTTCATCTTATTTTGGGTCCAAATGCTATTTTACATTATGCTTACAAATTTTAACGTTGAGTTCAATGCATATGCATGTTTATATCTAACAGAAGAAAACAAACATAATATTTATAACATGCTAAAATTTTAGAAACAGAAAACTCGAGATAAAGTGGGAGTATTAACATCCTAATAAAATAAAATAAATTGTTCATATTTTTAATGTTAGTGATTGGATTAACTAAAAACATAAACAAAAAAACATGAAAGTTAATACAAAACCATCATAATTCAAATCAACAAGTATAGATAAAACTAAATAGAAAACTATTGCAAACAACTCCGCTCTTGCGCGGGGCTTCAAACATAGTAGATATAAAATTACTAAGTTATAAGATTATCTCTGACGGGCTTTACGATTTGAGATTTGATTAGTAAATGTTCTCATTGAAGAATATAGAACAAAATGAACGTACAATATATGGTTCTAGTAAAACTGAGCTTTTAAAACTCACAAATCAAATAATATTCATATAAACAATGCTCCCATAACTAAGCTAATAAACCACGTACCAGCACATTTTGTTCTCTTTCCGGTTTGTTTTTTCCTGGCGCTTCTCATTTGTCATGACAAAGAAGTCGTACCAAATTGAGAACCAGCTTCCATAATTTTTTTTTTCTTTTTCTCGACGTTATTGCTTGATGCATGGTTCGATTACATTCGTTACAATCTCAAGGAAATCGTCTTACCTTCATCGCTTCCCTCCTCCACACGTCCACAAATTGACTTGGCACGAGCGATTTCTCGTGAGCTTCCATCACTCTCCTTCCTCTTTTTCCCTTTGAATCTGACGCTAGTAATTTTCTACATCTAGTGTCTGAGTATTCAAATTTCTACCAAGGATAATAGGAATGTTAATTCGTTCCTTTTCCATCGTCACTCTTCCACAGAGCTAGTTACAAGAGGTGGCATGGAGTTACATCGTGTGTACATGCAGGACACAAGCTTCTCAAGTCCTTGCAGATATCTGACTAAACTATGCGAGTATATACGTAGTACTTTGCTAGATCTTGAAACGTGATGCGAGAACGGGGAAGAAACGTGACTGAGACGGCACAGTGAACAAGAGCAACACAAACTTTTCTAGCCATACTTACAAGGTTTTCTATTTAGGCACGACACTGTTTATGACTGTAACTCAAATATCTATTCAGCTGCTATTAGGATCTAGGATGTATCAACCAATTTTTTTTTTTTTTTTTTTGGTTGAGTTATCTCTTCGTTAATTCTATATGAACTTCTCTACTTTATTTCATTTGATGACACTCTGTCACTATATATTAACTTCTTAACATAGTGTGCATATAATCCTATTAAAATGCCTTTAAAACAAAAAAATCTTATTAAAATGCATATCCAGATAGGCAAATACTGAAATACAGTTGTGTGTAATACCAATAAGGAAACAGCAATTGGAAAAACTAGTAAACTGGAAGATGATTGGTTGAAAATATCACTGTCATAGGATTTCTATCTCTTTGTAATCTCCACAATTAGAAAAACGAAAAATACATATAGTAATATATTTTTCTTTACAAAATTTTGTCTTTTTTTCTTTTTGTCGGAACTCTTATACTACATTCCCCCTCTACTCATCATATACTTTCTCTGCATCTCCTTCACATAATCCAAAAACCCAAATAAAAATTCAAACTCACTCTCCTGAGGGGACAAACACAATCCTCTCTCAAATCCTCCGGCATACATAAACATTCTTGCTTCCTGTTTCCCATCCAAATTTCTATTCTTTTCTCAGGAAAATCTGACGTGTTTTTTTGTATCTTGTTGATGCGACGCTGAGAGAAAGAAAGAGAACAGAGAGAAAGGGTTGTGTTCAATCAAAACGTGCTAATCGTCCTTCTCCTAATGATCCATTAGTTCCGAACGAACCAGAATCAGGCATGCTCTCAAACTTTCATCTGTAATCTGTTTTTGTTTCTCCTGCGTTGTGTTTGCTTATCTGTGTAGATTTGAGTTGTCTTTATCTGTAACTTCTTGATGGGTTTAGAGTAAGTTAGGTTTCAAATCAGGGAGAGGTGGAAAGTTTAGACCTTTTGGGGACTTGATGTTCTGTTCTTGTGGTTGCAGAAAATGAGGACCAAGTGTATGAGGAGTACCAATGTCCAGGTTTCAGAAAGTTTCGTCTAAGTGAATTGTGGAATGTGACAAATGGGTTTAGTCCCAGTTTCATTGTCTCTGAAGATGGAGAGAGAGCTGCCAATGTGGTTTACAGAGGAAAGCTGGAAGACAATCGTATGGTCGCCATCAAGAAATTCTCTACACAGTCCTGGCCTGATGCTAAGCACTTTGTGGTAATAATCTTTATAAAAAGGGTCGATTCAAAATTTGAGATTTTTACAATATGTTCATTGCTCATCACTGACCAGTCAAGACATGAGCTAGTGTCTATCTTGAGTCTTGACCAGAGAATAAGCTCATCTCTGTCTTGTAGCTATTGAAATGAAGAAAAAGTATGTAACTTTAGGTTGCTAAAGCTACTTGTATCCCAGGATTCTGGCTAGATTATATAGACATGTAATAATAAATAGTTAGATTCTGTTTTAGCTTTATTGCTGTAGACAGCTTCTTAGTAAAGGTATGATCTTTAAGTGTCATTGTCTGAATCTGAATTTGGAATAGTTGATCTTGCGTTGGCCAATGTTTGACTTGTGAAATTCAGGGGGAGGCGACACGTGTTGGAAAGCTTAGATTCAGCAGATTGGCGAACCTAATTGGTTATTGCGCTGAAGGAGACGAGAGGTTGTTGGTAGCTGAGTATATGCCAAAGGATACTCTCTCAAAGCATCTTTTTCACTATAAAAAAATGCCCTCTTTTCTCCAAACCATTTTGATCTTTCTCTAGAGTCTTGATCAATGCTCTCTTTGTGTGTGTGTGTGTGTGTGTAGGGGAAGAGCATCCATTTCCTTGGGAAATGCGTGTGCGAGTAGCAGATTTTGTTGCACAGGCACTTGATTACTGCAACATGAAGAACCGAAAGATTTATCATGATTTGAATGCATACAGGATCCTCTTTGATGAGGAAGGTGATCCTCGTCTATCATCTTTTGGTCTCATGAAGAACAGTACAAATGGAACAAAATTTAGCTCCGACTTGGCTTATACTCCACCTGAGTTCTTGCAAGGTACAGAAAATCTACTTCAAGAACATAAAAGGAAAAAACTTTTCTTGTTTAGTTGAATTTAAAAGTGTTTATCTTCCCCATTCTTGCAGGTAGAGTCATTCCTGAAAGTGTGGTTTACAGTTATGGAACTCTTCTCATAGAACTCTTGAGCGGCAAACACATCCCACCAAGCCATGTAATGTCCCTTACAACTTTTCTTGTTTCATTTTCTTACCAGTTTTGCTGAGTATCTGATTAATGTTCAATATCAGGCTCTTGATATCATAAGGGAGCAAAAGGTGTTGGTACTCATGGATTCATACTTTGAAGGGGAATATGAAACCGAAGACGTGGATAAACTTGCTGATCTTGTTTCAAAATGTCTTCAACCTGAGCCAAAAGATCGACCTGATACCAAATTTCTCCTCTCTTCAGCGGCACCACTACATAAGCAGAAAGAGGTTTACAAGAATCAAAGAATAATAATAATACTCAAATACTTTTCAATGGCAGATTTTATATTATTTTTGTCTTTGGTTGTGTTTAGGTTGCATCTCATGTCTTGATGGCCATACCAACTGTTCTTTCTCCTCTCGGAAAGGCTTGTTCGCGAAAAGACCTCCCTGCTGTACATGAGATTTTGGTCAAAACTGGTTACAGAGATGAGGAAGGAGCAGGAGGGATTGAGGTACTTGAGACTACAAATCTTTAAACTGAATTTCTTTAATTGTTTTTTTTTTTTTTTATTCAGTTTCTTGAATGATTTCTCTCAACAGCTTGCATTTCAAGAATGGACACAGCAAGTGCAAGATATGCTCAAGACAAAGAGGTCCGGAGACAATGCTTTCAGAAACAAGAACTTCAAGAAAGCGATTGAATGTTATTCAGAGGTAATTATAACACAATCCAATGATTGATTGATTTAGTGCATTTTATCTAAAAACCCTCTTCGTAAAATTTTATCTTTTTTTTGTTACAAGTTGGAGGAGATGATGATGCCTCTTTCATCTGCGACTGTATATGCAAGACGAGCTTTCTCCTACTTGCTGATTGGTCGACCGAATGATGCCCTGGGAGATGCAATGCATGCTCAGATTTGCATGCCGGAGTTGCCTATTGCGTTTTACTTGCAAGCTTTGGCGCTTTGGAAGCTTGGAATGGAGACTGATGCTAATGACATGATTGATGAAGGTGCTGCATTAGAAGCTAAGCGACAACGCGTTGTTGAAAGGAAAGAAGAGAGGGAAAAAGAATGTCCCAAATGTTTGATTATGGGTCCTTTTTAGAAACAGAGTAATTGTTTTGTCTTTGTCTTCTTAAAGAGTAACTTGTGACTGAGTGAGGGATCAAATTGGGATTTTTATGTTATTGATAAATGAACAAATAAAGGTGTTGGAGTTCAGTTATTTGTCTGGAACACAGCTTTAAAACTAGCCAACATTACAACAAAAACTCTCTAGAAACACTACAATCACACCGAAACCCTATTTCCAATCAAACAAAACTTGGAGATCATTTTACAATCACAACGTGAATTCATAATTTCATGAAAAAATATAAAAAAAACGATTTCAAATACACGAATCAGTCACAGAATCGCAATACAAAACCAAAATCATTCCCCCATGTTCTTAGTTTTAGTGAAACGTCGAAGAAACGGAAAAGGAAGCAAATTTCAGTTAACTCCTTAAGATCTTCGCTCACCAACAATCGTGATATCAACAAATCACACACTTCATTGACCCAAAGACTGATGATGAAATTAGTTTAGGGTTTTAGGCAATTTTTTTGTCCTTTACGGACGAATTTTTAAAAGCTTGTGTTTTTGTGACCCAAAATTAAAAATACTGTGTATTTAATGCTTTTGTGACTCTTTTTTTTTTCCATTTTTTTATTTCTACTGAAGAAGAATAGAAGACTAACTAGTCAATGAAAAGAGTCAAAGTAATAATTTCACCAAAAAAAAGAGTCAAAGTAATTAAATTGGGAAATACAATAAATACAACAAATAGAGAAATGACTCTTTTGTCTCCCCTTCGACTTGGCTTTAAGAATCATATTCTCTCATGGATATTGGATCACATTCGATCACCATGGGACTACAATTTCCAGGCGATCACTCGCTGTAAATTATCTAATTTGTTTAACTATCTTCCAGTCTCATCGTCGCCGAGCCGAAATCCACCGTTTTCATCATTCTCTTTCGCCGGAGATGAAGTCTATGAAAGCCGTGGAGGAGATCGTGAAATACTGTTTCGTGAACAAGAGTCTTCTGAAGGAAGCCTTATCGCACACCTCTTGTGTCGACTTTCCTTCGTACGAGCGTGTTAAGTTTCCTTGGCATCCAACCTAAAACCAATTGGCAATAAGTGGAGAGGCCTCAATCCCTTATATATAGCTTAAGGTCCCTTCCACTTCGGATGTGAGACTTTATCTTGCACACTCTCTAGAAATTAAGGCCTTCTGGCCCATTAACCTCTACATATCTCAATAGAGCGGCTTGAGTTCGTAGGCGATAGCGCCATTGGTCTGGCTCTCACGAATTACTTGTACCTTGCGTATCCTAAGATCGAGCCTCGCGAGCTGTCTCTGTTGAGAGCTGCTAATGTTAGTACAGAGAAACTCGCTCGTGTCGCACTCAACCACGGGCTCTATCGGTTTCTTCGACGCAATGCTCCTTCCTTAGATGAAAAGGTAACAAATCTTGTGCTGTTTTAGTCTGAAATTTAAGTGATACAACTTGTTTTAAGTTAGTTTTTTGCACTCAATAACCCTTTAAAAACATGTTTTTGGTTGATTTTTGCATTCAAGAACCCTTTGTTTTTTTTTTTTTTCATTTAGGAACCCTTTGAAAACATGTTTTTGGTTGATTTTTTATATATTTTACATTCAAAAGCCCTTTGTAACCTTTGGCTGGAACAGATTGATTCTTGAAGTGAAAGCTTAAACTATCTTTAGATGTACCAGAATTATATTGAGTTATCATGTTTGATTGAGAACATATTTTATGATATATATTCACATCAAGTTTTGTGTGTGTGTGTCATTACATAGGTTAAAGAGTTCTCAAAGGCAGTGGATAAAGAAGATGATTCAATTGCTTATGGTGGATTAGTCAAAGCTCCGAAAGTTCTTGCTGACCTTGTAGAGTCTCTAGCTGGAGCTGTTTATATTGATCTGAATTTTGATCTACAAAGACTATGGGTGGTTGATGTACTTGCATTTTACATAGTTTTAGCACATCTTTTATGCATCTTTTGCATAGTTTTAGCTTCCATTTGCATCATATCTTGTTCCTTTTCTCTTCTTATGCATTCATGTTAGTTTTAGGTTGCATTTGCATACATATGCATGTTTGGTCCTTTGAAATAGGTCTTTTGGAGCATTCTGGAGCATATGGGACATAGGAGCATGGAGGGACTTGGCACATGGAAGCAGCTCAACTGGATACGCAAAGGAAGAAGGGAGAAGCCATCTTGAAGACCAGCTCGACCGTCCACTCGACCAACCGGTCGAGTTCCTCAACTCGACCGGCCAAGCTTCAACTCGATCGAGCTGGAAGTCAAAGTCAAACCCGAAAAATGTTGCTTCCCCCTTGACTTTCCTTTGACCCTAAACCTAATCCTCTTGTATTTAAAGGCTCTAAGCCACGAAAAAACCACCAAGCTTTAGATTATTTTGTTTTAGTTTCTTTTAATTTATTGTCTTTTACTTTTTAGAGATCTAATCCCATCTTTGTGTTCTTGAAGCTCTTGCTTCTTGAATCTAGATCCTGGATAATCTCTCTTTGTATTTGCACTTGCTTATTTCAATAAAAGTTGTTTAATTTCATCTCCTCTTTCTTATGATGTCTCTTTTATTGCATTTGCTTGTGTTTACATTCATGTGTAGTGAGTAGTTACCCATTGGGTTTGAGATGGGATAGATTAGAGGTTTCATATGCTTAATCCTTCTAGCTTATGGTCTTAATCTAGATTCTCTCTCTTTTGGATAGATCTTAAGGCTACATGACCACTACCCCTGGCTTGTAAGTCCTTAGGCGACTCCCCACACGAAAGTGATGGCATTCGCTGGAAAAGATCCACTAAGAGCTCCAATATCTCTTGCTCTAGACAATAGAGGTCTAAGGGGTTGGATGGATTAGTTTGGGCAATGATCCTATAGCCTCCAAGGTTTGATTCTCACTGGCTAACCCCCTGTTTCTGAGATCATTCCTTGGTTGATAGCCTCCACCTTGGGAAAGGGTTGGCTAGGCATTGAGAAGCCCAATATCAAGAGAAGCCTTGATACAAGGAGTTTTAAGAGCTAGATTGATTAAGTGTAGATTCCTTTGATTGCAAAACCCTGTCTTGAACCCTAATTCTCTCTTTATCTTGTTAAAGTCGTCACCTTTAGCTTTGTTTGTCTCAACTCGTCCCTAAACTCGATCGAGCTGGTACTTTGCTCTGACTCGACTCGAGTCTTGGTCGAGCTGACACTTCACTGCTTTGTTTACTTTTATTGCACTGCTTTTCATTTTTTTAGGTTGTTAGTGTTACTTCAAATCTATAACTGCTTGCTTGACTTCCTGGTTGTTTCATATTCTCATAGAGTGACAAGTTTCCCATTTTGGATTGATAACCTCTTATACTTCAATGACTATGATGGTTAAGAGGAATTGATTGATTGTGTTGCATCTTACCACTCATCTATACCCTGTTTGCATTCCACCTCATCTCATTTCATTCATTCATTCACATCACACACAAATCCTATCATCAATTTGGCGCCGTTGCCGATTTGGGAATATTTTTGTTGCATTTGAGTTTCAAACACACTTGGACGATCAAGCTATACCACCCCTGTTCTATTGTACTGCTGGGTTTTTGTCTCTTTTTGCAGGTGTATGCGAACTCGATCGAGTCGGTCTACTGAAGACTTGGTCGAGCTAGACTTACAACGGGTAGAAAGAGGGTTCAGAGGTCACAGAGGGTACAAGAGGAACCTGAGGTGCTTGTTGCTGATACAATGGATGTACCAGAGGGGAATGGAAACCCTTTGGGCAATGGACTCGGTCGAGCTAGGCAAACTCGACCGATTGGTCAAGGAGATGCTCCAAACCGCCACCAACAGAGACAAGGGATTGTTCCACCACCAGTGCAGAACCACAACTTTGAGATCAAGCTGGGAATGATCAACCTTGTCCAGAACAAGATGTTCCATGGATTGCCAAGTGAAGACCCCATTGACCACCTTGATGAGTTTGATAGGCTTTGTGATTTGACAAAGATCAATGGTGTCTCTGAAGATGCCATCAAGCTGAGACTCTTTCCTATGTCTCTAGCTGACAAAGCTCACCAATGGGAGAAGAGCTTGCCCCATGGCACAATCACCACTTGGGATGAATGCAAGAAGGCCTTTCTTGCTAAGTTTTTCTCCACCGGTCGCACAGCCAAGCTTAGAGGAGAGATATCCAGCTTCATCCAGCGAAACAATGAGACATTCGCAGAGGCTTGGGAGAGGTTCAAAGGCTACACAAGTCAGTGCCCACACCATGGATTCAACAATGAATCACTACTCTCCACTCTTTATAGAGGATGCTTGCCTAGGTATAGGGAGATGCTAGACACAGCTAGCAATGGGAACTTCCTCAACCAGGATGTAGATGATGGCTGGCAACTTGTGGAGAACATGGCCATATCAACAGAATGCTATGGAGAGCACTATGAAAGTACAGACTGGAGCTCGACCGCACTCGATCGAGCTGGACGCTCAGATGAGAAAAGACATGCTTGCACTCAACTCGAAGTTGGACAAACTGATCCTAGCCCAATTCCCTGCCAAGCATGTCAACTATGTCTCAGAACAAACCTTAGTCAAGGACCAGGAAGGGGAGGAGACAACACAAGAAGTTTGCTACATTCAAAATAGACAAGGAAGCTATAGGAATCCTCAACAAGGGCGATACAACAATTATCAAGCCCCCTGGCCGCACCAACAACAAAGTGTTCCACAAGGCTTCAACACAAGGACTACTCATACCCAACCAACTCAAGATTGGGATATGAAGGAAATGCTCCAACAACTTTTACAAGGGCAAGCCAAAGGTTCTCTGGAAATGAACAACAAGCTGGTTGAGATACACTCTAAACTAGAGTCATTGACTTCAAGAGTCCAAATCATTGAGTCTTCAAGTGCATCATCCTCTTCACCACAAGAGTATGCCCAAGCAGTTACACTAAGAAGTGGGAGGCAATTCCCAGTAGAGGTAGCCCACCCCAAATCGCTGTGGACATCGATGACGAGGAAGGGGAGGATTTAGTCGACTATGCTGATAACTCGACCCGAACTCGATCGAGCTGGAACAAAACCCTGAACCAGAACTCGATCGAGCTGGAGAAACTGAGACACTGCAAGACAAACCAGAGCTCGATCGAGCTCAGAAGAGAACAGACAAAGCAAACTCCAGCCAACCAGCTAAACCTGTTGCAAAGAAGAAAGACACTCCAGCAGGACCACCACCATACAAGCCCCCTCTGCCCTTTCCAGGAAGGTTCAAGAAACAACTGTTGGAAGCACACAAGGCCAAGTTTGATGAACTAATGAGACAGCTTGAGTTGAAGTTGCCCTTCATCGACGCCTTGATGCTCATTCCACCTTATCAGAAATTTCTGAAGGATGCTGTTCAGCAAAGAACCAGGGAAGCACAAGGGATGGTAGTGTTGACTCGCGAGTGCAGTGCAATCATTCAGCGGAAGGTCATCTCCGACAAAAAGGAAGATCCGGGGAGTTTCACTTTGCCCTGCATGTTGGACCCCTATCTTTCAAAAACAGTCTCTGCGATCTAGGATCATCTGTCAGCCTCATGCCTTTGTCTGTAGCAAAGAGACTGGGATATCACAAGTACCAAGCCTGCGGAATCTCACTAGTCTTGGCAGATAGATCGATAAGGTTACCAACTGGGATGCTTGAAGACCTGCCTTTGAGGATAGGGAATGTGGAAATCCCCACAGACTTCATTGTGCTTGAGATGGATGAGGAACCAACAGATCCATTGATTCTAGGAAGGCCATTCCTAGCTACAGCAAGAGCAATGATAGATGTCTGTGAAGGAACAATTGAGTTAAACTTGGGAAAGGACCTGAAGATGAAGTTTGATATCAAGATACAATGAGGAAACCAACTATAGAAGGTCAGCTCTTTTATGTTGAGGAAATGGATCAGTTGGCAGATGAGCTTCTAGAAGAGTTATCAACAGAGGATCCACTACAAGTTGCTTTGACCAAGGATTCTTCAGAGGGATATGTGAGCTCAGAAACTGATGAGTACAAGAAGCTCCTTGACACCTTCAGACCAGTTCCAAACATTCTGAGCATTGAGGGATTGGACAGGCCAGTTTGCGAAGTCATGGCAGTGAGCTCGATCAAGAACTCGATCGAGTCGAGTTCGACAAACGACGAACTCGATCGAGCTGGGGGCTGAGAGCAAGGAGCAAGCTCAAGGAGATTGGTCTGAGCTTAAGGCGCCTAAAGTCGACCTCAAACCTTTGCCTGAGGGCCTCAGGTATGCATTTCTGGGTGAAAACTCAACTTACCCTGTCATTGTGAACTCTGATTTGGAACCTGAACAGTTGAGTGCTTTGCTTGTTGAATTGAGAAAGTACAGAAAGGCAATAGGTTACACTCTAGATGATATCAAGGGGATCTCCCCTGACCTATGCATCCATAGGATTCATCTAGAGGATGAAAGTAAGTCAAGCATTGAACCTCAGAGAAGATTGAACCCCAATCTAAAGGAAGTAGTGAAGAAAGAGATACTCAAGTTGCTTGATGCTGGGATAATCTATCCCATCAGTGATAGCACTTGGATATCTCCAGTTCATTGCGTCCCAAAGAAAGGGGGGATCACTGTCATTAAAAACGACAAAGAGGAGCTGATTCCCACTAGAACAATAGTGGGGCATCGCATGTGTATTGACTATAGGAAGCTAAATTCAGCATCTAGAAAGGATCATTTCCCTCTCCCTTTCATTGATCAGATGTTAGAAAGATTGGCAAACCACCCTTTTTATTGTTTTCTTGATGGCTACAGTGGTTTCTTCCAAATCCCGATCCACCCTAATGATCAGGAGAAGACCACTTTCACATGCCCTTATGGCACCTTTGCTTATCGAAGGATGCCATTTGGGCTGTGCAATGCTCCAGCTACTTTCCAGAGGTGCATGACCTCCATTTTTTCAGATCTGATAGAGGAGATGGTAGAAGTCTTCATGGACGATTTCTCAGTCTATGGAGCATCCTTCTCCTCATGTTTGTCTAACTTGTGCAGGGTGTTGCAGAGGTGTGAGGAGACCAATCTAGTACTCAACTGGGAGAAGTGCCACTTCATGGTTCGAGAAGGGATTGTGCTTGGACACAAGATTTCCGAGAAAGGGATCGAGCTCGATCGAGCTAAGGTGGATGTCATGTTGCAGCTCCCTGTTCCCAAGACTGTGAAGGACATAAGGAGTTTTCTGGGTCATGCAGGGTTCTACAGAAGATTCATCAAGGATTTCTCAAAGATAGCAAGACCCTTGACAAGGCTTCTGTGCAAGGAGACAGATTTTGAGTTTGATGAAGAATGCCACAAGTCTTGGACCTTGCTGAAGGATGCTCTGGTGTCTGCGCCAATAGTACAAGCTCCAAACTGGGATCACCCATTTGAGATTATGTGTGATGCATCTGACTATGCAGTAGGAGCAGTGCTTGGCCAAAAGATAGACAAGAAACTCAATGTCATCTACTATGCAAGCAAGACTATGGATGATGCTCAGTGCAAGTATGCAACCACAGAGAAGGAACTCCTTGCCATAGTCTTTGCCTTTGAGAAGTTTCGAAGCTATATAGTTGGATCCAAGGTGATTGTGCACACTGACCATGCTGCCCTTAGACACATCTTCGCTAAAAAGATACAAAGCCAAGACTTCTCAGATGGATCCTTTTGCTTCAAGAGTTTGATATAGAAGTTGTGGACAAAAAGGGAGTAGAAAATGGAGTTGCTGATCATCTCTCTAGGATGCGAGTTGAAGACATGATCCCCATCAATGATTCTATGCCTGAAGAACAGCTTATGGCAATCATGATCTTGAAGGAGAGTTTTGATGAGAAAGCCAGGCTGGAAGAAGTTAAGGCTCTGCGTGATGAGAATTTGCCATGGTATGCTGATATAGTGAACTTCATGGTGTCCGGAGAAGTCCCTAGTAGCTTTGATGCTTACAAGAGGAAGAAATTCTTCAAGGATGCTAGGCATTACTATTGGGATGAGCCCTACCTGTACAAGAGAGGACCAGACAGCATTTACAGGAGATGCATTGCTGAAGAGGATGTGCAAGGAGTTCTAGAGCATTGCCATGGGTCAGCTTATGGAGGTCACTTTGCTACATTCAAAACAGCAACTAAGGTTTTGCAATCTGGGTTTATGGTGGCCTACTTTGTTTAAGGATGCAGCAGACTACATTGCCAAGTGTGATCCATGCCAAAGGAAAGGAGGGATCACCAAGAGGGACGAGATGCCACTAAACCCAATTCTAGAGGTTGAGATCTTTGATGTATGGGGAATAGACTTCATGGGACCTTTCAAACCTCTTCAAACGGGCACAACTACATTTTGGTTGCTGTAGACTATGTATCCAAATGGATTGAAGCCATTCCCTGCCCAACCTGTGACGCCAAGGTGGTTGTCAAGCTTTTCAGAACCATCATCTTTCCAAGGTTCGGCATCCCAAGGGTTGTTATTTCGGATGGAGGCTCCCATTTCATCAACAAGGTGTTTGAAAAGTTGATGAGAAGCCATGGAGTCAAACACAAGGTCGCCACACCTTATCACCCTCAAACCAGTGGGCAAGTTGAAGTCTCCAACAGACAGATCAAGGCCATATTGGAGAAGACTGTGAGCTTCACTAGGAAAGACTGGGCAGCAAGGCTTGATGAGGCACTTTGGGCTTATAGAACAGCCTACAAAACCCCCATTGGAAGGTCTCCTTTCAATTTGCTGTATGGGAAGGACTGCCACTTACCTGTGGAGGTCGAATATAAGGCTTTATGGGCAGTAAAGATGCTGAACTTTGATATAAAGGCAGCACAAGAAAGGAGGGTAATGAACTTGTTTGAGCTGGAGGAGAATAAGAATGAATGCCTATGAGAACTCTAGGATTTACAAGATGAGAACCAAGGCAGCCCACGACAAACTGATTCGCCTTAAGGACTTCAAGGTTGGGGACAGTGTGCTCTTGTATAACTCCAAGCTAAGGTTGTTTCCCGGGAAGCTGAGGTCAAAGTGGGCGGGACCATTCAAGATTCACGAAGTTCTACCCTATGGGTCCCTCACTTTGCTCAATCAAGAGGGGAAGGAATTCACAGTGAATGGACATAGATGCAAGCCATATCTAGGAATGACCCCCACAGAGGAGATCATCACTCCTCTAGAAGATCCAACCCCGGCCTAAAAGGGGTAAGGTCAAGCTAAGAGACCTAAAACAAGCTCACTTGGGAGGAATTCCCATGTCTATCTTATGTATTTATACTTTATCCTTTTATTTTTATGATTTTTCTTGGCTGAGTCTCACAGGAGCAGGTTTTAGGAAGAAGAGTGGCAACTCGAGGCACAACTCGATCGAGTCAAGAGCAAGCTCGATCGAGTGAGCCGAACAGTTGCAGTGGAGCGCTCCTGATGGCCGTCTCCCATCTCCAGACCACGACCTAGTCTCCCAGTTCTTTGGGGGACACTGAGGTATCCAAACACCAACCCTTGTATATACCATTTCATATTTTCTTGCATTTGTTCTTGTTTTTTCTTGGTTTTGCCCTCTTGAATCTTTCACTAAATTTTTCTCACACAAGGGACTGTGTGATTTAAGTTTGGGGGAGGGTTCAAGAGATGATTTAACCTTGTTTTCTTTGTTCTTAGTTTTTCATTTATCTTTTGCATAGAAAAACCAAAAAAATCATAAAATTTTCAAAAAATCCAAAAATATTTTCATCTTTTTGCATTCATATTTGTTAGACTTGTTTAGGATTGCATTTTTCACTTGCATTGTTGATTTGACTTTGAAAACTTGTCCATCTTTTGCGATTTCTTGAGTGCCCTGTTTTTAGATTCTTTTGTGCATTAGGGTGAGATTGATTGAGCAGCAAGAACCATGTTTATCTTGATCATATCACTGCATGCACATCTCATTCAACCATTGCTGTGATTTGATGCATTTCCCTATCTATTTGAACCATAACTTGATCTTTAATTACCAATGCTTGCATTTGATTTCAACTCATGGCTACCACATACATATCTGGACATTCTTTACCATTTTCATATCCCTTTGCTTGTCCAGATAGCTGATCTCTATCTTTGAGACAGTTACCACACCTTAAACCTAAGCCTTTTCATTTCAAACCCCATATTATCTCTTGTGCGAATGTGAGAACCTTTCTTGGCTTTGCTTAGCATAAGGTGTTGTGTTTAAACCGGCAGGGGCAGTAGTTCTAGTTGTCTAGTTCTCTTGGGATTGTTTTCAGGCTAAGTTTGGGGGTGCCAACTCGAGCTCGATCGAGTTGGGTGTAAAAACCAGAAAAGTGGTAAAAGTTGGGAAAAACCCAAAGGAAAAAGAGTTTAGTTAAGTCCAGGGAGTTGGCAGTGTTAAAAAGGGTCTAGTAAAGGTTTGGGAAGTTAAAAAAGGAAAGTAAAAAGGGTTCTAAGTAGAATGAAAAGAAGGCAAAGCCTCAAGTGTCCAAAAAGGAAAGAAAAGTTCCCTAAGTGTTTAGAAAATCCCAAACCGCTAGATGTTACCTCAAGAAGCCTCTCCCTAGGAAGTTCTTAAAAGAAAAGTGAGCAAAGCTCCTCAGTTTCAAAGGCGAAATGCCAAAAAGGGTAGTTAGGATTTTGTTCTAAAAAGCTCTAAGTGTTGAACTCGATCGAGTTAGGATTAGGCGGCTCGAGCTGCTGTTCTTGCATCATCTTTGGTTCTAACACTTAGCCTTCTGCCAAAGCAAAGCCACTTTCTTGAGAGATCCCTGTTACTAAACCACCATACAAAAGAGACCCTCTTTGTCTCTTAACCCATAAACCCTTGAAACCAAATGAGTTGATTGATCTTGCATGTTTTTGGTTCACTGTTTTTGCTTAATGAATGTTAAAGGGATTTGCTGATTTGAATGCATTGTTTGAGTGACTGTGAAGTGGGATTGATGTTGATAAGCATGGTTAAATCTTAATGAATATCTCTCACCTTGTTGCATTCTAGAATCTCTAAGTTGGACATTTAGCAAATCGCTTTTGAGGACATGTTTTTAAGTGTTGAATCAGCTTTTTCAAACCTCATCTCTTTCTTGTTCTATTTGTTTGCTTGAGGGCAAGCAAAGTTCAAGTTTGGGGGTGTTGATGTACTTGCATTTTACATAGTTTTAGCACATCTTTTATGCATCTTTTGCATAGTTTTAGCTTCCATTTGCATCATATCTTGTTCCTTTTCTCTTCTTATGCATTCATGTTAGTTTTAGGTTGCATTTGCATACATATGCATGTTTGGTCCTTTGAAATAGGTCTTTTGGAGCATTCTGGAGCATATGGGACATAGGAGCATGGAGGGACTTGGCACATGGAAGCAGCTCAACTGGATACGCAAAGGAAGAAGGGAGAAGCCATCTTGAAGACCAGCTCGACCGTCCACTCGACCAACCGGTCGAGTTCCTCAACTCGACCGGCCAAGCTTCAACTCGATCGAGCTGGAAGTCAAAGTCAAACCCGAAAAATGTTGCTTCCCCCTTGACTTCCTTTGACCCTAAACCTAATCCTCTTTGTATTTAAAGGCTCTAAGCCACGAAAAAACCACCAAGCTTTAGATTATTTTGTTTTAGTTTCTTTTAATTTATTGTCTTTTACTTTTTAGAGATCTAATCCCATCTTTGTGTTCTTGAAGCTCTTGCTTCTTGAATCTTAGATCCTGGATAATCTCTCTTGTATTTGCACTTGCTTATTTCAATAAAAGTTGTTTATTTCATCTCCTCTTTCTTATGATGTCTCTTTTATTGCATTTGCTTGTGTTTACATTCATGTGTAGTGAGTAGTTACCCATTAGGGTTTGAGATGGGATAGATTAGAGGTTTCATATGCTTAATCCTTCTAGCTTATGGTCTTAATCTAGATTCTCTCTCTTTTGGATAGATCTTAAGGCTACATGACCACTACCCCTGGCTTGTAAGTCCTTAGGCGACTCCCCACACGAAAGTGATGGCATTCGCTGGAAAAGATCCACTAAGAGCTCCAATATCTCTTGCTCTAGACATAGAGGTCTAAGGGGTTGGATGGATTAGTTTGGGCAATGATCCTATAGCCTCCAAGGTTTGATTCTCACTGGCTAACCCCCTGTTTCTGAGATCATTCCTTGGTTGATAGCCTCCACCTTGGGAAAGGGTTGGCTAGGCATTGAGAAGCCCAATATCAAGAGAAGCCTTGATACAAGGAGTTTTAAGAGCTAGATTGATTAAGTGTAGATTCCTTTGATTGCAAAACCCTGTCTTGAACCCTAATTCTCTCTTTATCTTGTTAAAGTCGTCACCTTTAGCTTTGTTTGTCTCAACTCGTCCCTAAACTCGATCGAGCTGGTACTTTGCTCTGACTCGACTCGAGCTCTTGGTCGAGCTGACACTTCACTGCTTTGTTTACTTTTATTGCACTGCTTTTCATTTTTTTAGGTTGTTAGTGTTACTTCAAATCTTAACTGCTTGCTTGACTTCCTGGTTGTTTCATATTCTCAAAGAGTGACAAGTTTCCCATTTTGGATTGATAACCTCTTATACTTCAATGACTATGATGGTTAAGAGGAATTGATTGATTGTGATTGCATCTACCATCATCTTATTCACCCCTGTTTGCATTCCACCTCATATCTTATCATCCTTCATTCATATCATCATCACACACGTAAAATCCTATCATCAGTGGTTTGTCTCTACTTCTTCTTTAAATCTTACTGATATGTCTTGTCTTTGTCTTTAACTCCAAGTTACATGATTCTGAAGTTGATAAGGTTTCCTATTGTTGATTTTGTAGATCATCAGGGATCTTTTAGAGCCAATAGTGACACTGGATGATCTGCAGCAGCAACCTCAACCAGTGAGTATGCTTTTTTTTTTTTTTTTTGAATTGAATGTTAAATTGATTCGAACCCAAAAAAACATCGTATTTTACATCAAGTGCAACGTGATTTTGAGAAAGTTTAAAGGAAAAATATTTACACTAAACCAAACTCAAGTATTTTGTCTTGCTGCAAACCATGTGTGGAGCGAATCGAGATCTTTTTCAGTTCTGTCATAAACATGACAAGCGAATCGAGATCAGGTATTTTAAAGACGGCAAAAGCAGTATCGCTGGTGTGTATCTTGATGATGAATGTTTTGGTTCTGGTCGTGCTGAGAATAAAGATATAGCAAAGCTGATTGCTGTTAAGGAAGCATTAAGAAAGTTGGCTGAAGTTATGCCCATTGATATGGTAATTGATGAGGATAGTGTTGAGATTTACCTTGAAGATGCCAAAAGGAAGTTGTTTGAGATTTGCTCCAAACAAAAATGGCCCAAACCTATTTACAGGTATATGTCTTTCTTAGTCCCACAATACTCTGAGATGCAAAAAATGTTATTTTATTAATTCTATCCAAGAGTAGTGAAAATTCATATATACTCTAAAACATTTAGTTACTGTGTATGGAACTCTTTTACAGTGTTGAGGAAGAAGGAGGGCCGGTAAATAGGAAAGGATTTGTTTGTTCAGTTTAAATAAATAAAGATCCAAAGTGAAGAAGGTACGACATTGTATATGAAGGGAGATGAAAAACAAAAGAAAAAAGAAGCAGAAAGCTCCTCTGCCTACCACATGATAAGAGCCCTTAGAAAATCCAAGTATCTCTAATAAGGGAAAACGCCCATTATTTCCTGAACTATTTGCAATTGCACGATTAGTTCCCCAACTTGCAAATACACATTTTATTCCTCAAACTGTATCTCATTTTGCAAAATTGGGTCTTAAATCTTAATTAATAAGCCGTTAATTTCATTGAAGCAATGTTTACTTCCATTAAAACATTAATTTTCTCTCGTCGGGATTTTCTGAATCTCTTCGAACTAGGACTTCTTCACATTGTATTCACGATAGATAATACCCTAATTTCGTAATTTCAAGCTTCACTTTCTCCCGAATCGCTAGAAAATCAAGGTTTAACTCTCACCGGAATCTGCTTTAGGGTTTTCTCGGGCTTTAGAGTTTTCTGATTTAGAAATTTTGACATTGAATCATAAAATTCAAATGAGAGAAGGTTAATTTTTTAATGAGAGTAAACTTTGATTTAGTGAAATTAAGGGTGATTAACTAATACCCAATTTTGAAAAATCAGATACATTTTGAGGAATAAAATGTGCAATTGCAAGTTGGCGAATTAATTACAAATAGTTCAGGAATTAATCGGACGTTTTTCCCTCTAATGAATGGGCCTTTGCATGTTTTTGTAAATGTGTATTTGGTAAACTTCATTCAAGAGTTCTGTTCTGAATAATTGAGTTAATTTTCGGGATTCTTGCAAAAATGACCTAAAAATTGGGGTCAATTGCAAGTGTAACATCTTTTTCAACTCTCCAAAAATTTTGTCACATGAAAGAACATGACGGAAAATAAACAGGATAAGACGAGATGGGACGAGAAGGAATGAGACGAGAGGGAGTGGGACAAAAAATAATGAGACGGGATAGGAAAGAACGGGATGGAAGTGGAAAGAACGGTGTGGGACGAGACGAAATAGGATGAAATGGGATACGACGGGAAAGAATGAGATGGAAAGAAATGAGAAAGGACAAGAAGGAACGGGACATGACGATATATAACAGATGGGAAAGGACAAAACGGAACTTATACCCATATTTTTTTAATTAAATTACTATGCGTATGATATTTTTGAAATACAAAATTAAATTACTTCAAAAAAAGGAGAAAGATTATGTATAGATCTACAAAAAGTATTATTTAGTAAATTTATTTTTGTCAAATTATATAGTTTACGTTGATGTCAAAATATTGGACGGGTCGAGATGAAGGGGACATAATGAGACGGGAGGCAATGTTCGCCTACCCCAAATTATATTTAGGGACAGGACAGAGACACGACAAAATAGAAAAAAAAAAACATAGTAAAACAGGATGGGACTGGACAGGCGGACAAGACGGGAAAGAACGGGACAAGATGAAAAAGAACGAATGGGACTAGACGGAAATTTTGCCTTCCCTTAATTACATTTAGGGAACGGGATGAGAAGAAACAGAAAGAATAGGATGGGACATAACAAAATAGAAAGGAACATAATATGATAGGATGAGACTGGACGGGACGGGACAAACAGGAAGGACGAGACGGAAAAGAACGGACATTATGAAAATGAATGAAATGGGACGAGATGTGACAGGGCGGTACGTTAATTTTGCCTAACCCTAATTATATTTAATTAATATGTGTTTAATATTTTTGAAACAATAATAAAATCATATAAATAAATTAAATTGCGGAAAAACAATAAAATTAACTCAACAATATAAATTCCCGCGCGAAGCGCGGGTCACCCCCTAGTGGCAAATAATGGAAAAGGGATTTAAAATCTATCTAATTTGTGAATGTGCCTTAACTTGTTGGAGATCGAAATGTGAGTTTAGTAACCTTGCAAAAAGCAACAAATCATTGTGTTTTATATCTTTCATTTGCAAAAGAAGAACAAATTCAAGAACAAAAAAAAACTTATTGGGGATGAAGCTAACTGATCCTGCAGTTACTTGCTTTGAGCCCTTAATGTTTCAAGATCAGCCTGGAGTTTGGTGCCATCTTGTAGCAAACTTGTATTGCACGCTACTAACTCTTCTGCCCTACCCTCAAATGCTAGATCATCAAGTATTTTAATTTAAAGGTTAGCTATAGATACTACAACCAAATTCATTACTCTGATTCGACAGCCTGACTAGTAAAACACTTGGTCTCATTCTATTTTTAGATCTATTTTGTGGAACTTCTGCTAAACATTTAACAACTTTGTCGACTGAAACTTATATTTCTAATGATAAATCATAAGAACATCGTATAATGGTAAAAGAAAAAATATCGTTTTGCTTGGATAGTTTTAAACAACGTACAATCCATAGAGAGGAAACGCCATATTCTGATTTCATATGTATTCAAACTTCAACGGTACTTCTTAAATCATATTATTAGGCCCTAGTGTAGTCAACATAGAAGGTCCGTTATTCGTATTTCGTAGGCTTACTTCTTTTTTCCCACCATGTGACGTAGTTATTTATGCTTTTATACCTTTTTTCTCCATTTCTGTCCCTTTTGTTCTCTATCATTTTCTTTTCCATACAGTTCGCTATTCGCTTTAAAAGTTTAAACACCATTAGGGGATCAAGGTGACCGTTCCTACTAAAGTATAGGGTGGAATATCCTAGCTTTAGCATAATTACTAGGTGCGTTTTTATTTATAGAACTAACCTTACATTTCCAGCTCGCGAAGTCATTCGTTTTTTTAGTATATTTTTTTCTTGTATGTATCAATTATCGAGTCTTACACAAATGGGAACTAAACTCTAAACTACAACTTTACCTCTTAAACAATCATTTATTTTCGTCAAAGTTTCGTTATCCCTTCTGTCTTAAAAGTCGAAAGTCGCTACACTACTAAAAAAGCGGTTTTGTCTTACTCATGCTGGCGTGGAAGAACAATGTTAAACCCCCATTTAAATAGTAGATCTGTTTGTGTACAAAGTACAACTAATATATTATCCCCAAAAAAACCCAAGAGGACCGATTTTTATGACCTAAAAGTTATTTGATATTGGATTCAGACTATCATTCATGATCGTATCTATAGATGTATCTAAATGATTTTGAGTTGTGTTAGACCGGGTTGAAACGCGAACATGAACGTGTCTATAGTCTATAGAAAAACCATTTTCATATTTAGTATTGAAAGAAAACTAACAAAACAATGATGATAACTAGTATGCCAATCAAATAGTAAAAGGACGTAACATCAGCATAAAAAAGTAGAGAAAGTATGTGAAATTAACAAATTTATACTAAACAAAGAAAAGAAGCTATGAACATTAGTTTTGTAGATGAATGAAAATTCGTTCTCTAACTAGACTTTCAACAAGCATATATTACAGAATCAGTTTTAGAAAACTGTGAAATTTTGACGAGTATTATAAACGGTAAAAGGTAGTAAAATCCCGTTTTCAAACTGAAAAACGTGAATGAATGATTCCCTAAATACCTATAAAATCCATCATTCTCTATATATTTAACTCAAAAAGGTTTCTTCGATACGTATTTTTAAAAATTAAAACGATAAGGTCATATAATAGTGAATGAGGAATTCGTATTATCTTTGTAGGTAGTGTGAACAAGTCTATTAGCTTTCGAGACCAAGTAGGTCCAACTTCATTTGGAGTTTTGGGAACTCTTAAGACAAGCAATGTCTTTAATTATGTGCTTTCGGTTATTTTTCTTCTGAATTTTATATTGACATTATACTATATAATTAATTATTCTGTCCACATTTACTTATTAATTAATTAATGTTCCCCATAGTTCAAACCATTGTGCTATATATATCAATCGCTCCACAACCATAAAACACTCTACCAACCAACCTTCTCTTCTCTAGATCTCTTTTAATTTCTTAAATAGCTAATCTCCGATTTCAAACTCAGAGAACCCTTTTTCTTCGGTCAATGTCTTTGACCAGCAGCAATTACCTCTTCTCTCAAATTCAAATTCTACCCTCCTACTCTTCGTTATTTCCGAAATTTTACCCTTAATTTTGTGTATATTGTTTTTCTCTATTAAAAAGGGGGATTTCGGGTAATTTCAGTTTTTTTTTGTGGGTAAATCATACGATTTGTTTCAGACAATTATTGTCACAACGAGAGTTGCAACCTTTTATAAAGATCAAATCAAGTGTCGAAAAAAGTTTCTATTTTTTGGATCTTCCAAATATTTAATAGACTTAGTTTCGGTACTTCATCAATGATTTGATCTCTTCAACTCTCGTCTCTTTTTTGTTTTTGCTAAAACACCACACTCTTGTGTCGCAAGCAACACGTGTGAATTATGCAAATGGGAAGTTCATGTTTGCCTCCAGGATTTAGATTTCATCCAACTGATGAAGAGCTCATAGGCTATTACTTAAGTAGAAAAGTAGAAGGTCTCGAGATCGAACTCGAGGTCATTCCTGTTATCGATTTATACAGATTCGATCCTTGGGAGTTACCAGGTATTTAATTTCTAGTATTCATAAATTTATATTAAAACTTTATAACATTAGATACATAAATTAAACTTTTGATCTTTGTCCTTCTAGATAAATCTTTTCTTCCGGATAGGGACATGGAATGGTTCTTTTTCTGTCCAAGGGACAAAAAATACCCAAACGGTTCTCGAACCAATAGAGCTACAAAAGCCGGTTTTTGGAAAGCAACCGGTAAAGACCGGAAAATTACATGTAAATCGTCGTGTTCTTTAATCGGATACAGGAAAACACTAGTTTTCTATGAAGGCCGTGCCCCATTAGGTAATAGAACTAATTGGTTTATGCACGAATATCGTCTATGCGATGATGATCTTTTGCAAAAATCACCAAATTTCAACGTAAGAAAAATTTATAAGTTGTTTCTCCAAAATCATCTCCATTTTATGGATTAATGAAAGAAAAAAAAAACTAAAAACCATATACATTGTTTGAATATTAGGTAGCTTTCGCGTTATGCCGCATAGTAAAGAAGAATGAAGTCAAGACCAATTCAAAGACTTTGAAAAATAAAAACGAACAAGAAAGTGGTTCGGGTTACTCTAGCCTGGTGACTTCTCCTTGTCGCGATGAAGCAACGCAGTTTCATACGTTCAAGCCTTCTTCTACCACGAGTGACTCTTTTAATATTTGGATTTCTCCTGATTTCATTCTTGATTCGTCAAAGGTAAGTACCACCTATTTAACTGTTAATTAAAACGTTTTTTTCCAGACAATATGTGGTAAAATTTTGTGATATTTTTTGTAGGATTATCCTCAAATTCAGGAGGTTGCTTCTGAATACTTTCCAAGATATCAGTTTCCAGTCACCGCGGCAAACCAATTTCCGGCGAGCTCTTCTAATTTAAACGTTGATCAGTCAGTGCAAACCGATTATTGGACAAACTATGAATACAACGACCAAACCAGTTCCTTCGATTACTCAAACATTTTCTAGCTAGATGGAAATGCATGTAGCTCTTCAGGACAACAACGCCTTTTAACGTTTGGAGTCTCGGAAGATGATGAAATTAGTTTGTCATAAATTTGGTTGTGATTTACTTTTTATTTCACTAATGAGTATATTATGTGCTGTGGAATGACTATTTTAAATTCCTTATCTGCAAAAAAAAAAAAAAAACTATAGAGGATTATAGTATAGAGCCTTATTTTTTATGTTTTGATGCCTTTGTGATAATATATATGCAGAGAGAATCACATTTCTCACTATCATTGATTGGACCAAACTTATAACGTTTAAACTAACTTTTGTGGAAGTGATAACAATCATTTGCAGAGAAAAAACCTGTACTTTCAATAAAAGCAACTGATTGGGGACCATTTCATATTTTAAAGGTATGTAAATAAATTGTTTTTTTAGAATCCGTAAAGGGAACGTGGAAAAGAATCAAAAAGAAAAATATATGAAAATTTCGAAACTATATACATATAGGGAAGCGGCAAATGTGGCGCATCGAATGGTTTTAAGATGTATGATATGTTGAATCCGAGATAGCACTCGTCAAGACGGGCTATCAAGATGTGAGTTTAGGAAACTGGAATGCTTAATTCGACTCTTAGATTATCAAGAAAGTTACAAGGAAGTAATCTCGCTAACAAGCCTAGCGAGATTATAGTGACGAACAAGAGGAGAAAGTAAAAGCGTGTAAAGGCCTAGTGATTCTAGATGATTTCGGATCCCTTTTCCCCAATGGGGGGTCTTCAATATATAGTGTTGATAAGTCGGCCGAATGATGAATATTCTCCTTCGGGCGAGATGGAAAACTTCCTCTTTTGCGATATGGAAAACTTCCTCTTGTTCTTTGATCTTTCCATTCTTTAAGTCGGCATGAAGATTTATTTACATTTCTCCATGGATTGTGCCTTTCTCTTCTCAAGTCTTGCCTTTTTCTTGAAGAGTTAGGCCTAAAATCGGATTGGGCTTTGTGACTTTACTAATGATGACGGGCTCAGGGAAATGTGCTAATTTCTCCTCTAACAATAAGTCCCCCCGCCAGCTCGGCAGGTCAAATGTAGTTTGATCTCGGCGAGCTTCATGAATAGAGGACGAGCTTGAGAATCATTAGTAAAATACATCACTTCAATCGGATCTTAGTGCCTAGGTGCATGCTGAATGTAGATTCGTGCCGCCTCATTAAAACCTTGGTACGGAAAAACCCAATTGGGACAAAAACCATAAAAAGGAAAAAGAGTACGTTGACGTCATCTAATTCATGAGTAATATGCTTCGAATGATTTTTGCCGCGACCAAAAATGCTTTCTTGGTTCGAGTGCTGTGACGAGCTCGGTTTTCATCTGTGACTGGGCGATTTTGCCACGTCATCACCCCAACAGATTTATTGTTTGCAATTGCGTGGGCTGAGTCCATAGTCGATTAAATCGCGCGGAGGCCCAAGCCCATTAATGCTTTTTTCCTTGAGCGGGAAAGGAATGAATAAAAAATTCATAAGGGCAGTTGTGTCCCTTGGAAGTCGCGCGATCTCTATTAAGAGACCGTTCGAATTTCCTTTATTCATTTTCGCTTCTTTTCTTCTTCTCACTCAACCGTCCCGACGAATCAAAGGTAACTCCTGCAATCCGACTTCAAATCTTGTCTCGATTGATTTATCGAATCGATTTTGTGGATTTAGGACTAGGGAATCACGAATTGCTCGAATCTAGTTAGGTTGTGCTCTGATTTCGTCTTCTCTTTCGCCGATTTCATCTTCCGATCTTAGGGTTTTGCTCTGTCAACTTTGTTACTTCAATCTTCGACTTTTAGAGCTCTCTGTGCAATCGGGATGGATTCGCGAGATAGAAAGGGTAAGGGTATTGCCGTGGATAATGATGACAAGACCAAGCGTCGGGCCCGGTTATCCGGCAATCCCGACAGGCTTCTTGGCGAGGCTATCCGTGCGGATGCGGCCGAGGCGCATCGGAGAAAGGCTGCCAAAGTGGAGGCCGCGGCGGAGGCTGAAAGAGTGGTTGAGAGGGCTGAGATGGAAGAGGCGATAAGAGTCGCTGCCGAGGCCGAGCGTCGAGAAGCGGCGGAAAGAAGGATGAAAGCAAGGGAAGAGTGCGCCCCTTGCGATGATTATGACTCCGAAGAGGGATACCACGACGGAATCCCATCAGAAGACTCCGATGCTGATTCGGAACGCGATGACGAAGGGGTTTCAGACCGTGCTCGTCTGAAGGGCATCCCCGAGATTATCAAGATGCCGGAACACGCTAAATCCAAGATGCCGCATATATCGGATGGTAGGACGTGGATGACTCCCGAGATTCTTACAGCGCTGGCAAAGAGAGTCGGCTTCTCGGGTTGTGTTGAGTTCCGGATTCCGAAGGAGCATGAAAGGCCTTGCGACGCTCCGCCGGGGTGGATATGCGTGTACGAATGCTTTTTCACCGAGTTCGGGATGAAATTCCCTTTGCCTTTCTTGTTGCTGAGATTTGCCGCCGAACGAGGTGTCGATGTGAGGCAGTTGACCCACGGCGTATTTCGCCACATGATTTTCACGGAAGCCTTAGCGAAGGCCGCGAACGTCATGTTTGATCGCCATCTTTTTGAGAACGTCACGGATCTTCGTGCCGGATCCAAATGGGAGGGAAATTATAAGCGTTTCCACACCGCGATGAGGCACAAGATCGTTTTCGGCGACTATCGGGATAAGATCCCCGACTGGATGCGTTATTTCTTTTTCGTGAAGATTAGCAAAGATTCGGCCGGGAAATTCAAGCCTGAACAAATCAAGACCGATTGGGTCACTTCGCCCGGTAGAATATTGGTAGATCTATTTCGCTCGTCGCATCTATTGAGATGCTTTTTTCTGATTTTCGTGTCTTCCCTTTTTCAGAGCCATTAAGACGGGTGAGGCCGAGCAGCGCCCTTAAGGACAAATTCAAAGCTTTGAGAGATCTTAGTCATAAGATCTGGCCCGAGGTCGTGGAGAAACTCGAGAGGGAGAAGAGAGAGAGGAAGGAGAGGAATGAAGGGAGAAGAAAGCCTGCTGTCCCCGTGACTCCAGTATCCAGTAAGCATCTCGTCTTTCTTTCATATTTGATTTTGCCGTGGATCGCTTAGCGCCATGCTTTGTTCCGTTGCAGCGAGGTCGCCCCAACTTAAGAAGAAGCCAATGGGTCTTAGGAAGAGGACCGCCGTGCCGATTGACGACGTCGTCGTTGCTTCGGAGCCGGTGCTGAAAAAAAAGAGGGTTGGATCTCCGAGGTTGAGGGACTCTCCTTCTCCTTCTCTCTGGAGTTCTTCCATCGCGTCACGTACGAGGTGAGTTATCAGACGTTTGGGAATCTTGATGATCAATAATTTTTGGTGCTGAGTTTTGATGCTTTTCGTAGGGCTTCGGCGAAGAGGACCTCGTCTCCTACTCCAAAAAAGGTTCCGGAGAGAGTGGTCGAGCTTGATTCTCCTCCTTCGGACCGTGATGGTGACGTACCTCGTCGAGATGAGAGCGCTTCTCGTCGCGGCGACGACATGAGGACTCCGCCATGCGGTACTTCGCCAGTTCGGGAGGAGGAGTTCCTTACTTCCCGCGACGACGGTCCTTCGTTTGACCGAGGTGGTGGTCCGGAGGGAGATGGATCGCTTCGACGCCCTGATGACGAGGCGGTTTCTCGTCGTTCGGAGGCACACGGTTCTGCTCCTGACCCGAATCTTGATGCTAAGGACGACGGCGTGCTACCAAAGACCGAACCTGAGGATTACAATCCTCATGCATTCAAGATGCGGTGGTATGGTGTCGGCCCTCTCATGGAGGATCGGGACGCTTGTGGAGGGAAGACTTGGTCTTCCAAGGTTCATCCTACTTGGGGCATCCCACGCGAAGGTCTGGCGTTTAGAGATGATTTTGACGAGGCGGATCAGCATCACGTCATGTCTAGCGGGAAGTTTACTACGCTGGTCAAAAAGTATTAAACGGCGCTTCGAGTGGCTAAGGATGAAGCCTTCGTGTTGCGGCGGGAGCAGAAGAAGGCCAAAGACGTCGACACGATGGTGGCCGATTTAAAGCTGGATAAACTTACGCTCGAGGGAAAAGTCGCAGCGCTGAACAAGGAGATCGTGAAAACTCTCGGACTTCAGGGTATGGCTGACCAGCTTAGATCTCGAGTGGGCGATTTGGAAGAGAGGGCTCGTCGGGATGCAAAGGCTTCTGCTGCTGAGATGGAGCGTCTCCGACGGTCTCGTCGAGAATCGGTCGAGGCGGCTGTTACTCAGGTCTTTGACTCGGTGAATGACTGGTATGCTCCTCGCCTCCATCGCTTGTCAGGATTCGTCGCGCAGCGGGACGTGGTTGAAGCCGCCGTAGGGAGGAGGCAGGTCGACGAAGCTCTCCTTGACTTTGTGAAGAAGATCCGGGGAGTGGACCTGAACTTCGACGCGATGGAGGAGAAGCTCGCGGCCAAGCTGGCGAAGAGTATCGCGGATGGGATGCGATCGACGAAGTTGTTATCGATGATGATGACTTCTCTCCGCCTAACAGGTAAGGTTTTACTTCTTCTTTTTTGTTATGTCGTGCTTTGCGTAGCGTATGTTTGCTTATGTATGTTTTGCTTTTGTAGCCTTAAACGGCTGGTGCTGCCGGGATCTCCTTCTCGTCGAGACGGTGATGGTGCTGATCCGGGTGCGGGACCTTCTACTTCTGGGGCCAAGTCTGCTTAGGCCCCATTTTATTTGTTTTAAGACTTTTCTGGCTGCGGCCTTTTTTTGTAATAACATTGCCTGGGAAGGTTTTCATCCGTATGCTTTAGGATTTGTGCTTAGATTTGTGCTAGATACTTAAAATGTTTTAAGTATGATTTTCTATTGCTTGCGTGTTTTGCATGGTCACGACTTTAGACATAATTGATTAGTTCGCAGCGCAACGAAAGTAATCCGGCTTTTGGTTATGTCTTTTAATAAAGGACGATGGTGTCGTCAACCGCATAAAATGAATTAAGTACTTGGTCGTCACCGAGTAGGAAATTCGATTATCGGGATGACTCGTTACCTTTAAGTGTATCACGACATGGTGCGCGTGATGGTGCTAATGCGTCATGACTAGACGCGATGCTTTCGGGTTTCGTCATGACTTCTCATTCGAGACACCGACCGGTGCGTATTAGGTCTGTGTGCTTAGGATGTTAAACCTACTTTCAGCGACGAGCTCTAGAAACTCGATTTATGCTTCCGACTTCAAAGCTTCGTGCGGGTGACGAGGTAGCGGTTTTTCGCTCGTCCGACGAACTGAGAGCCGTGCGAGGTGCGTGCTCTCGGCTTAATGAATGGGTGATCAGTCCATGTTTTTAGGGTGCAAAGTGCAAGTGCTTATGAGTTTGCCTCAATAATTTGGTTTGACGTCAAACGAGGTGCGTGCGTGATGTCGACAAGTTTCTGCTTATGCCGATGAGGCGCGCTTGTCGAGAAGAAAGGGTCTTAATAAAATTAGAATTTTATTAAGTATTATAGTGCGCCTTAATGAAAAGGCTGCCTACGTACCCGTGCCGGGATCAAGCCATTCGTAGTTCGTTACAAATGTTCATGTCATGGACATGTTTTTTTTTTTTGTGGAACTTGCGCAGATCCGACGAGCTCCAGAGGCGATCGGACGTGATGCCTAGGTTGTCTTCCAGCTGATAGACTCCTGGTTTGACGACTTTCGCGATGCGGAATGGTCCTTCCCAATCGGAGCCGAATTTGCCGAGACCATAGATCGTATCATCGTCGGTTTTGCAAAAGACGAGGTCGTCTAGTGCGAAACGGAGGTGTTGCTTTAGGAAAGGCGGCTGCCAGATCGTCGAAGCTGTCGATGGAGTCGGCCCGAGGTTGCTAACCATGTTAGGGCATCGCCCGCAGGTGTTCGGCGAGGGCTTGGCAGAAGTGCGCGCTTTGTTCTTCCGGCGAAGTGTATTTCTGTCTTCTCATGGCTGTCATGAAGGACGTGATCCATTGCTTGGGATCGTCCGGCCGTCGTAGAAGTTTAGGTGCAGCGAGACGCGCTTCTTCAGTGGTACTTCGGAGAGGCGGCTCGTCAGGGGAGTCCTTCGGATATCGGCAATGATCTCGAATATCTCCTGATCCGAGAATGAGCACTGCGGAGATGCATGGCGATCTGCCCTCGCGTGATTCCCCACATTCTTCCCGATCTCGTCGTCGCAGACAGGAGTATCGTCTCGGCGAGGGAAGACTCGTGATAGCATCTTGGTGCTTTATGCGTGGATTTTCCGGGCGGAGGGATGATGACCTTTTCTTGTTTCTCAACTACGGGATATCTTCCTCGAGGCGATGTAATTTTCAGCGCGAAGGAAGACATCCTTCAGGTTCGGAAGGATCGAATGTAGAAGTCTTCACGAAACTTAGACCGGTACCAGAGCCCGTTTGGAGGGCTTGGATGAGCGCTGTTCTGCGATCGGGGGCTCACCCGGGGTCTCGTCAAGGTCGAGAGCGTGCTTTTGAATCTGTCGAGGTAGCTTTGCAGTGGTTCGTCCTCGAGTTGTATTTTCGAACAGATTGGAGAGCTTTTTGGTGTTAAGCTGGACCTTAAGTCGGATTTCCAGGCGGGTTCGGCGTTTGCTTTCGGAAAGGCGGCGTTTCTCCTAGCGTCGTGGCTGCATCTAGTTGCGTTAGTCCGTCGGTCTCGTCGTACAATATTGGCTCAGATTCTTCGCGAGGTCGTTGGTTTGAGGGCTCGGCTATCATAAAGGATGATGCGGTGCGGAGCTTGCGCTCGCGAAGGAAGCATGATCGCGTCACTCTTTGATCTCCACGCAAGGTGTAAAATCCCGGAGGCGTCGGGAATTTCACGCACTGGTGGAAAGTCGAGACGACGGCCTTCATTTCGTGGAGCCAGGGGGTGCCGAGTATTGCGTTATAGATGGCCGGTTTGTCCATGACAATGAACTTCAAGAGCTTCGAAATTCCGCCGACATAAACGGGGAGCCGAACTGTTCGCAACTATAGGTGTATTCGGCGGTGAAGCCGGTGAGGGGACGGGATGCGGGTTTGATGGATTCCTGTTCCACTCCCATGCGATCCAGTGTCTCTAGGAAGATGAGGTTCACCGTGCTCCCAGTGTCAATTAGAACCTTTGCGACATCGCAGTCGTGAATCTGCAAGTGACCACGAGGGGGTCGAGGTGGGGGATATCTAATCCGCTTGCGTCCTTATCCATAAAGGAGATTGTAGGGATCCCTTTATGGATATACGGGTAGCGTTGTGCCGCGACGGCCTTTCGCTCGTATTCCTTGATCGCCGATATGGAATCGTCGTTATCCAGGAGGCCTCCCATGATCATGCTGACTTGTCGCTTCGGTGGTGGGGTAGGTCGTCGTGGTCGTCACGATTCCTCTTCCCAGGCGGGCTTCCGGCTTTTCTGCATCCTTCCTTGGACGGGGTTGTCGTCCGCGCTTCTCCTGTTGCCCAGATTTTGGTGGTCTCGGCGGGAAGCTTTTTCCTTGGGACCTATCGCCGTCCATTGGCGGGATTTCTCCTCGATGGTACATGCGCATAAGGTTGCTCATAAGGTGTTTGCAGTTTTCAGTGGCGTGGCCAGTTCGCCCGTGGAACTTGCAGAAAGCTTTGGTGTCGTTGTCATCTCCGAGCGAGGTTGATGTCCTGTGGCATCGAAACGCCGCTGCGTGCTCTTGCTCGGACTCATCGTCGGCTGCTGCGAACGCTGCGAGGAGAGACCTCTTCGGATCGTGTCTTCTTCGTGCCTCCATGGGTTCTTCTCTGGGTTTTGACGAGGTTGCCCTCCTATCTCCATGCTTCTCGTAGAAGCGTTGGTCTTCCTCGAGGAAGATGTAGTTCCGAGAGCGGTGGAACGCGTCCTCCAGAGTCGCAGGGGGTTTTAGTGACAAATCCTCCTTAAACTTGGAGTCGTACCAGAGGCCGTTGCGGAGTGCTTCCAGCGGGACGCTATCGGGCATGTCGCCAGTGTCACGGGCTGCTTGTTTGAACTTTCCATAAAGCTGCGCAATGGTTCGCCTTGGGTTTGCGTTGTGGTGAACATGTTCCGAGTGATTCGGGTCATGTGCATGGAGTAATGCTTCAGAAAAGCATTGGTTAGGTCGTCGAAGTTATCGATCGACTCGGCGGGGAGGTTAGAGAACCAGGTCAAGGCATCTTTCGCCATGTGCTCGACGAATACTTGACAGTAGTTGGCCTCCCTTTCATCGTAAGATTTGTATTTCTCCCTCCTCATGGCGAGGTTGAACGCGGTTAGCCACTTCTTGGGGTCTTCTTCGCCGGTGTAAGAGTCGATTTTGAGTCGAACTCTTTCGTGTAGTTCATCTGGCGGAGCCTGCGGGTGAGCGGGCTTCTTCGGGTATCGGCGAGTGCTTTCGTCAATTCCGGAGCTGAGCTGGTGGCGCGATGAACTTTCGAATCGACCTCGTCGAGGCGACGATTCATCCGTTCGAGTTCTTGGGTGGTAAGTCGCCTGAAGTGCGCGGGACGGGGTTGTTCCGTCAGGTGGGACTTGACGGATCTTCATCGTCTTCTCGTGCTAAGTGCTTCTCATTGACTCGAAACCGTCGGCTTGACGAGATTCTCCATGAGTTTGAGGATCTTCTCGCTCGAGGAGGATTTCTTCGAGCTGCGGGGTTTGTCGCTCGAGGAAGATTTTCTTGAGCGGCGTGGTGCGGACGGAGGGGGGCTCTCGTCCTTTCTTGGCGGAGGGGATCGTTGCGGCGAAGTAGATCTTCGCGGCGAGACGGATCTCTGTGGCGAGACAGATGGTTCCTTGTAGGGGCAGGCTTGTCCCTGCCTTCAGCGGGTAGCGACTTGTCTATCGTGCGTGGTAGACTGTCGCTTAAGTTTTCTTCTGAGGGAGACGGGCTCCCGGTGGGAGTGTTCTCTTTCGAGTTCACCATCGTTGCTAGTTCGTGAAAATCTAGATATCTTCGAGATGAATAGCGAGAAGCGTTTCCAGCCCCACGGTGGGCGCCAATTGTTGAATCCGAGATAGCACTCGTCAAGACGGGCTATCAAAGATGTGAGTTTAGGAAACTGGAACGCTTAATTCGACTCTTAGATTATCAAGAAGTTACAAGAGAGTAATCTCGCTAACAAGCCTAGCGAGATTATGGTGATGAACAAGAGGAGAGAGTAAAAGCTGTGAAAGCCTAGTGATTCTAGATGATTTCGGATCTTTCCCCAATGGGGGGTCTTCAATATATAGTGTTGATAAGTCGGCCGAATGATGAATATTCTCCTTCAGGCGAGATGGAAAACTTCCTCTTTTGCTATGGATCTCCTTCCATTCTTTAAGTCGGCATGAAGATTTATTTACATTTCTCCATGGATTGTGCCTTTCTTTCAAGTCTTGCCTTTTTCTTGAAGATGTTAGGCCTAAAATCGGATTGGGCTTTGTGACTTTACTAATGATGACGGGCTCAGGGAAATGTGCTAATTTCTCCTCTAACATGATAGCCTACAAATTTGCATTTTTCTCAATTATACTGATTTTACTAAACTAATGCTCGCAAATACGCGCAAGTTCTGTATATTTTGTTATGGAAAACAGTATATCCTTATGCGGTTTCATACATATAGAACCTTTCCTCAATACAATAGTATTGATTAACTTGTAAATTAGAAACTACTATACAGTACATCAAAATGAGCATCGATTTTGATGTACAATTGCAAGAGGTGTATGCAGCAACGAGCAGTTAAAGCTTTCACCCCTGACAAAGCTTTTGGCATCGATTTTCAGTGGAAGGATTTCCGGTGTTGTAATTGCCAACTATTCTTATTTTAATCAAATGATCATTGATAAGATCAGAAGGAAGCGCTATTCTGACCACTAAGTGCGTTTCACTATGTGCGCTAGTACTGGTAGGCCTGAGACTTTTATTTCATATTTATTCCTTTCGTTTGAAAGGACCACTGAAGAGGTTAACATGCAACATTTGTAAATTATATGAGTTGGGTTAGTAACCATTTCTCAATATAAAAATATTCTAACTGAAAATTGTAGTTTCTTACCTAAAATTAAAAAGGCACATAATAAACCAAAAAACAAAAAGATTATACCAACACAAATCTATTGCAGTAAATCAGATTGGAGAAAGATGGTATACTCGAAATGTATAGACATCTAAGGACTTCAAAATGATAGTGTCCACTGTTAGAGGAGAAAGTAGCATATTTTCCTGAGCCCGTCACCATTCGTAAAATCACAAAGCCCACTCCGACTTTAGGCCTAATTTCTTCGCCAAAAAGGAAAAGCTTGAGAAGGAAGGCACAATTCGTGAAGAAATGTAAATAAACCCTCACACCGACCTGAAAAATGGAAGGAAATCAAGAACAAGAAGAAGTTTTCCATATCGCAAAAGAGGAAGTTTTCCATCTCGCCCGAAGGAGAATATTCATCATTCGGCCGACTTATCAACACTATATATTGAAGACCCCCCATTGGGGAAAAGACATCCAAAATCATCTAGAATCACTAGGCTTTTGCACCCACTTACTTTCTCTTCTTGTTCATCCCCATTATCTCGATAAGCTTGTTAGCGAGATAATTACTTTGTATCTTTCTTGATATTCTTTGAGTCGAATTAAGCATTCCAGTTTCCTAAACTCACATCTTTGATAGCCCGTCTTGACGAGTGCTATCTCGGATTCAACATCCACCACAAACAAAGAGGTATTAAATATTCATTTGAAAACAAATAATGTGTTTTCCATGTTTGGGTTTGTATTTCAACAAGAAGAGCCACCTTCCTTACATCTCCGTCGATCGGTGGAGACTCCATTGAGAAACAAAAAATATGGTTGCCCTCATATTTTGAAATGACTCTGTTTCTAGATAGCGTTTCTGCCTTCTTCAACCTCATAAAGGTTGGTAAACATAAATTTGCGAAGATGTTCCCTATTGAAAAATCTAATGCCAAATCTTTGCAAGAAAAGCAGAAAAGTTGTGGCATCTAGCGGTTAAAATCAGTTTATGATTTTGACCTTTGCTTTGGGCCTATGATATGATATGTGAAACTGGAGACGGTTTAGATATTTGGCAGGAAAGGCTTGCAAGCTGGAAGGAAATATTGGAGAGAGAAATAATATGAGAGCAGTTAAACTCCTCAATGGCTATGAAAGAGTTAGAAAAAAGTGTTCGCAAAGATGTTATTGAGAGGACATCTCTAACCAAGAGGGCCCAATTGCGTGATTACGTGATTTATTTAGCAATTCATGGAAGGCCAAATTGTATATAAAGCCCATATTTGTTGCTCTACCAAACAAATTGAGTTGAGATGTATATACCAAGAGTGATACGGTGTCACATAACACCGTATAAATATGAATACAAAAATAAAAGTTACCAAAAATCAATAAATATAGTGGCCAAAGTGGTAAAAGATGCATTATGACCCCAACATAATCCAGGTTTGAGGGACACCTTGACCATTTTTTACTTATATACAGGTTGGATTTTCCACTGCTACTAACCACATATCCATGATTAAAAAGTATCAGAATATCTCTCGCTTAAAAGCTCAGATCAACGTGGTCTTTCCCCCAAATCCTCTACAAAACATAACATTCTCACCATCGATGGCATTCTCAGGTGCCGAGAAAAAAAAAAAAAAAAAAAAAACATGCATAATTGTAAGAGAGCATACCACAATAGCCACATCAATATGTAACTCCCTTTCCTATAAAAAAAAAGACTCATGTTTGTGCATATGTGGTGTAATTTTTTTAAATAATTTGTTATGAGAGTATGATCAGTTACCATGTAAACAGTATTTGTGGTCATATTCTAATTACGTACCTTTGAAACCAAGTTTATTTCGTGAGTGTTTCCAGAAAACTAAAGTTTCATACTACTTGGTTGAAGATTTAGTTAAAAAAGTCACTAAAGATGGTATCGGTTAATTATGTATGTGAGTTCCTCTCCAATGATTTTATAAGCTCAAATGAACTATTTACATTGTGGCTATTCTATCTACATTTGGTTTTATTAGGTTGTCTTTTATTTAGTCTTTCCAATAGTATGTGTCAAGGGTTTTTGGCTTTTTGCAAGTTATTAGAAACTTCAGCGTACTTAACTAATTAGTAAAATATTTAAAACCACAAAGTGGGTTAGTCCTATTTTCTTTTGTAACACTTCTATTTGGATTTTGTTCATACTTTACTCGAACCAAAAAATAAGAAGATGATAATTAGTGCAACATCAAACATGTGAGATTAAGTGCCTTGTATACCTAAATATTTATTCATCTCTTTATTCGTTTCCATGGTTGATGATTATACAAGAAATTAATAACAACAATTCAACTTTAATATTCTGACAGTATTGCTCCCCATATACATTGATATAAAAGATGGCAGAGATACTTCAATAGAAAAAGAAAAAAAAAATGACATAAAGATGCAAAGAAAACTATTGAAGCTTAAATCTGTATTTTTTTTTTTGCTTGTGTCTTTACTGCGCTCACAATAAATAACTAGTAGAGTACCCGCGCGAACGCGTGCTGTGACGTTGCTGTTTTGTGAAGTAAATCGAAATCCTAAACAGAGCCCGACCCAAAAACCCCTAATAAAAAAATTTTAAAAACCCAAACATTTTTAATACATCTAAATCCGAGAACCCGAAATCCAAAAAAAATCCCGAAAACCCTGAACTGAATAAAAAACTCAAAAAATTTTCACCCGAAACCCGAACCCGACCTTTTTTACTATGTCTAAACCCGAAAACCCGAAATCCAAAAAATCCGGAACACCCAGAATTAACCCAAAAAATACTCTAACCCAAACCGAACATAAATTTTCAAAAAAAACCCGAACAGAAATCCTCAATTTGATTTAAATTAGACGTATTTCTATTTTACTATTGGAAATTTTGCAAATATCATTTGATCATATTCCATTGATTTGATATTATCGATAGATTATGTTAATTTTTCTTTTTTGCAAATTTTTTAAGAGCTGGAATACGGAAGTTTTCTAAACCATCGCTTTGTTTTAAGTTATTATTCTTGTATCCAAACAATTTTTTCCATTTATTCTTCTATCCAAATAGATTTTTCTCTTATTCTTATATCCAAACAATTTTTGTTTCCATTTATTCTTCTGTTCAAATAGATGTTTTTTTTATTCTTGTATCCAAACATTAGAATGTACTTCTCAATTACTAATATAAAGATAGCATCATAAGATTTCAACCACTCAAGTTTAAATGCATTTATAAGTAATTACGCATTAAAAAATATAAAAATTAGAACTATGCCATAACATTACAGATTGTATTATTATTATTTTTTAAATAACTATGCCATAAAGCAATAACATTATACACACAAAAACTCCCCTAAAGAGATTTAACCCTCTTAAAGATTAGTTAAATCTCTTTAGGGGAGTTTTGTGTGTGTGTAATGTTAGTGGCAAATATGTCAAGGATCATCTTAAAGAAAAATACTTGAAAGCTTAGGCATCAGGCAACATCCGGACAATTCAATATAGTACTCCTTCCGTTTCAAATTAGTTGTCGTTTTAGAAAAATGTATCTGCAATTATTTGGATGTATGTGCTATGCAAAACACGTCCATTTACATCCAAATATTTGCAGATACATTTTGTTAAAACGACAAATAATTTGAAACAGAGGGAGTATAAAACATACGTTCTGCATCTCTTACCACTTTATGTGATCATCATCAGCTTTATGAATGACATGTTTAATATTATGGATAAGTGGATCCGGATACCTAATTTTAATTAGAGACTGTGACTAGTCCTACTAATACATAAATTTCAGGTGTCTGTAAAAGAAAAATTTGATAGCAATAAACTTCTTTTCGTTATGGACTTAGATGGAAAATTTTCCCACTCTTACACTCTCTATCTAGTTAAATTTAACTTTGTCCAGACATTTTTGTTTTCCTATCTTCGAAGAACTGTAAACAATAAACCTAATTTCTCTAGGTCTTTTGGACCGGAAAGGCGGAAACCATAACGGTTTAATTACCTTTACAAGTTATCTCAAAGCTTTCTAATAACTCTCTTAAGAAATGAATACGTCTCAAGTCTCAACACTTTGGTTGATGTCAATATAAAAAGCCTTACAAGTTTGCATTTTCCTCTTAACATTCATACCCAAAAAAAAGTTTGTATTTTCCCCGCTTTTTGGAAGGCTTTAGTGATATTTTTATTTTCTACAAACTTTTTAGGTTACATTTTAAGAAAATTTACAACAATATTTGTTTCCATTACAATGATTTGTGAAAGGGCTGTAGTCTATATATATATATTTTATAATGTACATATATTATCAAATTGGGTCCATAGCTCAGTGGTAGAGCAATTGACTGCAGATCAATAGGTCACCGGTTCGAACCCGGTTGGGCCCTAGTTCTTTTGTTTTTCTTTCATTCATTCCGGTGATTAAAAATAAAATATCCGGCCTAAACTACGCCTAACCGTTTGCTATTTTGTTTGGTTGGTCTTAAGACTCTTAACCACACAATGAAACAATTAAACATATGTATATGTAAACTTTATTAAAGAGGTTGAAATTCTATACTATAAAAGTTGCCTATAAAAGTTGAAATTCTATACTATAAAAGTTGTCTATCTCTCTCCAGCTGACCGCCACGTCAGCACGAGAGAGATGGACACGTGGCTGTCTCACTTACTTTCATTTTTTTTTTTTTTTTTTTGACGACTGAGTTTCTGAGATCTGCGTTCCGTCTTCTCATCTTCTTCTTCATACTCAAAGGTTACCTTACTTCAAATCCAATCCAATCTCCTTATAAATCTCTCCAACCAAATATGTTATACGAGTGTATTGGGAGAGATAATTATTCGTGATTGGGTTAAAAGGAAATATGTTTATACAGATTTGGGTTGCTTCGATTGGATTTTGGATTTTGGTTATGGGTAAAAGGCAAAAAATATGCACAGATTCACTATCGGTGATAATGACCTCTATGTGTGAATAAGGTGGCGGCGCTGATGCCAATTCTCGCGAGAAGGGATATGTGTTTGCCTCGATTGCATATTCCATTTGTTCCGAGCTGCTGTCTAAACACGGCAATCGATCGTCGGTGTGGCTTTTTTCAACATATTCTTCTCCGCAAGTTCGCTGTCATGCTACCACACCCACCAATGGTCGTCCTCTCAACCACAGGTTTGTCTCCACATCGTCTACATTCTCATTTCTACAGTATTTTTTGTGATCTCAAATTGATGTTGATGTATTTGGCAACAAACGTATGAATCACAATTCAAAACGGTAAATTCTTAAAAATCTAAACGTAATTTTGTGGTTGTTGTTCTGTCAGCTTCATGTTCTTAAAGTTATTTATTCATCAAAGGAAAGGTCTTTTGAAACTTGGAACTTCGGATTGAAGATTTTTGGTTTCACAGGAATCACACCTTCGCTGAAAAAATGGTACTCAATCCACAGATTTTTTTATCAGTTCGAGTATGTTTCTTTTTCTATTGAAAATAAGGTTTTCTTAGTGTCTAAGATGAAGCTTGATAGTTTGAATGAAAGTGGGAATATTTAAGTTAATAGAGACATGTACAATCTCTGAGATAACTTCCTCGGTGGGTTACTTTCTTTTAGAGATGCTCGACGGACAGTGTGGTGATTACAACATTTGCTAACGAGAATATGATTTGTGTTTTCTTTGTGTGTGTTTAGCTTTTTTATCATTTGCTCTCTACTCAACAATTTCTAGAAGTAAAGAGTAAATTTTGTGGCCGAATGAAGGATTATATTTCATAAATGAAGAATTGGATAGAGTCAAAAATGATGCAGATATTATTTTGGCATGCTTTGGCATGTTAGGACCTAATGGTGCCTGAAAGACCTCCTTCATCAACACAGTCAGTACCCAGATGAGCAAGAAAATCTTTGTGCTTAGCTTCTGATGGTAAAAACTCTGTTAAGCATAATATAGTTTAGTACTGTATGTTTCTGGTTAGATGATTGGGCTTGTGAAACCAATATCAGGGTCGGCGTTTGTTCAAGGCTTGGAGATATGCAAGGATACGGGCAGAGTTTACACCAGCATGGATGTTTGCCCTCAGCACGAGTAATTAAATTCTTACGAACATTTTTCTCTGTTCAGTTATAACAAAGCTCAGCTGTCTAACTGTTTTATCATTCTCTTATTGTCTGCTATAAACCAGCTTGCTCTGAGAAACACTGACAGGAAGGGAACATCTGATGTTTTACAGAAGGCTTAAGAATCTCAAAGGCTCTGATGTTAAACAAGTATGTTATCAAATCTTTCTTCTCTTCTATTTGGAGAAGAGTTGATGGAAATCTTGATCTTTATCCATGATCCAGAATTCGAAGCTGAACGAATAAATGGATCATATACTTGCATGAGGAATTACTCCGAAACTCTTTTATTGAGAATGCTAAGCTCAGGGTAATGCAAAAGAAAGATGAAAAGCTTTGGAGAGAGATGGGGTCCAAAGTTTCTCTAACGAAGACTCTCTCTGATCAACTTACTCAGACTCTGCAACACTTGACTTCCCAGGTTCAAGAAGGTAATAACAGATGCACATTGGTCGTAGAATTCTTTTGTTGATTTACATGTTTCATAGCTGAGAAGGACAAGATTTTATTTACCGATTATGTCATTTTTTGCTTCATTTTGTTGTCGTCAGTGTCCAGCTTTTATTGGGTTATCTGTCATGGGATCATTTCGTATTGCTTTCGGAGTTGGCTATGAAAAGGCTGCAGTACAAGAAATCCAACGAGAAATTTCTGCCTGCAAGTCCATTTTTGCTTATTTGATACATGGCCAGTGTCGGTTTATTTAATAGTATGAAATTACTCGGTGTACTCACATCATTCCTTAAAGAATTTTCTAATCAAAATTCTGATTTTTAAGCTTTACATAACTCTTTAGTTGTTTGCTATTACCTCCTCTCAGTTACCCTCTATTACTTGCTCTGGAGTAAGAAGACGACCTGATTTGCAGAAGTACTCTTCTAAAAACATGTTAAAAGAAAATAGCCACGTACCATAAACAAATATTTGGGAACCATGTAACGGGAAAGACATCCAAACTAACACAAACGTTATATAGATTTCCTAATGTATGTACCAAACTCTATTACCTGGTCGTATTAAACGTGATTAGTAAGAATAAAAAAATCACAACTACATCAATAACACAATGAAGACAGCAAAATAAAACGAGGGGATAAAACATGAGTTCCCAAAAAATATTTCCTAAAAATGATTACTTTTACAGAACAAACAATAGTAATCAAATTAATCAAATTCGAGATTATTTGTTTTAATTTGCACACAAGATTAATTTTAATGAATTATTTTTGTGCTTTCTCTGAACATATATGATAAAAATCATCTGTATTTGGAAATCAGATGGTTTCAGTTTGCATCCAAAACAAAGAAAGAAAACAAATTTCCTACAAATTTTCGATGTTTTATTTTAAAATAGCCCAACAAGATCAAAGTTTAAAAGAATTTAATGCAAAAACAAACACAATAAAAATATACTATCTTAGTTTTTAAAAGTAGAATTTTTAAGAGTTAAACATATTAAGAAACTATAATAATAATAAAAAGTTTTCAAACTTGGGACTTCGGGTTCCGGTTCAGGTTTGGATCAAGTTTTTCGGGTTTAGATATATAGAAACCATTCAGATTTTTTTAAGTTTCTGTAAAAGGTTTAAGTCATTTTTTATATAGGTCCGAGTTTTGGACCAGGTTCAGGATTCAGGTAAAAGAAAACATCATATATTTTTAAAAACTATTTTTACAAAAATGGAAAAACAAATAAGATGAAGAAAAAATAATAACATCATCCGCGCATAGTGCGGGCTTTAATCTAGTTTAGGTAAAGACTAGATTATTGTAGGGATGAAAGATAAATAAAAATAGATGATCTGAAAACGAAGACAGGAAAAAGAATCAATTCCTCATTCCCATCATCGCAAAAAAAAAGGATAACCGAATCATACCGAACCAAATCATCCTCTAACCGATCGGTTTAATCTACGTCTCTCTAATATCTAGCATCCGTCGTGGCTTCATTCCGCGGAGCCTACACTGATCACAACATTCGCCGGTTTCTCGCTTCGGGCATCATCAGCCGTTGGATCTCGTGTGTTATCGTACTCCTTGAAACACGCGATCCTTCCCAATTCCTCCACTTCCTCGATCACATTATCAAGCCTCGCCACCATCTCCACCAGCAACGACGCAAACGCCGCGAAAGGCAAAGCCTCCGAGAATTCGAGGCTCGTCAGCACCGCGATTTTGCTAAGCTGCGGTCGTAACATCCTCCTCTCTCCCGCCGCCGACATCTCGGAGCTGTTATTGTTCTTGAACGATCTCCGGTACTCCATCAAAGCTGACGTGTCGGTTCTGAAGCTCGAGAGCGAAACGGCACCGCTTTGGCCTTGACGCGAAGTAATTTTACGTGGACCGGTTTCGGTATTTTGAAGCGAAACGTCGGCGTTTAGATCTTTCAAACTGTTATTGTTGTTTCGCTGCGAAACGGTACCGTGTGGATGTTTGTTATTGCTGTGTTGAACGTTGCCGTTTTGGTGTTTATGACGATGGAGATTGGAGCCAAGGAAGAGCTTAGGCTGAGACTTGATAGCGGAATTAAGATCTTGGAGTGCCACGTGGAGATGATCGGAGAGAATTTCCGGTGAACAGTGACGGTGGTTGGAGATACTATCGGCGAGTTCCGACAAAGCCTTGCAGACTTCTCCGGCTAATCTTACACAAGGATCTTTGAAAAGCGCGCGAACGGACCTAGGAGTCTTGAAAAAATATAGAATATTAGTTTAATTTAAATTATAACAAAGTACAAACACACATGATTATTAAAATATAATTATGCTTACTTGAATCTCAGTTTGTAAACAACCGTGAAGAGCAACAACAGTATAACCAAACTGACGAAGAACAGCTCCAACTTTAACATATTGTTGACATGGAAACCTATGACATCGTCTCGTGTGTCTTGGCTCCCAATTTGCATATAATGCCTATTCCATTTTTAAAATTCATTACTATTTTTTCAAAAATCTATTTTTTTTTTCTTACAAAACAAAGACAAGTACTAAAAAGACTTACAAGTGTTTCATCAGTGGATTTAGAATCCAAAACAGCTTGATAACCTTCATAGATTCTGTCTTTTGAATCTGATGTTTCTTTCTCTTTCTCCTCAAAGTACTCACTCACACATGCTATATAACGTACAAACACAAATAAATAATATTAAAAACGGAGATAAAAATTATGTAATTTCTAAGATGGTTTGATATGTTAGTATGTTACGTACCTTCTATAGACCGAGAGAGGCCTTGGAGTTTACCGACGGTGGTTTTGTGGAGATCTTCACCGGACCAAATAGGAAAAACCATAAGGCTCATGAAAAGACAGATTCCGCAACCGGCGGCTATAGTGTAGAATCTATCGTGTGCTATGTTTATCACACTGTCTACTCGATAGCTCGAAACCGTTATGAGATTGAACGTCAAGAGAAATATCACAACTCCGTAATCGTAATTCTTCTTTATATACGGTATAAATCTTATATATGTTGCAGCCGCTCCTGAACACAATTTAGAAAGGGAACACAAATTAGCAATTTATGGTTAGAGACTTTTTTTTGTTTTTTTTTTTGTTAAGAGAATAGAGACATTAATTTAAAATGTATATATCTATAAATAAATAAAGCATACCAATGATAAAAACAGCGGTGCCAATGAAGATAGCTCGGAGAACTTTGCCGGAATCATTAGCTACAAACTCAATGAAAAATGCCAAAGATCCTGCGATGAGTGTTCCTAATCCTCTATTAAGTCCTTTGCACAACGTTGCACCTAAAGAATCAAGATATCAAACGTTATCACACTGAACAGTAATCAATTAATTACATAAATAGAAACGATTTTTAATTAATTAATTGTAGGTCTAAGTAGATTTTACCGGCAGAGAACTCAAGGACGACGACGACGGTCATGACGGCCCAAATGGCATTGCTTCCGATGCCTTCGAAGAGTGGCTCCATGAGATATAACAAAGAGACAAGTGTCAAGGAAAGACCTACTTTAAGGGCATGTATTACCCTCCTTGGATCTTCTTTTCCGATATGCCAAAGCCTCTTCGGAATTTTCTTGATCTTCTCGGAAGGTTCTAGGACTTTCCACTTTGTCTTTCTCAAACCTTCCTCTATCTCAGTGCTTCCTACGTGAACCTTGTTGGACATTTTTATGGAGAGAAATCGGTTCTCTTTCTTCCTCTCTCTATCTTCTGTAATAAGTTAAGAGTGTACAAGAATAGAAAGTAGTGTTCTTGTGTTACTCTCTATATATAGATCTAAGATCTTTGTGTCTATGTGTGTGTGTGTGTGTGTGTGTGTGTGTATATATATATATAGTGATGGATCTATGGTTTGCGTATGCAATGTACATACTATATAGCTGTCCAGAAGAAACAAGTTAATACGTGTGATTATGTTGGTTGAGCTACGAGACTCTCATCTCCGGTTTCGACTGGTAATTTAATTAATTATTTTTTTACGTGTCATATGATTTTAAGGACTCGTATATATAAGATAATAATTTAGGCGTAGATTTTTGTTTTGTTTTCATTTTCATGCAAACGAAATAAATAAATTTTGAATCATTTTACGATTTCACTTAAGAATAATTTATTTCCTTTTCGTGTAATGGTTTATTTTTCTATATACTTTATACGATCCTACTAGCTATCTTTTGTAGCATCATTTATTGTGAATACAGTTTGTTTGTTTTTTTTTTTTTTGTACTCAACACTCTTGAGTAAATGTAAAACTCGCATGATGTTACTCTTTTTTACCTCTATATGTAGTATGTGTATTTGCTTTTACATAATTATTACTTTATGGCTACAAAAATAATATTCTCATTGCAAGTGAAGAAATATTAGGTTGATGGTTTTCACATGACTTGCAATTATTGATGTAATATTAAATTGAAGAGTACCTTTCTATCCTTTATTTACAACTCACATGCAAGACGAAAAATAAGTCAAAGCTATTGACAAAGATATTAGACTAACATACGTGATACGTTCCATACTGCTAATAATTATAAAACTAGAGATCCAATATTTTATTTCTTCTTAGATATTAACATTTGTATAACTATACGAATGTGTCACCCAATTGATACTAATTAATAATTAAGAGAGTTTGAAAAAGTAGATCCTCTAGCTATATATGTTGTCCGCTTAGGTTAAGCACACAAGTAGGTATACACTTTTAGTTACATTAGTTATATAATTTTGTCGTATCACTTTGTCTTGGCGAGAAATGATAGTTATGAACGGATCAAGAATAAGTTGTTTTGTTAGGTCAAAAAGAGATTATATATAGTTCTTACACAAATTTCGACTTTTATACCAAGTGAGAATCATATAATGGACCATTAAAATGTTAACAAACTACACAACCACAAATTCAACTTTTAGTGCTCACTATGATAAATCATCAACGGTCTATGGTTTCACTAGGAAACATAATTTAGTGGTGACAATGAAAAGTACAATTGATAAGCATATAATTTTTTTTCCCATGCATAATTGATTTCTAGAATTAATGTGTAGTATTTAAAATCTTATTTTTGAACAATTGAAATAATGTGTAGTTGTGGGATGCATCTAAGAAAGTCTTAAACAAGTTATCACCGTCTCAACTATAGTTGACCTTTTGGATCCTTCAAAGTCGTACCAACGTTGACACATTAACACATGTATACCTTCTTTATATTGCACGGGGACAACTGATTTTATAAATTGGGTTTTTAATTCACATTATATAAATTTAAAGCCACGTTAATCCTTATGAAACCGCCATGTAAATTCATAATATCTAAATTTTACATGTATAACATATCTATCTGATAAAGAAAAAAATTAATGACTTCAAACGACAAAGTAAAATCTCTGAATTAAATGAGACGATTGTTAACAAATTAATAGACACTTCTTTTGAAATTTCAAAGCAAATCGAAAAAATTGTTTAGCGAAAATACCCACACACCAAAAAGAAAGAACATGAAACAATAATACTGTTCTTACAGCGTCGGCTTGAAGAAATACTGTTCAAAAATCGTATTTTCACGAAATATAACTCTTATTTAGTCTCTTACCGTATCCTTCTACCAAAAGGGGAAAAGAAACGTGAACAATATTAATAATGGCACGGGTTGTGACTTATGAGTTGATGATGATACACAGCTCACTAAAATGAATTTAGCTTCCAAAGAAAAATCGTATTTCTCTTCTTTGTGGCTGGTTACTGGTTAGTTAACCTAAGATTTTATTTTATTTTTCGTTTAAAAAGTTTCTGATTCTACACTATGGACTACTAATTATTACAATTTTAAACAATTTTTATATCCATTGTAAATAAAAACGCAAGAAAATCAAAATGGGTGATCGACTGGTTACAGGTTAATAGAAGAACTTCATCGGCACAAAATAATTGATATGCATATCGACAACTTTTAGTTTCTAGCTCAACTAGATTTTGTCAGAAATTGTTGTTAGTTACATCGAGTTTGTAGTCATCTACTATTAAATAAATTGTTTAAACAAAAAAGAAAAAGCCAATAATTTTTTTAAATGATGTACGATTCTCTTTGTAGTGTTGTGTGTGAAGGTGAGATCTTTGTATGCAACGGAACAGCTGTTCCTTTACTTTAGGGTGTTGTGTTGGTTGAGTTTTTGAGATTTCAGATTTCTCGTGTGTTGTCCACGTCGCTCATGTTGGATCTGTCCACGTGACATATACAAAGATGGTTGAAGAAAAACGAAACTAACCAGATCAAAAAGGAAAATGGGTTCATGTTTTAAACCTGAAGTTTAGAGTCATAGTATGTATTACAAAGTCTCATATTATGCAAAATAAGTTTAAAACAAATATAAAATCAATTGTCAATCTAATACTAAAATTAGTCGTTATGCTCAAGGATCTTAATCCAAATCTCATTGCAGAATCTAATCAACAATCATCGCAAACATGTTTTCTTCTATTGTTTACATCAAGATTTGAAATGCTGCTAATACAACAAAACCTGTCCTAACCTGTGTATTCCAAGACATATTGAACATCTAGATTCTAGCTCTAAGATACCGAATCGTTGTCTAAAAATCACAAAAATACCGAACTAAAGCCCTTGCGGTTTAGAGAGTAGGATCATTAGGAAACTTAAACTAATAGTTCAATTGGAGAATCAGCTTCTAAGCAAAGCAATCATGCTTGCGGGAGCAGAACAACAAAACCTTTATCTCAAAAACATAAAACTTACGAACTCATAATTTTGTAAACCGTACAAAGAAAGTTCAGCTAAGGACTATTACAACAAAGGAGTTGGAGAGATCATCTTTACTATAACGGCGCGGTAAAGTACATATTTTACCTTTACATTGCTATTGGGCTTAATTAATGAATTAAGCCCATTAAGATAAGTCCACCTGCCGAGTGCAATTAATCAGAATCTACCTTTCAGCGTATAACGATCAAAGAACTTGAACGTACATGTCAAGGTTTATAAATTATATAGTGAAAGAATCTTTGCCCTACTTACAATTGGTTCTTGTGTTGGCAAAAGTAGTTCTATGGAGCTAAAATATTTGCGCTTGGAGTTGTATTATAAATTCCACTACCGAAACAAACCGCTTGGAAGTGAGTTTGCACACTACTTTCTGTTGATTAATATTCACAAATGATAAAAATCATTTGCCATTGTTTTGTTTCTTTTAGAATGAAAATGTTTACAGGACAAACAGAATCCGCTCTTAAGTAAAGATAAGAACTCTTAGACAAGACCACCTGTCCAAATGGAATTTCAGGTCACACCGATAAAACATTCGTTAAATGTCTAAACATTTTACTATTTTCAGATACCAATGGTTCATAGCGTCTGGTTTACGTGTCCGGTTTCTTAAGGTACGCGCATGGCTTATACTTTCAAAACAACTGCTTTTGCTGCTTGTTGGTTGGTCTAATAAAGTCAATCACTTTAGCCGCTACCTAGACAAGATAAAAGTTTTGTTGTGCTTTCTCATTGAGCATCCCCAAACCCAAAAGCACATCATCACATATTATTCTCAATTAAACCGGTATTTTTTTGTGGAATCGATAACCGGTGAATTCGAAAATCTCTTGACAGGTATGGCCGTATGGGACAATAGTGGACATAACACGGTCTCGAGTGGGTTGGTTACATAACCAAAGCTGGTTTCTTTGAAATCAGATGTCGAGACTTGAAAGTTACATTTTTGTTCATTTTCAGAAAATAAAGTTTGGATCTTTGTTTTATCTCATGTCTTTAATTTTCGGTAAAATTGTTGGCTTCATTCTATTCCAAGTGGGTACATAAATTTATGTGGGAAAGCATTAATAAATAAATAAAAATTGGTTAGTTCCGTTTGTCAATTAATTTGGAATCTATATACAGTAGGATATACAGATTTTTCTGAATAAGAGATTTTCCTTAAAATGATGAGGCAAGAGAAGGACAAAATGGTCAAAATAAGCTGCTGTCATTTTCAAAGTAGTGATTGTTTTCAAGATCTGATGAGGGATATACAGTATACTTAAGAAAATCTGACACATCAAAGTACAAAACCCATGTTTATTTGGATTTCCCAAACACAGTCAAACCAAAATCTATAGCTTACATAAAATTTATTTAAATATCATGCTTATTAATTCTTGTGCATTTGTTTCTATTTAGAAAAAAAAAGCTTTTTTGTTATTTTCTTCGGTAGAGAGAGTTTGAGTCTACCAAACTAAATAAACTCTCCTAACATTCAACTTCAATGTCTCATTCATCACTCCGATTTAGTTTCACTTCCAATACCAAACTCTGTTCATTCAATGCAACATTGCAGATTATGTGAAAAAAACCAAAAAAATTGAAAAACATTTTTTTTGGTTTTTTTTTTTAAAGGAGGACACCAAATCCAAAGAGTACATTACAAGTTTACAACTACAAAAGTGTAAATGGACTGAACATCATCATTAAAGACAAACTCTTTTTTTCCTCCTTAAATTATCTCCTAACTAAAATTATATGCTTAAGATTTTATTTCATTAAAATTAGGAACAAAAAAATAAAACCAAATCCCCCTGAAAAACTGAAAACCCTAACCCAAAGATTTGTTCCCTTAAATTTGTATTTAACTATTTATCACTTACTAAATTAAAATCAGTAAAATAAACCACAGATCGTCTCTCTCTCAAAAACTCAAGAGAGAGAGAGTTGTTAGCTAGCTCACACGCTTTCGCTTAAAACTCAAAAACCTGCACTTTCTCGTCTATTTTCTCGGCATTCGTAAAACAGAAAAAAAAAAAGTTTGGTCCTCCGAGAAAATTAGGCTAAATTTTTTATCAATTCAGAGAGAAAAATCTTCTTCCTCTTCGATGGATTCGAGATAAATCCACCAACAACAACAGCAACAGCAGCAGCAGCTACAACCACCGCCTGGGATGTTAATGGGCCACAACAATTCCTTCAATCGAAACCCTAACGCCGACGGATTAATGGGTCCAACCTCCATATCTCAATCGGCGGCGATGCATCTCCGATTGCCCTTCACCGGTCTCTCACCGCATCAGCATCAGCCTCAACCTCAACACCATCAGCAGCAGCAGCAGCAACAACACCCTCATCATCATCATCCTCAACCTCACCATCACCATCATCCTCAGCCGCAACAGCAGATGGACCAGAAAACTCTCGAATCTCTCGGATTCGAGGGATCGCCTTCCTCCGTCGCGACCCAGCAACAGTCGATGCGATTCGGGATCGAGCAGCAGCAGCAACAGGCGAAGAAGAAGCGAGGACGACCTCGGAAGTATGCTCCCGATGGCAACATTGGTCTCGCTTTGGCTCCTACATCGCCTCTTCCTTCGGCTTCTAATTCATACGGCGGCGGCGGTGGTGGTGGTGGAGATAGCGGCGGAGGAGCTAATGCGAACTCTTCCGATCCTCCACCTGCTAAACGTAATAGAGGTCGTCCTCCTGGCTCCGGTAAGAAGCAGCTCGACGCTTTAGGTACAGTGAAACAAACTCGATCTATCTCTTTCTCTGCTCATCAAATCAAAATCAACTCTTTACAATTACTTAACAGGTTTTATGTGTGTGTGTGTGTGTGTGTGTGTGAGAGCAGGAGGAACAGGAGGAGTTGGGTTTACGCCTCATGTCATTGAGGTCAAAACTGGAGAGGTAATGTGTTAAAGCAAAGTCTTGAATTTTGCTAAGATTTGAGTAATTTTGAATTTGCTTTAGTTAAAGTTGTGATGTTTGATTGTATTCAGGATATAGCAATGAAGGTAGTGGAGTTTACGAAGCAAGGACCACGTGCGATCTGTATACTCTCAGCTACAGGATCTGTGTCTAATGTGATGCTTGGTCAAACTACCAATCAAGCTACCAACAATTCTAATGGAGTTGTTAAGTATGAGGTATAATATTATCTCATCACTCACTTGTTCTTGGCCCTGATTTGAGCTCTGTTTTGATTAGTGGACCTGGAAATTGAATCTGTGGTTGTGTATTGAGCTGTGTTGTGATTGATGTATTGCAGGGCCGATACGAGATCATTTCTCTGTCAGGATCTTTCTTGAATTCTGAGAGTAACGGTACTGTGACCAAATCCGGTACTTTGAGTGTATCTCTGGCTGGATCTGATGGTCGGATTGTGGGTGGTCTTGTTGCTGGAATGCTTGTAGCTGGATCACAAGTCCAGGTTTTGCTCAAATCCTTAACCTTTACACTGGAATTACCTCACAAAAAGCTTCAAGATGCTCACTTTTGTGTGTGTTGAATAGGTCATTGTGGGAAGCTTTGTACCAGACGTTAAGAAACAGAAACAAAGCGCGGGGCGTGCTCAGAATACTCCTGAGCCAGCTTCAGCACCAGCCAATATGTTGAGCTTCGGCGGCGGCGGAAGCCCTCGGTCTCAAGGACAAGGACAAGGACAGCAACATTCGAGCGAGTCATCAGAGGAAAACGAAACTAATTCTCCGTTGCACCATGGAAGCAACAATAACAACAACAACAACAACAACAACAACGACAATCACGGACTATTTGGAAACTCTACGCAGCAGCAGCAACCCAAGTACCCGATGTCTATGATGTACCATCATCCTCATCTCTGGCCGCCTGGCCACAATCCTCAATAAACAGAGATGCTTCTCTCTTGTTCCTTTCCACATATCTCTGCTTCAGAATTTATCTATTAAGTAGATTGAGCTTTCTTACTCTCTTCTTCTTGTTCTTCCTCCTACGATTTTTTTTCTCTTTAATTTAGCTTTGGTTTTAGATAAATAGTGAGAGAGAGAGACAGAGGATATTGACTAGGTTTCACTTCATCTTCTTAGTTTCTTTTGAATTGTGATGATCATAAAGACTTCTTCTTCTTTTTATAGCAAAAAACCATCTCCTTTAACACAAAATTCTAAATTATGCGGAACTTTATTGATCTTCAGGTTACTATTACATGGCAAGTAAAACAAAAGAGTTAGAAAATACAGTAAAACAATCTAAAGGTTGATACTTGATGATACACATAGTCACAGACTCCATTACTCTTCTTCCTCTCTTTCGTCTTCTTCGTGTTAGTATTTGGTGTTTCTAAACTGCAGAAACCATGGCTGGTGAAGCAGCCATCGATTCTTCTTCTTCCTCATCCTCTGCTTCCCACATGAAATGTGCGTATGATCCCAAAACCATACTGCAAAGTTACAACAACACAAAAGCTTTACATATTTGAAAACTCAAACTGAGAACTAGTTAAGTAAATCTAGAATACAGAGTGTATGTAGTTATGTACCAATCATCAGGACAAGCATTAACAGCTTGATCAAAGTAGCCTTGAGCTCTTTCCTCGTCTCTCTTCGTTTCCCATATCAATTTTCCATACATGGACAATGCCTCACCATCTCCTGGATTCTCAAGTATTGCTCTTCCGTAGTATTCTTCAGCTTTCTCTGAATCTTTCTCCACCTGTTGTAATTCAATCCAAGAAAACACCAATTCAAATTCTCAAACTCAGAAATTCGAAATCTCTGATTCATGATCGATTCGACGCCTACCTCGTACAAGAATTTGCCGTAGTTCATCAGAAGAAGTGAATTGTTTGGATTCGATTTCAACATCTCCCGATAATAATCGCCGATCCTGCTCCTATCGTCGTAACCGCCTCCTCCGTTTCCGTTTCCTTTGCCGCTGTAACCAGATCCACCACCACCACCGGAGAATCCTTGCTCCTCCTTCCAAACCAAAGTGCCCCAACCATCGGAGAAACTGATCTCATTATTCTCCTCCGCCTCATCATCCTCTGGGATTTTCGCCGGCGGCGAAGGCTTAGATCCAACACTCTTCACGATTCTCTCAGATCTAATCACATCATTCTCCGATAACACTCTCCGCATCCCGACCTTAGAAGCCTTGACCTCGATCGAGATCTTCCCGCTGGCGAATCCGGGTAATGATTCGACGGAGTTGTGCCTGGAGATTGTCGGCGTCGTCAACTTCCGGGACGAACCTCCACACGGAATAAACCGGTTTTGAACCGGCATCGAACCGGTTCTCATCAAAAGAGATTTCATCACGAAGCTTCTACAGTATTTTAGCTTTTCTTCTTCGATCTTGCGAGAGTGTGATGATGATAATATAACAAATCCATCAATGAATAATCACATTTCTTGCTATATATAGATTCTTTAATCAGCTGACTTTTCTTTCACATCCACCGTTGGATCTCCTGACCTTTTTTACTTCACAATCTCGCGCCATTTTCTCGCCACGTCACCTCTTCCTTGTGATGGACTTAAAGCTGGTTTTTGCTCTCGGCCGTCCGATGCGATGACCATAGTGCAAAGGAAGAGTCAGCTACGACATGTGGAGGTTTTGCACGTGAAGCCCCACGAGATTGGCTACTCTATGAATTCCACGTGGAGATGATAGTGGGACCCGTAAGGCTGTATGTGCACCCAGAATTACGAAACCACCCTTACCATTGTATTTTCACTTTATTGAATACCATTGGCGTGTCAGAATCATAAAATATTTGAGTACTATCGAAAGTCGAAATAACGTTTGCTCGATTGGCAGTTTTTAACTATTTTGAATTTTGTTGTTATGTCTTTAAATCGTGGTGTTGGCAATAACAACAATTTCTTATTTACTTCAGTACCATTTTTTTTGTTAAAGGTTACTTCAGTACCATAACCTCCGAAACTATGAGCTATCATTCTTTGCGTGCATCTTTAGTTTTTGTATAAGCTGTTACAATCAATTGTAATTGCGACTTGATAAAATATACATTTTTTTGTTGCTGTTAAAAGGTCTTCAAATTATTAAAAATTTCGTCAACAGCAGGGTTCGAACCTGCGCGGGCGAAGCCCAACAGATTTCAAGTCTGTCTCCTTAACCACTCGGACATATTGACAATTTTTGATGAAATATACTTGATTTGAGAACAGAGCAGTGTTTGTATATGACAAAGTTATATATTCTAATGGTAGTGAGTAGTAGTGACACATGCATGGAACAGAACATATATCTTTATCTCTCTATGACTATATATACTCGTGTGATTAAGCTTTCTATAAATATTTCAGTGATTATCATAATAGTGTTGCTGATATGTAGGGAAGTAATCTCCATCAAACGATAAATTTGACGTATATATATATATATATATATATGTCTTTCTTGTTCATATTTAAATGTGCTTGGGAAAACCAATGATTAATTTTAAAATATGAACTGCATGCATCTATAGAAATGTCTTGTAACAGTTCTTATAATTTGCATTAGATTAGTGAATCAGTGTTAAAAAAAAGAACTGCATGCACGTGTAAGATTAATGACAGAATCACACGAAATGTTATTTCCTTTTCTTGTTTGTATCTGTGAAATGTCGAAGATCTGGATTCACTACGGTTACGACTTACGACGACTGGCGAGTTTTCTTGCTTGATACTTTGATAAGATAAGATAAGGTATTATCAAATATTGTATATGATTAAAATATGGATGCATGGTGTGTTTTAGTTTTGTCCTTTTGTTTCACATTGTTTACAGGTAACGTTATCCTATCCAAGGGAATACTTATGTTACGCAATCATGGAAAATGGAAACAACTTCACTCAACCCACTTACTTGATGATACTAAAATAACAAAAAGGTCGAGTAAAGAAAGATAAAGTGATCACCGACGGGTTTGTGTTTTGTTTCTTTCCTCCCAATAAGTAATCTCGACCTTATGGATAGAGTTACTATTCCATTCGATCGGGTCACATGGAAAAAGGAAATCATTAATGGATAGATGAGACGGTAGTGATTGGAACCCTTGTTCACCATTCCAAAGCTAAAGGTGCCAAAACTGGACCATCACTTATTGAATTTAGTTTAATGTTGGATCCAGCATTGAAGATCCAACAGTTCTTGTTTTTTTAATTATTTTCATTTTTTTGTTATATGGAAAACGGAGCCATTACATTTCAGGTATTGGTATGCTTGGGTTGATCTTACCTAGGTTAACTCGGACTCCATCATGTAGCGAGGAAGATGCTTGAGTTTATCTGACCTAAGTTAACTCTGACTCCATCATGTAGCAAGGAAGAGCCAACCTGATCCATCAAGAGAGTCGAAGATTATTAGCAAATAATTGTCTATCCGAGACTCCGAGTATATAAGGGGATTGATGTGAATGTAGTCGATTTTTGAAAAAGAACAAGAAATTTTGTTGAACAATGAATTGTGGGTCATGAGAAAATATTTGATTTAAAGAAGTAAAACGCTGAAAAAACTAGTTTTAGTAGATTAAACACGTTTTGTTTTTCTAGTTATAATTTTAAACACACTAGATGTTTATAACGAATTCACTTTTCAAAAAAGCATGAAAAGAAACAAGTTTTGACAAATACTATATTAGAATCATATTTTCAAAACGTGAAAAAATTCATACCAATCATATCCATTTATCATCAATATGTACTAACAAAACAAAATCCTATTTTTTTGGTTAAAACGTGACTTAATTTAACAACTTACAATACTCCTAAAACCAAAGAGAGTAAAATTGGAAAAACTATTTTTATGGACACTTAATGAAAAAAAAAAACTATTTTTATGGACTAAGAGTGGCTTAACGTCAAACAAATGTCACATATGACTCGTTCAAGCCATATCATTAAGAAAACAAAAGAAACAAACTAAACAAAAAAACCAAAACACACTTTCTATTTTTAGTAATCAAAACTTCCACTCTTTCTCTCACACCATACACACTTTCTCCACACACACTATACCGAATAAAAACATTTTTTTTTCCACTAAATTAAAAAACAATAAAAAAAAAACTAAATCTCAACCTCTCTTTATTTCTCTAGCTCTCTTGTTTTTTTCGTGCATGAGAAATCTCACGGCGGAGATAATCAGTCTCCGGCCACCGTAATGTCGTCAAGGAATATTCCTTCACCTTTACCACCGCAATCTCCACCACCACAACATTACGTCACGCCGCCTCTCACGGTGATCCTCACCGTAGTCCTCCTCGTCTTCTTCTTCATCGGTTTCTTCACTCTCTATTTCTGCAAGTGTTTCCTCGACACCATGATGCAAGCCTGGCGTCTCCACCACGGCGGAGAAGCCGGAACAACCGAAAATCCCAACCAGCCACCGGAAGCTCCACCTGAAAATCCCGGCCTCGAACTTCGAATCATAAACTCGTTTCCCACTTTTCCTTACTCCTCCGTTAAAGATCTCCGGGAAGAGAAATACGGCCTCGAATGCGCCATCTGTCTACTCGAGTTCGACGGAGATCACGTGCTACGTCTCTTGACCACGTGCTACCACGTGTTCCACCAAGAGTGCATCGATCTCTGGTTCGAGTCTCACAAAACTTGCCCCGTTTGTCGCCGCGATCTTGACCCTCCTCCGCCGCAAGAAAACGCTCTCCCTAACGTCGACGAGATGATCATCGACGTGATTCAAGAAACCAGCGACGACGATGACGATCGACGTCAACGTCATCATCACCAGACAACAACACCGATTGATGCTTGGCCGTCTTCGAGCAGTTACGTAAACAACGAGAGATCGAAAAAGGAACAAACTTTGCCGGAGAAGTTCTCGAGATCGCATTCCACGGGACATTCAATAGTGAGAAACAAACCGGAGGAAGAAGATAAGTATACGTTGAGATTACCGGAACATGTTAAGATTAAGGTCACGAGAGGACATAGCCAGACAGAGAGTTGTGTTACTTTTGCCGAACTTGTTAGGAACAGAGGATATGATCATCGCCGGTTTGGTGAGGTCTCCGATCAAACAGCTGTTACACAATCTAAAAATTGAAGATCTATAAAGAATTGATACACAATTTTTTTAATTAACAATTAGTTACGTTTATTTTCTTGTTGTTGTATTGATTTTAGGTATAAATTTTGACTTGAGATGATAATTAGTGTATTAATTAGGTGACATCTTCCTTTTTTTCTTTCCGGGAATTTAATAATAAGAACATACAAATAGTGAGTCACTAACACTAGAAAAGGAAGCAATTTTTTTGGCGTCTTACATATCAGAGTGTTTATCAGTTAAGATCAGCAGAAATCGTATCTTTTGGGAACTGAAACTCAGATCTCTTAGTGTAGATGCCATTAGTAAACCTTTAGCCAACCACAGGGCTAAGAGGGCTTCTAAAGAACCATTTTGACCAAAACAAAAAAAAAAGTCAAAAGAACAATAAAGAGAATCTTTTTTTTTGCAAGATTTCTCATGAATATACCAGGAACCTTTTTTTTTTTGCAAGGAAGATCCATTTAAAAACCAATAAGAAAATAATTTCATAAACAATTTTGTAACATTCCCATTTGTGATAAATAAGGAGAGGCTTAAAAGAATTGATTTAATTACCTATGTCAACAAAGTGTACTTAGTGATTTCTTGTTCTTGGTTGCCTTATGCTGAACGAAACCTTGTAGCATCTCTCTTAGAATATATTAAGATTCCATGTCAAGAAATCTAAGGATCTCCTCAAAAACTTTCGGTTTGCTTTCTACCATCAGATGGATCAACTTTGTAGATATAAGGTATCATCAAAGGCTCTTGAGTGTAACATAGAATGTATATGTAAGTCCCAACCAAACAAAATTATAGCTTTTAAAATCAAAACGAAGCTCTTCTTTTTCCACATATCAAGCTTCCTAAGCCAACTTCAACAACCTGATTTTTTTACTGATTTTGATGGGTTCATCGTCTGCTTCATAGACTCCATCTCCACTTGTGTTAATTGTTGCCTCCAGCTTCAAAGTTGCCTACTTCGCTGCTCTGAGTTTCCTCCATCAAAATATGTACGCCGCACTCAATAACCAATAGAATTGTTTGCACAGTTACAATAGACAAGTATAAATATATATATATGTAATCATTAATTACTGCAGTGTCATTTGCAAGCACGTTACGACTCTCTCTAGCTTATGATAAGAACAGTCACAACATTTATGTTACAAATTGTTGGCTCTTTTCTTAGACGATTTATGTGGCTGGCTGGTTTACGTAACTAAAGCAATGAAGCAATACAAGGCTTTTGTATAGCAAACCAAAATATTTTTAACAAGTTGTGAAAGAAAGGATTCACTAATACATAACCTATTGTAATGACAAAACTGGTCAGAGCTAATGACTTGGAACTGATGAAATTCCATCAAATAATGGATCTAACTTAGAATTAAATAGTTGGGGTATGATTGACCAACTCACAAAAGACTTTACAAGAGAAGACATAATATATTTCAAAGCACCCGATAATCTGCAGCCGGTTTCAAACACAATTTCACCCATGTCCCAAAGCCTGTTTGACCTTTTGCAAGTGACTTCGGAATATGAACGCATACATGCAAGCAATTTATATCCTAAAACCAACGCTGTTTAACATTCTTCTTAAAAAGCAATGTGGCGGTAAAAGTCTTTTGTCAATTATTCAATCTTATAGGACAGTTGTAATAAAAGGATTTCGTCATATATAAGTATTCTAGTGACAAAAATTGACAGGAAAACATGGTCTTCATGGGAGACCTAACCTTTTAGCTACCCCACCAACATACATAGTATCAATCTTATTTACTTTTTAAGCCAACCCAACCAACCTTTTAGCCCAAAAGAAAAGAAAAAAAGAAAAAACCCACCAACTGGTTTCGACGGAACTTTCTTCTTTAGAGACCTCAACGGCTCCATCACTATGCTCTTTGCTACTACTCTCACCTTCCTCCGCTAACATCTGTACACCACACTCAATGTTCTTATCATCGGTGACAATATTCTTGAAATAGTATAGGTTGTAGCTGAATTCAAATTGAATCTCGCTCGCGTCCACTTCAACGCATCTGTGTTCTTTAAACAAGTCCCCAGAAAATACTATCAGGTGTTCAGTTAGAATTTCACGACACCCAAACCAAATCGGACTCCAAGACAATGTCGTAGAGTGGTCAAGTTCATTGATGACAACCCCTTTGCTTCTTAGACGACAAACAACTTGAGTGCTCGAAGAAACCTGTTTGGTTGGAGCAAGCAAGAGGCAAGCCTTAAATCTTGAGGACGCAGAGATAATCCCCGGAGAGATTGTTATGGAATTTCCTTTGGCTTTGTGAGTGAAATCTTCAGGGACTTGTTTGCCTGGTAAGCATACAAACATGTAAGTCCATCGCTGAATGATTACTCTTCTTGCTTCTTCATCAAGTGACAAACAGTTGCGCAACGTGACTGAAGATTAATGTTCTGAATCATTTGTAAGTGAGTCTCTTTCTGTGCCTTAGTCTATTTTCGGGGTTAGTCGGTTATCTCTTCGATACCGGTTTAGGAGATTAATGTGTGGTACACGGGTGAGAGAAGAAGTGTACCGGCTAGTCTTATAAGGCCACTTAGTCCTTCCCGAAAAGATAAGATCTGATTTTCCGTTGTAACAGATCGGGAATTAGGAGCTCATCGAGCTGTGAGAGAGAGAGTAAGGCACAGAGAGAGCAAGAACGAGCTCAAGTTTCCGAGCTAGATTCTAGTGATTCGCCGGCATAGCCGTGCCCCAGAAGAGTAGGAAACGAACTCCTGGGTAACCAAATTCTTGTGTGCTCCGTTTTACTTTCTTTTGCATGTTCGTTCTTGTTTGAAATCGGAGATCGAACGGAGTCGAATCCGGCTAGGAATCGCGCAAATTGGTATCAGAGCCAGGTTGCGTCTTGGGAGAGTAGATCGGAAGCGAGATCGGAGCTAGATCGGAGAAGATGGGATCGAGACCTGAGATTCCACAGTTCGACGGATCTGGAGATTTCGCGATCTGGAAGAAGCGGATGTTGGCTAACATCACAGTTCAAGGACTCAAGGATCTCCTCAAAGAGAAGGAGGTGGTTACGATGACAGAGCAGGAGATTCTCGAAGAAACTCCAGCTGCGAGGAAGAAGCGACTCGAGGATGAAGAATCGTGGCTAGAGCGAGACGATAAGGCGCTGAATCTGATATTCATGTACGTGAACGATCTGGTGTTGAGGAAACTCGACAAGTGCACCTCAGCAGCTCAACCTGGGAAAATTTGGATCGTCTGTATCTCGCTAAGACGTTGCCAAATCGAGTCCACTCTCAATTGAAGGTATACTCGTTCAAGATGCAGGAATCTAAGTCAATAGATCAGAACGTAGACGATTTCACGAAGTTAATTGTGGATCTTGGGAACTTGAGTATTGAAATCCCAGAAGAGGTTCAGGCGATTCTTCTGTTGAATGCATTGCCTTCAAGATACGATCAGTTGAAGGAGACACTCAAGTATAGCAGAGAAGGAATCAAGATGGAAGAGATCGCAAGTGCAGCCAAGTCAAAGGAATCGGAATTTAGGGATATGCCAAGCTCTAGGAGTAACAATGGTGAAGGTCACTACGTTAGAGGCAGAGAAGAAACGAGGAGTTTCAAGCCAGGAAAAGGGAAGCAACAGCACAAATCGAGGTCAAAGTCACGAGACGGCAAGAGAGTTTGCTGGATTTGTGGGAAGGAGGGACACTTCAAGAAGCAATGCTACAAGTGGCTTGAGAGGAATAAGGGAAGAGGTGTGTCACAAGAAGGAGAAGCTTCATTAGCCAGAGACGATGCTAAAGATCTTGTGGGTTTAGTAGCACAAGAGGTGAACGTGATGCAAGGCACTCAGACGTCAGATGAGTGGATTATGGACACGGGATGTTCGTTCCATATGACACCAAGGAGGGACGTGTTCCTGGAGATGAAGGAACTTAACACAGGACGAGTGAATATGGCAAACAATACTCAAGCGCGAGTAAAGGGCATAGGGTCAGTGAGATTTGAGAATCCAGACGGCACGACTTTTGTTCTTCACGAAGTCAGGTTCATGCCTGAGATTGGGAGGAACCTCATATCGATGGGGACTTTAGAAGAGAAGGGATGTGAGTTCAAAGGTGCAGGTGGAGTTCTAAAGGTGATTAAGGGGTGCACAGTGATCATGAGGGGTCACAGAAATGGAAATGACACTCTCTACTTCCTGAAAGGAAAAGCAAGAAGTTCAGACGCATGTAATGCATCAACGGGCACAAGTGAAGGCGATAAGAGAGATCAGACGAGTTTGTAGCATAGCAGGCTCGGCCATGTGGGACAGAAGGGTTTGGAGGTTTTGGTGAAGAAGGGGTGTATCAGCAAGGATCAAGTCTCAGAAATCAAGTTCTGTAAAGACTGCGTGTTGGGAAAGACACACCGTACAAGTTTTGGTCCAGCTCAACACGTCACCAAGGGTAAACTCGATTATATTCACTCAGACTTGTGGGGTTCTCCTAATGTCCCCATGAGTCTAGGTAAGAGTCAATATTTCATTTCTTTTACTGATGATTGGTCTCGAAAGGTTTGGGTTTATTTTCTTAAAACGAAAGATGAATCTTTTGACAAGTTTGTTGAGTGGAAGAAAATGGTGGAATTACAATCCGAAAGGAGAGTAAAGAAGCTAATAACTGATAATGGTCTTGAGTTTTGCAATTTCAGGTTTGACAGTTTCTGTAAACAGGAGGGAATTGTCAGACACAAGACGTGCACCTACACACCTCAACAAAACGGAGTGGCTGAGAGACTCAACCGTTCGATCATGAACAAAGTCCGGAGTATGCTGAGCCAAAGTGGTCTAGAACAGAAATTTTGGGCAGTGCCTCTGCGGTTTACGTGATCAACCGGTCTCTATCATCAGTCATTGAGTTCGAGATAACAGAAGAAAGATGGACTTCAGCAGCCCCAAATCTATCTAACCTAAGGGTGTTCGGGTGCGTTGCATATGTTCACTCGGATGAAGGAAAGCTAAACCCCAGAGCCAAGAAAGGGATCTTCACGGGTTATCCAGAAGGAGTGAAGGGTTTTAGAGTTTGGCTACTAGACGAGAAGAAGGTCACGATCAGTCGAAATGTCGTCTTCAGGGAAGACGTTATGTACAAGGACATCAAGGACTCTAGCTCCACCTCAGGTATGCAGTTTATTCCTGTGTTATCTGATGAGCTTGCGAGTGATCTTGCAGGTAACAACAGGGAATCAGGGACTACAGTTCAAGGTGGAGCACCCCAAGATCAGAACGAACGAGAGCCAGATACAGAACAGGTGACAGAGAGTGAGGAAGCTACAGGGAACAGTGATCAGAATCTGAGCAATTATCAACTAGCCAAAGATCGCACAAGGAGAGACACCAAGAAACCAGCAAGACTTCAAGATTACCAAGTAGATGATGAGGAAGACGAAGATATTGCTGGGTATGCTTATGTTGTGATCGAAGATGGTGGCAGACCAGAACCAGGAAACTTCCAAGAGGCTCTAAGGGATCGAGACAGTGACAAGTGGATGAATGCAGCAGACGACGAGATGGATTCTCTTAGGAAGAATGAGACATGGAAGCTTGTTGATAGAGTCAAGACGCAGAGAGCCATTGGATGCAGATGGATCTTCACAAGGAAGGCAGGGATTGTTGGAGTGGAGAATCCGAGATTCAAAGCGAGGCTGGTGGCAAAGGGTTATTCACAAAAGGAGGGTATTGACTACCAAGAGATTTTTTCACCGGTGGTCAAACACGTCTCCATCAGGTTCCTTTTGTCAGCAGTTGTTCATTTCAACATGGAACTACAACAAATGGATGTGAAGACGGCGTTTCTACACGGGTTTCTTGACGAGACAATCTACATGGAGCAGCCAGAGGGTTATGTGGATGAGAGATATCCAGAGAAGGTGTGTCTATTGCAGAGATCACTTTACGGTTTGAAGCAATCGCCGCGTCAATGGAATACGAGGTTTGACAACTTTATGCAGTCACACGGATACATCAGAAGCGAGTATGACAGCTGCATTTACTTCAAGGAGCTAAAGAAGAATGAGTATGTGTATCTATTACTCTACGTGGATGACATACTCATTGCTTCGGTGGATAAGACGTATGTCAAGGAATTGAAAGAGCTTCTGAGTTCTGAGTTTGAGATGAAAGATTTGGGAGAAGCGAAGAAGATTCTGGGTATGGAAATCACACGAGACAGAGTCAAGGGAACATTAACTATCTCCCAGGAAGGTTACGTCTCAAAGGTGTTAGGCAATTTTGGGATGGATCAGTCTAAGCCCGTATCTACACCAATGGGAGCTCATCTCAGGTTTCAGGCGGCTACAGAAGAAGAGTTTCAGGATCAGTTCAGAGAGATGGAGAAGGTTCCTTACCAGAGTGCAGTGGGAAGTTTAATGTACTCAATGATCGGTACGAGACCCGACTTGGCCTACGCTGTGGGGTTAGTATGCAGATTCATGAGTAAGCCCATCAAGGAGCATTGGTTAGGAGTCAAGTGGATTCTGAGGTACTTGAGAGGTTCTACAAAGACAAAGCTAAGCTACATGAATGAAGGAGAATTCATCATCAGAGGATTTTGCGATGCAGACTACGCAACAGATCTAGACAAGAGGAGATCGATTTCAAGTTTAGTGTTCACGCTTGGTGGAAATACGATCAGCTGGAAATCAAATCTACAGAAGACAGTAGCGTTATGAACAACCGAGTCAGAGTATGTGGCATTGGCAGATGCAGCAAAGGAAGCAGTATGGTTGAGAGGTTTGATGAATGAATTGGGCTTTAAGCAGGACACAGTTGATATCTACAGTGATTCACAGAGTGCAATAGCATTGGCGAAGAATGCAGTTCATCACGAGAGGACCAAGCACGTTGACATCAAGTTCCATTTTCTCAGAGATTTGATCAACGAAGGGAAGATTCGAGTGTTGAAGATTGCGACAGAGTACAATCCAGCAGACATTTTCACTAAGGTGATTCCAGTGGGAAAGTTCCAAGAAGCTTTGGAGCTGCTGAGAATCAGGGATGAATGAGTTTGTATGGAGGCTTAAGTTATTTGGAGGCTGAGTAAGTTAAAACTCAGGAATACTTTACCAGTTGAGAGAGGTTTTCTCAGGAGATTGAACAAGCTTATGTTCAAGGACGAGAGGTGCATTGAAACTCGTCAGGGTCACTAGAACACAACAATTGATGCAGAACAAGGTGGAGATTTGAAGATTAATGTTCTGAATCATTTGTAAGTGAGTCTCTTTCTGTGCCTTAGTCTATTTTCGGGGTTAGTCGGTTATCTCTTCGATACCGGTTTAGGAGATTAATGTGTGGTACACGGGTGAGAGAAGAAGTGTACCGGCTAGTCTTATAAGGCCACTTAGTCCTTCCCGAAAAGATAAGATCTGATTTTCCGTTGTAACAGATCGGGAATTAGGAGCTCATCGAGCTGAGAGAGAGAGAGTAAGGCACAGAGAGAGCAAGAACGAGCTCAAGTTTCTGAGCTCGATTCTAGTGATTCGCCGGCATAGCCGTGCCCCAGGAGAGTAGGAAACGAACTCCTGGGTAACCAAATTCTTGTGTGCTCCGTTTTACTTTCTTTTTCATGTTCGTTCTTGTTTGAAATCGGAGATCGAACGGAGTCGAATCCGGCTAGGAATCGCACAGTGACTCTTCTTTTAGGATGGAAGAAACGGGAAGATCCTCTTTTCATGTCTTTCTCCGATATAGCACACTTGCAGTCATCGAGCTCTTGGTTCATCGAACGAAATACATACGCTCTTGAGCGATCTACAATCAGTTGCATCGAGTTGCAAAAGCGAAGGAGGAAGAGTCTGCAATGACACCAGCTTTCTGCAGTGTTGGACTTTAAGAATCTCTAGACCAGGGAGACCTATGAGGCAATCTGGAATCTTCTTTATATCACTATGGCTTAGATCTAAGTACCTTACACTTTTTGGAACATGTGTTAATCTGTTGAGGCTTCTGCTGCCTATCTCAAGCCACGTACAACGACCAACGTCCAGCAACGGATGCAGGAACATCTTTTATCTTTGTGTCTCTTACATCAAGATGATTGATGTTACTAGAAATATATGGGAGAGTTCTCAATCGTGAGCAACTTCTCATGTCGACTCTCTTAAGAGATGCTAAATTGATGCTTGTGGGGATAACTCGTAGATATTCGCAGCCCCACATGGACAACTTTTCCAGTTTGTGTAGATTTCTTATAGAAGAGGGAAGCTCAACCAAACTTATGCATCCCTCCAGACTCAATGTCTCGAGATTAATAGCCTCCGAAAGATTTGGGATTTCTTTCAACTTTTTACAAAACCCTAGATTTATCGTCTTGAGATTTGGAAGGGGCTGCATGTGTGAAAAAAAAAAACAAACAAATGAGAAAAAATCATGTTTTTGGAGTTTTTCAAGATTTTTAAATAGATAACAAATACCAACCTTGATTCCTCCCCAGAGCTTTTGGAGATTGCTGTGTCGCATAGAAAGCTCGATGAGACATTCCGGTTGAAATGTTGGAGAAAGACGTGTTCTCGGATATAGATCCCAATGCAGTAACTTGGGAGGAGGTAGATATTCCATGTCCCCTGATATTCTCAATGGAACATCCTTTCTAAAAAAATTCCAATTATGGACAGAGAATCTTAAGAACTGGAGATTACGGATTCCTTCAAAGGCTCTCCCACTTATAAAAAAGTCGCTCATATTGGACGTATCAAATGATATACCTATGATCGATCCTGTGCCCTAAACAAAATTTCAAAATCAAGACTGGTGTTAAAAAAAAATTAAGCAATATGCAAAATCTCTAGAGAATATAGAGTGGTAAATAAACTTACTGTTTCCTTTGCTAGGACATCACAGACCTCTCCAGCCTCTACTAAAAACTGACGTTTCCCAGGCTCATCTTTCTGTTCATGCACTATTTGTCTCCCCATTTGTTCTAGTAAAGAGTGCATCACTATCTTTTGAAAAGGGACAACAATTGTTCCATTATGCATCCCCCAGTTTTCGATTTGCACGAGAGATTTGACAGCTAGGTTCTTCAGCCCGTTTTCGACATCCAAGTTACTGTGAGCGAGCATGCTTGTCACATCATCAACATTCTTGTTGTTGAATATACACGCAATGTGGAGAAACACAGCTTGATCTTTTCTCGACAATCTGTCATACCCCACTCTCAACACGTCCTCGATTTTTCTATCAAGACTAGATACGAGCCTTGATAACTGAAGTTCCCACTCGTGCTTGCTATCCTCACGCAGAGATTTACCCACAACAGAAAGGCCTAATGGAAGATAACCGCAAAGCTTTGCCACTTTATTTGCAAGCTCTTCAAAACCATATGGCACAGAACTTTGTTTGAATGCAGATAAACATAACATCTCAAGAGCTTCTTTTCCAGATGGAAAATCCACATGGTAGATATGGGTAATCCTATGTGCCTTTAAAACCTTTTGATCTTTTGTGGTTATGATAATTCTACTTCCAGGACCAAACCAAGAAGGTTCTTTAGCCAAAGTTTCTAATTGCTCTACATCATCTACATCATCAAGAATGATAAGCACTCTTTGATTCTGTAGCCACTCTTTTATGGCGCCTAAATTATGTATCCTCATATCCTTTTGGTTCAAAATCTTAGACAGAAGTTGGTTTTGCAAACACAACTTGGAATCATAGTCATCAACACCCATATTGCTCCTACAACTCCCTCCTCTAAGGTTCCCCATGAAACATTTAAGTCCAAACTCGCTATCAAGTTGGTTGAATAAAGCTCTAGCAATGGTAGTCTTACCGATTCCCGCAGGACCCCAAATCCCAATCATCTTCACATCATCGCAGTCTAGGCATAACAAAGAGTTCACTTTTCTCAAGTGAACTTGCAGTCCCACCATGTCGTCAAAATCCCTTGACAGTGTAACATTCAGTTTCTTTGAAACATCTGTAGCAATCTTTTGGATCATATCTGCTTCGTTAGCCCTAACAAAAAGCAAAACCAAATCATGTTACAAAAGTTTCACCATTTCTTGAGAAAGATACAACAAGTTCATACCAATTGAGGGAATGTTCTCCTTCAATGTTTGCAACATCAGTCAAAGCTTGGCTCCATCTCAGCTTCACTTCCTCTGTTTTCTTTTCACATGTTTTTTTGAAAGAGAGTCCGAAATCTCCTATCTGTTTCCGTACATCGGAAGGATTTACGCCGTAGAAAACTGTCATGACAACCTGGTCTTGATCTTCTTTGCATTTGAAGATTTCGACCAGTTCATCTAAACACCAGCTTGAAGAAGCGTATCTCCGAGAGCAGAACTATCGAGACCCTCGATTCTCGAATTGCTTTAAATAGCTCAGGTGCGATCGAATGGCCTCTCTCGATCTCTTGATCTTTGAACGTCGTGATACCTTTGCTTGCAAAATGATTTTGCAAGTGACTGAGAAATTTTATACGGACGTCTCGGCCGTGGAAACTCAGAAAGACGTGGTATCTCTTGATGTGAGACGAAGAAGAAGCCATGAGAGAGATGGATGTAAGAGGGAAGTTGAAGAAAGTATATATCGATGAGAAAACAAGGTCCTCTCCTTTTTATCTTTTGAAAAAGAAAAAAAAAAACGCGTAAGAGAGTAGAGAAATTTCTGAGAAACTTCTCCAGAAAAATAAAAACACAAACATGTTTCCCCAAAAAGTCGTTGTGGACCCATTTCATTATCGTCGACGCGCGAGAGCCACAAGCTTCTTTTTCATTGGTAATCGGAAATGGATTTTGTGAAGCATAACATTTTTCGGTGGAAAAAGCACATGAAGTGAACTCAGAGCAGCAGCCTGAGAATCCATGAGAAGATCGGAGACAATTTTGAGGAAGAAGAAGCAGCAGAGTGATTCAAATAAGGAATCTAAACCGATATCCATCCCAATTTAAATGTTGGTTTGAAAATTTAAACCGAGTTTTAGACTTTTAGTTAATTAATTCGGTAAAGAATTAGGAAAAAAATCAAATTTACGTAAAACTGGGCCCAAAGTTTCGTAAACGAGCCGAGCCTGATGTGGTTACTGATTCGGTTTTCCGGTTCGGTTCAGTTCAGATATTTGATTTTTGGGCGTATGTATATTTTTCTTGTCTTATGTCACGGTGTGATATTTTTGGTTTTCCCACTCAACAGTGTAATAAAAAATAAATTTAAAACAATTCCGTTATTACGGTTAAGTGAACATGTTCTCCATTTCATTCACCGCAGCCGGAAGAAATCTGTCGGAAATCGACAGAGAGCACTCAACTTTTGAGGGCATTAATCTTAACTTAAGTTTTCATTCACCGATCCTTGTGGGAAGTTGAAGATCAGTGACGACGACAATGTCCCATCTCCTTAGAGGAAGTAATCTCAAGGGTTCCGGTGACATCTCTGAGAAAATCCGATCAACTTTATCCAAAGACGGACGCTTTACAAAGAATCACCTTGCTCAAGCAGCAGCATCATTAACGGAGAAGAAGGAGTTTCTAGCGACCGTGCTAATAAATTACGGTCTCCATCTGACGAGAGTCAATCTCCACAACGATAATCCACCATTAATCCCTAGAGGTAAATTAATCGGCCTCAACGATTGTAAAAGGATGCAGTCATACAGAGGAACCTAGCTAGGATAGGATAGAAATAGAGATTGAACGTTGCAGATTTTCTGTCTTTAATTTCAAAATAACCACCAGACTCAAAATAAAAAATGACGGCGCTACCTTAACTAACAAGAATACCCAGTTTCTTAAAGACAGAGGGATATACTAAGTCTCATGTAAATCGAGATGAACGTTAGCATTAAACCTTAATGCTTCTTTGATGAACACAGATGAAGAACCTTTTTACTACATATCTCCTGCAGAAACTCACAGCACTAACCTAGCAGAAATATCTGGAGCGCCAGGACATAAGGAAACTGGTATGCTTGTTATTAAAAAATGGAAACTGGAAACTGGTTAAGCCACATATTTATGCTTGTTATTGGGGATACCTAAGCAATGGCAATTCCCAAGAAGAAGCGTAATTCTTAGTTGGGGAGACCTAAGGAATGGTTAACCTTCCACATATTCATCTAACACCAGCTTGAAGAAGCGTAATTCTTGAGTGTAGAACGGTCGAGACTCTCGATTCTCTGATGGCTTTGACAGGTTCAGGTCCAATCAAATGACCTCTATCGATCTCTTGATCCTTAAAAGTCATCCCTTTGTTTGCAAAGTAATTGTGTAAATGGCTGAGAAACGCTCTACGGGCATCTGCGCCGTGGAAGCTCGGGAAGACATGGTATCTCTTAACGTAAGCAGGAGAAGAAGAGGAAGCCATATGACAGAAAAGAGAGATTATAGGAAAAAAGTATGGCAATGGTTTTGGATAATCTATCTACGGAGGAGGTAATAACTAACAAGTCCTTTTTGATATTATTGAAGATGCAAAGAAACGAGTAAAGGAGAATAGAGTTTTCAGAGAAAATTCAAAGAAATTGTAGAGGAAAATACAAACATGTTTCCCCAAAAGTCGTTGACGACCCCATAAAAGTTATAGAATTAATATACATTAATTAAAAGTTTATTATATAGAATTAAGACAATTAAAAGTGTTTTAGTAACTTAATGTTACGCATTATATATGTGCCCTTCATTACGCAAGAGTTCGATCAAGACTAGCTTGTATTTTAAATAGAGAACAAATTAAAACAGTCGAGGATAGGGACACTTTTTATTTGGCACATACAATGATCGACAACCTTCTATAACACACATGCACAATAACCAGAAACAGCTTATTAAAACACTAGCACGAGTCTAGCATTTTTTTTCACATTCACTTGACAATAATTGAAAACATGAAAATAACACTTTTGAAACTTAGATGTGGTATCTTTGTCGATATGCTGGTTTAGGCAGTTCCACGTGTAGTAATAGAGCCTTTGGTGCACAAAGTAAGGCATGCTTTGGTACACTGTTCAACCGCTCCATCCACAATCTCACTTTTGTCTACAACCGAAACAAAAATTTAGAAATAGATTAACATCTAGTCTATTATTCCATCATAAATAAGATGAATAACGAGCTTGGGACTTGGGAGGGTTCGTTTTACCAAAGCTTTGGAGAGTGGTTATGGCACCACACACAGAGGATACACACCCCAACTTGCAGTATTCATTGACAGCATCACCTTAAGGAGAGGGAAAAAGAAGACATGGCATAAATAAATTTAATATATATATATATATTAAATTTATAGAAATATTTATTTTACCAGAGTTTAATTCGAGAGTTCCGTAGGGATATCCTGGAGGGCAACTCCCGTCAACGAGTATGCATTGACTGATTGATGCACATGTCGACTGAGAACCTGCTATACGACAGACATTATATTTATTTATAGCAACTAGGTTAGGGCAGCATGCCCTCTGTCTTGCTTCTACTTGAGTTTGCGCCATGACCAGACACATTATGAGCACACTTAAAATCACAGTTTTGCTTTCCATGTTTTTGGTAGAGGGAAACACTTATCAGCTTGTGTTGATGGGATGCTTGCTAGCTCATGAAACTAGACTTGCTTAAATAGTGCTTGTTCTACAATTTTCCACCACAAAATTCTTTTATTTAATGTTGCCATCCGCCATCCGCCAACTACCCTATCGCCAAGTTCATCATGGTCGTGAATCACGATGCATTTGAATGGGATCGCCCAACTTTAATTCTGGAGAAAAAAAATATTGGAATTAATGTTCATGTTCCACAAACTTCTTTTATTTAATGTTGCCAGCCACACGAATTATGAAGAAAAAGAGGAGAGTGGTGGTCTTAACCAAAAAACAAAAACAAAAAGAAGAAGAAGAAGAAGAAGAGACTGGTTTATTAAGTTTAGCTGATGAATTTGATAAGATGGTACTGCTAGAGGAAGATCCTAACGTCAGTCAACAACAAACAAGAGACACCTATGACCTATTCTTCTCCCTCAAGCTATAGATTCAGGATTCGGGACTAAGCACCGCAACAACAACAACGAAAGGAGGGATGGTTTGATTTCATGTTGAGAGTGATTCTTCAAGCTCAAGGTTCATCAGGAAGATTTTAAAAGAAAAAGAAAGTGCGGATCCCTATAAGAGTGTGATTCCTCTCCAAAGTCTTTGAGGACCATATTATAGGAAGAAAGATTACATTCTATGGAAATTCAAACAGAAATTCGTTAATAGTAAACTATCACTATAGCTTTATAAGCTTGGAGTTACAAATTACAAGAAACAAAGTATATGATGAACAAATAGGTATTTGATAAGAACGTAAGCGGTAAGCATAACAAACAGGCTACTGTTGATGAGGTTTTCTCTCATCCGTAATCTTGGTTTGAATAAAAGCTGCCGAATGTACAACCTGTTCTTCAATTACTGACAAATCCTTTCTCCAACCGTTCGACACCGTTTGACCGTTGACGATTTGATGGCTGAGACCTTCTTCCTTGGTAATAACAGTCCCATTCCAATTAGGAGACGATTTACGGAATACGTCGGGATAGAAGAAAGATGATTAATGAAGTGATTTCCAAACAGAGAAAATGGAGGAGAGTGGAGAGAATTTTCAAAGAAACTGTAGAGGAAAATACAATCATGTTTCCCCAGAAGCCGTCGACGGAACCATGATTCATGAAAGTGTGTCGAGGACCACATAAGAGTGTGATTCCTGTTTTATTTATCGTTATGGTAAAGCACTAAAGCTTGCTAGTTTTCTGTGAAGAAGGAACACTTGAAATGAGCTCAGAATGACGTATTAGAAACCCATGAGAAGATCCGAGACAGCCGTAGAGGAAGAAGACGACGACGAACCACCACTAGTTTATTGAAATGAAGTCATTTTTTATCAAACATAATAAGCCACCAAAAAAAAAAAATTATAATCATCTTATTTTTTGCTATCTTCCAATAATCCAATCCAGATATTGTGTGTTCTTTTTTACTAGATGAATCCCCGGGCGTACGCCCGGGTTGTGTAACTGTATTAGCTGTCAGTAGATACATTACCATATATTTGCTGCAATGTTGTGTATGTATAAATTTAAAAATGTAACGAATAATTCGTGTAAGGGATGAAATTGTCCATATTTATTGGAAATTCTTGTGGAAAGCAAAGAATGTGATAATGTGGTTTACTGAAAGTATGATTTGCGTATAGATTTACGTATGTTGTCTGACAGTCTGATGATAAGAAAAGGGTGTTACCAATAATATATATTAAAATAAACTGAAGGCATGAAAATCATTGCAAAGAACGTAAATATAACTTAAAAAAAGCAATGGTCCAAAGTGATAAACGAAGAACGGTAAGCAAAGAAGATTGGCTTCAATCTCGTGCGTAAGACGTCGACAATTATAAGGCCCGCTTTTGTGTTTCCTGTATTTTTAAATTGGGTTTCCACATTTTGCCTAATTTATCCCAAGTATAAGATTCTGGTGCATTCGTCCCTGCCCCTTTCCCAGTTTCTTTAATTGCCTTGTTGACTGCCATCCATGTAACGAATTTTGAGTTTTGCCTTAATATTTTTCCAGCATGCCCGTCACTTTCTTGTAGCTCCACGGCGCTTGGAACTTGCTTTATTTCTGTTGCAAATGAATTTGTTCTCTTAATATGAATTGACATATTTCTCTGCACATACATTCTCCTCCAGCTGTAATCTTACCAAGAAATAATGTGGGTTTGCATATAAGAGACAGACATGCAATCTTCTTCCCCATCGTGTTATGCCAAAATGTAATGTATATCCTACTTCTGTTATAATAAAATAAAATACAACTCTAAAAGACTTGTTTTTTTTGAAAGAATGTAAGATTATATTCAATCAAAAGCTATTCTTTACATCAAATGTTTCTTGTTTGAGATAGATTAATACATAAGAAAAGAATCTACTTCCTTAGTTTCTTCTAGAAACCCAGAAAATGAGACTTCCTTCGTAACTTTCATCTCCCAATGTTCGAATAGAGCTTAGCCGGTTCCGAATGATCTTGTCTATAACGTGCACACACCTAGTAACAAAACCTGAATTGTTGACGTCGATCTTCCTGAAAAGTGAAGTGAAGAAGAAAGATGGAAGCTAGCAGATTTCTCGGGTGACTAATTTGAATTCTGAGTATTGAAATAAAGTTAATAAGGCAGCCCATGGAATGTCATTGTAAATATTAGAAAGCTTAACACTTCTTACCCTGTATCTGCAGTCCATCTTTGTGGCCGTAGAAAAAGTGGTTGATTCTAAACATACATTGCTCTTTTATCTCCCTTGAAGGTGCGCGACCATTTCAAAATTAAACTACTTGATTAGAATATTAAAAGAAGTAAGAAAAATGCACTTATTTTAATTTGCAGTCGCAGTGTAAAACCTGGGGTATGGACTCTTTAGCGGAGAACCAAATTTAAAAGGAACCCTCTGTTTTCACTGAACGCGGTGAACCACAACTCCTCGGTGAAAGCGAAGGAGCACTTCCCGGAAACATAGATGGTAAAGAAGTGGTGGTGGCAGGTCCTGAACCAGATGCACTCCCAGTAACGTTCAAAGGAGCTCCAGCCATCGCATCTTGAAGCAATGATGTTACCTAAGAAAAACAGATTAAAGAAAGAGTAGAAAATAGTTTTGCACTTTAGACTTCAGCTAATGACTCGTCACAATAATACATTTTAGAAAAAGAAGCTAAATGTCTCTTTCAAAACAAATCTGCTCTACACAAAATCCACCAAAAAAAGAGAGAACTTAGCTAGCAAATCCCAGTAAACTTCGCATATCTTAGAGGTCATATAACAACGAAAGACCATACCACCGGATAATAGATTCCGTCAGCCAAAATTCTTAGCGGCGTTGAAGATTGGAACTGAAAGTCTGAAACCAAAATGAATAGCTTAAGAGGAAACTCTGAATCGAATTACCTGTCGATGAGCTTCCGCGAGCGAAAGCCACTGGTCGAAGAGCTTCTGAGTGAATTCAGGTCTCGCTTTAAGCAAAAACGAAACATCTTCTGCAGCCGCAACAAATCTGTATCCAGAGAAGCCAAGTCTCCACAAACTAAACGAAAAATAAAATCAAACTCTAAAAGACTGTTATAATAGATCAAGAATACCATCTCTTGTTTGGTAATTCATGTTTCTCACTAAACCTAATATGCATTCACCCTTACCGAAAGATCTCATGTGTTCTGCTCCGCTTCTAATTTGGTCAACGTGGAGGTCCTGTGAGTCGATGCTTCTTAAATTAGGTTGATGCCTAGAAAAACAGGAGTTCGATACATGGGTTAGACGCAGATCTGAGACTCGTAAATTGAAAAGAATTATAAGAAGGAGGCGATACCTTACCAACGAATTTCGGGATTCTACAGCGTCGTAGGTTTTGAAACTGAATATAACTGAGTTTGGGATCATGAAACCCAATCAATCAATAATTAAGGGTGGTAAAATTGAGAGATGAAGAAGACATATAAGGAGATGAGAGGAGATTGAAACTGCAGAGTCGTGGCCATTTGAATTCTGGAAACGTTTTGTAGGAGCAGGAGAATGTTTCGGAGTGGGTTTTGGGTTGAAAAGGGCTGGGTTTTATAGAGGAGTAGATGAGAGAATCTCATCGACCATAGAATAAAATTGAAGGCATGAAGTAAATTTATGAAGATAATAAGCGCTTGAGGTGGGAGACGAATCGATTCGAGATGCTCTGTAAAAGCGCTTGCTTACATGGGCTTCGTTTATGTGGTTTTAGCGACGGGCTTGCTGGGCTTCGTTTAACGGTTTAAGTGGTGCAGCTGACGTGGCAGTGTAGGAAAGAAGAAAAAAGTGCTTACTTGGATAGCCTAAGAGGCCCCAGGGAGCTGCTTTAATGTATTACTAGGGGTTATTGTTAAAATTGTTTTATTAATGTTTTTGTTAGATAAATTATTTATCTACTAATCTTAATTTTCAAATGCATTATGACTAATAAGACAGTTTGTATATTAAGAATCTCCTTGTACACACCAATATTCCCGTAGTGTTTATGAATTATGATAATCTCGATGATTTGTTTAATTCTCTAGTTTAGTTGTAGATTTAAACATGGTTCCTTATGTTATGCTCATGTTACAAACCATATGATAAACATGAGTTTAGTTGTGGTGAAACTCTATTTTTATAGTCTTAGGAAGAGTCATCAATCCAATTCGAAAGAGATACATACACAAAGGTAACAATGATGAGACTTTTTCTTCTTCTCTTCTTCTCTTCTTCTCCCACCAATCCTCAACGTTGGTTTCCCACTCCCAGCTCTGTTTTCATCCGCAAGAGCTGCAACGCCACACTCTACCCCGACCTATCCTTCTCCTCTCTCTCTTATTTTGGTAAAAGCTTTGGAACATAAAATCAGGGAAATTGATGAACTTAAAGAGCTAACTTATGGTAATAAAAAAAATTACTCCTTAGTGTTCCTCAACTCAAGCTCTCTCTCATCTATCTCGTTTAGAATTCTCTAAGCTCTCCCAAAGTCGAGAAGCTCTTAATATACTAAGACTCTCCCAATGTAGCCGAAAGCTTTAATTCCTTTTACAATAAGAGGTAAGAAATTAATGTGTTTTACGCTATCCTTCTTGAACTGATGATAAGAACCAAATTCTATTCTAGCAGAGAAGATGATCAGTACAGAAACGAAAGAGGTTCAGAAAATTATAGGAGACAACATATACATGTCAAAGTTCTAATAAGGTAGAATTCATACCATTACAAATTTACGGGCTAAACTCAAACAACTACTTTTATCAACCAATACACAAAACAACCTGATTATATGAAACCCATAGACCACTTGCTATGTAATATGGAATTGTTAATTATAAAAACATCAGTTGAAAAAACTACTTTAATAATAGTTTGGAGCGGAAACTGTAGGGAGCGAATTACCTCGCTTAACTGGCTTAACAAACTTGACATCAGTTCAAGATGTAGTCACTTTAGTCTTCAATCTGAGATATAGTTGAAATCAAGTTCAATCATCAACAAAAAAAAATACATGTGAAAGCCTTGAAAAGCATACTTTTGTAAGCATCGATCGTCAGGTGGCCATGATTTTGTCGACTGTAGTTAAACTGCCAAGAAAACAGAGGAAATGTATTTTAGTGATGTGGAAACTAAGAGTGATGCATATGTAGTTTTAAATGTTACTGCTAAACGTAAGGCTGAGATCGTTGTAAACTGAAGCAAAATAAAGGAGGGGGAATTATATAATATTAGCAAGTTTACCTCATTACCTTTCAAGTTTCGTGCACCATCATCTCTTGCTTGAAAATTGTATCCTCATTAAGTTAATAAACTGTCTAGAGAGATTTTAGATTCTCAATATATAGCCTAAGCTCAATTCACTAAGCCCTGTCAATTCATTGAGCTCTTTAAGATTATTGTGTAAATTCATTATCTAAGTTTTCTATAAACTCACCGGGAACCAAACTGGTGGGACTCCACAAGAGCTCGAAAGATATAACTTCGACATCACAGCCTGATTTGGCACCTTTTCCTGCATTTAGTTAGAAGCTCTCAAACATTAAAATCAGGAAAGTGGTATACTTAAAAAGATAAATCATTGTAATCAGAAGCTTACTCCATGTAGAAGCCTTTCTATTGTTGTGTCTTTTTGTGGCTTCTCAAGATCTCTTTTGCAAGTTCGTTTTGGTATGCCTCATTAATTAGGTTTCAGTAGCTTAAACTTGGTCTGATTCTCCTCATGTTCTCTAAAGAAAAACAAAACAGAGAACGCAATTTATCCTCATGTTCCCAATCAGATATTGTCAATAAACAAAAACAACATGCAAACCTGTGAGTGGAAATCCCTAGGAACCGTTCGCAACCCAGAAAATAATAAGGTATCATGAGACTCTCTTCTGCACAGTTGATCTCATAGGATTGTTATAAGAGTCAAAGCAATGTCCAAATAGAAAAGAGATAAATGTGGTCCGAAAGCAATAGGCCCAAAATTACCGACTCAAATAACAGGAACGTTTGGATCGACAACCTGTAACCTGCACATGCGAGTAAACGTACTTTCAGAAGCATAATCTCACATCGCCGTTGAGAAGCCCCAAATGCGAGTAAACGTACGTTTAGTAATCCTCCTAAACCGTTCACACTAAACGTACACCTCCTCATCGCCACCGCCATTGAGAAGCATAATCTCAATAAACTCTGAATGAGAAGATTTCAATTCATCGACTCTTACTTTCTGTCTCCCCATCTATTACCATGAGCTTGTCTGTCTCCCCAAAGGCCAAACCTTTCAACAACCGGAAAGTTGATTCCGATCTTCTCAAGCGTATCCTCAGAGTAACGTTCATTCACTGAGAACTGCCTGAGAATCCTCGCTCCAATAAGCTGTTCATCAGAAGAGTTAGAGCCCAGAAGCCCAGAAGCTCAAGTATGGACCACACCAAGTATCAGCTTAGCTAAATGAGTAGTTTCTCTCTCAGAGTAATGACCTCTCTCCACTATCCTATCAAGAGAGAGCAACTTGAGCACCAAAGCAAAATATATGTAACTTCTGCAATGAAGCCAATCAGAAGAAGGTCTATATATAGTACTAAACATTAAAACATAGGCTTGTTATGAAATAATGTTTACCGGATTTGAGCTCACTGCCTCTGGAGGCTGTTCCTGAGCAGTTAACCATTTCCAAAGATCAGTGTGTTCCTGTAAAGAGCAACAAAAAAAACAATTGTCAACCAATTCTGTTCCGGAAGGTAATACATTGATCTTAGAGATTCATGCTTCTCCTTTCAGGTTATATATACTCAACCTTCCCCATAGTCTTATAAGAAGATACATATACGTTTTTATACCTCAAAATTAGTAAATTAGTAGGCTCAAACTCTACTATTACATTGCATCTTTATGAGTCTCAAAATATGCAGGAATGCATATATGCAAGAGATTTGCAGATACCACATGTAATTAAACACCCAAAAACAGTGGAAATTATGTGATAGGATTCAGTGATACGTACGAAATCAAGGACATGAATTAGTGATTCGACAGCGATGTCGTCCATGAGATTGACATTCCCTATTTCCCAAAACCAAATCGAGTTCTCGAAACCCTCGTTGCTTGCTCCAATATAATAATATATTCACACAAAGACTTCAAACACAGAATCACCAACATTTTTAAGTATTCCCGGAAGAAAGTAGAATCCAAAATTAAGTCATACATGTTGGTCGTTATCCTGTTATTCTCTTTGTTAGAGAGGTCAATGTCTAAATTCGGTGGAATCGAGGTGCTCCAGTAGAAGAATCTCGTCCCGAAACCAACTCCTCCATCTCTAACAAAGAAAGTGAAATCCGGAAATTAACGGAAGATCATCTGAGAACTCAATATCTATATCACATAGTTTAGTGCAATCAAGGAAAATTACAAACCTGAAGGATTGAGAAGGCATTGGAGGAGACATGAGAAGTGCAGTGGAAGAGGAGGAAAGAAAGGGTGTCTATCTATATATCTGATTTAAGGTGTAACTGACAATCGGATAATTGAATTCACGAAGTGGAGAAGAAGCCGAAGAGTGTTTCTTTAACCACATGGACCTGCATCTAACGTTGAATAGATGATTTTATTGGGCCTATTAAACAAACCAAACCCATAACATTTCGTTTTTTAAAAATGACACGTGGCAATGCGAGAATTTCTTCTGGGATGGCCTGAGAAGCCCCAAACAGCTGCTTTCATTAGTATAGATAGATTGGTATTAGGTATTTTACCCGCGCTAAGCGCGGGTTCCGTTTTTATGTTTAAAAAAAATAAATTATGAATTTTTATAATTTTTAATTCTTTAAAAATTCATTAATACAAATACTTTACATTTTTTTCATAATTTCTTTACATTTTTTATTTTAACGAATCATTTTAATTCTTGTATAGTTAGTCATAATAATAAAAGGAATTTTCTTATGATAAATTTTGAATAAAAACATATTACAAACATTTCTCACTCTTATGATAAATTTTGAATAAAAATATATTACAAACATTTCTCACATTTTTCTCGTAAGGTATAGAGGTCTGATCATTGGAGAAATTACATTAATCCCTAAATTTATGGCACTATTTTTTTCTTAATTGAGTATACATAACCAAATCTTCAATTTTTTGTTTATGAGTATGGTTTTGTCACATTTTAGATTTAATCATCACTTTGATATATGAAATTCAGTGTCTTTGTCTTTGAAATGCAAAGATGAAGATTCAAAAATGTGACTCTTTTGCCATTGTGTTTTTAAAAACCTTACATTAAATCTCAGTTAAAACCCAATTTCGTCGAAATCCCTATATCCTTATTATCACTTTACATCTCCTCTTCTTTAACTATATGCACACTACCAAGTATTTTGTTTCAAAATGTTAGAGATTGCATGTCACTAAAGGTCACCCATTCATATCAAATCCTCTTAGTCCCAAGTGTTTTGAATAATTTCCAAACACCCACTAATTACACTCTCCAAATATTTTGAATAATTTTCAAACATCCGCTATTTACATTTAATTGACTGCAGTTTTTATCAATCAGATTTCTTTGAGATATTATCTAAACTCAATTGTCATATATCATTTTATTTTATTTTGAGTTTTATTTGAATATTGGATCTATCATTCCCTATATTTATTCCAACCTCTAATTGTTGATTTTTTTATATAGATATCTAATATTCAGCAATTGATAATTGTTAGTTATTGATTTTTTTTTTATTATCTTTGCCATTAAGTCTTTATCTAAAGAAACTAATACTCCTTCGTTTTGAGAAAATATAACTGCAATGTATCGGGATGTATCTAGATGTGTTTTGAGTTTAATACATCAACATCATTACAAATACATTTTTTCAAAACAAAAACTAACATAAAATGGAGGGAGTATCAGTTTCTTTAGATAAAGACTTAAATGATGATTATAAGATATTATATTTTATCTTTCCCATGAACATTAGATATAGTCAATTTATTGTAGATCGGTTATATATTGTTTTGGCATGTCTTCGAACTCAGCTAATGATCATTCATGTTGGTCCATTTTTCAGTTATGCAATAGCTTTAAAAACTACAGATAGTTCCAATTTTTATTTTCAATGTATCTTCAAAACAAAATATTATTTCCCCTTTAATACATGATATAGTGCATATAAATCAACAAATTAATATATACTGATGCTTCGATACAATATATATATTTTTTGTTTATGTTCCATATGTATTTACATATAATTTTTAAAAACAATAATTTGTAAAATAATTTGTTCATAATAATAAAATGAACATGTAGCATATTAACAATATAAATTTTAAATTTTAAATATTATATATTAAGAAAAACGAAATTAAAGTGGTTATCCTTTTTATGTCATTAGAATTTTTTTTTCTATTTTCTAAACACTTTGGTATGAATAAAAATAGAATTAAGTATTAAAAAAATATCATAATAATAATTAAAAAAAAATTATTATGTTTATGTGGAGTGTGGACCAACTAAATTAATTTTTTCAATCCAATGTAGACATCTTCTAATGCCTATAGGGTTTTCTAAACACTTTAGTATGAATAAAAGTAGAAATAAATATTACGAAAATATGATAATAACAGTTAAAAAGGAAACTATCTTAATGTGTTTATGTGGACCAATGAAATTATTTTTTTTTTTAATTCTATGTGGACAATGACATCATCTAATGTCTATAGGGTCAAACTTTATTAGTAATAGAAGTTTAATTACTTAGTACATTTGCAATAAAAAATGTTTAATATAGATGCTTATGTTTGAGATTTCTTTAAAATGAATGTTTGAATATGCAATAATAGTTTGTATGAGATTTTTAATCAATTTTCTACTAATATAAAAGACAAATTCTAATGTCATTTCTTATTAATTAATCTATATAAAAATTATAATTATTAAAATCTAATTAATAAAATATTTGTAAAATAGGAAATTTACTAAAATTAATATGTAAAAGTAATAATACTAATGTTGAAAAAAATAAAATATATGAATATTAAAAAAGGAAAATTTGCTAATAAAAAGAAAAAGAAAATTAGGAAATTAATTATTCAATGGAAAAAGGAATAATGACATGGACCAATCAAATTCAACCTTTTAAATCCTATGTGGAGGCTCAATTTTTATTAGTAATAGATGCTTTTTTACTACAGAGTTATGATATAGAGATGTAATTCTCCAAAAATATATTTTATGATAGTTATTCTTAAAAGAAACTAAAATAGTTATGAGAAATGCACACAACCTTCAAAACAAAAAAATAAAATACACAACCTTTTTTTTTTTTTTCTTCTAACCGTGGGTGATCCAAAGGCTTTATAGGCCCAAGACTAATCCCACGAGGTCTATGGCAGTCTACGTATTCTTACCATTTAAGGCAGTCCGGGTGGCTGAGACTCGAACTCGTGATAGCGGGCACCTCAACTGTACACACAACCTTTCGAAACATTTTTTTTGGAGTACTCAAAATAGTTATACGGAAAAATGTACAATTAATGTAAGAATTACGAGAACAAATTATGGTAATAAATGTACAATCTTTTGAAGCATTAACTATAACTGAAATTTCCAAAAAAAAAAAAAAAAAAAAAACGAAATGAATTGTTTCTAACAAAACAGTTATATAATAGTATTTTATTAAATCAAAGTCTAAAATCTGTATTAAAGAGTATATATAGATTTGAATAATGAAAAATGTATTAAACAGTATATATCGAGTTGATTTTTTTTTTTTTTGGTAAGTGGAGTGGGAATCGAATGACTCCTACCTTTTATTCATAAAAAGAAAAACTAAACAACAATAATGTCTCTCGGACACTCATATCCTAGTACATCATCTTGTAGGATTGAGTTAACACTATCAGGAACCAAAGGGAAAAAATGAAAACCCAAAGAAAGAGTAAACGCATAGTTAGCCAATCTGTCAGCTAGACGATTGGCCTCCCTATACACGTGAGAGATTCGAACTAACCAGCCTTTTGCAATCAAGCCATAGCACAGCCGTACTAGAAACGATAGTGGATGCGCCTCCCCTATCCCATTCTTGAGGAAGCCAACCACCAACTCAGAGTCTATTTCCATCTCCACTCGCGAAACCCTTTTCTCCCAAGGGTCTATAAAAGAAAATATTATCATACTTTCACCATTTAACATCCAGCTTTAAATAAAATAGTAAATACATCACGATTTGCATCGTTATACCCAACAAATATACCCAACAAAGTTCAGAAAAAAAAAAACTATGGCAATTTTCAGTGGTTTCTTGATTTCCAATGAAATTCAATATTTATTCCGTTTTTTAAAGATATTTTTTTTCTAATTTTTTCACATAGATTAAGAAAAAGTTGATTTTCAATTATTATTGTACAAATTTTTGCAATAAAACAATTTTCTATAATTTTAAACCAATAAAAATCCAACAAATACAATTAATGTTTCTTAAAATCTAAAAAAATGCATCTGAAAAGTTAAAAAAAATTATGTTTGTGGAATATCAAAAAATTACTAGAAAATTCATCTTTTAAGAATGGAGGAGCATCAAATATGATGGATTCCACGATTCGATTGGACAAAATTCTCGAAACTAGAACCAAATTTTTTTTTTTTTTTTTTTGCCAGCCATTTCATTGAAAGCGCAATGGGCAATTACAGTGTACACAAATACAGATGAAAGCTCTAAAAGCCCAACACTATAATCTAACTCATCGATTACACGTGTAAGCTAATTAGAATGTCTCTGATACGTGGCTTCCGTTGGATGTGGAACGTCATCGTCACCGCTTAAGCCATCACCACCGCAGGCCAGTTTCTCGGCTACAATCGCCGGTGAAGATTTTAGTTATGGATCTTCGTTTTACTCATTTATTTCGTTTGATACAAGATATGAGAAAAACTCATCAACGTCATCCATGTCATTTCGATTCCATATCTTTCCATTATGAATGTAGTTGATAAAGATCTCATGGTTTTCTTCGGATTCGGGAAGTTCGATATTTTCATTGGCTTCATGACTTGTTTCTCCTAAAATACTTTCTGTTATTTTAGGATCATCATACTTCTCAACTTCCTTTCGCTTTCTAGGATTTTTATCCTTAGAACCAACAGGTCTACCACGCTTCAAGCGTGTTTTAGACTCACGTGTATCGTCTGCCTTTGTACGTTCATGTGGCATTTCAATACGAGCAGGAGCATTTGCTGCTGGTATGTGTGATTTTGTTACCAATTTGGTATCAGTAAACGCATCAGGTAACTATCTGAATGTCAAAAGAGACATGACTGGGAAAACTGGAAAAATGCAATTCAAGTCGAACTTGATTCGCTTAATAAGCGAGAGGTGTTTGGACCTATCGTAGTCATACCCAAATCAGTTCAAACCAGTTGGGTATAAATGGGTTTTCGTTCGAAAAAGAAATGAGAATAATGAGATTATGAGACATAAAGCTCGTCTCGTGGCTCAAGGTTTTTCTCAAAGCCTGGAATCGATTATGAGGAAACTTATTCTCCTGTCATGGACGCAATCACATTTAGATTTCTGATGAGTCTAGCGGCTAGTGAAAATCTAGAAATGCGTCTTATGGACGTCGTCACAGCATATTTATATGGATCATTAGATACTGATATTTATATGAGAATCCCCGAAGGATTCAAAATGCCAGAAGCATTAAGTTCTAAACCAAGAGAATTATGTGCAATAAAATTACAAAGGTCATTATATGGGTTAAAACAATCGGGGCGCATGTGGTATAATCGCCTAAGTGAGCATTTGATCAAAAAGGGATATATCAATAACCCTATATGCCCATGTGTTTTCATCAAGAAAACATCATCCGGATTTGTAATTATCGCGGTGTATGTTGATGATCTAAATATTATAGGAACTCATGAAGAGATACATGAAGCAACTAATTATCTAAAAGGGGAATTTGAGATGAAAGATCTCGGACAGACAAAGTTTTGTCTTGGCTTACAAATTGAGCATTCTGAAAAGGGTATATTTGTACATCAATCTACTTATACCAAAAGAGTGTTAAAACGTTTCTACATGGATAAGTCAACTCCCCTGAGTACACCTATGGTAGTTAGGTCACTTAATGTTGAAAAAGATCCTTTTCGACCACCTGAAGAAAATGAAAAGATACTTGGTCCTGAAGTACCATATTTAAGTGCTATTGGTGCCCTTATGTATCTTGCGAATTGTACACGTCCTGATATATCATTTGCCATTAATCTCTTGGCAAGATTTAGCTCATCTCCAACTCAAAGACATTGGAATGGAGTTAAGCATGTACTTCGCTATCTTCAAGGGACGATTGATTTAGGATTATTCTACCCTAAAAACGCAGATGACCAAATGATTGGTTTTGCAGACGCTGGGTATCTATCTGATCCTCACAAAGCTCGTTCACAAACCGGTATGTTTTCACTGTCGGAGGAACCGCTATCTCATGGCGCTCCAGAAACAAACTCTCGTGGCCACCTCCTCAAACCATGCTGAAATCATTGCGCTCCACGAGGCAAGTAGAGAATGTGTTTGGCTTAGGTCAATAAGTCAACATATCCAATCAAGTAGTGGAATCCGAGTCTATACAGAACCAACCATATTATATGAAGACAATGCTGCATGTGTTTCTCAAACGAAGGAAGGATATATCAAAAGCGATAGAACCAAACATATTCCACCTAAGTTCTTTTCATATACCCAAGAACTTGAGAAGAACAAAGCTATTGAGGTGAAATATATCCGGTCATCCGAGAATGCAGCAGATCTCTTCACAAAGTCACTACCTACCTCAACATTTAAGAAACATATCCATAACATTGGAATGCGTCATCAACGAGACCTATGAAACCAAGTCATTCGAGGGGAGATTATACAGTTGTACTCTTTTTGCCTTACCATGGTTTTTCCCATGGGTTTTCCTGGAAAGGATTTTTAACGAGACAACTACAAATACATATGACGATGGACTCCAAGGGGGAGTGTTACAAAAGTCAAGACTTTGCGTGTATAAATTGGAGCCCATGTCATAATTTCCATCACAGTAACTCTTGTCGAATATGGCTCTATAAATTGAGTCATTCGTTTCATTTGTAAGACACATCTAAGGCAATACAAAATTGTCCTTCTTCCTCCTATTTGGTACACTTCTTTCTTTAGTATAGATTCATTCACAAAATCTTTCCGAGAGTTTCCTTTTACAAATATTTCTCAACACAAATATAGTTCTCAGACACATATAAAATATATGATATAATTATAACACCGTGTATATTATTATTGGGTTTTGTTTTAGATATAATGATTGTGACAAAGTTACAAAACTATAAAATTCAAACATTATAATATGTATCTACCAAATTCGAAGTTACAAGGTCAGATTTCCAAGATGCTGTTGTAGTTTAAAAACCGAGTCATTGACTTAGAACAATAACTCTAGAGTCTATGAGCATCTTTATCAGTATGACCCAAATTCAATACATTTGAGAGTATTGACTTGACTTTTATCACACGCTTCTATGTATTTCATGAGCTTTTAGCTTTGAAATCAAAACTATTACCATATCTAAGTATTTGATGTTTGAATTGGATATAATACGTAACTGGATCTTCTATTCTATAATATCCTTTGTACGATACACGAACAATTTCTAATGCACATATAAACGCAAACTGACTTGAGCTTTTAGTATGTTTTTTCAATAAGAAAAAAAAAAGAAAAACAATGAACAAACATTTGATAAAGAAAATTATAGCTTTGGTTTGGTCTTTGTCTCTCGATAGATATTGCTATAGAGTATAGACTAAAGTCTCAGTTTAGTCAAATACATAGGTACATAAACTCTTGGTCCTCTTTTTGACTCTTATACGTTACATAGTTAGCCGATTTCTCTCTCTTTCGTTTTCTTCTTCTTAGTCAAAAAGAAAAACTCTTTAATGCTATAAAGCAAAATCTTTCATTTTACGTCCTTTACTTGTGTTTCCATAGATAGAAAAGTTTCTGTTTTTCATCCAGCTTTCTCTCTCGTTTCTTGTGTAAGTGTTCATACCCATCTTCCACTGATTCTGAGTCATATGATCCAAAACCCATTTTAGGGTTTTTTATATAAATAATCACCTACCTTCTTCCCCAGAAAACAAATCTTCCCTTCTTTTAGAAACAAAACAAAATAAAGTCTCAGTTTTTCATTCATAGCATCTGACTTTTCTTGGTCTCTCTCCTTATTTTTCCCTATAAATTATTTTGTATGCTTTCATAATTTGTGTATAAGAAGTTTTAACATACACCCAAATCCTCAAAACTAACCAAAGAGAAAGGCAAAAAAGAAAAAAACAGAGGAGAACATGAATTGTCTGTTTATGTTCAAGTCCAAGAAACCCAAAGACATAAGAGGGAGAGAGTTCTTACAAAATTCAGCACCAGAACTAACAAGGAGAAGGGACAACGAGACCAGTTCTTTGTCTTTCAATCTACCAACAGCAAGATCTTTGCCATCTCCAGCAAGTATCAGAGACTTGCACACACAGAGAGAACAAAACCAGAATCTGAGGGTTTTCTCTTACAAGGAACTCAGTGACGCCACGTGTGGGTTTAGCAGAGAGCTTAAGATCGGAGAAGGTGGCTTTGGTAGTGTTTACAAAGCCACCATTCACAGTCCCACCGGAGGAGATTCTCACTCTTCACCACTTACCGTCGCCGTTAAGAAACTCAATCGACAAAGTCAACAGGTAACTTCCGTTCGGTTAAATTTTGTTCTGTTTTATTGTGTGATTGATTTTCAAAAAGATTAGAACTTTAACCAAGAACAGGATTTCTCCCATTTTTGAATAATGTAGTTTTGACATATTTGTTTCTTTGTTGTATAATGTAGTTTAAGCTTGTATCTTGAACATTATTATTGATCCCCTGTTTTGTAATCAAAGGGGCACAAGCAATGGCTAGCAGAGGTTGAATTGTTGGGCGTAGTGAATCACCCCAACGTAGTGAAGCTCTTAGGGTACTGCTCAGAGGACTCAGAGAGGCTTTTGGTTTACGAGCTGATGTCTAATCTCAGCTTAGAGGATCATCTCTTCACTCGAAAACCACCAACTCTGCCGTGGAAACAAAGGCTTGAGATCATTCTTGGTGCAGCTCAAGGATTGGCTTATTTGCACGAAATCCAGGTTATTTTTATTCCCCAAACCCCATCACAACAACAAAAGAAACCTTTTGATTGTTTGCATGCAAGACTAGGGTTTTGAGCCAAACATAACCCAAAAACCTAATTAGCACTCGCTACATGTTGTTTGTTTTCTGGACAGGTTATATACAGAGACTTCAAAACATCAAATGTGCTTTTGGACGATGACTTTAACCCGAAGTTATCTGACTTTGGTCTCGCTAGAGAAGGTCCCGAAGGAGATAATACTCACGTTACAACCGCAGTAAGTAACATTTCTCATATTTCTCATTAGTTGCTTGATCCACAAGTAACAGATTCTTGTTCTTCTTTCATGATCCTCTTAAAAAAAAAGAGAGTCGGAACAAACGGATATGCAGCTCCAGAGTACGTAGAAACTGGTCATCTCAGGACACAAAGCGATGTCTATAGCTTTGGAGTTGTTCTCTACGAGATCATCACTGGTCGTCGCACAATCGAGCGATTGAAACCTTTGGCTGAACAGAAGCTTCTTGAATGGGTTAAACTACATCCTGCTGATAGCAAAAGCTTCAGAATGATCGTCGACTCTAGGCTACGAAGCAAGTACCATGTTGCTATGGTCAGGAGAGTGGCTAAACTGGCTGATCATTGCCTGAAGAAGAACGATAAAGAGAGACCAACCATGGCCTTTATCGTTGAAACTCTTAGGAACATCATTGAGGATTCAGATTCCGGAAATGTGACAAGTTCTGTAGTAGAATCGACGACGAGAGGGGCTTTTAGAGCCTAAAGAGGATCTTGATCTACGTTTTCCAGATTAATAGAGACATAATAACGATGTTGTGTTTGATGCGCAACTATAAAAGGGCGGGAAAAGCCCAAGTAGTAATATTAAGCCCACTAACAAGTAACAAATGAGTCTCATTTTTTATTATGTATTTAGGGAAAACCTAACCAATGGTCTAATGTAACTTCTCAAAAGGAATTTGTGGTTAAGAAAAAAACCTACGTTTGTGAATATAAACCAGGATATGAAAAAAGTTTAAACACCTTTTTGTGAAAAGGAAAATGGTACTGCTTTCTTTTTAACGAACTAATTGTACTACTGATTGAAGGAAATGAAAAAAACAAAAAAAAACTTGTACTGCACAAATGATGTCACAGAACATGCGCAGAAAAAGAGGTCTAATAATACACCATTATATTATTCTCTTGAGGCATGACAACATCAGAACTTCTCCATAAAGAGTTGATTCCACTACCTCGAATTTATTTCGAATCATAACTGCATCACATTTGAATATAAAAAAGAAAATTAAACTATTATTTTGTACCTTTTCCGTTACAAAAATAAAACAAGAGCAAGGCTGATGATTCATCTTACACATACTATATTTTGTTTTCTTCACAGATTAAACAAACAAAAGAAAAAGTTGTACCAAATTCACATAGACGTTTGGCCATAGTTTTCTTGTACTCCCAAAATTGCATGTTTTTCTTTTTCTTTCTTTTCGAAAAATAAAGCTAATAACAAAAGAAAGGACAAACCACTTGAAAAAGAGAGGTTTTTCTTCGCTTTTTATTTTCCTTTTACCATTTTTCTTCTTTTTTTTTGTTCTTTAGATGAAATAAAAAAAAAAAAAAAAAAAACCCATAAACCATTAACCCGCTTTAACAACAATGGGCGTTAATTAATGTGGAATTGAATTTAAGCAGCAGCAACAGTTCCAGTTCCATTGTGAAAAGCATAATCACGAGATCTAGTTGGAGAAGATGAAGAGCTTCTTTTTTCATTTCTTCTCATAGCTTTCACAGAAGAAGACAGATTCTGTTTCTTCTCGTTTGCTTCGTCTCTCTTTATCTGTTCCTCTCTGCACTCTTCGCTACAGAACGGTGTGTCTCCTCTGTTTCAAAACAACACTTTAAATCAGACACAATAGATCTCTATTCCATTTCTTGAATTCACAGCAAAAAACATGGCAAAACCATAACCATGATCGAATTTCTAAGATCTAAGAGAAACAAAACAATTATTTACCTGTACATGTAGATATCTCTGTTATCACCAAGACGCTTCTTGCAGAGGGAGCAAGAGTCCAAGAAATGAGCAAGTGGTTGTCCGTAGTAAAAGCTATTGTCGAATCGAAAATCATGGGATTTTGGAGAAACAACAACAGATCTGGGCGATGAGACAGAGTACTGGTTGTAGTAATAGCTCTGAGGATGGAAGTGATTCATCTTCGTCATGTTGTTGTAATAAGAAGGACTCGAAACTCCAGCTTCCATTTCAGCTAGAGAAGCCATTCCATCGTCTTCTTCTTCTTCTATAAAATAAGGCTTTCTCGTCGAAACCTCCATCTTCTGGTTTCTGTCTTTTTCTTTCTTTCTTTCTTGTTGTTAATATGAGGAGAGAGATAGAGAGAGAGAGGTTTGGTGTGGAGGAGATTTGAAGGAGAATGGAGTATACTTTTATAGCAATAGATGGACAGGTTTTTCTCTGGTTAAGAGAGAGAAAGTAAGGAAATGCAGCAAAGTTTGAGGAAAGAATGTGAAGAGAGAGAGAGATGGAGAGAGAATCTATTGGCTTCTTTGTTTTTGCAAAACCACTTTTTTCTTTTCTTTGCTTTGCTTTATTGAATTTCTTATTATTTCTGACTACCTAACCATTATGATTTATGAGGAATAATTGAGGCACTAATTTTTTTTCTTATGAATCAAATCAATGGTATGATTGTGGATTAATAGTGAAAGGCTCTTTTATTTTGAAAATACTTGTTTGTACTTTGTAACAGATGCAAAAACTAATTTTACAAATTGATTGATTATTGCAAAATGTAAACAGCAAAAGCACAAATTAATCAAAGTTATGTTGAATTTAAAAAGGAGACAATAACAAGGAAACTCTTCAAATTTTCATACTTCTGAAAAAACATGTTAAAAATATTGTTTTTTTTTAAACAAGTCACCATCTTTGAAAGAGTTTTGACAGAAATTACTTTGTCATTGACACATTGACCATAACAATTATGCATATCCGAGACTAATAGGCTATGGTTTTTTATGAACTAAAACAAAAGTTTAATGTAAAAAAACTAAAATACTACTAGTATTTGTTGTCTATTTATTAATCCTAGTGTTTAGCATCGTCATTCACTGCTATTATTATACTACTAGTAAGTATTAACCCTTTGAAAATGTTACTGGCTTTCAAGGAAAATGGCAACATTGTAATTGAAGCTAGGAATGAGGAATATAAATGTAATTTCCAACAAAGAAAAAAACCTGCAAGAAAATCTTCGAAACGGTTCCATAAAACATGGGTCCCACCGGCACTTGGACGTTAAGAAAGTCATTGGATCGTGGGGACCACACGCGCGTGGTCTTGCGCGTTACGTAATAAACTCACACCACTTGTGTCTTCTCTTTATTGGGACGACACTTTAATTATTAGTAGAATATATACGATGTCGTTTTCTCTCTTTTTATAGTTTTTTCGTGATGAATGACGTTTTTGCGATGACTTTGGAGACGTTTTGTAACGATACGCACTAAAAGATTTTGAAATTATTTAATCTTGTCCATTAAAACTGAAATTTTGATTTCCAAAGTAAAATGTACATTTACCTTTTCTCATGATAGTCAAAATTAATACTATATTCTGTATAAATTTCATTTATTTCGATTTAGGCCTTGATTGTTTGTAGATTCTAGATTAGATTCTCGTTTTTGTTTTTGAAAAAACTAATTTTTTTCCAATCACGATTTTGCTGAAATAAATTCCTTATTTTCTAGGGAAACTAGTTTTTTCAGATCCTTGCCATTTTCAACATAAAAACCAAAATCTCTATTATTTGGTTTTTTCCCCGAATACTAGCACCCATAGATTTTTTTTTTATTAAATGTGTAATTGTTATTTTTCATTAATCACAATGTAAATATACAAAGGAGCTTATAAACATACTTGATAAGCTAAAGGAAACTCATACAAGTAATTAACCGGATATAACCGGACTATACACTCAATACACCCCCCTCAAGTCACTGTTTCAGAGCCTCGTTGCGAAGAAAAGAGACTTGAAACTGAGAAACGATTGAGAAGAGAGTAGAAAGAACCAGGATGAAGCGGCTTAGTGAGAATGTTAGCGTGTTGATTCTCGCTGGCAACAGACATCAACTTCAAAAACCAATTCTTCACTTGATTACGAACGGTATGACAATCGATCTCGACATGTTTCGTACGCTCGTGAAACACCGGATTTGTGGCGATGTATATAGCCGACTTGTTATCACAGAAAAGCTTCGCAAAGGTGCATACCTCAACCTGGAGAAATGTGAGCAACTGTTGCAGCCAAAGCAACTCACAAGTAGTTTGAGCCATGCTCCGATATTCAGACTCCGTACTGCTACGGCTCACCACATCCTGCTTCTTCGATTTCCAGGTGATAAGAGACTTGCCAAGATAGACACAATACCCAGTAATAGAACGGCGAGACTCTGTATCTGTTCCCCAATCAGCATCCGAGAAGGCATTAAGACAGATTGGTGAGGAAGCAGAGTAGAAGAGACCTTGATCCGTATTATTCTTGAGATAACGCAGTATCTTGTGGGCAGCAGCAAGATGCACATCCGTCGGGAAATGCATGAACTGACTGAGACAGTGCACAGCAAAGGTAATATCAGGTCTGGTGATCGTCAAGTAGAGAAGACGACCTACCAAAGCTCGATAAGACGTAGGATCCGAGAGTGCAGTGCCTGAGTCCTTCGTTAGTTTGACGGTGGGATCCATCGGAACAGAGCTTGGTTTGCATCCCAGAAGACCAGCATCAGATAAAAGATTCAAAGCGTATTTCCGTTGACACACCGAGATTCCAAGAGAAGAACGAGCGATCTCAAGGCCAAGGAAAAATCGGAGTTCGCCAACGTCTTTAATCTTGAACTCTGAGCTGAGAGATGATTTGATAGAGGTAACTTCATCCTCGCTGTTACTAGCAATCATGATATCATCAACGTAGACCAACACCGCAGTGAACTTTTCACCAACTTGTTTGGCAAAAAGTGTGTTGTCCGAGGCAGACTGCTTGAAACCCGAGCGAAGAAGCACATCAGATAAGCAATGATACCATTGCCGTGATGCTTGTTTCAAGCCATACAAAGACTTGTGAAGACGGCATACTGGATTTGGAGGCAGAGAGCCAAAGCTAGGTGTATAGCCCTGTGGTAAACTCATGTAGATTTCTTCATCCAAATCACTGTGGAGGAAGGCATTGGACACGTCCATTTGACAGAGACTCCAGCCTTTGATAGCCGCCAAAGCAAGAAGATGCTTCACACTTGTGAGCTTGGCAACAGGAGAAAAGGTCTTAGTGAAATCCACACCCTCCTGCTGTGTGAACCCCTTTGCAACCAAACGAGCTTTATACCGCTCTATAGTTCCATCAGCCTTATACTTGATCGTATAAACCCATTTACAACCCACCACGTTCTTACCAGGAGGCAATGATTCAATAGTCCAAGTCCTGTTGACTTCCATGGCCTCAAGTTCTTCATTCATTGCATGTCTAAAATGCAGAGAAGTCATAGCCTGTTTAAACGTCGTTGGTTCCGTCTCAAGGGAATAAGAAAGAACATAGGACTGATATAGTGGGGTAAGGGCTGAATAGTTGAGAACATTTGAGAGAGGGTAGACAGTGGTGGAAGGAATAGAATCAGGAGAAGGAATATCAAAAGGAGTAGCAAAAGGCTTAGAAATTTGAGTGAGGGAACAGTGGTACTCAGATAAGTAACCAGGAGCCTTAGGCGCACGTTTAGGTCGTGACATGTTATTGAGAAGCCGACTCTGTCCTGTGCCCTGTGAAACAGTCTCTCGTGATATAGATGTGGCATTAGAGCGTGATGCAGATGCATGAGATGAATGCGATGCATCAGAAACATGAGAATCAGCAGGAACAAAAGATGTAGCAGGAACATGAGATGCAGCAGGAACAACATGAGAATCAGGTGCAATAGGAGCAATGTTAGAAACCGGTGAATGAAAGTCAAGGCCAACCGGAATTGGTAAGGGTAAAATCGTTTTCGAAAACACATCAGGGGAAACATTAGAAGAATCATTTTTAAAAGGAAAAACAGTTTCATGAAAGACCACATTTCGACTAATAGAAATAGAATTGGTGTCAAGATGTAAAACTTTGTAACCTTTGCAACCGGATGGATAACCCAAGAAAACACAAGCATCAGCCCGAGGGGAAAACTTATGACGATCTTTAGGCAATGTAGAAACATAGCAAAGACAACCAAAAGAACGTAGAAAAGAGTAATCACGGGTTTTCTTTGCCAAAATTTCAAAAGGGCTGAGCTTATTCAAAAGCAAAGAAGGAGTGCGATAGATAAGAAAAACAGCAGTGTAAACACAATCACTCCAATAAACCAAAGGTAAATTCGACTGAAAAAGCAAGGCACGAGCAACATTAAGAAATGCTGATGTTTACGTTCAACAACTGAGTTCTGCTGTGGAGTATATGCACAGAATACTGATGAATAATGCCAAAATCATGAATGAGTTTAGGGAAAGCAAGTTCAGGTGCATTGTCACTTCGAATCATCTTAATTGTCAATTGATATTGAGTCTGAATATGCTTCACAAAAGATGGAAAAATAGTAGAAACTTCACTTTTATTACGCATCATATAGATCCAGGTTACACGACTACAATCATCAACAATGGTTAAAAAATACTTGTAACCTTCTATAGATTCTACTGAAAAAGGACCCCAAACATCCAAATGAACAAGATCAAATGGAGCTTTTGACAAACGACTATTTGATGGAAAAGATAAACGTTTCTGTTTAGCTAAGGGACAAATGCAACAATGATCAGAACTAGCAGCTTTACTCAAATGCAGAATACCAGAAAGATGTTGTAACTTGGCAGAAGATGGATGGCCAAGGCGCTGATGCCAAAGAAGACCATCATCATGCAAGGATCCACAGAAATTTGAAGGAGAATTAGCAGTGACTTGAAGAATATAGAGTTGTTGATGAGAGTTCCTCTACCAATCATCAAGCCCTGAGTAGACTCCTGAATGATGCAATGATCAGCATAAAAGTGAGCAGAACGATCATCATGTTTAAGCAAACTACTAACACTGATGAGATTAAATCGGAAAGATGGAACATGCAGAACATTATGCAATGTCAATGATGAATGTATATGCACAGTGCCTGTGTGACTAATAGATTCTCTAATGCCATTAGGGAGAGAGACTGTAACACAGACACCGGAAAGGTCTCACTAAACAAAGACAAGTCAGAACAAACGTGAGTCGTGGCTCCACTGTCAATTATCCAAGAGCCACTCGGTAAAGAATTATAAAGAGAAGATAAGCATTGATGCTGAAAAGTGAGGCAATTGTTTTCAAAACGAAGGCTTGAAGAAGGAAAAGGAATGTTATGAGATAGAAAAGAGACGATACCAGCAGACGATTCAGCAGCCATATGACCTCCCTCAGTGATAGACGCGCGTTGAACGGGAACATGAGACTCAGGAGGCTTAACGTGACTTTGGAGCTGTTGAAGCAAAGTCTGGAATTGATCGGTGTTGAGTTGACTCAAGTCAATATTGATCGCATTCGTGGCCGGAGCTGGCATATAGAGAGGACCAGAAATCACATTTGCAACAGTGTTGGATTCCTGATAACCTTGAGCCTGAGAACGGTTCTGTGAATGCACAACTGAGATTGTTGACCACGAGACGTCTGAGACTGTTGTTGACCAGAAGCTGTATGGAACTTGTGACCCGGAGGATATCCGTGAAGCTTGAAGCACTTCTGAACAACATGACCCAATTGACCACAGTGGGTACAAACTGGACGCTGGCGAGGACGATAACCATTGTTGTACTGAGTAGCAAACGCAGCATTATCAGCAAGAGTCTCAGATGACAAAGATTGAGTATCATCATGAGGGCCAGAGTTCTGGAAAACAACGTTGTCCTGTCGCGAGCTTGGCTTGATCGATTTCTGGCGTTCATCTTGAGCCACCATATTAAAGACATCTTCAATCGAAGGAATTGGCTTCATCATCAAGATGTGAGGACGAGTAGGTTCAAATGCTTCATTCAATCCCATCAAGAACTTCATAACTCTGCTCCGTTGTTGCAACGATTCCCATAAAGCAGCCGCATTACATTCACAGCGACCACAAGTGCACACAGGAAACTCATATAATTCTTGTACTCTTCCCAAAGAGTCATCAATTCGGTATAGAAGCTACTAACATCCATAGAGCCTTGTTGCAAGCATCCTAAACGTTGTTCAATCTCAAAAACACGAGGAGCATCATCTTGCTTGAATCTAGCTAGGATATTCTTCCAAATCGATTCAGCAGTACTCATAAACAACAAGCTCTGAGCGATTTTCTTACTAACCGAATTCATAACCCATGTGGCGACCATGTCGTTACAGCGTGACCAAGAGCCGGCATCGCGATGATCTGCATGAGGTTTCGGAATCATTCCATCGATGAAACCCAGTTTATTCCGAACATTCAACGCCATCCGAACAGAGCGACGCCATGAGTGGAAGTCAGCACCAGATTGAAGACGATCGGAGACGAGAATCAATCCGGCATGATCGAAGCTGTGCAGGAAGTATGGATTCTCGTATTGATCCAGATATTGAGGCGGAGCAGCCATTAATAGAGAGGGATTGTGCCGAAAGGAAAGTGAAAGCAGCAATCAAGAGGTCAACAAAAGAAGAAAATGGCAAGAAAGACGCAAAATGAAAAATGGCGAAGATAAAAAAGAATCAGCAAAGAAAATCCAATCGTGAGCTCGGAGAGTAGACGCATCGGTGAGATACTCATCGATCTGAAGAAATCGGAAGGAAATCCGATGAGAAACGAGCTCAATCGAAGAAAATTCAGCCGAGAAAGTGCCGAGAAACGATGAGAAAGCGGAAGAAAGAACGAGAAAGTTTGTTATTTCGCTCTGATACCATATTAAAAGTGTAATTGTTATTTCTCATTAATCACAATGTAAATGTACAAAGAAGCTTATAAACATACTTGATAAGCTAAAAGAAACTCATACAAGTAATTAACCGGATATAACCGGACTATACACTTAATATTTTTAACCTTTTTTCTTCCCTTATTTTTTGCAAAAAATAACTAATTATAGGTATAATCATTTCCTCTATAAGAAACGATATTGTATGCACATTAGCATGAAGATTTCTGGGTAATTAGTTAATTAATTCTTAGTCAATACTTTTACCGTAGTTATTATAGTATAGTTAATTGAATTTGTTAATCATAAGTATTATATGGTACAGTGTGATTTAGTTTTGTATTTTAAAAATATAGCTATATGTAATATTTCCTGATATTTTCAATACATAATTTTGTTTTTATACTTTTACCATAGTTGAATTTAGTTTCTTATTAATAAATTCATAGTTTTATCTTTATGAAGAAAAATGTAGGCAAAAACCAAAAACTGAATAAGTCACCCATTCAAGTTTCTAAAAAACTGAATCTACAGCAAAACCAAAATCAAAAACCAAAATCTAAAATCTTTAACCAAAATCTAAAAATCAAAATCCAAAATCTACAAACCCCCAAACATTCATGGCCTTAGTTTCCATTTTAGATTTAATTTTCTGTTTTTGCTTTTATTTTTAATATAAATTTAGTTTTAAATTTCTAATTTAACCTAATATCTAATGAAAAATATTAAGAAATTTATTGATATATTTTATTGAGAGAAAATCCATCATATAGCATGAAAGTGTTTTTTTTTTAATTTCCTATCATAGCATTTTTATAAGGGTTTATCATTTAAATATTTTGATTTGGATTTAGAATTTAGGGTTTTTAGTATTTAAGGTTTAGTTTTGAAATTTTGGGGTTAGTTTTGATGGTTTAAAGTTCGTTTTATAAATTAAAAAAAAAAAGATATGAGATGGAACAAAATAGTGATCATATAAAACGAATTAAAAATATTTTGATAGTAAATGTGAGAATCTATATATATATATATAATATAGTTTGTTCTCTTCTGGGCCGCCACGTCCAAACCAAATCTCTTTAAAACTTCTTATTTATTATATTATCATTGTAATAACTATCATTTGTTAAATCAATAGATTCAAACAGAACTTCAAAATTCATTTTTATGAGAAAATAATTTATATATTAATATTTCTAATTTAATAATTTTAGTTTTATCAATTGATTTAAATAGTTTAATAAAAATAATGAAATAATAAGAAAATGAACGCGATGAAACGGGATGGAAATAAATAGGATGAGGCGGAACGAGATAAGAAGAAACCAAACGAGGTATAACGGAAAGGAAATGGATAGGACGAAGCAGAATAGGATGGGAATGAATGGGACAAGGCGGAACGAAACGACAAGAAACAAGAAACAAGACGAGGTAGAATGGAAAGAAAATGAATGGGACGAAGAAAAACGGGATGTGAATGAATGGGACGGGGCGGAACGAGACGAGAAGAAACAAGTTGAGGTAGAATGAAAAACAAATGAACGGAGAAAAACAGAATGTGAATGAATGAGATGGGGCGGAACAAGACTGGAACAAACAAGACGAGGCATAAGGGAAGGAAATTAACGAGATGAGGAAAAACGGGATAGAAATGGGACATGGCAGAACAAGATAGGAAGAAACATGACGGAATGGGACAAGACCAAAATTATGTCCAACTTTAATTTTATTTAACAAAACGAGACAAGAAATATTGCATATCCTTTCTATTTAATTACCATGTTTATACTTTATACTAATATAATTATATGGTTTATTATGTATTTTTAAGTATTATGGTTTACTATCTAAGTGACGAGATTTTTTTAAAGTATTTAGGATGAAATAAGACGAAACCAGACGGGACAAAAAAAAAGAACGGAAAAAGAGGGAAATTTGCCTACTTCTTATTATATTAAGTGACGAGACGGAATGTAAAAAAATGGAAGAGGATGATAAGTAGGATTTTTGTATCAACTACTCTCAATCCATACCACTCATGTCATTGTAGTACTTGAGATGTCAATCCAATGGAGATTTAAACTATCGAAATAAAGAAAAGGCAAAGATCAAGTTTTGATAAAAGATTGGGTTTTGTTTTGTAAAGATCTATGCTTTAAGCTAACAAGATGAAAGAAAGATTTAAACTTTAACAATAAAAGATAAAGGAGGCGTCTTGGGTGAGATTAGTTGGGATCAAACGAGCTCAACCTTCCTTTCTCAACACACCAAGACTCAAGCTTTGTGCTTAGACTTTGGGTAAATCTGCCACTCTCGTGGTCAGATCGCTTTGCAAGCTGAGAATCCAAAGCTAGCTCTCGCTAGTGGACTCAAAGTTACAAGCTTTCACAAGATCTAGTCTAAAAGTGCACAAGATACATCCCAACAACCAATCTCTTAGGTTGGGAATGTTTCTCTCTATCGCTAGCTCTCTTAGGCATTAACGCAAACACCTTCTAGGTGTACTAGCCTAGATTCGCGACTTCAAGTGATCAAGAAGAAGCCGAGATATAAAGCTCTAGCTAAAGAAAAGCTGGTCAAGGGAGATTAAGGAAGAGGTTAACAGGAAGCTAAAGCTCTGACCTTTCCTAATCTCACCCTCGAAACCTCTAAAGAACTACTCGCTACTCATACTCGAACCGAAAGCAAAGAGGTAAAGAAAGCTAGAAATCATCATTAAGACAAGATTAGCAAACTAAGTACTTCTTAAACTTAAAAGATTCAAAGTAAAAGCTTACAAAAGATCTCCAAGAACAAACTGTTTTTCTTGGAGAGAAACTGGTTACAAGATAAAGATTGCCTAAAAATTAGGTCTTAAAGGTTTATATAGAGAAGGGAAAAGTGTATCCTTTGGTCAACATTTTTGCTTTGACTTCACAGATGCGCAGCTTGAGCAACTTCCTCAAGCACTCTGTTTCCTTTTGCTCAAGGCTCTGTTCCGTCTTGCTTGTTTTGCCATCCGATTACTCCGATCTCCTTCTGGTCCATCTCCGATCATCACCTCCGGTCTGCTCCTTCGCCATAAGCTCCGAATACCTGATAAATGCACCCCAAATGCAATGGAAATGCAAAATGCTATCCTAAAGGCTAAATGATCCTAAGTAGACTAAAGCTACACTAAATGTTATGAAATGGGACTCAATTATACACAGAACTATGCAGTATGAGAGGCTAAATGTATGCAAATGTTGAGTACATCAACACCCCCACACTTAGTCTTTGCTTGCCCTCAAGCAAACATCAACCAAGCATAAGAGTGTTCTCTGAGCAATAGAGTCAAGTGAAAGCCGAGAAGAGAAATTGAATCAACAACCTAGTTCCAAGGTCTAAAGCGCAAAAGATGTTCTCTACTTCAAAAATCTTAGCCGCACCTTCATAATCACAATCAATGACAACTAGCTCAACCTAAACATGCATTCAAATCCTCTACTCCTTTTAACATTCATTAAAGCTCAAAACAGTGAATCAAAACACATGCAAGTCAAGTTAACTCGTTTGGCCGATAGGAAAGAGAGAGAGCAAATCACAATGCAAGCTCATGTCAAATGACAAAGGAAGGGTTCTCTCAAGAAGAAGTGAAACAGCTTCGGCATAATGCTAAAGGCGAGAACCAATTGGGAGGTACAAGGACAAATGATCATCTACCCGAAACCCCAAGTACCTTTTGGTGACTCTCAAATCCGAAACTTCCTATTTCTACCCTTTTCCCTTTGGGTTTTTCTTTTCCTTTTTCTTAGAGCTTTTTGAAACTTTAGCGAATTTTTCTAAGGCTTTTTGAAAGATAAACCGAGAGACTTGGTCTAAACTCTTGCCCTAACCCATCTTTTCCTTTTTTTTTTTTTTTTTTTTTTTTTTTTTTTTTCTGATGGGGGCTTTCTTAAACTCACAGACCAAGCTCTTAATCTACCTTAGCTGAAACGCTTCTTTTCTTTTTGCTCACAAGCTCTTTCTTTCTTTTTCTTTTTGAATCCCAACCCAAGACATTCCCAAACCCAAGTCCTAACCTAGTCTGGCCCAAAAAGCGTGGACCAGAATCTACATGATCACCTATCCTTGTCGGCTCAAGACCTAACACTTTATGCCAAGCTTTTCAAAGGCCTCACAACACACAAGAACAACATTTGGTTTGAAAGGAAGGGTTGGTTAAGGGCAGGGAGTTCTACTTGAATCAACAAAGAAGGATGAACAATAATGCAAAGATGATTCAAGTATGTATAATCCACGAGTTGAACTTAACAAGCATGAGCATGATAATTGATGTTCAGGTTCAGGTTTCACTTAGACAAGGAGCAGATTCAAATCGCAATGCATTCGGTTTTACTAAGACAGTCATGATGCTTTTTGATGATGCGGTTCTACCTTAACTTCAAGAACTATCAAAAGCGCCAAACAACTTAGAACTAGGGCACTGAAGCAATTCCGCAACTCAATCAATCAGCTCAACAAACATTGCTCAGATGCAAATGAAATGATCTTAACTACATGCTCTGTTTTTGGTTTTTTTTTTTAGCAATGCAAAAATGAAAATTTTACATGATTTTCTAAAGATGCAAATGCATGAGACTCAAGGTTATGCAAAATATAAAATAAGAACATAAAGCACTTCGTCAAATACCATTGACCCTCTCCCCCACACTTAGTTCACACGGTCCCTTGTGTGATAAGAAGGCGGAAGAGAGAATCAAAGCAAAAGATAAGTGAAAATAAAAAGAAAAATGCATGCTATTTACATGGTTGGGGTTCATACCTCTCAGAAAGAATCTGAGGAGGAGGATGATGTGGAATCATCCTTTGTGCTCGCTTGAGGTGACTTCGAGGCCTTCCTCTTCCTGGTTGAGGTCTCTGCCGTTTGGAATTTGGAGGAGCCTTCATCACCTTCTTCGGAATCGGCGACAGGACGTTGTCGCCGTTGTCGGAGTCGTGGATGGAGTAGAGGCTTGAATCTGGAGTAGCTGTTGAGCGTGGATGCGTCTCAAGTGCGGTGTTAGCCGCTGACTTCCTCCCTTTGATCTCGTGGTTCTTGAAGTGGAACTCTCCGGTTTTGTAGTCCATGAGGTTCTCCACGTCGCCTGAGCTCTCACCTTCGCCAGCTGCTCCAGGGTGAGCGTAGTCTTCCTCCTCTTGGCCTTGCTCGAGAATGTCTCGATAGGAGGCTCAAAGTCTATGTTCTCCTGACCGTGATGTAGGTCAAGGGTGGTTTGGCAGGAAGAAACTCGCCAGCTGGTATTCAAACTGCCTATAGGCGAACTGATAGTTGTGGCGTCCGCTGATGGGTTACCCGCGAGGTAGGTGCTCTTGCGGAGGTACTGGATGTTTATCGCCTGAGGATCGACCGGCTTCTCAAGCGTGATTCCCAGTTCATGAGGATCGGCGTTATGAGTCCCTCCACAGCTCAGCTGACCACTACGCTGTTCCCTGATCTGTCCCCTGACCATCTCTGTTCCATCCGGTCTCAGTCCGGCGAATAATCCTTCTTCATCCCTTCGTTTAGAAGAAGAGCTCCTTCTCGGTGACACCAGTCAATCGCGCCTCGCATAGATGGTGTGAGCGAGGGCCTTGTGGACGTATCTGAGCACGGGGTTCCTGATGTGTGTGCTCTTGGCAGTGCTAGCATGTACTCGCCAACTCCGATCATTGCCCAGAAGGCTTGAAGCTCCCTTGTGGCGTTCCAGGCTCTGTTTCTCGCCCATCTTTGTGTTCAAAATGAAACACATCCTCCAGCTCTTGAAACTCATCCGGTACTTCCTCTTGTTGATTCGGAAGGAGAACCTTCCACTTCCATGACCCTCAGGCACGATCTCGTCAGGCTCGTAGAAGTTAACTCGGAGAGTGGAGAGGAACTCGATGGTTTCCTTCTGGTATGCAGGTTGAGGGTTCATCATCAGCCTCGTAAGCTGCATCTCATCGAAGAGGTAGTGAATCCTGAGAGATCCCAGTCCGCCATCGTCAGGTCAGGGTATCTCGTCCCGACGAAAGACATCTGGTCGAAGATCTCGGCGTAGTCCTTGCTCTTCATGACCCGGATCCGCTTTTCCTACTGCCTGAGCCTTCCTCTGTCACCGGTTTCTTTCCTTCCGCCTTCTCCGCCGCGGCTCTCGAGAGAGTTCCTCTTGTTGTGGACACCATTGTTCCTGTGGAACAAACAAAAACTCACAAACAGAGTAAGTTCTCTAGCCAAATAATGTCACTCGCAAGGCTTAGAGAAGAAACAGATCAAGCAAGTTGAGATTCGAGATAAAAATCAAAGCTTTAGACAGATCTCAACTAAAAAGGTCGATTAAAACCGGCGGTGAACTCAAATCTCGGAAAAACAGAGACATGCAAAACAGTTTTCGAAAAAATCCAAACGAAATCTAGCCAAAGTCGGAGAAATTACCGGTTGAGCGCAGAAAACGGTTTGAAAGTGAAGAAGAAAGAGCGAAATAGTAGAGAGAAAGATGGAGATTTTTCTTTTCACAAATCGGGAAAAAGGAGAAGTATGAAAGAGAGAGTTTGGCTTGTCTCGGTTTTGTAAAAGGTAAAGTAGGAGAGAGATGGGGTTGCGGAAAAATCGGGAAGGATTTGGATTAAAACCGCTGTCAAATCACAACTTCCCCAATTGACTACTTTCTCTCTCCCACGTTCCTTTTCTCCTCTTTTCTTTTTCTTTTCAAACCGAGACAAAATTCCGGATAAAACTCGATCAAAAACTGTTTTCATTTGGGCCTTATAAACAGGGACTGGGCTTACCTGGCAACGATTTTTGAGAAAACCTAAGTCTTTTCAAAAATCGTTGCATCGTTCTTCTTGGTCATTTGCTCAAGCTTATCGTCAGGCAGACTGAACACTTCCTTCATCTATACACCTGAGCACTTATAAAACTAAAACAAGAAAGATTAAGCAAAAATAAATATATACAAAGATAACCATGGGACTTCCTCCCAAGTGAGCTTGTTTTGAGTCCCATAGCTTGACTTTCATAACCTTTTAGGCTAAGGGGCGTCCGGAAGAGGAGTTGAGACTCCTTCTCCTTGAATGCGTTGGCCCAAATACGGTTTGAGCTTGTGGCCATTCACCGTGAACTCCTCGCCATTCTGGTTAAGCAAAGTGACAGCTCCATAAGGAAGGACGTTCCTTAATCTCAAACGGGCCCGACCACTTGGACTTGAGCTTCCCAGGGAACAACTTAGCTCTCGAGTTGAAAAGCAGCGCATATTCTCCAACCTTGAAGACTTAGGCACAATTTTCTTGTCGTGAAATGCCTTAGTCCGTTCTTTGTAAATCTTGGAGCTCTCATATGCGTCCAGCCTGATCTCTTCCAACTCGTGTAAGTCGAAACCCCTCTTCTCTTGGGCAGACCTGATGTCGAAGTTGAGCAGTTTGATTGCCCAAGTGCTCTGTACTCAATCTCCACCGGAAGGTGACACGATTTCCCGTAAAGGAGCGAGAAAGGCGTCCTTCCTATTGGCGTCTTATAGGCGGTCCTGTAAGCCCAGAGAGCGTCGTCCAACTTAACTGCCCAGTCCTTCTTGGTGACTCCCACAATCGTCCTGAGGATCCCCTTTATCTGCTTGTTCGACACTTCCACTTGACCACTTGTCTGAGGATGGTATGGTGTCGCTACCTTATGCTTGACTCCATACTTCTTCAGCAAGTTCTCGAAGACTTTGTTGATAAAGTGGCTTCCTCCATCGCTTATTACAACCCTTGGCACTCCATATCTCGGGAAGATGATGCTTTTGAACAGCTTGAGCACAACCTTGGCATCGTTCGTTGGGGAAGCGATTGCCTCGACCCACTTGGACACATAGTCAACCGCCACAGGATGTATCTATTCCCGTGAGAAGGTGGCTCGAAAGGGCCCATGAAGTCGATGCCCCATACATCAAACACTTCCACCTCAAGTATCGGGTTTTGTGGCATTTCATTGCGCTTGGAAATGCTCCCTTCTCGTTGGCATCTATCACACCTTGCAATGAAGTCGTGAGTGTCTTTGAAAAGGCTTGGCCACCAGAATCCGGCTTGAAGAACCTTGGAAGCGTTTTGAAAGTCGCAAAGTGACCTCCGTAGCTCGATCCGTGACAATGCTCGAGTATTCCTCTACTTCCTCCTGAGCTATGCACCTCTAAACAGACCATCCGATCCTCTCTTGAACAGGTATGGTTCGTCCCATAAAGATTGCCTAAGAAATTAGGTCGTAAGGGTTTATATAGAGAAGGGAAAAGTGTATCCTCGGTCAACGTTTTTGCTTTGACTTCACAGATGCGCGCAGCTTGAGCAACTTCCTCAAACACTCTGTTTTCCTCTTGCTCAAGGCTCTGTTCCGTCTAGCTCGTTTTGCCATCCGATTACTTCGATCTCCTTCTGGTCCATCTCCGATCATCAACTCCAGTCTGCTCCTTCGCCATAAACTCCGAATACCTGATAAGTGCACCCCAAATGCAATGGAAATGCAAAATGCTAACCTAAAGGCTAAATGATCCTAAGTAGACTAAATCTACACTAAATGCCATGAAATGGGACTCAATTATACACAAACTATGCAATATGTGAGGCTAAATGTATGCAAATGTTGAGTATATCAGAGAACAAAATGAGACAGGAGGGAAAACTATATATAGAGATGGGATGGAAAGAAACAAAAAGAATATGAAGACAAAAAGGAACATAATGGGATAGGATGAGACTGGACGGGATGAGATGAAAAGGAACATAATGGGTCAAGACGGGATGAAAATGGACATAATGAGACGAGATGAAAAGTGACAGAATGGGACGGGAATTTCACATACCCCTAATTATATGTAGGGAAGGGACAAGACAAGACAAAACGGAAAAGAACATAATGGGATATGGGACTGGACGGAGCGAACATGACAAACTTGGAGGGGAAAGTATGGGATAAGATGAAAAGGAACGAAAATTGACGGAAGGGACTGGACGGGAATTTTGCCTACCCTTAATTATATTTAGGGACGAGATGAGAAGAATTGGAACGAACATGATAGGACATGATAAAACGGAAATGAACATAATGGGATAGGATGAGACTGGACGGGACATGACATACATGACGGATGGGAGGAAAAGAACGGACATGATGAAAAGGAATGAAATGAGATAGGATAGTATGAGAAATTTGCCTATCTTAATTATATATAACTAGGTTTGAAGCCTCGCGCAAGCGCGGGGTTGCTTGCGATATTTTTTATGTATGGTTTTGTATTAACTTTCATGTTTTTGTTATATTTTGAGTTAAACCAACCATTACACTAAAAATATGAACAATTTGTTTTTTATTTTATTTTATTAGGATATTAACACCTCACTTTATCTCGAGTTATCTATTTCTAAAATTTTAGCATGTTGTAAATATTACGTTTGTTTACTTCTATTAGACTATAAACATGCATATAAATTTGAATCAACGTAAAAATTTGTAAACATAATGTAACATCGCATTTGCACCCGAAATAAGATTAAAAAATAATATGTATACTTTTTATCTACTTTGTTGTGGTAGAATGTGAGCTCATGACCATTGATTATTTTTATTATGTTAGTTTTGTAAATAGAAATTATATTTTTGAAACAAACATATCACAATCCTTAAAATTTTCATGTTTTTCTCTGCAATTAAATTTACCTATCAAAACTCGACTTCTATTTGTTTAAAAAAAATCTAACTCTAATTTTTCATTAGATTTCTATTATCTAATAATTATATTCAATTTTTAACTTGTAAACACATTATAACATTTTTAAATAGGATAAATCCTTTGAATAAAAGGGTAAATATATACTATTTCAAGTTAAATATTTCTTTACTCCATCTTCATTTTATATTCCAACTTTTTGATAACTTTTAACATCAAGTTATCACATACTATATATAAATTAATTAATTTATTTGTGTATTTTTCTTACTTTTATTTATATTTAAAATATGAATAAATGTAAAGAAATATGAATAGTCATTTAATAAATATTTAAATACAGTTTAATGTATTTGTGCTGATGTGGACACTCTAGATGGAAAGAGGAACTCCCTAATTATATATAAGATTTATATGTTTATAATATTTTTGAAACAATAATAAACCATTGAATAAAGTAGATTTGCGGAAAAACAATAAAATTAAAATAATAATTTAAATTCCTGCGCGAAGCACAGGTCACCCCTTATTTATTAATATTTGTTAAAATATGATAGTATCAAACTTTTTCTTTGGAAGTGGATTTGGAAGTTGTTGCTGGTTTTCTTAAGACAGGGATATGTAAGGTGTTGGCTTTTGCAGCAATACAACACCACGTTTAATGGTATTCTCTCAACTGTGTTTTGCTTCGAGTCTTACCCTCCCACAGCCTCAACCCCTTGGCTAGCCAACGTCCAATCTCCATCAGAGGTGGTGAACCCAATAATTGGTTCCCGCTCAAGCATCGTCATTCTCATGATTTTGTGGAGCGGTCGACACATTTTCAATCAATTTATTGTCAAATCTACCAGACTATTTGCCGGAAACTCGCCAGTTCTTGCCGGCCTGGCGCTCACACGAGCACGAGACCTTGGAATCAAACAACTCATAGTCGTCTCAGATTTGTAGCAGCTGATCAAGGCAATCAACAAGGAAATCTTCACAAAAGAGCTCCACGGGATTCTCCACCATATCTTGGATTTATTAGTAGTGTTTGAAAAAAAAAATTATTTTTATTTGTTCCTAAACAGGCTCTAGTTGAACTTTGTATTGAATCAGTTTAATTGAATAAAAATCAAGTTTTTGCACATAAAAAAAAGGGATATGCAAGGTGAATATGGTATCGTTTCTGGTGTGTTTGTGATATAGCTATAAAATCAAATGATTCAATAGTGTTAGTATTTTTTAATGTATAGAGAAACTAATCGTCTTACAAATAGGTTAATGAATTATGCGTTTTCATTACCTTTAGATTTTCATATTCTAAATTCTGCTTTAAAATTGTTAACTTTTTGTTTTTGGAAGACTTGGGTGGAATCTCGATTTGACAGTTCGATTATAATTTTTTCTTCATTTCTTTCACCAAAAATAAAAAGAAAAGTTTCTTCGAAATATAAACAAGATGGAGTATATGATTAAGTGAAATATTGATGGATTTGAATAATCTGATTAAAGAAAATATAATTCAAATTATTATTATTGGACTTCCTTGGAAACAAAAACTAAAAAAGGAGGACCCTCCTTGAAGTGAGAAACACGCGCCAGAGGATGCGTGTAAGCAATTTTTAAAACAAGTAAACGTCGTACACTTGCGCAAGGCTCGGAAGTTCGCAAAGTCCTACCCCACCTGTCCGGCTGTCCCTTAAAGTCTTTTTTTCTTTCTCTTATATCAATTTCAAATTTTCACTTTAAAATTCAATTAATAACTTTATATTTATATTAGGCGCCTGCAAAAAATATATTACTCGTGACCGATCCTGCCATATTCAATTCTGGTGCTGAATAAATATTTCTTTCCAAAATATTTTCATTTTCAGTAATCTGCCAAAAGAATATCTTTATGGGAACACGTCACTGTCCTTCATTTTGAGATTTTGTAAAAATATTAACCATTTACAATTTAAAAGGAAATTATGTCATTTTTTCTCAACTGCATAAATCCTGTGGACCCACCTTTCCTAGCACACAGGATCGAAAGGTCCCCGATTCGCTTTTCTTAGGCTGCTTATTTACATACCCTGCCATTGCCTTCATTGGACCGTTGTTTGGTTTCTTATTCGCTTGATTTGTATAGACACCTATGTTGTCGTCGATAACGGATAATCTGCACAAGATTAAACGCCACAATGAATTGCATTAAAAAAATAAAGGAATCGGTGACCAAAATGCGGTTGTATATCGTAAGTTACCAATATAACACATATACTGCTCGATATATGTTGATTGATGTTATAATGGTTATTAAATGGAATTAGACTATATTGTATTCATGGCTATATTGTAGTGGTTGAGCGGCTAAAAGTATTATAAAATATAAACATAAACAACAAGTACTTATTAATGACTAATTCGTTGCTTATGTATCCGAAGTTCCAAACAAAACAAGTTGTTGGTGGTTTTACTATATTTCCGGTTTTGTTTTTCAATGGCAAAGCCTGGTTTGAATCTTTTCAGTGGGTTAGTTTTTGAATTTCGATGATAAAATTGATGATAAGTTGTTGATTTAGCAAATCGCTATATCAGGAAAGCAACGTTCCCTTTTCCTTGCGAGGCCTTCCAACCAAATAAAAAACATATAATCAGTTCAAGAAAAATTGGAATCTCGTTCAACAAAAAACATATAAACGTTGATTTATTTATAAATAGATGTATATTTATTCTCTCGAGATTCACACGAGACACACGTGTGTCCCAATACTTGGCGTATCGCGACACGTACGCCTTACAAATACAAGTTACAAGAGCAGTGCTTGTCTACATACCCGGTCAATCTAATTCTGTCCTTCGTTTCCAAGATGAACGGTTCAAAAATTCAACGCGTTTTTCCATCGTTCGATCATTATTCTGGGCCCCTCTCCATTTAAACGAATCTGCCAAGTCAAGTCTTCCCCTAATTTTACTGTACTTTCTTCAGTTCTTGTCAACATGAAGAGAGAGGATTATTTATATGTATCGCAATGTATCTATAAGAATATTATGAATCTATACAAGCAATGAAACGAAACAATGTAGCAACATTAATATTATAACGAATATATTATATAGACCACGTAATCAATATTTTCAGTCCAGTTTTGAATTTTCAACAAATCTTCAAGCCCGAGGTCTAATAGTACACCAGGTTTGATTAAAAACAGTTATAAAACAAAATCAATAAAAGATCGAGTCACTCACTAGTAAAATATATTAGTATCATATAACATAATATATATGTACGCTATCGAGATTATGGCGAAATAATATACACATGATGGTATTTTTTTTATATGTTAAAGATACAAATGAAAGTATTTATGAATCAAAGTCGTAATCAAGTTATGAGACTATTCGAAATCTTAATCAATTATGAAACTATACATACAGATTCAAAACTTAATATAGGCTCGACGAATGAGTACACGGCTTCTTGTTACTTGTTTGGAGATCATAACTTCTAAAATATTCCATAAAATCAAATTAATGATATACACGGTCGGTTACTACTTACTATTATAGTTAGTGATCAGTTTTTATCACCCTGTTTGAATTTAAATTCGAGAGTCTGCAATATACGATCTTTAGAGAAACCGATGCAATCACAATTCACAACTCCAACCAAGTAATTTACATGCCTCCGTACGATAGTTTGTAGAGTTCCTAATGTATGATTACAATTTAACACTATATTAATCATCGAGTTTGTCACATGGGATGAGTTCAAAAAAGGGAACAACATTTGTGGCGCACCAGGCCCCTAATTATTGATACTATAAAACAAGATAAAATAACATAACAGTCCATACAGTTGGCAACTTGACATTAATTGTAATTAGTTAATCAAAGAACAGGCTTGATCTACACGTTTGATGAAGTTCTCGGATCATTAGGTTCATTGTTTTTACAATAAGAGATCTTAAAAAGGCCACGAGGCAACAGTATGTCTCCTATGTCGAAACACATCGGTTCTCGTATTAGATTCTCTCACACTTACTTTCATAAGGTTGATAAGTGTAATATAAAGCAAATTCCACTGATATAATTATTCATTACTTTATAGTATTTTATTGTTAATACCACACCTAATATTCATTTCCTAGCTATTTATGTACTAGTAGGAGCCAGGAGGACAGACTACGGTACTTATTTTGTCGTTTATGAATCATATTCTTATAAATTAGTTTATAATTCCACTCTATTTTCTTTTGTTTGATCATCTTGAATGATACCGATAACGCATTTGTGGCGCACCAGCACCGTATTTACACCCAACCTGAAGAGTATAAATATTTCATATGTTGAGCATGGGCTTTAAAGTTTAAAACATACGGCCTATTATCAGTCCCATGCAAGTTAACTAATCACGGGCCACTGAAGTTGTATATGCCGTCCCATCAATCTATATAATTGAAAGTGCTTGTAACATTTTCCAGCTGCTCACACATCAGTACCCCAGAGAATGCCACGTCATCCCTTCAATTATTAATTTACTCCTTCCTCTCTCCGTAAAACGTCGGCGTTGTACGCTCATACCGTGCGCCAAAACGACACCGTTTCCAACTTCCTCCAACTTCCGGTGCCCTCCAAAACGACGCCGTTTAAGTCCCGAATTGTTAAACGATTCGTACTCCGTAGCTTTGTGCTTACTCCGCCGCCATGCGGAAAACGGCGCCGTATCCACAGTCTCCATAGGTCAGTGGCGAGAGGTTCATCATATCTGTAATGTTTCTCCGTTTCGTTCTTCCGATTCCACAGTCTTTTCGGATTCCGATGATCGTTTCTGCTATCAATGGTATGAATGATATCCATTCAAAGTGCCGCTTCTGTGACCATCCCTGCCAATTCCAGATCCTTTATATAAGCCCTCCTCCACTCTCTTCTCCCTTTCTTTTTTCGCTTTGCTTCTCCGAAATCGGATCTCCTCACTTCCGAAATCGGATCTCCTCACTTTCATACTCCTTATTTTCACTGATTCTTCTCCGGTGAGTATGAATATGTATTGAGTATCCAATTTAGCTACTTTATCCTGATGAATTAAGATTTGTGCTGTTTATCTTTGTTAACAATTTATAGTCCTTGTGCTTCAGTGTAAATTTAATAATTTAGAGCCTTTTGTGTTCTTACTCTAATGGGTTTTTAAATTTCATATTGAGGTTAGAAAGAGAAGAATGCATCACATGAAGTTTATCACGGAAGACACGGTTCTCCTTAGTTAGAATTTATCTTTTTGTGGATTTTGATTTATGGGTTTCTGGTTTTACGGCGGTATTTGCAAAGATGAAATTTTTGATTTGTTTATGGTGATTTCGGATTGCATTTTGGGTTAAAAATGATGTTTTGTTAGGATAATGTTGAATGTTTTCTTTGCCTCTAATATGAAAGTTTAGGTTTTTAATTTGGTTTTGAGTTTTTTTTCCTCTGTGTTTATGTTAATGACAGCTGAAAAGGCAGTGACGAGTGACAAGAGAAACAGATCTTATGAAAGGATCAAGATGTTGAGGGTAAGACGAGACAGAGGGGTATTTGATCTTTGTCTCTCTGTTTTAATTTTGCTTATAGATGATTTTTAAAGATGTAATAATATGAAGTTATGTTTGTGTGTTTTGTTAGAATGCGGCGTATTTCCAGAGCCTTGCTGTGATGAGGAAAGCTGCGTCTGGAAACGTTAGAGATCTTGAAGTGTTTGCCAGCTCTGAGGTTTGTACCTGTGTGTATCTGTTCCTGATTGATTCTGTGTGTATCATCTGTTCCTGAAGTCTATGTTTTTATTGTATCGGTTCTTAGATTCATGACTCAATGGAACAATGACATGGCTTTTAGGGATGATTACGTGAAGAGGACCTAGCAGTCACTCCAAGAAAGACAGCTGAGCCGAGATGGGAGGGTTAAAGATCGTGAAAAGCAAGTGCAGGTCAAGACTAGAAAGGAATGTGTGGCGTTACAGAGTAAGAACAGAGATGATTCAAGCTTAAAGGAAATTGATTCGAGATTCTTCTAGCCTCTCTTCTTCTATACACTTGAAAGTACTATTCAGGTCTGAATGTACTCAGATTCACCCCAGATGGTCGTTGGGTTGTATCTGGAGGAGAAGACAATGTTGTCAAGGTTTGTATTGCTTACTGTTTTTTATAATCATAAAAAGATAGTTGCCTGCAACGTTTGCTCTCTTAATGTTGGATCTGATATTTTAGGTTGCCTTAACCAGTTGTGGTATTGGATCGCTGGAAAACTGTTGCATGAGTTGAAGAGTCTGGATTTTCATCCCCATGAATATCTGCTGGCAACAGGTCTGAATCTTAGGAAGCTTTGTAACATTGACGCTCTCAGATTCCCCGGTGACATATATTTATCATAATGCGGCATTGTTTTTCTTAATATTCATATTGCCCCGTGGTTATAGGTTCAGCTGATAAGACTGTAAAATTCGGGGACCTTGAAACATTTAAGCTTATTGGTTCTGGTGGAGCCGAGGTACCATTGCGAGGTGTAACGTTATCAAAGCTCTCATGTCCAAAGATTGCTTGGAAAGGGAAGTGAACTCCCTTTAGTGTCGACTATTATGTCGAAGACCAAACATACGTTCTCAAACCAGTATGTGATGAAGCATGAGAAGCTGTTTCCTGAGTTGATGGATGTCTTTAATGGAGAACGAGTTTCATAGACCTCAAAGGCACTCCCCACTCACAAGAAGCTGTTTCCTGGCTTGTCGCTGCATTGATAGCTATCTTCACCGGAGAAGATGTTGTTCCATGAATGATAAGGCTTTGTCAATGTCAATTAATATGCTTTTATTTATGAATCTCTGCAAAAACCAAAGTTTTACACTTTTGTCTGTAATCTCAGTTTGATCCGGACTCTTTCTTTCCATATGCAATCCGTCTGGGAAAGTAGCTTAAGCTTGTAAATATCTTTGTTTCAGTGATAAATCCAGCTAAGCATTGCAGAGATCTATATTTATAGTACAAAGCAGTGACCATTGTTGCTTGTGGACTTAAGTTATGTAGCTTCACATTTCGTTTTCATTTTAAAGATGTGCATTGGCTTGACCAGAGATCAATCGTTTTCATTACGGTACTTGGTTTTATAATTTTTTTTTTTACTCAAACATACCAATTATAATTTAATAACAAAGAAAATGTAAACGCAGCAACAAAAAATGTGAAAAGTCGAAAGAAAAGAAAACACAAGTTAGCAAAAACACATTTTTTATAATGATGTATTCTCACTTGTCTACTGTATGCATATTAGAAAGTTAATAACATTAAACCAGTATCAAATTTATAAAATCAAATCCCACACGTTGCGCGGGTTCTCTCCTAGTTAACATTAAATCTTGCATATGTTTTCACATAAAGTCACTGATACGCTGCTATAACATTTTATTCATTATCCGACCAAAAAAAAAACATTTTATTCATTACTATAACACCACATAAAGTGATCGCTATGCCCATATATTCTATCCACAAAAAGAAAATGATATAGTTTACAAACTTATTAACCACATGTTAGCTAAACCCTAAACTCAAAAACTAAATCCTATATAAACCCAAAATCTAAACTCTAAACCTATAAACTAAACCCTAAACCCAAAAAGCTAAAAATTCTAGTTTAGGAAAAAAACTGTTTCGTTATATTCAATACAGAAAAAAACAATACAAAGTTGATTTCCACAGAAAATAAAAAAAGGAAAATGTATAATATTACATTAATATAGCACATTTCCTTGAGCCCGTCATCATTAGTAAAGTCACAAAGCCCAATCTGACTTTAGGCCTAACCTCCTCAACAAAAAGGCAAAACTTGAAGAGGAAGGCACAGTCCATGAGAAAATGTAAACAAACCCTCATGCCGACCTCAACCTGAAGAATGAAAGGAAATCAAGAACAAAAAGAAGTTTTATATATCGCAAAAGAGGAAGTTTTCTATCTGGTCAGAGGGAAAACAGACCAGCTCTTTCTGAACAGACCAGCTTTGGTGAAATGGTTGTCCTTGCAACGAGTTATTATCATTCGCTTTTTCATTACTGCTCAATAAATTTTCATAAGAGAAAACAAATATTCATAAGAAACCGAAATATCACACATACATTCATCATACCGTATACGCACGTATTATACACATGCATATGAATATATATGTGAGGCGGGTCGTTGGCCCTAACAAATGCCAACATTTAATTAAAATTTTGGGCAAGTACGAAGCATAGTATCGCATTTCATTTTTTACTTGCCCGCGCCTACGCGCGGGTTTTTCTACTGTTATAACTTATTTAAAAATAATGAAAAATAATTATAGATTTGTGATTAATATTATAAACTCTGGCATTTTAATTCTAACTTACTTAATTAACAACTGTACTGTTAACTCTTACATATCCTACGTTTCTATACCATCAACTCTACAGATCATACATTTCTATACCATCAACTCTCTTTATTTATTTCCGGCCATATTAACGGACTTTGCTTCCTTTCATCTTTCTTTCACTAAATTTGTTTCTCTGTATATTAGGAGATTTAGACTGTATGTTATGAGATTTAGATATTTAATAGTAATTCAAGATGGAAGTCAAAGGGTAATAGCCTTAAAGCAATAGAGTGGTTTTAATTATTATCAATTAAAATGTTTAGCAAATAAATAAGATTTAGAGTAACTGAAAAGAATATGAAAAGTTATACCATATGTCAATCAGTAAAGTGTCCACATGTCACATAAATGGAGAGAGTTGGCCCTATTCATATATATGATTAATGAATGGCGAAGATAGCATTAGGTAAAAGTGGTTTGGTTTGAGAACTTTGTTGTTGTGGTTGGTTTAAATCCGGTTAGTATTGAATTTAAGCGGTCAATGGTTATTTGGTATTCAGTCAGTAAACCAAGATTTGTGTGAAAATGTCAAAATAATTAATATTTTTTATGAACTGGAATGAGTAATCTAGACTGAAATGGAATCAAAACATGTGAACACCCCTTCAAACCCAACCAAACCAACCATCTTTCAACCAAAACAACACAATCGAGATGATGTCACAATAATGTGTCACAAATTTAGTTGCAAATGAACAACCTGTAGTGCTATATATATGTTCGTAAAGTTTTGTAGCAGCTAGGGGTTCGACCTAACGATTTCATACAAAATTCAGAAAAAAGGAAGAGTCAATTGAAAGGTTTAGACTAATGTAGGCAATATGCATAACGCATTGAACGTCATTTATTCTTCAAACAAGGATTATAAATTAGATTTCTTCAAACAAGGATTATAAATTAGATGTATGCCTCTGTCCACTTCACTCTCCTCATTAATAATACAAGAGCCAAAGTTCAGAGCTAAACAACTTCTCCATCTACACTACAATCTCTCGAAGCCAAAGTTCAGAGCTAAACAACTTCTCCATCTACACTACAATCTCTCGAAGTCACTGCTGACTTTTGCCTGTTTATGAACACATGCAAATTTGTTATCACCATCTATAACTAGTTTTAGAAACGACCCTTTTTGTAATTATTCGAACTAAGATTTAAGTTGGTTAAAATAGTATTAGCTTTTATTGGTTGGAATTGCCAAACTATGGAAGCTCATTCTCTCTTAATAATCGGTCTGATCGGTTTGGTTAACGACCGTTATTATATAATTTATGTCGTTTGTCTCATCCTCTCGTCTCGTGGAGGTTTCCACTATGTTTCAATTTTGAAAACGGGTAATTAAATTCCTAATAAAAATCCAAAGACGTTTCTTCAAGGTTATTGGTACGTTATAGCTTCATCTCTTTCTTCCCATATAAATAAGCAACGTTTGTACTAATGTTCATCATATTAAACACAAACTCGATAAAGACTAATACTCTGAAGAGCTCTTTCTTTTTTTTTTTTCCTTTTTTCTTTCTGTGTGCAATATCTAACCATGTCTATTAAAAGTGTGTCTTTTGTTATGGCAGTTGTATGCATTGTCATCTCCGTAAATGCTCAACTACCACAGTTTCCGGCTCCATTTCCTTTCCCATTTCCATTTCAACCAATTCCTGCTATGCCAGGATTACCGGACTTAACCAAATGTTGGTTAACAGTGATGGATATTCCAGGATGCATTGTAGAGATTTCTCAATCTATATTCACTGGACGGTTTGGCAACATAGGTCCTGCTTGTTGCAAGGCATTTTTGGAAGCTGAAGCCAATTGCATGCCAAAACTTCCATTCAATCCATTTTTTCCCTCCTATGCTAAAAGAACAATGTTCAAGAATTGCTAGCGCAACTCCTCCTACCACAAGATAGAATTTAAATTACTTTTATAAATAAATGTCACTTTTTACTTTCATCTTATTTTGACATTTTAGCTAATTCTATGTATGCTATGAGAAAATACGATGATACAATAATAGTAACACTTTAGAATTCATATTTGTTTCCTGTCATGCTGAAGCATAATCATGTCTCTTAAAAGTTTAAAAGTAAGTTGAATTGTAAAACTTAAACCTGCGTATAGATTGGAACATGTCTCATCTCCTTTTTCTATCTCAAACTTGTGCATTCGATTTCTTTAACATAATTTCATAACATACATGCATGGTGAATATTTCCACTATTATTCAATTAAAAATTGGTTCAAAATTCAAAAACAAATTTTGTCATTCGAGCAAAATCATACCAAAAGGTTATAAATTGATAAAATCCATGAATTCTCAATAATAGTGAGTACGGTTAGTAGTTTAGTACTTATGGGCAGTTCCTTCTACGATCTATGCTAGTACAAAGCAAAACTTCTCTATTAATCTAAGTAGAACAAACTGAGAAGTCTTACACTCTGGAGTACTATTCCAAACTTGAACAAATTTCCACATAAAGCACCCAGTGAGTACTAATCAAGCCACTGAAGGTTCTTTTCAACCCAGTTCTACTCACAAAATCATAACCAGTAGGGCGGAGAGAAAGGATCCAACATTTGCCTCATGATATTTTCTATATTTATGGCTTAGTGAATAAATAGTTTGTATCCTAATTCAAGATAGTGCGGTTTGACTTACACATGATATTAAACTGATCAAAACTGAATTGAAACAAACCAAAACCATAGGATATTAAACTGATGTGATCGGTTTGGTTAAGGGCTGCCAGTTATATTTGTCATTTGTGTCATCCTCTCGTGGAGGTTTCCACTGTGTTGCAAATTTTGACAACGGCTAATTAAATTCGTAATAAAGATCCAAAAACGTTTCTTCAAGGTAATTGATATGGTAACTTTATTTCTTCCCATATAAATAAATAACAATTGGAAAACTATTCTTCATCAATCAAAACCAGCTCACAAAAGACTTACACAGTATTTGAAGGATATATCTTTCTTTCTTTCTTGTGTAATATTTCATCATGTCAATAAAAAATGTGTTTTTCCTTATGGTGGTCATATGCGTTATCATCTCCATAAATGCTCAACTACCACAGTTTCCGGCTCCATTTCCTTTCCCATTTCCTGGTATGCAAGGATTACCCGATTTAACCAAATGTTTGTAAACAGTGATGGACATCCCAGGGTGCATTGCAGAGATTTCTCAATCTATATTTATGGGACGATTCAGCAACATAGGTCCTGCTTGTTGCAAAGCATTTTTGGAAGCCGAAGCCAATTGCATGCTAGTTCCATTCAATCCGTTTTTCCCTCCTATGATAAAGGAACAATGTTCAAGAATTTCCGGCGCAACTCCCCCTAACACAAAATAGACTTTAAATTACCTTAAAAGGTATATGTAGTTTAAAAAAATATTTCATTACATGTTTGACATTTTAGCTAATTCTTCTATCTATGTTATAAGAAAGTACGATGATACAATAATAGTTGCATTTCAAAACTCATATTTTTCTCAGTCATCTTTCTAAGTTAATCATGCCATTAAAAAAATTAAAACTAATCTAAGAATGTAAAACTTAAACTAAAACATACTATCTGATTTACAATAACCACATCAGATTTTTTTTTAGAGTTCTTGCAATCAAGTTGAATGCTAAGAGCATGTGCAGCGGACAGTTTTTCAGGGTTTCTTCCCAAAAAAATTAATTTAAAAAAAAAAAGAAAATTCTGATGTGGCGCGCTGAGGTGGCGGTGAGGTGGAGAGCTCAAGAGAGAAACGTCTCTGTGGGAAGAGTTCTGGAGCCCGTTTCTGACAAAGTCTCTACACGTGTCGAAAGCTGATTGGTTATTCCTTTTTTTTATTTTTTATTTTTTTTTTCAAAAATTTTAAAGAAACCAAGAGGGGTTTCTCCACTGCACATGCTCTAAGAAGTTACGAATAATGTACAAGATGTTAAACGTGATATAACAAAGTGATAATATCTCTTTAACACGAATTATATCTCTGTTCTGGTTCAAAGCAGCCAGACCGGTTTAAATTGATCCGTTGTTGTGATTCAACCAAACCAACCAGTAAGTATCACCGACACTTAGACACACAGGTTGTAGTGATTCAACCAAACCATACCGGCGTCATGTGACTGGTGTTTTATGTGTGTACGTGGAATCATTGGAACTTGGAAGTAGGTCCTGAAAAAATAATGGAGACAATTCTCCAATAATGGCAAGTGTCCAGGGAAGTTTGTGGCAGATATTTCGCTACAGTACAAGATCACGAGTGATACAATCTCATAAGACCACCATCTACAAAGCATTCAACGCCTCATCCACATGTCAAATTCAAGAAGAGGGCTTCACCGACAATTTTCTCCAAAATCTAGTACTAACAGGAGATAATGGCTCGTTATCGAGGGAGATCGCTCATCTCTTCCTTTGCTCTTGTTCTGATCGCATTAGCCATATCACCAAGCCACGGCTTTCTCGGCACCGAGAAAAAGATCAAATCAGCAGTTTTCTTATCACCAAAACTGGTGATGAATCCAGGATCAGTCACGAATTCTTACTTCTTCGACATGGATTTCCCAAGAGGGCACTTCGGCTACAAAAGTTTCAACGCTGAAGTGGTCGACGAATCAGGAAACTCCGTCCCTCTACACGAGACCTATATTCACCACTGGGCTGTCGTACCGTACTACGTCCGTAAAGGCTTCAAGATTTCGCAGCGAGACATGGAGGCGCAAGATCCCGATTATTATGTTCCTGTGGACAACGCAGGGCTGTGCAAGAACGAGCTCAGGCATTTCACTGGACAAGGATCAGAGACAAGAAAAACCTCCACGTACGTTCCTGATCCTTACGCGATCGAAATCGACAACCCCGAGGAAAGACCTGACGGATTTGAACTGCAATGGTTTCTAAACATTCACGCCATAGACACGAGAGGCGTGTGGACAAAACAGGATGCACGGAGTGCTGGTGTGATCTGTATAACGTGACCGTTGATGAGAAGGGTCAAGAAATAAAACCTGATTACAAAGGAGGTTTAAACTGCTGCTACGATAAGACTCAGTGTCCTGTGAGAAACGGATTTGACAATGGGGAGAAACAAGAACTCTGTTTCTTAAGTATACCGTGAGATGGGTTGATTGGGACAGCTCGGTTATACCGGTTAAGGCTTATATTCTCGATGTTACTGATTCTTGGGAAAGAAAAGAGGGATCAACAGGAGATAGCCAAGAACATGATTGCCATGTGAGTTAAAATCTCTCTGTTAGTGGTAGTGTTACCTCGGAGTAATTTTCTTTCTAAAATCTTATGCTTTTTCTAGGTGGAATACGATGTGAACCGTGCAACCAACGGCGATGGATGCGTTGATGTCAAGAAGAAGAGCTTAATGATGCCGTTTAGTGGATATATTGTCTACGGTGAGCTCACCAGCACTCTGGTGGTCTCGGCGCTTCTCTGTCCCGAGAGGTAATTAAAAATGATCACTACAAGTGATTATTGTTTTGTCAGAATATTCCCTCACCAAAAAAATTATTGTGACCAAAACGCTACAAATTACAGAACATCACAATAAAATCGTCACAAATCCTTTTTAGTCACAGAAACGTCACAAAAAGTTGTGACGATTAACAACGGTAACAATTTGAGTCAGCCACAAATCACAAAATACAGTACAACCTCTCTAAAGTAATAATATTGGGATATTGAAAATTTATTATCTTATAGAGATATTACTTTATAAATAAAAATTCAATATTTATTAATTTATAAACATTTTTTTTTAATTCATAATCTTCAAAAATTATTCTTTATATGATAATGTATTAAGAGTTTAAATAATCTATTTGTTAATATGACATACATAAACTTAAAATTATGATCAAGTCCTTTGAATATCGTAAAAAAACATATATTATTAGCTTATATAAATATTTCTATAAAATTTTATACATGATAAAAATTAAAAGTTTGGAATAAATTATAGCTACTAATGAAATTGAAAATAATGTGTTTAGAACATATTTAACAATTTTACATGTATAGAAAAATTGCATTATGAGTTTTTTTAAGTAATAAAAAGTTAGAGATAAATTTAAATTCATAGTTTAATAATTTTCTTAGGCATATACAATGTATAGTTTTATATAAATATTACTTTAACTTATATTGAGGACCATATTTTTACATAGGAGTCTCAAAAATATTATTATTTCATCATTTTATTTCACCAGAGAAATTTATTATCTTATAGTGATTATTACTTTATAGAGGTTCTACTATAATTTGTCACAAGTTTTCTGTCACATTACTTTTTTCTTGTAGTGATTAAGCTAATGCAAATTTTTAATGGATACTGAGACTTTTGATCAGGAGAGTGAGGGAATTTGCACTTCGATACCAAAGTATGGGAATGGAGTTGAACCAGGAAATGAAGCTGGTTACATTGTTGGAATGACGTCTTGTTATCCTGAAAAACCAGTGAAAGTGAGCTATGGAGAGACTCTGACTTTGGAGTTTAACTTTAGTAATGCCGTTGGTCATACAGGAGTTATGGGACTCTTTCACTTCTTCGTTACTCAGCAGCTGCCTCAACCGGAGATCTCCTTGCCTGCACTTTTTCAGGTACCAGATCTCGGTTTAGGCCAAACCGGTTTCAATACATTTACGGTTTGGGAAAGATTGCAATGTGTTACTTTACTGACGTTAGTATTTTTTTTTCCACTTATTTGTAGGCACAGGCGAAAAGCGTGAGCTTTTTAACCTTTCTTGCAGTGATGGTGGTGGTCTCGGTTGTGGTTCTAACAGCCGCCGTGGTATACCGGAGACAGAACCGGGAAGATGGCTACCAATCACTTAGCGGTTAAGAGTAAAACTTTGTCGGCTAGATATTTTTGATCAAATTGAATCCTCTTCTTTTTTTTTTTTTTTTTTTTTTTTTCTTATACCAAAAAGTAAAATAAAGTAAAAAGGCTCTGTGGTCCTATTTCTATGTGATATTTGTGTAACCTTTACGTGTAGAAGCTTGCTTTGTCAAATACTGAAATACAGCCTTGGAATGGGGACGGTGGGACGTTTCTTCCCCTCTTTATATGAACCACACTAAACTTGACATTTACTCAATTATAAAGTGATTGGTATTAAAAAAATTAAAAACATAAAAGGGAACCTACAAAGTGTTACGAAAACAACTGAAAAGCCATCAATCCGCACCTCTATTTCTAACGCAGAAAATTTGGTGTCTTCTGTTGTTTGCTAAGTGTGGTGCTATATGATATTTGAAAACATTGATCGCTGATCTTATGTGGGCATTAATGGGATGGAAGCTCTTTAGTTAATGTCCATAACTGTCAAGAATCCATACAGAGAAAAATGTCAGTGAAAGTTCTCTTACTCAATAACCAACACTTTGGTTTCATACATTACATATCCATTCGCTTTTTGTCCGTTACCAACTTACCACTTTTTTTTCCATCTTCCTCTTGCATGTGTATAATAAGTACGTATGGGGTGGGTCGTTAGCCCTAACAAATTCCAACATTTAAGTAAAACTTTGGGAAGTAAGAACCTTTATCAAAAAAACTTTGGGAAGTAAAAAGCATATTATCGCATTTCATTTCTTTATTAATGAAAATAGCAATGGCGAAGATAGCATTACGTCAAACTGGCTTGGTTATAGAATTTTGTTGTTGTAATTGGTTTGAATACGGTTAATTAGTAATGAATTTAAGTGGTCAATCGTTATTTGGTATTCAGTCAACCAAGATTTATGGCTTCCTCAAGTTTTTCGTAATTGGTGTGAAGATGTCAAAATGATACTCCCTCTGTCCCATATTATAAGCAGTTGGGCAAAATGAATCTGAAAAAAAGTGAAAGTATCTAGATGAAATTCCATCCAGATTCATCCATTTTTTTTCAAATTCATTTTGCCCAACTGTTTTTAATATGAGACAGAGGGAGTACTCTTTATGAAATAGAGTGAGTAATTTAGACTGAAATGGAAGGAGTAATATAGACTGAAATGAAATCAAAACATGTGAACACTCTACCCAAACACCCATTCGAACCTAACAAAACCAACACAATCCAGATAAGTTGGATGTCATAATAATATGTCATAAATTTAGTTGCAAATGAACAACCTGTAGGTTGTAGGCTTGTAGCTAGGAATTCGACCTAACGATTCATTTACAACTTCTCCATCTCAACTACAATCTCTCTAAGTCACTGCCACCGTACGTATTTTCCTAAACGACGCCAGTTTTTTGCTGACTTTTGCCTGTTTATGAATTCAGACAAATTTGTTATCACCATCCATAACTAATTTTAGAAACGACCCTTTTGTAATAATTCGAACTAAGGGGGGCTATTGGGAGTAGAATTTGTGTGGATTTTAAAGATTTTAAAAGTCAAGAAATTTGTTAAATTTATAAAGAGTTTTTGTTAGATTTGGAAAGAATATGTAAATTTAGAAAATCAATCAAAATATTTTATTGTAATGGACTTTGAGAATCTAAGGGTTATAAGTAGTATTTTGAATAAGTTAATTTGTTTAAAATCTATCTCCCAATAACAAAGATTTTTATGAATTTTAAAAGTCATCAAACCAATAACACTGGGTCCGGTTTGCACATAAAGGACCCAGTGAGTAGTGATCAAGCCATTGAAAGGTTCTTTTCAATCCAGTTCTACTCACAAAATCATAACCAATAGGGCAGAGAGAAAGGATCCAACATTTCCCTCATCAAAATTTTAAGTATTCTATATCTTTTTGGCCTAGGGAATAAAGAGTTTGGACCATAACCATATAGCGAGCCAAATATTAGAGAGACTCTAGAAACTGGTAGATTGTATCCTAATTCAAGAGAGCTAGTGCGGTTTGACTTACACATGATTTAATCTGATCATAACTGAATTGAAACAAACAAAAACCAAAGGATATTAAACTGATGTGATCGGTTTGGTTAAGGGCTGCCAGTTACATTTGTCATTTGTCTCATCCTCTCGTGGAGGTTTCCACTGTGTCGCAATTTTGACAACGGCTAATTAAATTCGTGATAAAGTTCCAAAAACGTTTCTTCAAGGTAATTGATATGGTAACTTCATTTTTTCACAGTATAAATAAACAACAATTGGAAAAGTATTCTTCATCAATCAAAACCAACTCAAAAAGACTTACACAGTATTTGAAGGGATATCTCTTTCTTTCTTGTTTAATATCTCATCATGTCTATCAAAAATATGTTTTTCCTTATGGTGGTCATATCGTTGTCATCTCCGTAAATGCTCAACTACCACAGTTTCCAGCTCCATTTCCTTTCCCATTTCCATTTCAACCAATTCTTGGTATGCCAGGATTACCCGATTTAACCAAATGTTTGTCAACAGTGATGGACATCCCAGGATGCATTGCCATTACTAATACCATGCCAAATGTTTCTAAGTTAATCATGCCATTACTAATACCACAAAACTAAATAGGATAAACATACAAGTAAGTTTTTATGTTATCAAATGTTGCTCTTGATTTGAAAAAAAAAAGAAGTAAAAAACTGATTAAAGGCGAATGTTGACTTCTGAACAGCAAAATCATGTAATCGCTTAACATGCCACCCTCTTATATCAATTTGTTGCGGACCTTGCCACCACATTTCTACATTTTTATGTCATCTTGTTGACATTTTTTAGTATAGAAGTCATACCATTCTTTCTAACGAACATTAACTTGAAAATTAAATAACCAAATTAAGTATTGGTTTGTTAGATATCAATTTTTCTTAACGTGCTATTGTTCGCAAGTTATAAGTTTATAACTATGCGTTTACATATTCCTCCTAACAATTGAGAAGCTTTTTTTTGCCCGTATATAATATGCCACAACACAAGTTGTAATGATGACTAAAAATTACCAACTTATATATATATATATATATATATGTAATAGGGTTTGACCCGCGCCCTGCACGGGATGATATTTTCTGATTTTTTTTTGTTATTAAAAGATCACTATTTACATTAGACAAAATCTCGAGGGATACATATTTTTAGTTTGGTTTAATTCTTGTCATTATTTACATTTTGAGAATATAACATTTGATTCCACCGCAATTTCTCTGTTACAAAATAATACTCACAAATTTTGAGTGGATTTCTGAGCACACATATATATCAATTTTTTAATAAGTTATAAAATAATTATATATTTTGATAAATATTAATTGGTATAGATATTTTATGTTTTGATCAATTTTAAATAATGAAAATAATTTAAGTTATGATAATTTATTATATTTAAAAAATTTCAAACTACAATTTTTTTTAGATATATAATTTAATTATTCAGCTCAATTAAAAACCAAATTAAATTAAATATAAAAACTTTAAAGTTTGGAAACCTATTAAATTGGTTTTTCTACTCATGGTCAATCATTATTTGGTATTTATTTATAATAGGTTTTTGAACTATTATCCAAAACATACTCTATGTTGGACTTTTAACACTTTTAAACATTTGCTTCATTTAAAAAAAAAATCAAACCATAACATTTGCACACAAAAAAACTAATTTTGTTTTATTAGGTATTTTGATGTGATGATATAGTTTATTTTTGAAAAGTAAAGTTACACAAAAAATGATAGGAGAATAAATTGATTTTAGTATAATACAATTGAAATAAAATTTTACTGATGGACTAATAAATATTTAAGTTTTACTGATTGATTTACTAATAAGTTTTGATCAATGAAAATAATTTTTCTTATATAAAAATTTAAAATTCTGGTCAAATTAAAATATTATATTTTTTACTTTTATTCAATCTAATTATACAGTTCACTTAAAAACCATATTAAATAGAATAAAGAAAAACTTATATATTTGGATACCTACTAATGAGCTTTCCTACTCATATGGTTGCACATGATTTGGATCTTTTTATAGTAGATTTCTGAACTATCATTTAAGAATATTTCTGATGTGGGATTTTTAACAGTTTTAGTAACTTTTTAGTTTTTAAAAATTCAAATTACAGTATATACAGAAAAGTTAGATTTTATTTTTATCATGTTTTTCATATGTCAATTCATTTTATTTTTAAAAGAAATAAAACTAAACAAAGGTAATGGGAAAAAATATAATGATTTTTAAAACTAATAAATGTGATATAATTGGATACCTTATTTTGCTTTTTTAATTAATTTTTCGTATGAGACAATTAAGGAAAGAACAAATATTAGATTACATTAATATTAATAAAATGGTTAGTTAAATAAGATGTATGTGATTTCTCTAACCAAATAAATATGAGTGGCATTACTTGTAATCCCTTATATATTAAAAGAGAAAACACTATAAAATAAACCTTTGTCTCATGTGTTATTAACAGAAATGTCATGCTGATGTGTCAACACCAGGTTCACTTTCAAGGTTAGTTTTAATTAAGACAAACATTACTAGACTAATTACATGTTATGCCATTCATATTTGGTTAGAGAATGAAATATATATGATTAATTTAGTCAGAAAAATAATTATTAATGAAAATTATTTTCTTTCAGTTTCCTTATTTGGTAATGACGAAAATTTATTTATTAGTCAATCAATCAGTAAAATATGGAAAGTTTTATTCAATTGTATTATATTAATTGTTTAAAAATTAATTTATTCATCTATCATTTTTGTTTAGCTTTACTTTCAAGAATAAATTATATCATCACATCAAAATATTTAAAAAAAGAAAATTAGTTTTTTTCTACATATGCTATGGTTTGAATTTTTAAAAATGAAGCAAATCTCTAAAAATGTTAAATGTCCCACATGATTATATTTTGGGATAATAGTTCAAAAACCTATTATAAAATAGGATCCAAATAATGATCAACCATAATCACAAATAGGAAAGAAAAATTTACCATGTTTGGAAATCTTTAAAATTTCTTTTATTCGATTTAATTTGATTCTTTAATTGAATTAAATAATTAAATCGTATTTTTTAATATTTTGGTTTGATCAAAATTTTAAACGTAATAAATTCTAATAACTTATCATATAAGTTAAATTATTTTAGTTATTTAAAATTGATAAAAACATAAAATATATATGCCATTTTATATTTATCAAAATATAAAATTATTTTAAATGTATTAAAATATATATATATATATGTGGGTTCGGAAAGGGAGAAACTGTTGTTAAAGCAAATGTTAGATTACCACACTGTAAACGATGACAAAAATCAAACCAGGCTAAAAAAATATGCATCACTCAAAATTTCGTCTAATGTAAATTGACATTTTTTTAATTGTCTAACACTCTATGTTCCTAAAATTGTATGTAAATAGACATCTTTTAATAAAATCAAATTGAGAAAATATCCCCGTGCAAGGCGCGGGTCAAACTCTAGTTATTCTAGTAAATGATGTCTTAATTAAAATTGACCTTTAGAATGAACCTTGTGATGACACATCAGCATGGCACTTTTATTAATACCACATGACACAAAGGTTTATTTTATATTGTTCTCTTTTAATATATTAGGAATGTATACGAGTATATCTGTCGTTTTGAAGAAGAGCAACTACAAAGTGTGACCCATCTTATATAATGGTTTGAGTTTCTCTAAAATTAAATCCCGAAGATTATTAAATGATCACTACCTTTCCAGAAACATGTAAATGGCGGAGCTGCTGGGAGTATACTACGGCTTATTAATGGCATGGGAGAGTAAGGTTCAGAGAGTGGAGGTTGAAGTAGACTCGGAGATGGTGGTTGGATTTCTCAAGACAGGGATTAGCGAAGTGCTGTGCATCCTCTGTCGTTCTTGGTGCGTTTGTGCTATGACTTTATCACAAGGGACTGGATAGTTCGTATTTCTCACGTATATAAGGAAGCTAATCGCCTAGCGGATGGATTAGCTAGCTATGCGTTTTCTTTGCCATTGGGTTTTCACTCTTTTAGTTATGTTCCGGATGATCTTAATGCTTTGTTTCTTGAGGACTCTGCTGGAGTTTTGACTTTACGCCGAGTTCGGTTGTAAGTTTTAAGTTTTTCTTTAATAAATTGGGGGATTCATCCCCTCTTTCGACAAAAAAAAACAAAAAAACAAACAAACAAACATGTAAATGGACTCTAACCCAATGCCCACTAAAAGAGATCACTAGTTTCAATGCCCATTTTTTTTTTCTAACATCATTTCCTCCCTCAAATTAATCTCATAGAGATATAATCTTATATATAATTAGGGAGTTGCTCTCTCCTCCTAAGCCATCCACATCAGCATAATTTTATAGAGACAATGGGTCCCACATTTAACCCAAAATTATAAAACAAAAGAGATGAAAATAATATACACACTTTACTGTTATTATATTTGCTTAAATAAATTATATTATTTACCAAAAATCCTAAAATTATATTATCACAAAATAAAATATTAAAAATATTAATTAAGAAAATTAATAGATATTATATGATTTATAAAAGTTACAAAACATTTTTTACATAACTTGATAATTCAAAATATATAAAAATAACTACAAATAAGAAAAAAAATTAACATGTTTAAAATAATATATGAAACAACATAGATTTTCTAAAAATTACAAATTAATAAGGATATAAAAAATTATAAGTTTATTTGTAACTGTATATAAAATTTTGAAAAAGGTTTATAATAGAGATAAAAAGATTCATGTCAAACGAAAAATAGCAAAGAGCACGGCTCAAAAGGTGACTGAGACGGTGGTTGAATGTAGTTAAGAGGCGGACATGGCTCAAGATGATGTTAATAAGAATTTTGACTAGTTTAGAGAATCATAAGGTCGATGATGACTAGAGGAAGTTCTAAGTTCACTAAACAACCGTTTATTGGTACTACATATATAATAAATATTCATGCAAATACTAACAAATTCTAGTAATAGTTGCCAAATCTTTGGAAAAATTAGAAGACCATTTAAAATAAACATAACGGGAGTATCTATTACAGATCTTCAGTATTATACAGAAAAGACCATTTAAAATAAACATAACAGGAGTCTCTATTACAAATCGTGAGTATTATATAGAATAACAAAAGACAATATAATATATTTTTAGAAATATATAAATGATGATTAACCGAAAAACAACCTTGCGCTTGCGCGGGGTATAATCTCTAGTTCGTGTTAATAAAGACGTCGAACCCATAACATTTTTCCTAAAATTACCATACACTACCAACTTCTCTAATATTCATGATTTCACGTTCTCTAGGAATCGAACACATTGGACCATGACTTCAAAATCTTGAACTGGGTTTGCACCTCCGTGTGTGTGTCAATTTTGTTGTCATTGGGATATAAGAACCCACACGAGTGTCTTCATCACTTTGTTATATCATTCTTAACATCTTGTACATTATTCTTCTTCACTTCTTAACATCCAACTCGATTGCAAGAACTCTAGACAAAGTTCTGATGCGGTTATTTTATATCAGATAGTATATTTTAGTCTATGATTTACAGTTTAGATTAGTATAATTTTTTTAATGGCATGCATGATTAACTGATTAACTTAGAATGATGACTGAGAAATATATGAGTTTTGAAATGCTACTATTATTGTACCATCGTACTTTCTTAGAACATAGATAGAATTAGCTAAAATGTCAAACATGTAATGATTTTTTTTTAAACTACATATTCCTGTAAGGTAAGTTGAACTCTATTTTGCGGCAGGGGGAGTTGCGCTAGCAATTCTTGAACATTGTTCCTTTAACATAGGAGGGAAAAATGGATTGAATGGAACTTTTGGCATGCAATTGGCTTCCGCTTCCAAAAATGCTTTGCAACAAGCAGGACCTATGTTGCCGAACTGTCCCGTGAATATAGATTGAGAAATCTCTGCAATGCATCCTGGGATGTCCATCACTGTTGACCAACACTTGGCTAAATCGGGTAATCCTGGAATTGGTTGGAATGGAAATGGGAAAGGAAATGGAGCCGGAAACTGTGGTTGTTGAGCATTAACGGAGATGATAATGCATAGAACTACCATAACAAACAACACACTTTTAATAGACATGATTAGATACTGCACACGAAGATATATATAAAAGAGCTCTTCAAGTATTAGTCTTTATGGAGTTTGTGTTTGATTTGATGAACATTAGTACAAACGTTATTTATTTATATGGGAAGAAAGAGACGAAGCTAACGTATCAATTACTTTGAAGAAACGTCTTTGGATTTTTATTAGGAATTTAATTACCCGTTTTCAATATTGAAACATTGTGGAAACCTCCACGAGACGAACGGCATTAATTATATAATAACGGTTGTTAACCAAACCGATCAAACCTACCAAAGAAGGACTCCTTTATCCGCGGCCCGCGGGTTGGCCCGTTTAGATCCGCTACGGGGCGGGTTAGGGTTCACAAATTTAGACCCAAAAATTAGCGGGCCTTGCGGTCCAGCCCGTTCGGGTTTGCGGTTACTAGCGGACATATCCGCGGCGGGTCAGTTTGCGGGTTATCCGCAAAAAGCTTTCTCTCCGAAGGCATCCCGTTTCAGAACGAAGAGCGACAAAATTCTCTTGCCAATTATCATCTCTAGACCTTGTTTGAGCGAGATTGAGCTTTGCATGCAAGTGCTTGTGGTTAGGAAAGCTCGATCTCAGTCCAATAATCATGAGAAGCTTGAAATCCGTTCTCCAATCGACCAATCTAAAGAAGTTTTCGCCGATTCAATTCCCACGGTACAACTGTGATTCCTTTTACTGTTTGAATGTGTTCTTCTTTCTGGTTAAGTTGGTTGAGCTTGACTGTTTTGTACATTGAGTATGAGGTCGATGTTGGAGGTGAATGAAGATGATGATTTGATGGTCCAAGTGTGTGTGACTCGTACATTGCCCCCGGCTTTGACTCTTGAGCTTGGTCTCGAGAGTCTCAAGGAAACTGTGAAGCCTTCTTGTAAATCACACTATGTAAAGGAATTTCATGGAGTTTTTGGAATTGGGAGCGCACTCTCTGCCATAAAAATTGTTTATTTTATCATGATTCATGAGTAAGTGTTTGCAGTCGTTTTAAAATTAGTTACAAGCTTGATAAACACGTGTTTGGTTCTGTTTTATACATGCAACAAGAGAAACAATTGCAGACAATGTAGAGTGTTAATTGCAGTCTCAAAAGCTATACAAGATGACATGAGCTTTAAGTATACAAAATATGTTGATCTGCGGGTTGACCCGCCTAACTGCCAATATAATGCGGTGCGGGTTAGGGCCGAGCTTTTTGGAAACCGTGGCCCGCAGCGGTCCGACCCGCCTGATCCGCCGACAAAGTGAAACCGCCGAGGGCTGGCCCGTTTGGGTGTGGGTTGGCCCGTTTGGGTGTGGGTTGGCCCGTTTGACATCTCTAAGAAGGAGGAGCTTCCATAATTTGGCAATTCCACTTAATAACGGTTATTAACAAAGAAGGAGCTTCCACAATTTGGCAATTCCTACCAAAAGAAGCTAATAATTACCGCATCAGAATTTGTTTGGAGTACTATTTTAACCAACTTAAAACTTTAGTTCGAATAATTACAAAAGGGTCGTTTATAAAATTAGTTATGGACGGTAATAACAAATTTGTCTCTGTTCACTGTTCATAGACAAGAAAAAGTCAGCGTTCAGTTCGTTTAGGAAAATACGGTCACAGTGATTTAGAGAGATTGTTTAGCCCTTGAGCTTTGGCTCTTGTATTATTAATGAGGAGACAGGAGACGTGGTGTAGTGGACACTGGACAGTGGCATAATCTAATTTATAATTCTTGTTTGAAGAATAGATGACGTTCAATGCGTTATGCATATTGCCAGCTACATTAATCTAAAACCTTTCAATTGACTCATCTTTTTTTTGAATTTTGTAAATGAAATCGTTAGGTCGAAGTCCTAGCTGCTACAAAACTTTACATACGTACAGGTTGTTCATTTGCAACTAAATTTGTGACAGATTACTGTGACATCCAACTGATCTGGATTGTGTTATTATATTACACCCCCAAATCTCACACTAAATAATTTAAGATTGTTATAATTTTCATAAATACTATTCTCTCCGTTCCTTAATATTTGATTTAAGTTTTTTTTTTTTTTTTTTTTTTTTTTTTGTTTCCATTGATGTTTTAGCTTTTAAAGTTACTTTTTGATAATAAATATCATAAAAATGCAAATTTCAATAGAAATATATTAATTTTACTAGGTTACCTGGCCAGTGGTGACACTTTCGGGATCGTGTTATGGGTATGGAAGTAGGATGCGACGAACATTATCCAATTCCGGTCACTAACAATGTTGATGTTTGGGATTTTGATTATTCCTCACCACTTATTACATATTCTCAAACGCCGATTACTACAGATTATTGAGCAAAGTTCATGCATTCATTTTAGAGAAATTATTATTAGTGTCGGATGATGAACTCTGCTAATTTTAGATTTTGTGTTATCTCAATATGAGAATAATTTTTCAATGTGTGCTTTTTCATTTTTCAATTTGTGGATGATTCCTTTTTTTTCCTCCGATTAAAGTTAGACTACAATATGTTAGCTTTCTTTAATAATTAAAAAGACAAAAACTTTCAGGTTTTTCAAAATCAGTTGTCTACTTTTACAGATTCATGTGAAACACTAAAATATAAATCCATCAACAAAGGATAAACTGCTACAAAAAGAAACGTGAAATAAGTTTTTTTTTTTTTTTTGAAGCAAAAAAGATATGACTTCAAATCCATAAAACATAAAACGTAAATAAATAAATAAACAAAAAAAAAAATTAATGCCCAAATACAGCTATGCACTAGACATTATATATGGCCCATCGTAAGCCTGCTTAGTAACGAGTGAGACTATGGCTTTGATTGGTTACAGTTTTACAAAGCATTACAAGTTGTAATGTCAAGTATGTAATCAATCACATGAGTTTTACAAATTTGATGGTACAACTAAGGATATTACAAAATGCTGTATTACAATTTGTACTATTTTATTATATGTAATGCTACTTTTTGGAGTGGTACACATATAAAATGAATTGTACAGAATTTTTGTTCTTTGCTTTAATCACAATTTTCTTTTCTGGTTTTTAGTTCAAATATAAATAGCAATATATTGATATTTTTAGGGCCCATATTTTTATAATAATTTGTTAGTAAATATTAATTTAAAATAAACATCAGTGTTAAATATTTTATAATAAGATTTGTTCATAATGACAAATATATATTATAATAATATATCAAAATTTAATATATTTTTAAAATTTTATCATTATAATCTTTTATGGAAATTTTAAATATAATTAAACTTAAATGTATTGCTAATTTATATTTTCGAAAATAAAATAGAAAATGAAATATTATTATTTATAAAATATTTTTCCTGATTTAATCCTTCTTTTTTCGTAATTTTATTATAATAATTACTATTTTTATTACAATAGTACTGCTGTACTACTCTGATGTTACCAATCAGAATTAATGTTTGTACCGTCATTTTACAAAACCAATATTTGTAATACTATCTTTTGTACCACCTATTTTTGTACTGCTATTTTTCGTACCATCAAAAAAATTGTAACACACTACTATCCATTACGTTACCAATCGAACCCTATATATAGCTGACTTACTTGATGCCAAAGATTTTTCAAAGAAAATAGAGTAAAATAATCTTTGAAAGTTAGATATATAAAAACTACAATAATTTTGTATTTTTCAGAATCCAAAAAAGGGTAGAAAGACATGTAAAAATTTTTAGAAACCTTTTAATCTTTTATTATAAAATTGCCATTCCATTTCCCAAACCAAAACGAAAACCAACACTATTAAAACAAACCAAAAATTAAACTAAACAAAAAAAAAAAACCCAAAATTAACCTAATTTATAAATTCACTTCTCTCTTTTCGTCGCTGCACACTTTCATTTCGAGAAAGAAAAAAAAAATCTTCTGTGTTCTCTCTCGGTGATTTTGAGTGCGATTAGTTCCAATTAAGGTCGAATCTCGACGATTCCGACCACTTTCAGGTAATAACCCTTATTTCTCACTCCGGTTCTCATAATTCTGCTCCTTGTTCTTATTTTCTCGAATTTTGATGGTTGTAAACAGAAACTCCGACAGTTCTTCTTCTTCTCCCGTGCGGACAAGGAGTTTTATTCTTTCCGACCACTTACATGTAAGTAAACCAATCAAGATTTTTAATAAATGGATTTCCTAAAATTTAGGTAAACTAGTTTTTCCAAATAACTTCCAATTGGTAAACAAAAACCAAAATCCATAACTTTTGGGTTTCTATCGGAAAATATTGACGACAACATTTTTATAAATAGATTTTGTTTTTCAATTTACTATTATTACCCATTAATATTTTCTTCACAAGATCACAAATCCCTTACTTCTCTACACACACAGACATCTCATAATGTTGTGAGTAACAAATATTTTTCTGTAAAGTTATATTAATTAGATATTTATTTAAATAACTTTAAATGAAAGTTTAAACAATCATTTATTTTTCTTTTAATTTATGAATGGAAATTATTCATAAATTAACGTGCATTTTAATTTTTAGCCTTTGATTGGTAGGGGTTTTCAAAATAGTTTTTCTATATTTTGACCATAGTTCTTGAAATAAATTTAGTTGAAAGTACTTTGTTTTAAAAATATAACTATTAATTATGTGCTTTACTATACGTGTCTTTCATAGTATAATTTATTATTTTGTAAGGAATAATATCTTCTTTTTAATAATCCATAGTTTTACATTTATAAAAAAAAAATGTAGAAAAAGCCAAAAACTAAATAACTCACCATTTAAATTTCTTAAAAACTAATCTACAGAAAACCCAAAATCCAAAACCAAAATCCAAAATCAAAAACTAAAATCTAAAAACCAAAATCTAAAATCTAAACATTCATGGCCATAGTCATTAAGTTTGCAAGTTTTGTTCTATGAGTTAATTTGTTTAAAATTCATCTCCAAAAACAAAGATTTATTTCATTGGATGTCTACAGTAAAATGTTTGTTATGGATTATGACAAATTTAAACTACTATAAAATTAATTGTTAATTTCTTTTTTGAGTTTTTTTTTGTTTAGTCAGAAACTGGGAAATTATCATATAGATATAATTGAAATACATTTTAAAACTGAGGTATTAACTGAAAACAGCAAATCCAAAGAAAAAAAATGAAAATGACAAAGCCAAAAGTCTTGCAAAGTTATATTCGTTGAATGATTGCTTCATAGAAACTCTAAGAGCTGTTTTGGCGGTTCAGTCCAAACGCTTTAAGAAACGTTTTTGAAAATGTCTCAAGATGTAACACATAAATTATCCTGGAGATACTTTTCTTCATTAAACTCATAAATTTGCAGTACCAGATGACAATAGTCCAAGACTCGGCTAAAAATAGTTTATTTCTCATGTTGCATGTGATGCATGATCTAGGTTCGGATGCACAAGAAGCTCCAAAAATTGCAAACTGATCGCGGGATCAGGTCTTCCCTTTTCCTATCCCTGATTCTGCAAGTGCACAGGTCAGAAGTAGTAAACGGGTATCGAACACAAGGACCAGATTGCACACTACAAGTTATGAGTTTGAGAACAAGCTAGGGCAAAAGTATAAGTTGGTTGAGTGCAGAGAAAGTAAAGCATGCAAGTAATAAAGAAAGTGAGATCAATAGGAGAGAAAGGCTAAGCAATAGGATAGTCTTGAGATAAGCAATTCAAGAAGCATGAAATCAATCAATTAGGGTTACCGCACTTAGGTGCTAATCTAGAACTTGAAACACTATGGTATGATCATTCCACTGTCGAGGCTCCGACCCCTTTGTTAATCTACCTAGTCGCTAAACTTTTGGTATGTCCCTAGGTGATTAAATCAAGCATTAGTTCGATCAAGATCAATTGTTCACAACCTACAAGTAGATCAACTGTCGCAGTCTAAAAGAGATTGCCCACCAAATACTAGTTCAGGCGAATGATACAGCACTGTCGAGGCTCAAATCAACCTAAAGGCATATGCTAATTGGCCAGATTAACAACAAGCATTAAGTATAAGCAAAGATGGAGATTATAAGTAAAACCCTAATTGTGATCAATCATCAAGCAAAAAGAATCTAAACTAGTGAAGAGGTTTTGAAAAACGTGGGAACTCTCTTGCTTCTTTGAAAATCCTGTGAAAGGTTCCTTTCCTGTATTCCACTAAGAACATAGTCAACATAAGGTTAGCTTCACATACACCCTGCAAGTTTAGCGAACAATACCAACCCAACTAGTCTCATCCAGCAATCCAAACTCTCTATTGTAACCTCTTGCAGAAATTTAAAGCGTGAGTTCTTTATCAAGGGAAATCGATCAATTGAACTTGTTCTTACCCACTTGATCTTCTCCAAGATTGTCTTTGAAGTGCAATGAGTTCTTTTCCTCTCTCTTTCTCACATCAGAACTTTGAAAGGTCAATTTCTCCCTACTTTTCTAGGGTATCATTTTATTTTTTCTATTGACCTTCTTTCAACCACAGGATAAGTCTTTAGCTTGTTCCTTGTTTGATAAGGTATTCCATAAGACATGAAGGTACAGACATATGCATTCCTCATGCTTACTTGTTTTCCTTGTGCTCTTTGAGCTTTTCTCATAAACATTACTTACCATTTGGGATGGGAGAGAGAGGTGAACTCTTTAGACAAATCTCATTGAAAATCAAGCAAGGAACTGTCGACATGTATGCCAATCCCCTTGACAAGAGTTATTAAGATTGATTAAGGGTGAGGTTAACTCTAGATTGCTTGGTTACCTTAGAAATTTCGCTGAGCTAGCATGCGATCCACTCTAGGAGCTTCTGTTAGGCTTGTGCCTTCAGCTGATGTTTGCTCTAGGGTCATAGATTGTTAGCATGACACTATCAAATCTCAAAGCAAGTTCATTGTTCCGGACTGGTTTTGACTCAATAAAACAGAAGTTTTGAAAAAGTGGGTTAGGAAAAACCAATTATAAGATCAAAACAACCATGAACAAACACATTAGTACCGACAATCCCCCCAGACTTAACTTGCACCGTCCCGGTGAAAGAAAATCCAATTAAGGGAGTTAAAGAAAGAGGTAATAAAGTGGTTGTGAATGTAAAAAGAAAGATGTAACCTGATTAGTGTTACTTGAAGAATGGTGAATGCAGTGGAATGATGGTAGTGATGGAATGCAAGTGTGGTGAGGTGGGATGGGTGAGATGCAGATGGAATGAGATGGGATGGTGTGTTGGGCGCTTGAGAGGACATGGGCGAGCTTGGAGAGGTTCTGCTCGGCCATTGATGATAGGATTTTGCGTGGATGAAGTGAATGAAGGATGATATAAAATGAGGTGGAATGCAAACAGGGGTGAATAGAGATGAGATGGTATGGCGCAATCACAATCAATCACTCTTAACCATCATAGTCATTGAAGTATAAGAGGTTATCAATCCAAAATGGGAAACTTGTCACTCTTTGAGAATATGAAACAACCAGGAAGTCAAGCAAGCAGTTAAAGATTTGAAGTAACACTAACAACCTAAACAAAATGAAAAGCAGTGCATTAAAAGTAAACAAAGCAGTGAAGTGTCAGCTCGACCAAGAGCTCGAGTCGAGTCAGAGCAAAGTTCCAGCTCGATCGAGTTTAGGGACAAGTTGAGACAAACAAAGCTAAAGGTGACGACTTTAACAAGATAAAGAGAGAATTAGGGTTCAAGACAGGGTTTTGCAATCAAAGGAATCTACACTTAATCAATCTAGCTCTTAAAACTCCTTGTATCAAGGCTTCTCTTGATATTAGGCTTCTCAATGCCTAGCCAACCCTTTCCCAAGGTGGAGGCTATCAACCAAGGAATGATCTCAGAAACAGGGGGCTATCAACCAAGGAATGATTAAGCATAAGAAACCTCTAATCTATCCCATCTCAAGCCCCAATGGGTAACTACTCACTACACATGAATGTAAACACAAGCAAATGCAATAAAAGAGACATCATAAGAAAGAGGAGATGAAATAAAACAACTTTTATTGAAATAAGCAAGTGCAAATACAAGAGAGATTATCCAGGATCTAAGATTCAAGAAGCAAGAGCTTCAAGAACACAAAGATGGGATTAGATCTCTAAAAAGTGAAAGTACAATAAATTAAAAGAGACTAAAACAAAAGTAATCTAAAGCTTGGTGGTTTTTTCGTGGCTAAGAGCCTTTAAATACAAAGAGGATTAGGTTTAGGGTCAAAGGAAAGTCAAGGGGGAAGCAACATTTTTCGGGTTTGACTTTGACTCCCCAGCTCGATCGAGTTGAAGCTTGGCCGGTCGAGTTCCTCAACTCGACCGGTTGGTCGAGTGGACGGTCGAGCTGGTCTTCAAGATGGCTTCTCCCTTCTTCCTTTGCGTATCCAGTTGAGCTGCTTCCATGTGCCAAGTCCCTCCATGCTCCTTATGTCCCATATGCTCCAGAATGCTCCAAAAGACCTAATTCAAAGGGCCAAACATGCATATGTATGCAAATGCAACCTAAAACTAACATGAATGCATAAGAAGAGAAAAGGAACAAGATATAATGCAAATGAAAGCTAAAACTATGCAAAAGATGCATAAAAGATGTGCTAAAACTATGTAAAATGCAAGTACATCAGCCATCAAAGTCACGCCAACTATGACATTCTTCTTTGTGGTATATCTTCTTTACCATTGTGTGGTTCTTAGATTCCTGTTCCAAAACTCAAAACAAAACTAGACATTAACTAAAACTAATTGAAAAGAAAAGTAAAGAAAAACACCTTTCATGGGTTGCCTCCCATGCAGCGCTTCTTTTTAGTCATTAGCTTGACTGATAGGATCTCTTAGTTGGAGATGGGGTAAGGGCACGGCCTGAGACATAGTCTTTTAGTTCTTGTCTCATTGTGACCTTGAGTGTGGTCTGGTGGCTCTCTTGGGCGGCCTTGGGCAGTGATGAGGTAAGACAGCTTGTTTGGTGAGATGAATGGTATGGTCTTGTAAAAGACTGTCTTGTCACATTGGCTAAGGACATTCGCCGGTTTGGAAGGTCCATGACAGCTCCAGCAGTGGCCAAAAAGGGTCGGCCTAGTATCAATGGTGTGTCACATCCTCCTTGAATGTTTATGACATGAAAGTCCACCGGGATCTTGATATCTCCAATCTCTAGAAGAACATCAACAACAACTCCTCTTGGCTTGGCTATAGTATGGTTAGCAAGTCCAATACTAATTTGAGCAGGTTGCAAGCGTGTGATGCCAAGGAGTTTGGCGGTTTGGGTTGGCATGAGGTTTATGCAAGAGCCAGAATCGCATAGTGTTCTATCAAAGTAATGACCATTTACTTGACAGGGAATAGAGAATTGACCTGGGTCTTCAATCTTGTAGAGGGTCTTGAAGGTTGGCTGAACTTTAGCTTTCTCAAAAAGCTCTCTTATGTCCTCAGGTGTCTCTTGCAGTTGTGGAAGAAGGTGGTGAATGGGTAGTGGCGCCAAGCTTGTTGGAAAGACATGCTGGCTGGAAGAGTTTGGACAAACTGATTGAACTCAGCAAGCTTCTCTCTTGATATGGAATTGACATACCACTGGGTGGTGGTGATGATGGTGGTGATGGTGGTTGATTGACTCCATGAGGGGCAATGGGAAATCGAGCCTTCCTGAAAAGTTGGTGTATCTCTTCTTTGTTTTCACTAGTTGTGAAAAAGAACTCCACTAGACCATGTTTATCCCAAGCTTCTTCAAAAGTGACATAGAATGGAAGTGATTTCACCTTAGCATTGAACTCTTTAAGCTTCATGGGGCTTATCTTGTTGGGATCAATGGGATCATACTGCCAAGTATCTTCTTCTTCAGTAGGTGGTGATGGTCTTTGCATTGCTTCCAATCTTGGAAGTGTAGAAGCTTGACTTCTTGGTGAGAAACGAGGGTCTCTAGGGCTAGGTGTATCCATGCTCTGTTTTGGGGAAGCATTGATGTCGATGCTCTGCTCTTCATCTTCATCATTCAATTGTTCCTCATACTCTCTTTCTTCTTCTTCATTGTCCTCATGGACTTGAGTAGTGCTTCTTCTTGTGATGGCATTGCAATAAAAGGGAGGGTGGTTGGGTGTTGGACTCCTCTCTCTCTTGTAATTGGCATGAGATGATCCTTCAAGGGCTTGTAGGCGGTTGTAGATCGATCCAAGATGTTTGCTATTGCCATAGCTAGTATCTTCAATTCTCATGCTCTTGTTCAGCAACTCTTGATATTTGGAAGCAACATCAAGCTTAACTAGGGTCAAAGATCGATCATGATCCTCTCTTAACTTCTTAATGTCTTCATCAAGCTTGATCACTTGCTTGAATAGGACTTCAGATTTGTTTCCAAGGCTCTCATGGATGAAATCGATTCTTCTCTCCATCTTCTTTGTACTCTCTTCTTGATTTCTCAAGTACTCTTGAAGCATCTTCAATCTTGGTTTGGCGCGCAGCTTGGTAGCTCTCCCTTGGGAAAAGTGGTGTCTTGTTTATGTCTGGTGATGATGGATGGTGTTGTGAATAGCTTGGGCGTGGTGGTGGGACATAAATAGGACCTTTGCAAATCTGTGGAGGAAAGCTCCTTTGTATCCATTCCAAGTCTTGAAAGCATGTTGGGCATTGAACTTAGCCCAGTCTTTGGCTTGTCCAGCTAGAGATAGTTGGAAAAGTTGTATCTTCTTGGGGTTGTCTCCAAGTCCATAGTCGTGGCAAAGCTGCTCAAAGTTGCATAGATGCTCCTTTGCACACTCTGAAGTAGAATTGTAGAAAGGATTCCTCTCCACATGCTTGATTAGCTCTTCATTCAAACTTCAGGATGGGGTGGTATGCCTCCCCATTCTTCTTCATCACGCTCTCTCTCCAGCTGATGAGAGTAGTGGTGGTACTTGGATTTGAAAGGTGGTTTCCTTGCAAATCTCCAAGAAAGCTTCTCTAAAATCGATCCATGACTCGATTGTAGAGAGTGGCTCATGCTGCGCCCAATCTAGTGCTGGTCCAGCTAGTGATGTGCTGAATAGCATCATCTTCTTCTCAAAGTCAAAAACTCCATAGGAATCACAAAGATTGTCAAAGTGATCTATGTGCTCCAGTGCATACTCTGAAAACAGATCATGGAATTGATCTCTCTTCACGAACTCGATCAGCTCAGGGTTAATCTCCTCTTCTGGTGTGGATGATATACCTCTAATTTACCTACTTTTTATACTGTTTTAGCATTGTTTTCTAATGGTTTTTGGCAGGTTTTCTATCTAAAAAGGTAGTTTTACTATGTTTATAGTGTCTAGAGTCTAAACAGGTGAAATGATGCATTTTGGAGCAAAACCATAGGATTTGCACTTCAAGCAGCTCCATGCACAAGCACCAACTTTAAGAGGGCCCAGAAAAAGATCTACTCAATGGATTTCATCAAGACCAGTTCCCTGCGTGCTCTGATTGAGTTAACTTTCCAACGCAATTGGAATGGCCTCATTTGGATGAGTAGAAAAGGAGTTATAACCAAAAGAGTGGAGACTGTCCAGACGGCTCTATCGAGAAACAGCGCCCAAACCGCGCAGTCCGGCTGGCCGAGAAACTATTGTTTCGCGCTCGGCCAAAGTCATTCCGTCCGACTGAAGTCTCGGCCAAAGTTCCAAACCGACCGGCCGATCACGCAACGACCCGGGAAACATTGTCCCGCGGTCGGCCAAGCCAAACGCTCACGCCACGCCGCGCACGACCAAAGCGCGCGAGCCGGGAAACAAGCCTCGCGGCCGCGCAACCCTTCCGCGTGCCACGGCCGATGCATCCGTCCGAGCCGGGAAAGAACGTCCCACGTCCGGCCGAGAAACCATCGGCCAAATCTTCATCCGTCCGACCACGCCGGCCGACCGTGAATCCATCCGGCCCCGACCGTTCCGACTCGCCACGACCCGACTGTCCGGCCGATCGTCCCGACCGACCGTCCCAACGCCGCGGTCGACCCGAAGCCCTTTTGAAGCCCATTTCATATTTTCAAGCCCGGCTTAACCCTAAGCCGCCTCAAAAGACCTAGCACTATATATATAGCTTTTTAGCCTCTTGTGAAAGAGAGCCGCCTTGTATTACATTTCATACTTTGAGTTTTATTGCAATCATGTTTTCTTCATCTCTTTGTGTTTTGCTTTGATTATGTCTGAGTAATTCACTAGTTAGGTTGTGAGATCTATCAAAGAGTTCATGGTTTGATAGGTTGTTAGAAGTCACATAGGGTTTATCATATCGCATCTTCGCCTCTGCTTGAATTCATTGCTGCTTGCTTTTCTGATCAACTAGCATCAGATCTTAGGTTTCATATACTCTCCAAAAGCTTGCTATATAACCTGAACTAAGTATTTGGTGAGCAAAACTTCATAGACTGCGAAAGTTGATCTATGCGGGGTTGTGAACAATTGGGTCTTGAACGAACTATTGCTTGATTTAATCACCTAGGGACATACCAAAAGTTTAGCGACTAGGTAGATTAACAAAGGGGTCGGAGCCTCGACAGTGGAAAGATCATACAATCGTGACCTGAGTTCTAGATAGCGCAAACCCTAGCGAAACCTTCTAATATCTTGTTAACCTTGAATCTCTGCGAGTTTCTCATTGCCTAGCGTTTCCCTTTATTGATTTTCATAAACCGTTTAATCTGCTGTTTGATTTACCTTGTTACACAATCAAAACCCTAAATCATACTTGTTTTCTAGCTATATTAGACTTGCAATACTCGAAGTGTACTTATCTGCTCCTTGTGTTCGATACCCGTTTACTACTTTTGATCTGTGCACTTGCAGAATCAGGGATAGGAAAAGGGAAGACCTGATCCCGCGATCAAGTTTTTGGCGCCGTTGCCGGGGAGCAATACAGCTACCTTCGAGTTCCCAACTATAGTCTAGCCTAGAATTTCGTTTTTCCTTTTTGTTTTTGCAAACTTTCAACTTTTGTTTTTCCTTTTTACTGTTTTCTATTTAAAGAATCTTGCCTCTATCCCCTTTCAGGTACTAAGCTTGAAAGAAGGACTCTAACATGAGTGATTCAGACGATCAAGAGGAGAGAGATAACTTGGCCGCGAGAGAGATCGCGCTGGCCGAGCAGCACGAAGATCCGCCGGATCCGAACGCCGCGCACATCGCGCCAATGATGGAGCGCGACACAATGAAGAAGTCATGGGAGACTTCGATTCCAATCCAACACTACTAATCGATCGGAATCCCATCCAGCCGCCACTTCCTGAAGGAAGAAGCTATGAGATTTCGCCGGAGATTATTGGTTTGGTGAAACAAAACCAGTTCCAAGGAAAACCCCAGGAGAATCCTTTGGAACATATTGATGCTTTTGAAGAAATTTGTGGCACCATCAGTGCAGGAGGTGCACCCAAGGAGTACTTAAAGTGCAAACTATTCTCTTTCACTTTGACAGGGAAGGCTTTGCGCTGGGTTAAGTCTCTTCCAGCTCAATCCATAACCACATGGAAAGAGTACAAGGTGGCATTCCTAGGTCACTTTTTCACAAAGCAGAGAGCAAACTTGTTGAGAGAAAAGATCTCTAGTTTCCAACAAGGGCCGGTGGAGCCTTTTCATGAAGCATTGGAGCGCTTCAAGGACTATACAAGAGAGTGTCCTAACATGGACTATCTGAGGGCAGTCTATGGAACATTTTCTACAGAGGAATAAGTGGGAAGTGTCGATTTTCTCTTGATACAGCCAGCAATGGAAATTTCATGACCAAGACAGTTACTGAAGCAAAGATTTTGATTGAAAATCTAGCCTCAAGCGACAGTGACAACTTCATTGGGCATGAGAGAGCAGTGAAGGCCATAAATTCTGATCCATACAGAGATGGATACAGCGAATCAAAGCCATGATGGCTGAGATACTGAGAAACCAAGGAAGAGAAGTGGAGAGACAAAGAGAAGCTTATAGAGTTGAATCCACAATAATTCAAGATTACTTTGGAGATTTGATTCCAAGTTTCCAAGAAGAAGTAAACTTTGTTGGAATAGATGGATCAGCACATAGAGAAGAAGCTTGGAAAGGAGAGCATGATGTTTTTACTCAAGAATCACCCAATGAGAAGAGGGATGTTCATGGAGGAAGAAATTATCAGCAACCACCTCACAAGAGAAGAATGGAGCCAAGGAGCAATTTTGAAGATTTGATAACTTTCATCAAGAGTTCTCATAGAGAGCACACAGCCTTGATTGATGAGAGATTGGAGTCAGCCTTCACGAGATTGAATGAGAAGTTGGATTCTATTTCTTCTTTCACAAGAGACTTGGATCTTAGAGTTGCCAACATAGCCAGCTCTATTAAGAGAGAAGAAGGTGTGCTACCAGGAAAAGTGGAAATCAATCCAAGGAGAGCAGCTGTAGCAGCTATCACTCTTAGGAATGGAAAAGGGTATGAGCCGCCAGCATACCCAGATCAAGAGGAAGCAAAGCCGCCAATCAAGAAGAAACCAATGGAGTATGTCATTATTGGAGATGGACTGAACCACCTAAGGAAGTCCATGTCAGAATAGAACCAGGAACTCAGGAGGAAGTGGAGAAGCCACCTGAAGAACCAAGAGTGTATGAGCCAAAGATCCCATACAGAAATGTTCTTTCTCAACCCAAGAAGGAGAAGGAGCAAGCAAAGCTCAAGGATCTTGTTAGCCAACTTTCAGTAAGGTTACCTTTCATTGATGCTTGCCAAATAATTCCATCTCTCAGGAAGTATATGAAGGCCATACTCACAAGCAATGTGAGTCTTGAAGAAGGAGCAATGATGATTACAAAGGAGTGTAGTGCCATACTTCAGAATCGCATGCCAGAGAAGCTGAACGACCCAGGAGTTTTGTTTTGTCTTGCAAGATCGGTTCTACACACTTCCATAGAGCACTTTGTGATTTGGGTTCTAGTGTGAACCTAATGCCTTACTCAGTGGCCAAGCTATTGGGCATCACTGACTTCAAACCTACAAAGATCTCTCTAGTCTTTGCAGACAGATCTGTTCGCCGCCCTGTTGGTGTTATTATGGATGTTCCAATCATGGTTGGAGATTGCTACATCCCTGCTGATTTTGTAGTTCTTGAGCTGGAACACCAACCTAAAGACCCTCTTATCTTGGGAAGGCCATTCCTAGCTACTGCAGGAGCTATAATAGATGTCAAGAATGGAAAGATTGACTTGCATCTTGGAGATATAGTGATGAATTTCGAAGTAAACAAGTCTATGGAGAAGCCAACTGTAGATGGTCAAGCTTTTTGGATTGGAGAGCTCGCAGAGACAAGAGAAGAAGTGCTGGATGAACTCCTTCTTATTGATCCCTTGGAGCTAGCTTTGACAAAGCTGAGAATGAGTATGGATACATGGAAAGAGAAGCTCAATGCTTAGTCAAGTTCATGGATTCAAAGGAAGCTTATAAAGAGCTGATAGCTTATATGGACTTAGAGAGAGAAGAGGAAGAGCCAGACATTGACAAGAATCAGGAAATATCACAAACCAAAGTTAAGTTCGACCCATGGTGCCCACTTAGAGCTCCAAAAGCCGAGCTCAAACAACTCCCAGTTGGTCTAAGGTATGAATATCTTGGTCCTAATGAAACATATCCTGTTATTGTTAATGCTGCACTAACAAAAGAAGAGACCGCTTTACTTGTTCTCAGTATATGGTTCTTCCTTTGAATCATGTTTGGGAATCTTGGAAGAGTGCTACAGAGATGTGAAGACAAGCACCTAGTTCTAAATTGGGAGAAGTGCCATTTATGGTTAGAGATGGAATAGTGCTTGGACATAGAATCTCAGAGAGAGGCATAGAAGTTGACAAGGCCAAGATTGAAGTATGACAAACCTTCAGCCGCCCAAGACAGTTAAAGATATCAGAAGCTTCCTAGGACATGCTGGGTTCTACAGGAGGTTCATTAAAGATTTCTCACAGATAGCAAGGCCGCTAACACGCCTATTATGCAAGGATATTAACTTTGAGTTCACAGAGGAGTGTCACAAGGCTTTCACTAAGATCAAAGAGGCATTGGTCAGTGCGCCAGTGGTTCAACCTCCAAACTGGGAACTACCTTTTGAGATAATGTGTGATGCAAGTGATTATGCAGTAGGAGCAGTGCTTGGACAAAGAAAAGACAAGAAGCTACATGTGATCTACTATGCCAGCAGAACACTTGATGAGGCACAATGCAAGTATGCCACAACAGAAAAGGAGCTTCTTGCTATTGTCTTTGCATTTGAGAAATTTCGATCATACTTGGTGGGATCAAAAGTTATAGTTCATCTGATCATGCAGCATTAAGGTATCTTTTATCTAAGAAAGATGCCAAGCCAAGATTGTTGAGATGGATACTACTACTGCAAGAATTTGATCTTGAGATCAAGGATAGAAGAGGAGCAGATAATGGAGTAGCTGATCACCTTTCAAGGATGAGAGTTGAAGAAAATCTACCCTTGATGATAGGCTACCTGAAGAATCAGTTTATGCAGCTGAAGCTAGCAATAAGCATGGACAACTAGGCCATCACAGGCCAGGAACAAAGATCTCATCATCAAACACACCATGGTTTCGCCACATAGCAAACTTCCTTGCAGCTGAATACCCACCACCAAACTTCTTTGGCTACAGAAAGAAGAAATTTCTGCGTGATGTAAGAAGGTACTACTGGGATGAACCTTACTTATACAAGAAATGTTCAGATGGAATGTTTAGAAGATGCATACCTGAGGAAGAGGTAGAAGGAATATTGTTTGCTTGTCATAGTTCTAGCTATGCAGGGCACTTTGCCACTTACAAGACAGTATCCAAGGTCCTACAAGCTGGATTTTGGTGGCCAACTATGTTTAAGGATGCTCATGCATTCATATCAAGATGTGATGCTTGCCAAAGAATGGGAAATATAAGCAAGAGGAATGAGATGCCACAGAACTTTATACTAGAAGTTGAAGTTTTTGATGTTTGGGGCATTGACTTTATGGGACCCTTCCCAACCTCTTTTGGTGACCAATACATTCTAGTGGCAGTTGATTATGTCTCCAAATGGGTGGAAGCCATTGCCAGCCCTACTAATGACGCACAAGTGGTCATCAAGATGTTTAAATCCATCATTTTTCCAAGGTTTGGAGTGCCTAGGATAGTCATAAGTGATGGAGGTTCACATTTCATAAACAGAATCTTTGCCAACCTTTTGAAGAAGCATGGAGTCACTCACAAAGTTGCCTCTCCTTACCACCCCAAACTAGTGGACAAGTTGAGATCTCAAACAGAGAACTCAAGAGCATACTTCAGAAGACAACAGGCAAGACAAGAAAGGATTGGAGTGCCAAACTAGATGATGCTCTATGGGCATACCGCACTGCCTTCAAAACACCACTTGGTACCACCCCCTTTCATCTTGTTTATGGTAAAGCATGTCATTTACCTGTGGAGCTGGAGTACAAAGCAGCTTGGGCTATTAAGGAGTTGAACTTCAACCTAAAGACAGCAGGAGAAAGAAGATTGATTCAGCTGAATGAGCTTGATGAGATTAGGCATCTGGCTTATGAGAATTCAAAGATCTATAAGGAGAGAACCAAAGCTTTCCATGACCGCAAGATCATCCCAAAGAACTTTGCGCCAAACGACCAAGTTCTACTATTCAACTCAAGGTTGAAACTCTTTCCAGGAAAGCTTCGCTCAAGATGGTCAGGACCATTCAGGATTAAAGAAGTTCGCCCCTATGGAGCAGTGGTACTATGGGACCCAATGGGAGGAGACTTTACAGTCAATGGACAAAGGTTAAAACCTACCTAGCCTCCACCACCATACCACAGGAGACCACACTAGCTCTTGGCGATCCACCAGATCCTTAAGGAAGTGCCATACAGTCAAGCTAAAGACTTTAAACAAAGCGCTGAATGGGAGGCAACCCATTGAAGGTCATTTCTTTTCATTTTCTTTCTTTAATTTTCTTTTGTTTTGAATATTACCTCTCACCTTAATGTGATTTGCTTTCACCGGGACGGTGCAAGTTAAGTCTGGGGGGAGTTTTATTGTGTTACTAATGCATTTTTCTTTCTTTTCTTATGTTTTATTCACTTTGTTTCATGTTTTTCAAAAAGTTTTATTGAGTCAAAAACCAGTCCGGAAGTTATGAACTTGCTTTGAGAATTGAGAGTGTTATGCTAACAATCCATGACCCTAGAGCAGAAACCAGCTAAAGGCACAAGCCTAACAGAAGCTCTTACAGTGGATCGACATGCTAGCTCAGCAAAATTTCTAAGGTAACCAAGCAATCTAGAGTTAACCTCACCTTAATCAATCTTAATTACTCTTGTCAAGGGGGTTGGCATACATGTCGACAGTTCCTTGCTTGATTTTCAATAAGATTTGTCTAATCTTTAAAGAGTTCTCCTCTCTCTCCCATCCCAAATGGTAAGTAATGTTTATGAGAAAAAGCTCAAAGAGCACAAGGAAAACAAGTAAGCATGAGGAATGCATATGTCTGTACCTTCATGTCTTATGGAATACCTTAGTCAAACAAGGAACAAGCTAAAGACTTATCCTGTGGTTGAAAGAAGGGTCAATAGAAAAAATAAAATGATACCCTAGAAAAGTAGGGAGAAATTGACCTTTCAAAGTTCTGATGTGAGAAAGAGAGAGGAAAAGAACTCATTGCACTTAAAGACAATCTTGGAGAGGATCAAGTGGGTAAGAACAAGTTCAATTGATCGATGTCCCCTTGATAAAGAATTCACGCTTTAAATTTATGCAAGAGGTTAGCAATAGAGAGTTTGGATTGCTGGATGAGACTAGTTGGGTTGGTATTGTTCGCTAAACTTGCAGGGTGTATGTGAAGCTAACCTTATGTTGTCTATGTTCATAGTGGAATACAGGAAAGGAACCTTTCACAGGATATTCAAAAGAGCAAGGGAGCTTCCACGTTTTCAAACCTCTTTCACGGATTTAGATTCTTTTTGCTTGAGGACAAGCAAAGATCTAAGTCTGGGGGAGTTGATATACCTCTAATTTACCCACTTTTTATACTGTTTTAGCATTGTTTTCTAATGGTTTTTGGCAGGTTTTCTATCTAAAAAGGTAGTTTTACTGTGTTTATAGTGTCTAGAGTCTAAACAGGTGAAATGATGCATTTTGGAGCAAAACCATAGGATTTGCACTTCAAGCCGCTCCATGCACAAGCACCAACTTTAAGAGGGCCCAGAAAAAGATCTACTCAATGGATTTCATCAAGACCAGTTCCCTGCGTGCTCTGATTGAGTTAACTTTCCAACGCAACTGGAACGGCCTCATTTGGATGAGTAGAAAAGGAGTTATAACCAAAAGAGTGAGACTGTCCAGACGGCTCTATCGAGAAACAGCGCCCAACCGCGCAGTCCGGCTGGCCGAGGAAACTATGTTCCGCGCTCGGCCAAAGTCATCCGTCCGACTGAAGTCTCGGCCAAAGTTCCAAACCGACCGGCCGATCACGCAACGACCCGGGAAACATGTCCCGCGGTCGGCCAAGCCAAACGCTCACGCCACGCCGCGCACGACCAAAGCGCGCGAGCCGGGAAACAAGCCTCGCGGCCGCGCAACCTTCCGTGCCACGGCCGATGCATCCGTCCGAGCCGGGAAAGAACGTCCCACGTCCGGCCGAGAAACATCGGCCAAATCTTCGTCCGTCCACCACGCCGGCCGACCGTTCCGACTCGGCCACGACCCGACTGTCCGGCCGATCGTCCCGACGACCGTCCCAACGCCGCGGTCGACCCGAAGCCCTTTTGAAGCCCATTTCATATTTTCAAGCCCGGCTTAACCCTAAGCCGCCTCAAAAGACCTAGCACTATATATATAGCTTTTTAGCCTCTTGTGAAAGAGAGCCGCCCTTGTATTACGATTTCATACTTTGAGTTTTATTGCAATCATGTTTTCTTCATCTCTTTGTGTTTTTGCTTTGATTATGTCTGAGTAATTCACTAGTTAGGTTGTGAGATCTATCAAAGAGTTCATGGTTTGATAGGTTGTTAGAAGTCACATAGGGTTTATCATATCGCATCTTCGCCTCTGCTTGAATTCATTGCTGCTTGCTTTTCTGATCAACTAGCATCAGATCTTAGGTTTCATATACTCTCCAAAAGCTTGCTATATAACCTGAACTAAGTATTTGGTGAGCAAAACTTCATAGACTGCGAAAGTTGATCTATGCGGGGTTGTGAACAATTGGGTCTTGAACGAACTATTGCTTGATTTAATCACCTAGGGACATACCAAAAGTTTAGCGACTAGGTAGATTAACAAAGGGGTCGGAGCCTCGACAGTGGAAAGATCATACAATCGTGACCTGAGTTCTAGATAGCGCAAACCCTAGCGAACCTTCTAATATCTTGTTAACCTTGAATCTCTGCGAGTTTCTCATTGCCTAGCGTTTCCCTCTATTGATTTTCATAAACCGTTTAATCTGCTGTTTGATTTACTTGTTACACAATCAAAACCCTAAATCATACTTGTTTTCTAGCTATATTAGACTTGCAATACTCGAAGTGTACTTATCTGCTCCTTGTGTTCGATACCCGTTTACTACTTTTGATCTGTGCACTTGCAGAATCAGGGATAGGAAAAGGGAAGACCTGATCCCGCGATCAAGTTTTTGGCGCCGTTGCCGGGGAGCAATACAGCTACCTTCGAGTTCCCAACTATAGTCTAGCCTAGAATTTCGTTTTTCCTTTTTGTTTTTGCAAATTTTCAACTTTTGATTTTCCTTTTTTGCTGTTTTCTATTTAAAGAACCTTACCTCTATCTCTTTCAGGTACTAAGCTTGAAAGAAGAGCCCTAATATGAGTGATTTGGAAGATCAAGAGGAGAGAGATAATTTGGCCGCGAGCGATATCATGCTGGCCGAGCAGCACGAAGATCCGCCGGATCTGAACGCCGCGCACAATCGCGCCAACGATGGAGCGCGACACAATGAAGAAGTCATGGGAGACTTCGATTCCAATCCAACACTGCTAATAGATCGGAATCCCATCCAACCACCACTTCCTGAAGGAAGAAGTTATGAGATTTCACCGGAGATTATTGGTTTGGTGAAACAAAACCAGTTCCAAGGGAAACCCCAAGAGAATCCTTTGGAACATATTGATGCTTTTGAAGAAATTTGTGGCTCCGACCCCTTTGTTAATCTACCTAGTCGCTAAACTTTTGGTATGTCCCTAGGTGATTAAATCAAGGATTAGTTCGATCAAGATCAATTGTTCACAACCTACAAGTAGATCAACTGTCGCAGTCTAAAAGAGATTGCCCACCAAATACTAGTTCAGGCGAATGATACAGCACTGTCGAGGCTCAAATCAACCTAAAGGCATATGCTAATTGGCCAGATTAACAACAAGCATTAAGTATAAGCAAAGATGGAGATTATAAGTAAAACCCTACCGAGACATTTGGATCAACTATGAGGCCTAGACTTATTTTCTACCGAGACATGTCCGGTAAGCGAGTAAACGAAGCCCATGGAGGATTTGGAGTGTCTAATGGCCCGAGCAGCAGCGCCAAAGGCCTTGATCGAAGAGAGAAGAGGCCTGGCTAATGTTTGGAGCTTTCCTTGGTACAATGTCGGCCCATACACGACGTGGAGAAGAAGGCTCGGCGCATGAGAAACTTTCCTTTTCTTGCATGAAGAAAACCCTACGCGACTTCGCCCATATATACATGTTTTTAGCCGCTGAAGAAGAGAGAAGAATCGATCGAGTCCAGTCCAAAATTACCAAAGAGTTCACGTGTGAGAGAGAGAGAAGAGAAGAGAAGCCCTAGGAGATCGTCCAAGAAGAAGGAGGCGCCGCTCAACTCTTGTTCTTTCTTTTTCATTGTTTCCATTTCTATAAACTTGATCTTAAGAGTTTTCAAGGGAGAATCCGACTTTGTTCATCAATAGAGAAGCTTTCTTCATCCCTTTATCTCTTTTAATACTTGCATAATGTTTACAATCATGCTTTGCTTGCTTGTTTGCATCATGGCCGAGTAGATCTCTTAGTTAGGCCGAGGAGATCTATGGTGGCCGTGATGATTTGATTGTGTTGCAACTTATTGGGATTTATCTTATGGATCTTCACCTTTACTTGAGCTTAATGCATGATTACTCTACCGTACATCTAGTAATCTGATCTTAGAGAAATAGAACCACGACAGTGCTGAATCTAGATCTCAAAACTAGTATTTGGTGAGCAATAGATCATAGCCAACGAAAGCTGAGTTATGGTTTATTGTGAACAATTGAATCTTGAACCTTTAATGCATGTTTGCAATTCTAATAGCCAACGAAAGCTGAGTATATTAGGTTGTTTTAAACATAGTGGTTGGAGCCACGACAGTGGAAAGACCATACACTAGTGATTCATGTTCAAGACGGCTCTACACACATCCCATGCAACTATCTTTTCATCATTGCTCCATATGATTGTCCTTTGCCTAACTCTTGTTTTAAATTGTTTACAACTCACTCACATTTCTTTTGTTTTGTTTTCTCATTCTAGGTCCAAAACCACCTCATATTGCGAGCTAGCTACAAACCAATCTCACAAGGTGTTAAGTGAGAACACTTCCTCCTCGTGTTCGACCCCGACTACAACACGGCTGTGCACTTGCAGCTCATTAGTTGGGTTTATAAATTGTGAAAATTTGAGGCAATCTAAACCCGCCATCACCGGCTCGCGCGGCGTGGCGTGAAACGTTTAAGACTTGGCCGACCGCGGGACAATGTTTCCCGGGTCGTGTTGCGTGATCGGCCGAACGGTTACTTTGGCCGAGACTTCAGTCGGACGGATACGGTTTTGGCCGAGCGCGGAACATTCGTTCCTCGGCCAGCCGGACTGCGCGTTCGGCGCTGATTCTCGATATAGCTGTCTGGAGCAGCCTTCACTCTTTTGGCTATAACTCCTTTTCTACTCATCCAAATGAAGCCATTCCAGTTGCGTTGGAAAGTTAACTCAATCAGAGCACGCAGGGAACTGGTCTTGATGAAATCCATTGAGTAGATCTTTTTCTAGCTCCATCCAAAGTTGATGCAGGGGCATTGAACTGGTTTAGAGTCCAAATCTCCTGTTTTGCTCCATAATGCACCTTTTTACCTAAAATGACTCTTTGCACTATAAATCCATAAAAACTACCTTTTAACACAAGAATCCACTAGAAAACCATTAGAAAACCATAGTAAAATAGCATAAAAAGTAGGTAAAATAGAGGTATATCACAAACCCCTCATCAATTCTAGTCTTCTTCTCCCAAATCCAACCCTCAACACAGTTTAGCCTAAATACTTGCAGCTTCTCATCCGCACCCAAATTGTTTATGAAAAACAAATCTCCTTTAATCTCTACAAAATATTTGCCAAACGACATAGTTTTTGAAGATGTGAAACTTTTGTCACATTTTAGGTTGTGAACATTCCAAGTTTGTTTGCATGTGTTGAAAAAAACTAGCTTGCCACATCTGCCAAGCCAGTAAAAGAGACCTCCCGAGAAGATAATTTTGTTGTGCCAAGAAAAATATGGCTTAGGGCTCTGAACATGAGTACTCTCCACTCTGTTCACCGAGTCTAAAAGTTTTTACTGCAACAATATTTTCATCGATGTTCCCCAAACTGAAAACCAAACAACTATTGGATGTAGGAGCGCAACTAAAAATAACGCAATCGTTATCATACTCACAATTAGGCAAATTGATGATCTTATGAGTGAATGCATTGAATAAGAATAAACCAGATAATCTATCTTGGCGCATAAGTAACCAACCATCTTTGGAGTAACATGCAGCTTGCCTGTTATTTCGGGAATCTCCATTGTGTGTGTCACATCCTGAGAAGGATTGTACATTTCACCCAATGCTTCTTGAGGAGAAGGGATAATACTTAATAAGCAATAAATGTTGATCTTTCATACGAATAGAGAATCTTGATTTATACCACACCTTGCAGACTACGGAAGCACGAATACAGTCCTTCACTATGAGGAGAGACAATCTCAACTCCAAAAGAGTTGACCATAAAAGTGAAGGAGGAAATGCAAAGAAGAAAGGTTGGTCAACTCGTTTTCCTGAACTTTAAAATTTTCATATTTAAAATAGATTATTATTGAATGGATATATGTCATTTTCTATATTATTTTTAGATTAATATTTATTTTGTTTTTTTAACAATCCATATCAATATTTTTAATAGAATAATAAGCATATTGTCTCGATTACTAATATTGTAGCTTTTTTGAATAATGGATAGATATTTGGTTATTTATTTATGTTTATTATTATATGTAAGTTGTTTCCTATTTTCAAAATACATTAATTATGTGATTTGTTCAAAAGATTATAATTTAACTAAATCTAAAAAACCTTTACAAATATTGCTAATAAAATTTAGTCAAGGTAAACCTTCTTTAAAATTTATATTAAGAAAGCAAATAGCAATTTCTACTACATATTACACTTAAAATACATGTACGAAAAAAAACATTTTTAAGTTTTAATACAAAATATAATTCTGCTGATTTTCATCATAATTTAAGTCTAAATTTCCCGCAAACATATTTAAAGTTGAAAAGTTATTACCAAATAATAAGATGAGATGAAGCGCGCTTTGTTAAGAATAGTTAAAGGTAACAAATTTATATCCTTTCGCTTATTTTTACCAACGTATGCTCTGAAAACTTTTGTCCTCCGTTGATTTATTTTGAAAATATGTATCTTTCTCAACAACAGTTATGAGTTGCATGATGATTGAGTTAATTTTACTTGTCATCCACAATCTCTCGTTCTCTATGTGATCTTCTCAATTTTATTTGGTAAAACCGTATAAACCTTAATTCATCATCGAATCTATTCAATTTGTGAGTGGCATTGGCAGACAGTCGTACACCTATGGACTTGTCTTTCTAACAAACTGATTCTGTTTCTTTTGTAGGTTACTGTTTTCGGCACCTCAAAACTCTCGGGATGTTACGCTAAGCAAAGGGCATAAAATTGAAATTGAAGATCTTAAAATATGAAGAATATGTTATTATTGTGTTTTTGTGTGTTTTAACTACATAATAAGGCCAATGACCTAGACAAATATAAGGGGAGTTTGTTCATTGTTTTCTCCAAAACTAAGCTTCTCAACATTAAGAGCTTAACACCATCAATAGAAAAATAAATTCAAGCTCCAACAATTTTGACAGAAAGAGCCATTTTGTTTCTAATGATTATGTGTTTATAACTAAAAGAAGGAACTATGTTGGGTTTGCATTATGACCAAGACTCGGCAGCAGACTTAGGGAGCGGCGGAAGCAACAGAGCTTTGTGGATCGGTTAGGTAGTCTCTCCTCTCCATGCTTCTTCTTCATAGTTTATTTTTAACACTTAATTTCATTAAATTTCATTAAATGACGACATAAGTTTTGACAAAGGACACCAGTAGGCATCGAACATATAGAAGAAGGGTAAAAAACACATATATCATGTGAAAGGTTATGAAACCAGAACTAATTTCAAGGGAAATCAACTTCGAGATAACAAACAGGGGTCCGAAGATCCAAGGTAAGAATACATGTCTAAATAGGTAGAATTTCATTTTGAATGTACATCTCAAAACTTTTAATAAAACGAAAACTTTCATTAACGTCTAACCATGTATCATTTCATTTTGAATGTACACATGTTTACATTAGGCTTGATGTGGAAAAGGTGAGCCGCCACCTAGCTCCGCCGTCGCAATAAAACAAAAAAATCGTAATATGGAATAAGTACATGATCTGTATCTTTTTGATAGAAAGAACTGATACTTGCTAAGCTGGTTTTTCAAATATATTTTCTTAAGTTTTCATTGCTCCAATTCATTCTCTATTACCCTCACAAACTCTCCTTGATTGCAGTTTCTTTATAATACACTCGTCAAGTACTCTCTCTTCAGATCGTACAGTTATCTTAGATAACTTATATATGTGTCCACTCTAGACATGGCAAGAACTCCCAGAACCCTAGCTTCGTCCCAGTAGCTCGCCGGCTTGTTGTATCTTATTCAATTAATCGGGTGCTGTAACTGTTGTTCATCACAAATTCACAAGACAGAACAACAAAACTCTTTAGGATTCATACAAACGGATTCTATATAGTGACATGTTTAGTTACCTTGTGATCTAAAGAGAGAGGGATCGCTACACCGTGTGTGACGGCAATGAATACGGCGGTTGATTAGACACTTGCACCATTAGCAAATACGTTGCAGTCTCGGTGACACGCTTATTATGCAACCGTTCTCTACATTCTCCACAACCTAATTATTACAGATGGATAAATTTTGGTCAACGGTTCTATCTGCAAGAAAAAAATATTTAAAATAACATGTTTAGATTTTACAAATGAAGATCCAAGATCCAAGTGAATAGATTTAAGTGTCGTATTCCGTTTGGTGCAAGATCCAAAATCCAATAGCTGACCTATAAGTGACTTAAAGAAAACAAACAATAAATATCTCTATGAAAAAGGATAAAACGATCAGTTACCTGAAAAACTACACCATACGGAAGATCATAATTTTTGTTAATAAACTAAGAAGATCATTTGGCGTTCGGGTTTTCCAAAGATCAAAGATCCTACCTTCAATCTGCAACGTCAAAATTAGAAGAAAAAAAAAATAGAACACACAAAAATAAGAATACTTGTAATTGTACTTGCATGTAATGTAACACAAAATACAAAAGATCATTTGGTGTTCCGGTTTCTCAAAGATGAAAGATCGTACCACCAATCTGCAATGTCAAAATTAGACGTTTATGAAACAAACAAAAAAAACACAAAAATAAGAAAACTGGTAATGTAACACTTTCATTGATTATAGTATACACCATACCATTATACTTTTTTTTTTGTTAAAGACACCATACCATTGTACTTGCATGTAATGTAACACAAAACACAAAAGATCATTTGGCGTTCGGGTATTTCAAAGATCAAAGATCCTACCACCAATCTGCAATGTCAAAATTAGATGTTTATGAAACAACAAAAAACACAAAAATAAGAAAACTGGTAATGTAACACTCATTTACTGTATATACATTCATGGAGAAAAATTAGAAAACAGATGAATTCATTTAAAAACAATAAACCAAAGAGTATATTGAGAGAGATAATTATCATACCGTAAGGTTTTGTATCTTCAGCTTCGATAATGCAAGCAACATAACCCTTTTGTACCTTATTTCCAATCTGCGAAATCAGGAAAAACAAAATTGATCAAATTCCACCTATGGTTTCCACGGACTATGAGCTGATATTTATAGGTAAAATCGTAAAGATTTTCAATCGGGATTATTGTTTGTTTTCCTTAAAATTATTTATAGCTTACCTTATATGGACCAACTTTCAGTTTTAGGTGTATGATTTATTAATGAATTTTCACTAAAGTTATTAAGTTAAGATTTTTCGAATTAGTATAATTTGGTGTAATATTCTGAGAGATTATTCTACGACTCATTAGGTATAGTCACTTCCACAATTAGAAACATATAACTTATGCGGATCTCATCACTTTAGAAAGTAATATTCGCCCTCATAAAAAAAAACACAAAGTAATAAAGGAATTTTAATTTATTCGAAATGAAATTTAGGAAATAAAATATGAACATGATATGAGAACGTGAAGAAAATAACAGATTTTAATCCTTGCATGGAAGGTTTCAAATACGTGGTAATAAAGACACATTAAATTAGGTCTGGATAAGGCAAAGTTGTAGGAATAAAATATAAGCGAAATATCATAATTATTCCGAATAAGGCAACGCGGTATATGAACTTCTATGGACTTATAAATGTATAATAAATTTTATTAAGCTCAATAAAGTTATCTCAAATTTTATAAAGCCCAATGCGATTAAAAAAAACCCACCCGCAAAAAGGATCCGCCTTCTTTACCGAAAGTGAAAAAGAATTTATTTAAAAAAATCAAAAATGAATTCAAAAAAAGGAGAGCTTGCCACATCAGCAAAAATGCATGGTCTTTAATATATTGTAGGATTTCATGATATTTTGGTTGTTTATGTGATGAATTGTGTGTTTGTGTGGTTAAATCTGGTTTAATTGAATTTAATTAGTTTATATTGGTTTAATTGAATTTAATTGATTTGATTCTGGTTTAATTGATTCAATTGAATTTAATTGGTTTATATTGGTTTAATTGAATTTAATTGATTTGATTCTGGTTTATTTGGTTCAATTGAATTTAATTGGTTTATATTGGTTTAATTGAATTTAATTGGTTTAATAATTAAATAATATTTATTTAATTAATTTTTAAAATATATGGAAAATTATTATTTAATTATGAGAATTATTTAATAATTGAGAAATTGAGTTTTAATTATTAAAAATTATTTAATAATTGGAAAATGGTATTTAATAATTATTGGAGTTTATAAATATTATTAAATATCTAGTAAATTGCGTAAATGGCTCGTAGGCAGAGTGATTGCCTCACTAAGTATTTATTAAATACTTACGCAACTCCATTCCAATGTGTTGCAGGTAAAAGATTTGTGTGATCGCGGAATCAAGGCTGAAGAGGGGGATGATAGGATGTTTACTGTTTTATTGTTTTGCATTATTTTGCTAGACTTGTTTAATTATTATTTGCTTCCGCTGAGCTGATTTATTTGTTATTGATATTTTATTTATTTAATTTATTTTAAAGACCTTCGCTAGAATTGATTAATATAAAAAAAAATGTTGGTTGTTTCATTTTGGTATCAGAGCCTAGACGGTTTTAGGACTGTTAGAATTGCTAGGCTTTAGTATCATCCCCTTCAGCTAAAGGAGATTCCGCGGTGAGTTTTTGGTGTTTGTGTTTTTGTGTTATTTCTAGTTGCTCATGTTTGGGTCCATGCAGTGAGATGGACGGAGCTCCTAGAGGTCGTGGCGCGAGAGGGCGCGGTGCTAGAGGTCGTGGCGGCAGAGCTGGTGGTAGAGCTGGAGGCCGAGCAGGCCGAGGTCGTGGTCTGGACTTCCGGAGGAGTCGGGAGAGAGTGTGGCACCGAGTGTGCATACTGCGTCGGTGACCCAGTCAGTTTCTTTGGCGGGTGATGCCAGTGTTGGTTTGGGAGCGGGGGCTGCTCCGGGTGGGGGTGGCGCTCCGGCTCCGGGTCGTGATGACTTAGTGGTGGGGTTGCTGACGCAGCTATTGGCTCGTTTTCCGCCGGTGGTTCCACAGGGGCTCCAGGAGTACCACCAGTGGCAGAGGTGCATCATGTTGAGCGAGATGTGGAGTCTCTAGTTGGCGAGATCAGTACCTTGCGTTTGTGTGCCATTTCGCAGGAGCCTTTGGGTTTAGAGGCAGTGGATCAGGCGGATCTACTTAGCAGGATCAGAGTTGCTCAGCAGAGTGATCAGAGTTTGCTGGATGCGACTAGAGTGACTGGTTCTGAGTATGAGGTCTCTGCGAATGGGACTATCTTGGTTCGTGGGCGAGTTTGTGTGCCTAAGGATGTGGAGTTGAGACATCAGATTTTGGGAGAGGCTCACGCGAGCAAGTTTTCCATTCATCCGGGAGCGACCAAGATGTACCATGACCTCAAGAGGTACTATCATTGGGTCGGGATGAAGAGGGATGTAGCAGACTGGGTTGCGAAGTGCAACACTTGTGCCTTGGTGAAGGCAGAGCATCAGGTTCCGGGTGGTCTTTTGCAGAGTTTACCCATTCCAGAGTGGAAGTGGGACAGGATTACGATGGATTTCGTGGTTGGACTACCTGTTTCGAGGACTTTCGATGCTATCTGGGTGATTGTGGATCGGTTGACTAAGTCCGCACATTTCTTGGCCATCAAGAAGACAGATGGAGCTGCTGTCTTGGCTAGGAAGTTTGTGCGAGAGATTGTGAGGCTGCATGGAGTGCCAGCTAGTATTGTGTCAGACCGTGATCCCAGATTCACTTCAGAGTTTTGGAGGGCGTTTCAGGCAGAGATGGGCACTAAGGTGCATCTGAGTACAGCTTATCATCCGCAGACAGATGGTCAGTCAGAGAGGACTATTCAGACTTTGGAGGATTTGCTGAGGATGTGTGTGTTGGATTGGGGTGGCCATTGGGCAGATCACCTGAGCTTAGTTGAGTTTGCATACAACAACAGCTTTCAGGCGAGTATTGGCATGGCTCCATTTGAGGCTTTGTATGGGAGGCCATGTAGGACACCCCTATGCTGGACCCAAGTGGGGGAGCGCAGCATGTATGGAGCTACTTATGTTCAGGAGACGACAGAGAAGGTTCGTGTTGTGAGGCTGAACATGAAGGAGGCTCAGGATAGGCAGAAGAGTTATGCAGATAGACGCAGACGAGAGCTTGAGTTTCAGGTGGAGATAGAGTTTATCTCAAGATGGCTATGTTGAGGGGTCCTAACAGATCCATAGCAGAGAACAAGCTGAGTCCGCGTTTATGGGTCCGTTTCCAGTAGTGGAGCGAGTTGGGCCATTGGCTTACAGGCTGGAGTTGCCTGAGATTATGAAAGCCTTTCACAAGGTTTTTCATGTGTCGATGCTGAGGAAGTGTCTTCACCCTACAGAGGAGTTAGTGGCTAGGATTCCAGAGGATCTTCAGCCAGATTTGACAGTGCCGGCAGTGCCTGTGAGGATTTTAGAGAGGAGGGAAAAGGTTCTGAGGAACAAGAGGATTCCCTTACTGAGGATTTTGTGGGATTGCAGTGGTTCTACAGAGGAGACTTGGGAGCCAGAGGCAAAGATGAAGTTGAAGTTCAGGAAGTGGTTCGACAAGCAGGTCGAGGAGTGAGCTTATTTCATCTTTGTAGCCTCAGTTGTTATTTTTGGCTTTGGTGTTACTGTTCACGGGTTACTGTTCATCCGCGATTCGGCAGTGTTCATCGTCTTTCATTTTTTCTTCAGTTTCAATTCATTGTCAAGGTGAGTGCATGATTGTGGGTCCGCGATTTGATAGATTAGATTTGGTTTATGATTGTTCTTGATGAGTTTTTGTGTTTAATTGTTATTTCATGATATTTTGGTTGTTTATGTGATGAATTGTGTGTTTGTGTGGTTAAATTTGGTTTAATTGAATTTAATTAGGTTATATTGGTTTAATTGAATTTAATTGATTTGATTTTGGTTTATCTTGGTTCAATTGAATTTAATTGGTTTATATTGGTTTAATTGAATTTAATTAATTTGATTCTGGTTTATCTTGGTTCAATTGAATTTAATTGGTTTAATGGAATTAAATAGATTAAATTCGGATTTAATTAATTAAATAAATTATTTAATTAATTAATTGGTTTAATAATTGAGAAAATTGAGTTTAATAATTGAAAAATTAAGTTTTAATTATTAAAAATTATTATTTAATTATGAGAATTATTTAATAATTGAGAAATTGAGTTTTAATTATTAAAAATTATTTAATAATTGGAAAATGTATTTAATAATTATTGAAGTTTATAAATATTATTAAATATCTAGTAAATTGCGTAAATGGCTCGTAGGTAGAGTGATTGCCTCACTAAGTATTTATTAAATACTTACGCAACTCCATTCCAATGTGTTGCAGGTAAAAGATTTGTGTGATCGCGGAATCAAGGTTAAGAGGGGGATGATAGGATGTTTACTGTTTTATTGTTTTGCATTATTTTGCTAGACTTGTTTAATTATTATTTGCTTCCGCTGAGCTGATTTATTTGTTATTGATATTTTATTTATTTATTTATTTTAAAGATCTTCACTAGAATTGATTAATATAAAAAAAAAAATATATTGGTTGTTTCAACAACACCCCCCTTAATTGAGTTTCGGTCTAACTCCAAATTGCTTCCTTAAACTTGTAAACTTTGTCATCTCTTGCATGAGCATCTTCTAGATCCCTTACTCTGATACCATGTTGAATTTTTATTTATAAACAGAATAAGAAAATAAAAAAGACAAAAACAGAACAAGAGATAAGAGTTTATCTCTTGTCTTATGAAGAAGAAGAACATAACGAGGAATTGGATTTTATTAATCTGAAACTTGATTGTTTACATTACAACAACATAGGTTTATAAGTGTTAGAACAAACTCAATTATGTTCCAACACTCCCCTTTAATTGAGTTTCGGTCTAACTCTAAGTTGCTTCCTTGAACTTGTAACCTCTGTCTCTTCAAGAGTAAATCTGGCACTAGAAACACCTCTTTGATGATCTTCTCTCCTTGGCTTGTCATCACTTAGATATTCCCTTTTCTTGCCTTCATTACACGTTGACCATCAAGACATTGGAACTCTAGGTTTTCTTGACCCGCAAGCCTTCTCCATGTCTCCTTCAAGTCTCTCAAGCTCTCTCACGTTTCCTTGACATCTCATGACGTCTCATGCGTGAATCTCCTTCACGAATTCTTTGGTTACTTGTGTAACCGGTTCCTGCTTCTTTTCCATTTAATCAATCTTCCTTTTACTTGGTGTCTTTCTTTAAACACCATCAACGTCTCCATGACGTCATAAACGTGACTCTCTTCACGTCTCCGGTTAACTCTAACCGTCTGCTGCCTCCTCTTCTCTTAGGTAATCAGTCTTCTTTGTGCTCCATTTTTCTCTGAGGTAAGCATCCTCCATTGTGCTCCATTTTTCTCTGAGGTAAGCATCCTCCATTGGTGTCTTCTTTGGATCACCATCAACGACGTCTCCTTGACGTATCGTGCTTGACTCTTCTTCACGTCTTTTTTGCTCCATTTTTTTAACAGAGGTAAGCATCCTCCTTTGTCGGTCAATACGGAAACCGTCTTCAATCACCGACCATAACTTCCTGGTCTTAAAGATGCTCGACATCTACATACGCCAGAAATCGTATCATCCCCATCACATATGGGAATCACTATGCGATGTTCTTTCCATCGCTTCCCAACAACTATGGATATCATCAAGCGATGTTTCTTCCATCGCCTTCCCAACAACTATGGGAATCGTCAAGTTTCAGAACCCCCGATCCGTTTCTCCATTGCATCGGAGCCTTCTTCTTCTTCTTCTTCATTTTCCTTCGGATCAGTCTCCATCTTTCTCTTCTTTTTGCAGCGGACTTCTTCTTATTCTCTGATGTGCTTAAATAGGTTCCATGACCAACATAAGCTCTGATACCATATTAGATTTTGATTACAAAACAGAGTAAGAAGAGAAGAGACAAAAACAGAGCAAGAGATAAGAGTTTATCTCTTGTCTTATGAAGAAGAAGAACATAACGAGGAATTGGATTTTATCAATCTGAAATTTGATTATTTACATTACAACAACATAGGTTTATATAGATAATGAATAGACACAATAACACAAGAGTTGTGTCTCTTCATACTTGTGTCTCTTTACTAAACCTATCACAACCTAACCGTTAAACCGTTACTAAAAGAGATCAAGTGTTAGAACAAACTCAATTATGTTCCAACAGTGACAAACACAATGGAGATTCCCGAAATAACATGCAAGCTGCATGTTACTCCAAGGATGGTTGGTTACTTATGCGCCAAGATAAATCATCTGGTTTATTCTTATTCAATGCATTCACTCGTAAGATCATCAATTTGCCTAATTGTGAGTATGATCATGATTATGTTATCTTTAGTTGCCCTCCTACATCCAATAGTTGTTTGGTTTTCGGTTTGAGAAACACCGATGAAAATCTTGTTGCAGTCAGCACTCTTAGACTCGGTGAAACCGAGTGTAAGACTATCCATGATCAGAGCCCTAAGCTGTATTTTTCTTGGTACAGCAAATTTATTTTCTCTGGTGGTCTCTTTTACTGTCTTGGCACATGTGGTTCGCTAACTGTTTTCAATCCATACAAACGAACTTGGAACGTTCACAACCTAAAATATGACAAAAGTTTCACAACTTCAACAATTACGTCATTTGGCAAATATTTTGTAGAGATTAAAGGTGATTTGTTTTTCATAAACACTGGGTGAGGATGAGAAGCTGCAAGTATTTATGCTAAACTGGGATGAGGGTTGGATTTGGGAGGAGCAGGCTAGAATTGATGAGGGGTTTGAAATTTTTGGAGTTTTTTGTGGATCTGAAGCTAGATCAGGCATCACATGCAAATAGATCTAGGACATACACAGATCTTCCTTTTCTGTGATTGGACTTTTAGTTTAGACTTTAGCATTTATTCAAGATTTTGGTTTCCTACAAACTAACTAGTGAAACCTGCTTTTTGTTTTACATTTTCCATTTTATTTAATGAACTAAAACCATTAACTATAAATAACCTATTATGTATTCTTTAATTATGATGATCATTGATTCAACCATGAATAAAACAGATATATCATGTCAGCTAATTAATATAAGGTTATTAAAATTCGGGAGACAATTAAGACATATTAATCATGTCATTGTTGATTTTTAATTTGATCTTCTTTTGCAGCTCGTAATGTAGGACAAAACACACTGCAAGTGATCATAAACGATTTTCTTGGCAAGATAAAGATAGAATACGCGTATGAGATATTTCAAGTTGATGGAATGCGTCCTTTGTTTGTTGCCTCTTTGGTAATAAATGGTTTTTGCTATAAAGGTTCTGCAAGTAAGATAAAAAAAGAAGCTGAGTAACTAGCTGCACGTGTAGCTATCCTCTCCTACTTAGGTAAGCACTGACATATATTCTGAAATAAATAAACAAGAAAAAAAAGGATGTATGTCTCATGGGACATAGATCATTTTTCTCTGTATCGTTCACTTTTATTTGACCAATGAATATTATTTTTTTTTTTTGTTATAGATGATCCTACACATAGTGCACTCCTTTTTTAAGTGATAAAGTCCAAATGTAATGAGAATCATGATTGGTCAAATAAAAGTGAACGATACAAAGAAAAATATATATGTCCAATGAGACATACGTCCTTTTTTCTTGTTTATTTGTTTCAGAATATATGTAAGTGCTTACCTAAGTAGGAGAGGATAGCTACACGTGCAGCTAGTTGATATCCGGCGGTTTTAATGAAGGACATGGAAATTGTGAAACGGTGGAGGCAGGGATGCAGAAAGTCCCGGTGGAAGCAAGGACGGGGATCTCGGCGGAGAGGTCAGAGGTGGAGAGGAAGGAATTGGGTGAACAAAAATATATTAACCCTAAATTGAAAACGACATCGTTTTGGAGGGAAACGAAGAAACGATAACGTTTTACGGAGAGATGAGGAGGGTTTAGTAGTAAATGAAGGGATGACGTGGCACTCTCTGTAGGTGCTGACGTGTCATCAGCTGGAGAGTGTCACAAGTCCTTTCAATTATATAGATTGGTTAATAGTTATTTAAAATGAAAAAGTAATACAATAAAGTTAAGCATTAATTATTTCTTTATCTATGTGAAAACTCTAAAACATCAAGTATTATTATGGAAGAGAGAGAGAGTAATTAGTTTTTATAATTGATTAATGACAAGTTAAACACAACATGACATAGTTTTACTCTTAAGTGCTAAGTGATTGGTAGCCATCTTCCTGGTTCTGTCTCCGGTATACCATGGCGGCTGTTAGAACCACAACCGTGACGACCACCGTCACTGCAAGAAAGGCTAAAAGGCTCACGCTTTTCGCTTGTGCCTACAAATAAGTGAAAAAAAAATACCAACGTCAGTAAAGTAACACATGTCAATTTTTCCAAAAACCATAAATGTATTGAAACCGGTTTGGCCTAAACCGAGATTTGGTACAAGATGGTGTGCAGGCAAGGAGATTTCCGGTTGAGGCAGCTGCTGAGTAACGAAGAAGTGAAAGAGTCCCATGACTCCGGTATGACCAACTGCATTACTGTGGTTAAACTCCAAAGTGAGAGTCTCTCCATAGCTCACTTTCACTGGGTTTTCAGGATAACAAGACGTCATTCCAACAATGTAACCAGCTTCGTTTCCAGGTTCATCTCCATTCCCATACTTTGGTATCGAAGTGCAAATTCCCTCACCGTCCTGACCATCCGCAACACAAAAGTCTCAGTTTCCGTAAAGGAAATTTGCATTAGCTTAATTAGGCAGGACTTTTCACTCTAAACCTGAACTCCAACCCAATCAGAAAAAACCGAACCGAACCCAAACCTAAAAAAAAAAAAAAAAAAAAACAAAAGATTTTTATATCTCAAACCCGAAAAAACCGAAAAAAAACTAAAAAACCCGAACCGAACCCGAAAAAATCTGAACTAAAACCCAAACTCCCAGGCCTAAGCTTAATTATCTCCCAGGCAAATTACCTCTCGGGACAAAGAAGCGCCGAGACCACCAGAGTGCTGATGAGCTACGCCGTAGACAATATACCCATCAAACGGCATCATTAAGCTCTTCTTCTTGACATCAACGCATCCATAGCCGTTGGTTTTGCACGGTTTCACATCGTATTCCACCTACAAAATCGTAAGATTTTAGAAAGAAAATTACTCCTGAGGCACTAACCACTAAGGACAGAGACTTAACTGACATGGCAATCATGTTCTTGGCTATCTCCGGTTGATCCCTCTTTTCTTTCCCAAGAATCAGTAACATCGAGAATATAAGCCTTAATTGGTATAACCGAGCTGTCCCAATCAACCCATCTCACGGTATACTTGAGAAACAGAGTTCTTGTTTTCTCCCCATTGTCAAATCCGCTTCTCACAGGACACTGTCTTATCGTAGCAGCAGTTTAAACCTCCTTTGTAATCAGGTTTTATTTCTTGACCCTTCTCATCAACGGTCACGTTATACAGATCACACCTACACTCCGTGCATCCTGATTTGTCCACAACGCCTCTCGTGTCTATGGCATGAATGTTTAGAAACCATTGCAACTCGTATCCATCAGGTCTTTCCTCGGGTTTGTCGATTTCGATCGCGTAAGGATCAGGAACGTACCTCTAAGTTTTTCTTGTCTCTGATCCTTGGCCAGTGAAGTGCCTGAGCTCGTTCTTGCACAGCCCTGCGTTTTCCACAGGAACATGATGATCGGATCTCGAACCAACAACAAGATTCCTATGCGTCGGCATGTCTCGCTGCGAAAGCTTGAAGCCTTTACGGACGTAGTACGGCACGACAGCCCAGTGGTGAAGATACGTCTCGTGTAGAGGGACGGAGTTTCCTGAATCGTCGACCACTTCAGCGTGGAAGCCTTTGTAGCCGAAGTGCCCTCTCGGGAAATCCATGTCGTAGAAGTAAGAGTTCGTGACTGATCCAGGATTCATCACCAGTTTTGGTGATAAGAAAACTGCTGATTTGATATTTTTCTCGGTGCCGAGAAAGCCGTGGCTTGGTGATATGGTTAAGGCGATCAGAACAAGAGCTAGAGAAGAAGAGACCAGCGATCTCCCTCGATAACGAGCCATTATCTCCTGTTAGTACTAGAGTTTGGAGAAACTGGAAAAAAAATTGTCGGTGAAGCCTTCTTCTTGGATTTGACTTCTGATGAGGCGTTGAATGCTTTGTATATGGTGGTTGAGGTCTTATTATGAGATTGTATCACTGTTGATCTTGTACTGTAACAAAATATCTACAACATTATTGGACAACTGTCTCCATTATATTTTCTGGACCACTTCCAATGCTTCCACGTTTTACACATGAAACAAACACTCACATGACGCCAGCGGACCTACGTGAACCGACGCACGTTTTATATAAAACAATTGGTTTCAAGCTTATGGATTTATTATATCAACTCTTTGTTCAAAAAAAAAAAAAGGATTTATATCAACTGAACCAGGTTAAATTTTAGAGAATCTTGACACCTTATTCCATTAAATTAAAATTTTAAGTAAGAGTCCACTATAAAGTATAAACTAACGAAAGAAAAAAGAAATTACTAAATATCCTAAAGCCCAATTAGTCAAAGAATTTAGATCGTCACTTTGTAAAACTCTGGTCTTCCTCCATAAGTCAAAAATAATGATAAGCGATTGCCGATAGATCTTTGGTAACTGCAAGTAAAGTAAGTCCAGCCTCCAAATTCAGTTAAAAATTTTAGTTTTGTTCTTATTTCTTAGTATCTATATTTAAAATTACGAAAAATAATTCAATTATGTGTGATTTATGTTTTCTTTGTATAGGATAGAAAACTTAAATCACTATCACGACCAAAAAAGCCTTCTCACTATTAAACTATTGCTTTTGAAAAGGAAATATCCATCCTTCTCATCTCACCAAACTACATATCGGAATGATTTAGATGATTTAGAATTTTAGATCATCTACCAGCGAATCCTGGTGATTGGAAAACAATCTCTGAATATCATCCTAATCAAATAAATGTCCTTATCAACCTCAATCTTATTTTTAAACAAACATCAATAGAAGGTCAGTCTATCAAGCATGCTTTGGATAAACAAGACAATATTGCAAAGAATGAGTATCGAATTCGGTCGAATGATTTAAGATAGATAGTTTTTGCAACAAGGAGAAATGGTCATTATGAAAAAAAGAAAAGAATGTGTTAACTGTGGTAATTTTGTGCAACTCTTGAAATACACTGCTGAACAACAAAGTTGTGAGTAAGGTAATTTTTCATATCATAAATTCAAAGAAAATGTCAATTATAATTCAAATGTAAAATATTTTCCAATCTTATTGTATTTAGAGAGTTGTTATCTGGATTTTGATTTTAATAGTATTGATCTACTTAATTTTAAAAGTTACCAGATTTTATTAAAAAAAATTCTGTGATTTATTTTAAAAACCTAATATATATAAAAACAAGTTTGATATTCTTACAAATTCTTTCCACGTGTTGACAGATATATTAACCTTTTGATTTAGATTAGCCAAACGCATAATTAAGCCATTTAAACCCAAACCACACTAATATCACTCCCAAACTTCAATCAGTGAACATATGATATTACACGAACCAAAACATATATGCAAACTTAACCTCAATATTTTTCACATATCCAACGCTCTACTACCAACATTGACACTTCCCCAAGTTAATAACAGAAATTAGGAAAGACACATACTATATATGGACTAATGACAAATATAGTAAAAAATAGGAAAAGTAGCCAAACTCCAACCACATGTAACACATGCTTCTACTTTTCCTCGGCAACAATCAAATAGAGTGGTCTACCTCGTTGACATGTCTTGATTTAAATTCAATTTCAATAGTTTACTATAGCATATCAATCGTAAATCGATATTCGTCTCATGAAATCCACAATGTCATCGTTTCTTGGCGCTCTCTTCGTCGTCCTAGTCTTTGTCGTCCCGTCCATATCATCGGCTCCACCGGTGACGAGTTTAACGAAAGATTACTACCAAAAAACATGTCCCGATTTTGGTAAAATCGTTCGTGAAACAGTCTCGACGAAGCAAGTAGCGCAGCCAACGACAGCTGCTGGAACGCTGCGTCTCTTCTTCCACGATTGTTTCTTGGAAGGATGTGACGGATCCGTTCTAATCGCTACAAACTCTTTCAACAAAGCTGAGAAAGACGACGACCTCAACGAGTCGCTTCCAGGAGATGCTTTCGACATCGTGACTCGCGTCAAAACCGCTCTCGAACTGGCTTGTCCCGGTGTGGTCTCTTGCGCAGACATCTTGGCTCAATCCACGCGTGACCTTGTCACGATGATTGGTGGGCCTTTCTATGAAGTCAAATTGGGCCGTAAAGATGGGTTTGAATCAAAAGCCCATAAAGTTCGAGGAAACATACCGTTACCGAACCATACGGTGCAAGACATGATGTCGATATTCACAAAGAACGGTTTCACTGTAAGAGAGATGGTTGCGTTAAGCGGCGGGCACACGGTCGGATTCTCTCACTGCAAAGAATTCGCTGATCGTATCTTCGGACCAAAGCCTGATCCAGAGCTCGACGCACACTTCTCCGGCGTTCTTAAAGGTCTTTGCAAGGACTACAAAGTGAATAAGACGATGGCGGCGTTTCTCGACCCGATAACGCCAGGAAAATTTGATAACATGTATTTCAAGAACTTGAAACGTGGGCTTGGACTGTTGGCTTCCGACCACATCTTGTTTAAAGACAAGAGCACGAGACCGTTTGTGGATTTATACGCGGAGAATCAGACAGTTTTCTTCGAAGATTTCGCACGTGCCATGGAGAAACTAGGCACGGTCGGTGTTAAAGGCGATAAAGATGGAGAGGTGAGACGCAGATGCGATCACTTCAACAAACTTAACGTATAAACAACATTAACCGAAGAATAAAAGCGAGTTCGTTTTTTTGAATAAAGTAGTACATTCATTTAACAATTTTCAAGGTGTTAAATATTTAGTTCTCATGAAATTCAAAGTATGGTACGCTATAGAAAATGTATTAGATGTTATTTTACGGAGATACAAAAAAAAATTAGTTATTGATTTTTTTTTTTCTATATACGTCTTCTTCTTCTTCTTCTTTTAAATAGTTTCACGTGGCTTCTTAACAAAGTGTTGGGTCTAGCTTCAACAAATAGTAAAAGCCTACCCGCTAACAATCGAGTCAACTTGTGAGTTTTTAAGATCTACAGTATGATATTTTCGTTCTAGGAAAAAACAGAAATGCATGCCTCCGACTATTTTATCTAATATATTTGTATTGACTAATCTAAAAATTAAGAAAAATGATAAGAATAAATGAGTAGATAATTAAGGTATGTTCTTTATTAGCTAACCTATTGTTCGTGAATTTAAGCTCTTGTTATATGTTTTTAATATTTTTATACAAATAGAAGTTGCCATTAATATCAGGTACTTTAGGATTTAAAAAAAAAAAAAAAAATCTAATGTAGCTATTTATTTAAATTTAAAATTTTGAAAATATATGAACCACTTAAAAAGACAAGTGTTTTATGGATATCTCATAAGATTGTTAAGATTTTTCAAATGAAAACCGATTTTCACTTTTAAAAAAAATAAAACAAAAAAATCATTTTTCGTTTATTTATTGTTGAAATATCCATTCAGAATTCAGATAACGTATTATTCTCTTTTTTTGTCTTTACCAAACATCGAATATTGGGAAGGAAAAATAGTGTGAAAGTCTATGATGCGTCAACGTCCGGCACGTGTCAGATAACAATGTGTTCAGTAATAAAGCAGTCCGATTAGGACACGTGGATCAGTCGTCGCTTTGCATCGCTGTAATGATGACCAAATAATTTAATTCCACTTTTTTGCGACAAGAAGTCTGCATATACAAGCATCTCAAATCGACGAACCAAAAAAAGAAAAAGCATCTCAAATTTTAAAGGACAAAAGAACAAATCAATAATCGAAGAATTTCTTTATCAAAAATAATCCAAGAAAATACACGTCATTTCATCTTCTTCTTTTCATAACTTAAGCATAACTTTAAAGTTTGAGATTTATATATATTTAACATATTTTTTATCGTATAGATATAGTGAACTAGGGAGAAAGATTTGGTGTAGCTAAAGTAAAATCGAGATTGGGAGTTTCAGTGTCTGGTCTTGTCCCTGTGAGGCTTGACGAATCCGACGACAATCGTTCGTAGCTTGGACATCTTCGATCCATATTCTGATAAACGATTTTATGAACAAAAAGATTATATGAATAATAATCATAGTATATAGTATTGTAAAACTGAATATATTTACAAGTTCTTTCTGTTTGGTGTCTAATAAAAAGGTCCAGTTAAAGTAATTTGAAGACTTTAAAATCTTTTGAATTGGATAGCTAAAGTATTACAGATATCAATTATCAAATCCCCAAAAGTTTTTATTTTCTCTGCTTTTGAGACAAAAAAAAAATACTTTTCAATTTACCCAAATGGAAGAGAAAAAGTAAATGAAAATTCTTTCCAAAAACTTTTCACTTTTTCACCCTCAAAATTTTGCAGTCCCGTTTTATTTGATAAATTTGATACCTCATTGGATGAAATGTCTACAACTGAGGATGCCTTTGCCTTTAAATGAAACCGAGCTTCACTGTTATACAGACATCCCAACTTTATCACATAATTGTTTTTTAAAGGAATAATGTAAAATGGTTTTGGACTAATGTGAAGTTTCTCATATGATGCTAATATAGAAAGTTGCCTAATAAGTACATAGCGATCTGTCCAGACAAAACTTAACACCAAAAAATAATTTAAAAACATATACAATACATAAACCAATCAACTAAGACAAACAATTAAAATATAACATACCTTGAGGAGTTGCTCCACAGACCTTGGGGATCTCTTGCTTGTTTATCATTGTTTACTTGTAATCCATTCTCACTAGTATATGACTGCCCTATATATACAGACACACATTTATCAGATACTTTAGTATAATTAACCAATAATTTAACTAAATGAATACAATTAATCAAATAACCTGATGATGTTGTAGTTTTTTCGGTAGATTTGATGGTCCGATACATCTGAAACATTATACCTTAGATTACAAAACAACTAAAATATAACAAAGATAGTTATAACTTGATCAAATAAAAATAAAAATCCAATGGTAGCTTGTTTAGGTTTTATCAATCAATACATAATACATACTCATATTTTATATATGTGATGTGTATGTGTGTAGACTTCTTTTATTCACGTGTATGTGTATATGCACGCACACAGAGAGAGATGGATAAAGTAAGAAAAGAAAAGATAGCAGGGTAAAAGCATTTACGATTCATTAAAATGTGCAGCCATACACAGAGATGGGTGATGTGCATGGGTCTACGTGTCTTACTCTAACCATAGTCAAATTAAAACTAAAAAAGAAGAAGTAATTTATATATTATCATTGAAGGACCATGCATATACTGATATACATATATGTGTGCATATATGAATCTTGAGAAAGAACATATCATCATTGAAGAATGATGCTTTCTTTGTACTTTACTTTTTCTTCTGCATCTCTTAGTGATATAAAAGGACTTTCTCTTGGTCTTTTGGCTATATCTAGCTTTTGATATATATAAATATATATTTTTTGGTTACTAATTCTTGTTTCAAATGGTATAGATTTGCTCAACATGTGGTGGTGACCAAAACAATTAATCACAGAAGATATTTAGTCATTTCAGTAAACAGTGCAGTGGGTTCAATCAGTCAGTAGCATATATATTCAATAATACAGTGAAACCGTGTGTAGTAGATTGTGATTTTATATAAATAGTAAAAGGTTTAATTGGTTATATGTTAGCTATACAATGTATAAGCTAGGAACTAATGGAAAATATTACCTGTAGATGAGATTTAACATGAGCCAATGTGAGATCTTGCACATCCATAAGCTCAAGTACTGATTTTGGAGTTGCTCCTGAATATTAATCAAAATCACAAAATCAATAAAATAATAAATATATATATATATATATATACATATATAAAGCCAATTCAATTTGTTAAAGAAAATGAGATAGAGCTAAAAATTCATTTAAAAAGGAAAAAAGGAAACTGTGAAAAAGGACAATACTTTCATGACCACCCAATAATTGAACGGCATGAACGAAATGGGCATGAAGGGTCGTAGTCCACCGCATCCTCGGAGCCCTTACTCCTCGTTTCGCCGTGAATCTCGGCGGCTGCGGCTGAGCTTGACGCCGATGACGGTGGTGAAGATTATAACTATAATTAGGGTTTGCGTGTTGACCATTGACTTCACTGAAGAAGAAAGGAGGAGTACTGGGAAAGTAGTAGTAGTGGTCAAGGATTTGATTTTGGTAAAGAGGGTTTCCTCTTATTGGTCTCATCATCAACATAGATCTCAAGTCTTGATCGAGAGACTCCTTATGCTCTTGATTACCAATCTTGATGGGTTCTTTCTTTGAAGTGAATTGGAGAGTGTTGATGTGGTTGGCATAAGACTTTTTGTCTGAATCATCTGAGGCTTTACTCTGAAACCCTAATCCTCTTTCGATTTCTTGTTCTGGTTCTTGATCTTGATTTTCTTGTTCTTCTTTTCTTCTACTGATCTTCAGGTATAAGTCAGGCTGTGAAGGGAAAAGCTCCATGACAAGAGAGAATTGTGAATGGGTTTTGAGATAATCTCGATGAATTTTGGGGTAAAGGAGGGTATAGAGTTAACTATTTCAAAAAAGGAGTTTTTCTTCTTCTTAACTTAATGAAATTTTGTTCTTGGTGAGAAGAGAAAAGCAGCTGCAAAGAGTTAGAGAGAGAGAGAGAGAAAGAGAGATGGCAAAAGGTATGATGGAAATGAGAAGTCTCTTTCTTCTCTGTTCCCTTTGAGAAAATGACACTATAAGAGTCTAATAAAGGGGTTGGGTGAAACATGAATTTCCATTCAATTTTTATTTTCCTTCTTCTCTTCATATAGATAGGAAAATCAATTTCTATGGCATATTTTGTTACAATGTAGATATCACCTATCACATATCAACATTTAATGATGGTATAACAATAATGTATGGAAATATTCGATTATTTGTGTCCAGATTTACATGTGAAAATGACACTTTGGGTTGAAACTGAAAGATGCGTGTGCTATTTTTTTATAATATTTATTCACGAGATTGATGATTATAATAAAAATCCAGTGCTCATATATTTATTAGAAGAACAAAAAACCCCAACAGCTACTAGCGACTTGTTTAGTTGTTGATAAAATGGTACAATATATATGGAGAAAATATAGCAGAAAATTAAAATCAAAACTTAAGTCGTCCTCACTTGTTGTTTGTCTTTTTATTTTATTTTATTTTTTGTCTTATTTGAAGTTATAGTTTGGAATTATACCGAAAATTTCTTTGCTTTACGGTCTTGTTGGCTGGTTGCCTAAGAATATTTTGAATATGGTACCAGAAAAAAAAATGTTTTTTCCTACATATTGTTTGTGGATTGTGGTGTTGAGAAGGTGATTTTCTTTACGTGATAAGATTGAAATTCGAAAGAGAATAAGGAATTGGAAAGGTACAAATACAGTATAATTTTAAAAACAATTTAACACTTACAAATTTTTAAATCCCAGTATCCCACAAACAAAGCATTAACTCCATTCCATTTCGTAAAAAAAAGGGTTTTGTACAAAAAAACCAGTAAACTAAATTAATTTTGCAAAATTAACCTTAAACTTTTTTCTGTGCAAATTAATTTCCCCGACTCCAAAGTCACCCGCTAAACAAGACCTCCCTATATTGATACGAGTCAACGTCAACCTCCGTTAAAAAAAACTAACAGAAAATAAAAACGCATCATTTAAAGCTCAAAAAACAACATGATGTTTAAAACCAGTTGATATTTTATTAATTAAATATGGAAATAAAAAAAGTTGACAATAGCTTCATTCTTCTTTCTTCTTCAATTCCTCGACGTTTCGAGCGTCCATGGCGGCCAGATCTACAGCAAATAAAAAATTGTCAAAATTCAAAGAAAAGAAGATAAATGATAGAGAAAGAGGACGAAGAAGAGAGAGAAGAAGCTGATTTCATCTGATTTTTACATGTTCCTAATCTCCGTTAACAAAATCAATCAAAACCCATTTTTCATTAACCATTGTATTTTATCAAATCCCATCTCAATTCACCATTGAATTTTTGCAAATCACAAGTATTGTGAGTACATGAGCTAGATTTTTTGGAGAAAGAGTTGAGTTTCGAAGAGAAAGTTTCTTATTCCTCAAGTTCAGCAATTGGGTATTTTGATTAAAAGGGTGACATGAAACCATTTTCCGACTTTCTCACATTTTTTGCTTTTCAGATCATTTGTGCATCGATTCCAACTCCAAATTCGATACAGAACCCAGAAAGCTGCAGAGCAATACTTCATTGTTTTTCCAAATGAGAAAGACGAAAGCAGAGAATTTGGTTTTTCTCACTATTTATTTTAATTAAATTAAAACTTAAAATTGAAAACTGTATAGCGTTTGCTTTGTTTTCGACAAAACCACACGATTTTTGATTACTCAAAACGTTGTGTTTTGAGTCAACGTTCACACTTAACAACAATCACACGGAGGTCCTGTTTAGCGGGTGACTTTAGAGTTAGGAGCGTTGATTTGCACAGAAAAAAGTTCAGGGTTGATTTTGCAAAATTAATTTAGTTGACTGATTTTTTTGCACAAAACCCTAAAAAAAACTATCCGACATTAAATTAAGTTTTGGTCCTATGCCACCGATGGACAGTCCAAAATTTTATTCCCAACATGCCCTTTGATAATTCATGTCCCCTAAGCCCATACATCGACAGATAATGTTGGGACGACCTTTTGATTTTCATTTTTCACATAACTGATTAAACTTATTCTAGAAAATCTTATAAAGACAAACGTTATATATATAGCTATATACATTACATATAATATTATTTAGGATTAATCCAGAAACAGGTTTCCATTAAAGTCGATCCTTCCAGGTTAGTTGTGGCACGAGGAACGATAAAAGACAAAAGGAAAAGAATTCTAACGAAAAAATCTCAAAAACAAAAAATTGATTAAAGAATTGAAGTACATATCGTTTATTACTTGATTGGTAGCCGCTAGGAATCGACGATGCATAATAGAAAGTTAGAGGAGTATTGAGTTTAATAGAATTTATCGTTTAATTCGTGTGTAAAATAAATTAATTAAAACAAGCAAGATTCATGAGTAAACTACGATAGTGTCGTATTCTTGCTTCTATCATAAACACAAAACGACAATCCTTCAAAGTGTGAAAAGTAGAAGTACAAATAGGAAAATTCTGATTGGAAAATACAAAAGTAGGAGGCACACCTTTAACTAAAATAAAAGTAGGAGGCACACTGAATCTTTTATAAAGGACTTGGGAAAAAGATTAGGACTTGTTAGAACAAATTGTCCCCATGGATCTTTTTGGGAGATTTTTAAGTAAATCTTTTAACTTTGGGGCTTTTGATAGGAACCCACACTTCAATCGGACAAAATAGTTGTTTGTAAACTTTAACTCCAAAGTGAAATATATCTATAATGTAGTAAGGGCTGCACCAAAATTTCTTACTTTCTCTCCATTTGGTCAATACATCCTCTCCATTAGGGTCTTTTTACTTTTTTTTTTTTTTTTTTTAACAAAGAAAACATGCATCTGATGAAAAAGCCCCAATTACATTAATTTTTTTCTGCTTTCACAATTGCAATAATATATAAAGAAAAGCTCACCAACATACTTTATTAGTGATTACACTGAATACACAAATATCTGAAGACATAATGCTATATTTGTTTTGTTTAAAGTTTAATCGGTCTAGGTGGAGATTAATCAAATTTACCCGGTTTAGCTAAAATAGGGACGAAATGAGCACCGCTACACTTAGAACAAGGGTCTAACACAATAGTATACATATAAATAGTAGATCAAAAATAGCAATAGTTACCACAGTGCGGGTACTCGTCTAGTTTATATGAAAATCTAGCGTTATTGATTTGAATGCGTTCGGTCAAATGTAAAAAAGGACAAAGAGGCATTTAAATGCTGTGGGGAACATATATATTTTTTTGTTTTTGGTATGATGATGCCACAGTAATGATAGTCTCTTACTGTTCAATCAAGTATCAAATAATTCGAAAGGAAAAATAAGGCCTACCGCTATCTTTTTTGTTAGTACTTAATTATAAATTAGTAAAAAGCCAAATTATATTTCAGCAAATGGATTAAGACTTCTTGGTTTTTGGATAGCACTGTTTACTGTTGCAAATTCCAATCGAATATGACCGAGTCAATCATTTTCCTGGGATTAAAAATAAACAACTTTTCTTTTTGTCACATGTAAGAAAAAGAACAATTTATTTCCTTTTCAATGTTATACTACAAGATAGAAAAGAACAAACTTTCGTTCTTGGTTCACAGATCCAGCAAGTTTTGTTTTTGTTTTAGATAATTCAAAACCTAGAGAGTACTGGTCTTGTTTCCTATGTTCGGACGTGGCATACAATAAAATCCCTAAGTAACAGTTTATAAGTTGATTGTTATGCACGCGACTGTCTTACTCGTAACCTCACTAATTTTTTAGGGCTTCCATATATCCTCAACATGTTCAACATGAACCAAAGACAAAAAAAACAAGAGAGAATGAAAATGAGACAGATAACCTTTGTCTAGCTAGGACCCCATGACCCATCGATATCTACTAATACGTAATAGTCATTTTCAACAACACTTCAATAGTTCCATGTCCCGAGAACATTGTTCATAATTTCTTCCAGAGATCATCGTGGGGACTGGTATGGGCTCGAATTGGAATTCTTTTCAAAGTAAACATCTTGCTTAGACTCTGTTGGATTTAGAAAATGTAGAACTCTTCAGCTCACTAATCATTTCACACAAAAAGCTTGCAATTATCACAATCTCATTTGTAGTGATATACAAATTTTGTTAAGAGAACGAAACTACAGATTGCAAAGAAAGCATCATCAATCGATGGACACATCTTTACAATAGTGGATTTATGACAAGATTCGATCTTCTTGCTATAAGATTCTAGCAACCAGATCAGTTAAACTCTTTTCATCAATTTTTGGTTTTCTTCAAGCAGTGACAATAAATTGCTTTTGTAATCGATTATGTGAACACTTGTCGAAATGGAAGTGTCGAAATTTTATAAGTGTTAGTGTGTGTTATAGAAGTTCATATGTTACATAAGAAAATAGTTTTTTTTTTTTACTGAAACCAACGGAATATTTCGTAATACTTTATGCAATTTTTTTTTTAATATACAATGTCTGGAGAGCGAAAGATCGAATTCGCGACAATAAATCCATAAAACCTCCTTCGTTTAGGCTTTGAATGATGCACTAGAGTCGAGAAAATATAGTAATGAAGTGGAAAAAAATAAAGAGGAATTATTGTTCCTCCCTAAATATGATAAATATGCAAGTATTTATTTACTGAGACTTGTCCAATTGTGTATAATCATTGTCTCTTAAATTAATTATACTAGGTTTTTAACCACGCGTGGGTATATATAAAATGTTTTAGCATATCATGATGATTTTTAAATCTAAATATTCTCATCCTCAACTATTACTCTATTAGGATTTCATCATAATTATGTAGTCTTTTTCGTTTATTGATTGTTATTCTTAGATACTATAGTTTATTGAATGGTTATTGACTATTATCCCAATTATTCCTTCTTGTTGTCGTATATTATTGCCAGTCCAACTTTTTTATTATATGAAAATCGTAATAGAATAAGGCATTTTGTTTTCTCTTACAAGAAAAATATTGACTATAAACATTAAAGAATTGAAGAATAATAAATATATTAATCAATGTAAATACTGCAATGACAAATAAAATTGAAGTTGTTAATAATTATAATTGAAACAATTGATTTAGTAATTAGAATAAATAAATTATTGTTATTTTAGAAAAAAATATTTTAAGAAGAGAGTTGTCAAAAAAATTCTTTACGAATAAGTAAATTATAAGTAAAATATATGCAAACCATAAGTATAACATAAGAAAATTATAAGCAAAATTTATGCAAATAATAAGTAAAACATAATAAATATGATAATTTTATCATGTTTTGCTAAGATATATATTCTTTTCAAAATCATATGTTAAAAATTGAAAGCCACATATGATTGCTTTGGAGTCTAGAGCCTTGCCGCGAAGGTATTGAAGACTAGATGCTCGGTGTTTGGTGATATAACGTATGATGAAGGTAACTGCCGGGGACCAGATTCCATTTCACCACTGCAAAAAGAGCATCGGTCAATGACATCCCGATGTAGAAGAGACTCTGCTCAGCCAGAGGCAACAAAGTTGTTAATCCAATCATTCCAAAGACCTTCAAACTCATTGGAGGTCTTATGTGCCTTAATCACAGATTTAAACAAAACAACAAAAGAGGTGAGTTTAGAGTTTTAACTATTTTTCACACGGATTTGATCTTCTAAACTAACAAACATATCCAACACTTATAATCCGTCGAGAACTCGGATTTACTCTGGTTCTCACTTCTATAAAATCTGGACTTTTAAAATTTTAACTTAAGTAAGAAAATAACAAAACCAAAATAAAAATTATAAAGTCTGGACTTTGAGACTTATAATCCAAAAACACTCAACTACACTAAGAAAATAAAAAACCAACATATGGGTGATTAGTGATTGCTCTGCAAAACTAAAAAAGGAAGGAAAAATGAAAGAAATGAAAGAAATGAAAGAAGGCTGTAGAGACAAAAAAAAAAATTCTAAAGCCAAATAGATCACCAATCATGCTCTATACTTTTTTTTTTTAAAACCTACAGCCTTCTTTCATTTCTTTCATTTTTCCTTCATTTTTTAGTTTTGCAGAGCAAAATTTCTAGAGCATAATTTTAAAGGCTCTGAATTTCTTTTTTTCTCTCTCTTTCATTCCTTCCAAATATTTTGTTTTTTTCTTTACTTGTTTCCTTATTATTATTTTCCATATTTACCTATTTCCTTTTTTACTAAAATTCTGCAATCAATATCCTAAAGCAACAATTTCACAGCCACAGCCATAAAACATAAAGGAAAAACTCGCAAAAAAAAAAGCTAGAGCAACAACCAATCACCCCCATAAAGTGTAGAGTTATAATTAAAGTCTTTGTTTGAGCTGCGTTTTAGTGAAGTATTGGCCATTCCTGACATAACCAGCGAGTCTCTCTATGCACCGGAGCCAAGTTTCTTTTCCCATAGTGCATCTGTGAGAGTCAACTACTGATCTTCACTATGCTTAGTAGGTAGTAACAGTTTAGTAGTAACAGTTGCACACATTCATCGAGCCCTTGAATGAACATTTTTGACCACTGAAAGCTTGGAACTTAGCCTTCTCAAATAATATTTATTTGAAGTATTTTTCATTTTAAATACATTTTAATACTCCCTCTCTTTCATAACTAGGGATCATACCTCCGCACAAGCGCGGGGTTGTTTTGGCAGATTACTTCAGTTGTATATATCGAGTTTTCATTCTAGTATCCTCTCTATTTTTGTTGTTTTGTTTTTGTCGGCCCCTGTTTTTTATCTTTTTTTTTGGGCCGAATGTAATGGATAGTGTGTGTTGTTTTGTTTTCCAGTTCATCTGATCTTTCGACTTACGTTAATATGTTTTGCCGTTTTGGCGTGATAATGGTTCCGTGGGGATGTTTGCGTATATTGTGTGTTACTCCATTGCTTTTACTTTATTCGTTCTTCGCTGGTTTTGCGTACCTGATACTTTATTCATTTCTCGAACAGTGAAAATCTCACTGGAAATTACGGTTGTCAATTAATTAACATGATGGCAACTCTTCTCAACTTTGATGGTAAAATAATTAATTAACATGGAGCATGAAAATAAAAGGTAAATCAGCCAGCGGGAAGTATTAAACAAAAGAAGCCGTCTTTATTCCCATTTATGATCATATCAACGCAGAGATAGAAGTCAAAGTTTGATCTAACTCAAGTTGGGAGGAAGCTAACGTGGATGCAAATATGAAACAAAATTTAAAGCAACATATATAAATTGAAAAAAGCTGGGAAAATATTTATGGTTGGGAAGACGGCAGTTTGTCATTCCGTGTGACTCACTGACTACTGACGGCCACATTTGCGGGTATGACCTCCTGTCTTATGAGGTCAAGGCCTTGTCTTAGAGTTTGTCACTCCATGCTAATCTCATGTGTTCCAGGCATGACCTCCTGTGTAATTGGTGATTCCAGATTCAATATCTTCCCCTCATGGATAATTACTACCTGAAACCAATTGCGTCCCTTTCCATCTAGCCAAAGTATATTATTTTACAAACTAGGTTTGAAGCCCGGCGCAAGTGCGGGGTTGTTTGCAATAATTTTTCTGTTTAGTTTTATTTATATTAATTTGTTGGTTTTGAACTTTGAATTATGATGATTTTGTGTTAACTTTTATGTTTTTGTTATGTTTTGAGTTAACCCAACCACTTACACTAAAAAATATGAATAATTTGTTTTTTTTTTTTTTATTAGGATATTAACACTTCATTTTATCTCGAGTTATCTATTTCTAAAACTTTAGCATATTATAAATATTATGTTTGTTTACTTCAATTAGACTATAAATTAAACATGCATATAAATTTGAATTAACGTTAAAATTTGTAAACATAATGAAAAATCGCATTTGCACCCGAAATAATATTAAAATTGAAACAACCAACATTTTATTTTATTTTATTTTATTTTTTTAATATAAATAAATAAATATTAATAAATTCTAGCGAAGGTCTTTAAAATAAATTAAATAAATAAATATCAATAATAAATAAATCAGTTCAGCGGAAGCAAATAATAATTAAACAAGTCTAGCAAAACAATGCAAAATAAATAAAAGCAATAAACATCCTATCATCCCCCTTTTCAGCCTTGATTCCGCGATCACACAAATCTTTTACCTGCAACACATTGGAATGGAGTTGCATAAGTATTTAATAGTGTTTTTAAAACCGGACCTGTGACCGAACCGGAAATGTTTTGGGTCATGGGTTAATATGGTTCGACCGGGTTCGACCTGGTTCGATGATTTTTAAAAATAATATATATAATTTTTTTAATTTTATATATGAATATATCTATGATATTTAAACAGTATAGAAATATATATAAATTTTAAATATCAAATAAATTATTTAAAATTCATAATATTTGAAAATATTCTTTAACAAAACATTCTGAAAAAAGTTAAAATTATCAAATAAAATAGAAATTTTATTGTTTAATTAGAAAACTGGGTTCAATACGGTTCAATGGGTCACCGGTTTTTGATTTTTTATTGGTCGAACTCGGGTTTTTAACCGGTCTAACTATCTATAGGTTTTAGTAGTAACCCAACCCGGAGATGCTTCCGGTTCATGGTTGAACCCGGTCCGACCCGACCGACCTTAAAAACACTGGTATTTAATAAATACTTAGTGAGGCAATCACTCAATTATTAATTACTACTACAACCAATGTTTTAATTCAATTACACCAATTAACCAGGATCAAATCAATGTAAATCAAGATAAACCAATTAAATCAATTAATTCAATTAAACCAGATTAAACCACACAAACACACAATTCATCATAGAAACAACCAAAATACCATGAAATAACAATTAAACACATAAACTCATCAAGAACAACCACAAACCAAATCAAATTCAGCAAATCGCGGACCCACAGTCATGTACTCACCTTGACAATGGATTGAAACTGAAGGAAATAGGAAACACGATGAACAGTGCCGAATCGCGACGATGCACAGTACCCGATTAACAGTACTTCGATGAATAGTACCCGATGAACAGTAACGAAATCTGCTCCAAAATGTCAGAATTTCTCCTTGAAATCTCTCTCTCTTTTCTATTACTGTTCACCCACGAAAACTACAAAAAAGAGGCAGGTCCTCACTTTTATTTCACAAACTAGGGCTTTCTCCACTAAACCGATAAAATTCCCAATTTTCACTGTAATTAAATTTACCTATAAAAACTCGACTTCTATTTGTTTTTAAAAACAAAATCTAACTCTAATTTTCATTAGCTTTCTATTGTCTAAATTAATTTATATTAAATTTTTAATTTGTAAACACATTATAACATTTTTAAATAGGATAAATCCTTTGAATAAAAAGGTAAATATATACTATTTCAAGTTAAATATTTATTTACTCCATTTCCATTTTATATTCCAACATTTTGATAACTTTTAACATCATGTTATCACATACTATATATTAATTAATTAACTTATTTGTGTATTTTTCTTACTTTTATTTATATTTAAAATATGAATAGTCATTCAATAAATATTTTAATATATTTTAATTTTTTTGTGCTGATGTGGACACTCTGAAAAGAGAAACTCCCTAATTATATATAAGATAAACTATTTATCTACCTGTGAACCATCTCCCTCAATGGATTGGTGTCATTTTTTAACGGTGAAAGTCGGTGCTTGAGTGTGAAATTGAAGGGGGTTACTTTAATCTGGAAAAGGAAGTTTTTCCTAGCAACATCCTTCAAACAGCTTTGGAGCTCATTCTCATCAGTCATGTAGCCTGTAACATATTCCAGTTAGTTGTTTTTTGGCACAGCAATGTGCTTTCCTTTTCTTTGTGTATTAGAAAGTATCAAGGGTTAGGTTAGAATACCTCGAAGATGAAAGAAGACGCTTGTTTGGAAGTGAGCTTAGTAGATTCAGCACCGTCATGGACAGCGAGCTCAACCATGAACCTATTAAATCCGTTTTGATTGTTCTGGTGAGTTGTTGTACTTTTGAATGGGGAATGTGATGAGTTTAGAGAAGAGTACCTGACAACACATGTGACGTTACGTGCAACACATTTGTTGCAGCCAAGAGCTTTTCAATATCTGACCAAAATAATTTAAGTGAAAGTGAGAAGATACTGAAGTCACCTATCCATGAACTGCTTGATAGCCTAAGATGTTGGAATTGATAAAAAACCGGGTTGCAGGCATAGAGTTGAGGAATATACCTCCTGCGTAGACATAACCTAACGTAACGTTAGAGATCGGTGGCTCTTTACATTGGCCAATATTTTAATATTTTAGATATGAGATTTGGTGTGGCGACGTTAGTTCAATATTTATAGGCTGGGAGATTAAAACGTTTAGGGTCGTAGGAATTGAAGGGGAGATTGACTTTTGTAGTCGGGTAGTGACTGACCGACCTTAGACTTATGTAACCGAAGTGTGAGGCCGCCTGATCGTCTGGTGAAGTGGAGGAGATGAGGAGATAAGAATCGTTAAAAGAGAGGACGATTGTAGAGGTTCATGTAAGTGGGCTAAAGGAAGGTTTCTTAAAGAGATTTCATTTCTTATATTTAATTTGATGTAGGCCTTCATGAATATAAATAATGATATGTAGACGATTAAAAGAGCAACTCCCCTATTATGTACTCCCTCCGTTTCAAATTAGTTGTCATTTTGGCAAAATGTATCTGCCCTGTCCTACCATAGCTCTAAGAGCATCTCCAGCAGTATTGTTAAATTGTTTGGTTTTTTATTTGACTTATTATACACATAAAGGTTTTAAAAGAAAAATTCTATTATGGCCAATAAAACTATTGCTGTTGAGAAAGTTTGCTACAAAAATGTCAAATGTGTTGTTTTTCTGCAGAAACTCTTATTTCATGCTCAACTACTTCGAGCAATTTCATCACATTGTAAAACAGACGCATATAAAAATCATAAGAAGACACAAAAATTAAAGAACACATCACAAGAAGACCAAATATCCGTGATAATCATCCTCTAAGATGCCTTCAAAACGCTTATCAGAAACTGCAAGTAAAAACAAAAAGCTGCAATTTTCTGGAAACAAAAAACATGAAATTTTCGTCATCTTTCACACAGATTTTCGGATGGACTATACCTTGGATTTAAGAATGAAAAGAAGATCTGGAAAGCTGGATTCGAGATCTTCAAAACCGTATCAAGATCGACGAATACTATGTTCCTTAATGATCGTTAGGAAATATCTTCACAAAACCTTGACTGAAATCTTAAAGCTTTGACAAATTTGACTTCTCAAAGCCAAATGGACATATCTTTCAAAATATACCTCTGATTACTGTGATCTTGGATGTTATGGAAATATGAGACAGAGGTCTTTCCAACGCTACCAAGATCAGCCGCTAAGTCTTCATGGATAGTTGGTAAAGCGCCATGAAAGATCTGAATATGATCCTGGTTTTCTCTTTGTCTTCCTTTGCTTCACAGTCATCATACTTTCGGATATGAATTAACAAACCATAAGAACTCTACCTGAGACAATTGGGGACGGGATAAAGAAACCCCCGGAGTTCAATTTCGTCACTGTCGAGTTCATCGTCAAACTTAGGCGGCGGAAGGGCGACAGGTTTCACCACCGGAGCTTCTTTTCAGGAACATTCACTAGAATCCAGACCAAATCGACAGTAGTTCTTCACAGGCCTTTGAAATGATCCCAAGTTCTCCGAATCACACCTTAGAGGTGTTATTTTCGTTAGCCAAGAATTTGACCCAAATTGGGTGTCAAATCTCCTAAAAAGCTTTTGACAAGTTTTTCTCCAAATAGTTGTTTTAGTTTTGAATAAAGTGGATTTGATTTGAGATTTACAAATGACTAATTGAATAACATGACACTATAAGTGATTTTGAAACTCCACATTTTCAATGCAATTTTATTAATAAAAATCCAGTTTTAACCTTTAGTCTATACCTTTAGTCTTAGGCACGAAACTATGTCCTAGTGCGGTGAATGTCAGACTTGGTTGGTGTTGGGGTCGGAATACTTCTCGTCGAATTCAACGATAAACCATGACGCATGGCAAGGAAGAGAGAGCTAAAGTAAGGCGACCTGTACCGGTACGAGCTCTACCACTGCAGTAGCTCGATCGATCCCGTCACTGCAGCACTAGCTCGATCGATCCCGTCACTTCAACAGTAGCTCGATCGATCCCGTTACTGCAGCACCAGCTCGATCGATCCCGTCACTGCAGCAGTAGCTCGATCGATCCCTTCACTGCAACAGTAGCTCGATCGATCCCGTTACTGCAACACCAGCTCGATCGATCCCGTCACTGCAAAAGTAGCTCGATCGACCCCTTTACTGCAGCACCAGCTGATCCCGACACAGCAACATTCGATTGAGCCCACAGGGAGAGGAGAACGATCGAGTATGGGCCGAGCTGTAACTATCTTTGGGCCGAACCGACATCCATCCTTAGCGATTTGAGCCCAAGCCAAAAAAAGAGATTCACAGTTCGCCCTAGACAATGGTGAGAGTCATCAAAGGAACGGCGCCACAACGGATAATAGGAAATCTTTAGAATATCTTTAGAGAATCTCGGAAAGAGTCGGTTCTATGCCTTGTATAAATAGAGATCGAACCAAAGGAGTTCGATCATCATTTTTCCATTGCAAAACACTTTACTCTTTACATCAATAAAATCACCATCTTTGGATCTCGATTCGTGTTATACTTAGAATTTCTAGTTCTTCTCTCAAATCATCTCTTGAATCTATTTTGCGGATTTCGGTTCACACAATTTGGCGCTAGAAGGAGGGGGATTAGAAGATTTCTTACTCACAAAGCACACGAGATCTGAAGAGATGACCAGACCAGCAACGGCCTCATCAGGGATCATCCCACCAGGAACCGATCCAACCATGGAGAACCAAACTCCCACCAATCAACCGGCGGCTCAGATCGCAACGGCCGAACTGGCGAAGATGCAAGAGATGATCGCCGCCTTGCAGAAGAAAGCCGACGAGCAAGAGGCGCTGAACAGTACGCTGACAACCCAGTTGGAGACTCTGCGAGCCATCCGACAACAGGAAGGCGGACCAGGAGGAATTGCGAGAGCGAAGGGCATCGGTCCGGTGGCGCTCACCTTAACGACCCCAATCACAGCAGCGGGAGGAAGAGCAGCGACAGGAAGCAGAACAACCGATCCACCTCCTCTTAACAAATCAAACACAAACGACGGGTCTGGAGCGATTAGAGATGCACCAGCGAACGGAACGGGAGCTCACGCGACTCACCTCGCCGGCCAATCCTTACAGTGATGAAGCGCTCGCCGTACTCGTAGATCATGTGATGGCGAAGAAGATCAATGAACTGCAGATTGCGGCGGCCGTTAGCGGAACCCTGAACAACGGAGAGCTGGAGGAGCTGCGAGCCAGAATGGCGCGATCTGACGAAAATACAAGACTCCTCAGATCCCAAGTCCATAAAGCTCTTAGCGCAGCTCCAGAAATAGATCAACTATGCGACGATACGGAGAAAACCCCTTTCTCTCAGACGATCCTCAACACCAAAGTAACTGATCCGGGAAGGCTCAACATCCAGAAGTACGACGGAACAGCCGACCCGAGGGAGCATGTGAACACCTTCCGCATTATTTTGAGCCGAGTCGAATTCCCGACTCCAGAGGTGAAAGACGTCGCATAGTGCAAGCTGTTCGCTGAATACCTCAAAGGACTGGCCTTGATGTGGTTCATGCAAATCGAGCCAAACTCTATCACGAATTTCCATCAGTTGTCGTCTCAGTTTCTCAAGCAATACTCCATATTCATCGAGAATGTCACTTCGGATGTCGACCTATGGACCATGATGCAAGGACGAACCGAAACACTGCAAAATTTTATGACACGTTTTAAAGCGGTTATGGCCAAAGCAGGAGATGTGACGTGCCATTGCCGCACTCAAGAGGGCGCTCTGGTATCAGTCGGACTTTCGCAAGAGATAGCTCACAACCCACCACTGACGATCCAAGATGCGATCCACCGATCCGTATCTTTTGCCGTCAAGGAAGAAGACCTGAAGAGTTTGGCAAAGATACACGAACCGTCCAAACCAACTCCGAAACCTGCACCAACAGAGCAATATGCGCCGAACCATAGGAGAAACAACCAGAGAGGTGGATACGTCCATCACGAGGGGCCAAACCTCTCCGGCTCGCATAACTATCAGGTCACCACCGGTGAACAAGTGAACGCTGGTTTCCAAGCAGGCACTGGTCGAGGAAAGATGTGGAACACCTGGACGCGGAACCCTACCACCTATGACAAAGAAGCATATTGCGAACACCATCAAAGCTACGGACATTCTACTGAGAAATGCCGAAGTTTGGGGGCGCTGCTGGCGAAGAAGTTACTAAGTGGCGAGCTGGGGAGCGAAGTAACACTCAAATATCTTGAATGACCCGAAGTGAGTGATCGATCTGAACCGCAACCCCCATCCGGCGAGCCATCAAAGCGTGGAAGGAAGAATGACGACAATGATCAGCCAAGTTCGAGAAGGAGAATCAACGTGATCATTGGGGGATCACAGTATTGTCCGGATACTATCTCATCGATCAAAGCCTTCCAAAGAAAGGTCGACGCAGCGATTAACTGGTCCGAACCATCGAAGTTCCCGAACGACGTAATCACTTTTGAAGAAAGGGAGACTACCTGAATCGACAAACCCCACAACGATCCGCTGGTGATCGAGCTAGTCGTAAGTAGCATGGACGTAGCTCGCGTTCTAATTGACACCGGAAGCACCGTGAACGTAATCTACAAAGATACGTTGAGAAGAATGGCGATAGATTTGAACGACGTGGTCCCGATCCCAAAACCCTTAACAGGGTTCGCAGGAGATATGACGATGACCATCAGAACCATAAAGCTTCCCGTCGCTGCTGCCGGCGTTATGAAGGTCGTGGATTTCTCAGTGGCAGACGCCCCGGAAATCTACAACATCATCATGGGGACACTGTGGATAAACTCTATGCGAGCCGTCCCATCAACCTACCACCTCTGCGTCAAATTTCCAACTCCAGGGGGAATAAAAACGATTTGGGGAGATCAGAAAGAGTCACGAATATGCTTCATGTCCGAACACAAACTGAGAAACCCAATGACCGAACTCTTTGCAGAAAGAAACCGGAAGAAGTTGAAGACCGGCCGCGAGCCAGCAAACGACCTTGCCAAACTCTTATAGCAATTACAGATCACGGAAGATCGCAGAACCGACGAACCATCATGCGACACCGTGATCCAAGTCTGCATCGATGAAGCACACCCTGAGCGTTGCGTGGAGATCGGGGCTCAGCTCGAAGAACCACTGAAGGAAGAGTTGATCGTGCTCCTAAAGGAAAACGTCAACACCTTCGCATGGGCCGCGGAAGATATGCCAGGGATTGACATCAACATAACATGTCACGAGCTAAACGTGAATCCAACGTTCAAGCCAGTCAAGCAGAAGAGACGGAAGCTAGGAGCAGAGCGAGCTAAAGCTGTGAATGACTAAGTAGAGCGTCTTCTGAAAGTTGGATCGATTGCCGAGGCAAAATACCCAGATTGGCTCGCCAACCCTGTTGTTGTGAAGAAAAAGAATGGAAAGTGGCGAGTGTGTGTGGATTTCACGGATCTGAACAAGGCGTGTCCGAAAGACAGTTTTCCGCTTCCGCACATCGATCGCTTGGTAGAAGCAACAGCAGGAAACAAGCTTTTCTCTTTCATGGACGCTTTTTCTTAGGATATAACCAAATCCTCATGAACCCAGACGACAGGGAAAAGACCGCTTTCATAACAGATCGCGGCATCTATTACTACAAGGTCATGCCGTTCGGACTGAAGAATGCTGGAGCAACCTATCAACGGCTTGTCAATAAGATGTTCGCCGATCAGCTTGGAAAAACGATGGAAGGTTACATCGATGACATGCTTGTCAAATCCCTTGAAGAGAAGGATCATGTGACTCATTTACGCAACTGCTTCAAACAGCTCAACTCAAACAACATGAAGCTCAATCCGACTAAGTGTAGGTTCGCAGTGACATCTAGAGAATTTCTCGGATACATGGTAACCCGTCGAGGCATAGAAGCAAACCCAAAGCAGATCCTCGCGCTGATCGAAATGACCTCACCAAAGACGAAGTTAGAGGTCCAACGGATTACAGGTCGCGTAGCAGCACTTAACCGTTTCATTTCCCGCTCAACGGACAAGTGCCTACCTTTTTACGACACCCTGCGCGGAAACAAGAAATTCGAGTGGAACGACCGGTGCGAAAACTATTTGTAACTTTTCTTATTTTTATTTCAAGAAACACATTACAAAACTATTCTTACCCACATCGGATAGTTATTGTTTCATAGCCGCCGAGAAAGCAGCCAATTTTCCCCCAAAAACACTATCTGTAGGAATACATGGTTCACCGACAATCTAAACCGATAAACGGTTTGATCAACCAGTACAAGATTTTTCCAATTCTCAACCTTTGGTTTACGCTTCACTGTGAAACTCTCTATTCATCTTCTTTTCACTCTCCAAACCAGAAACCGGTTTTAGTATACTGCGACTACAAACAAAATCCGGATTAGAGATCATTTCAGACAATGTAATACCATTTGCTCTTCTTAATCAGATAGAGAAGCAACATACCTCTGTGCTAAAACCGGTCCGGTATAACCTCCATCCGGTTCGCTCGCAGACGGATTTCCCGCATATTGAACCGAAACAAAACCACCGTTGGCTTTTCCGGCGTCTACTAAGTGAGGTTTGCCATTCCCGGCTGCTCTCGGTGACAATCCTGAAAATTTCAAAAACATATAAACCAAAACTGACAATAGCAAAACGCAAACGCAATCGCGATTCGCGAGTGTGAAAAATCATTGCGGCTCAACTTCCGAGCTTCCAACAACGAAGCGGACTATGAAGCATTGATCGCTGTACTCAGACTAGGTCTCGGCATTAACATCCAGGAGATCCGAGCATTCTGCGACTCTCAACTCGTCGCGAACCAGTTCAGCGGAGAATACGCCACTAAAGACGAAAGAATGGAGAAGTACTTGGCGATCGTCAAAGAGTTAGCTGCGAAATTCGCTAAATTTGAGCTAACGCGAGTGCCCCGAGGTGAGAACACGCTAGCATCGACATCCGACCCAGATCTTTAGCGGATAATACCGGTGGAATTCATTGAACGACCAAGCATCGAAGTCCCCGAACCGGTCATGACGATAGCCCCGTCGCAACTAGACATGGAATCCGAACCAAATGATGGTCCAACCGACATGGAGATAGACGAAGTAACCGAGTAAGGTTGCGACAAAGAATGGATGGGCGTGATCCAAACATACCAGCGCATCACTTTGTCTGCGTTATTGCCAATAAGAAGAGACAGCAAACCACATTTTCTTTGAATGTCCGTTATGCACAACAAGTTTGGAGAGCTTCATGTCTTTTCTATACGGCACTGTTGGTATCCGTTCTTTTAAACCCTGTAGTTTATATTTCTATGACTAAACAACATCAAGTCCTATGGGTTCTTTGGAGAATCTGGAAAAGTCGAAATGTTTTGATCTTTCAATGTAAATCAATTCATTGGAGGAGTTTAGCACGATATGCAATGAACGACACAAGTGACTGGATAAGATCTCAGGAGAAGACAGATGAGGTTCAATATGGAAGCAATAATGATGGGAGGGTGAATAGATATCGATCTTGGAAACATCCACCACAAGGATGGGTAAAATGCAATTATGATAGATCTTTCTTAGGGGCTGACCAAAATGCAAAGGCGGGTTGGATTGTTCGAGATAACAGAGGAACGTATTTGGGATTAGGTCAAGCTGAAGCAAAGAAGGTTTCAAGTGCCATTGAAGCAGAGTTTCAAGCGTTAATAATCTCAATGCAAAACTGTTGGTGTCGAGGTTATCGAAATATCATTTTTGGGAGTGATAGTAGAAACGTGGTGGCTTTAGTCAACAAGTTATCTCTAAACTTCGGGTTATTCAATTGGACAAGGGAGGTTTGGAGTTGGATGACCAAGTTTGACGATATCTCTTTTACTTGGGTGCCACGGGAAGGAAACAAGCCTGCTGATATGTTGGCGACGAGAAATCTTACAAACCAAGAAATCTTTATTTATCATCCTTAGAGCATGTCCAGCAGAGAGATCAGATGGATCTCTTATAATTAAAGAAAAATGAAAAAGAGGGAAAAAGATGAGAAAGAATGTATATTACTAAAGAGACTGTCTCAGCAAATTTGAGAGATTAAAAAAAAGGTGGCAGTCTATGATTGGTTGCCTTTTTATTTATTTTAAGTTTAATTCTTTTTAAAAAAATATATTAATTTAAAATGTAACTGATACTCAATCTAATATATTATTTGCGAAGTAAAAATTTCGTTTCCAGCCACCACGTTCACTCTCAGCTGGTTGATTACCCAGCTACCCTTAATGAAAATTCTATTTTTAAATCTTCATATTTCCCTTTTTTTAATTGTCACGGTTTATATTTTTAATTAAAGAAAATTATGATAATAATCCTAACTACCATATTAGGCGCCACAATTATGTAAGAATTACAAAAATTGGAAAGAAAAAAAAAAGGAAAACCTAAATTTCTTAACCGACTATGTGTTATATAAATAGATAGCAGCAACAAGCAAAATCAACACAATTTACGATTCTTATTTCTAGACATGAGATAATTTCTTCAGTCCATATTTCATCTTTTGTATTAATATATATTGAATTCCCGTCATATAGGTTGTCTAGGATTGGTTTTGTTTTTTTCTTATGATTATCAAGAAAAAAGAAAAAAGAAGATGATGATCGTTATGACGAACAACATGACCGTGATTAGTTTTATCATCACATACAGGTTTGTTAAATTGTGTTTGCTTTTGAGTACTATTATTTTGCTGATTTTTTTGTTAATGTTGAACTGGAAGTGCATATCTTGGAATTCGGTTTCCACCAGCTCAATGCAAACTTGGCAGATTGGTTGGTGCAACAAAGGGTTAAAAAGATATGTGAATGATTAGTCCACCATTAATTTTGAGAACCCTGGATTTTTTTTCTTCTTAATATCGAATTATCTCTACGGAAAGAGGGTTATCATGGAGAGTTGTCGGTCACAGCTTATGGTGACATCTTTAAATCGATGTCATAAGACATGAAGAAACAATATTGGCGTGCAGGGTTTTTAATCAATCTAGGTGAGATTTTATTATTAATATTTAAAAACTATTTTTTCCAGCTCTGGGTTTTTATTTCGACAATTCCAGATGATAACTCTAAGGGAGTAGAGGATGTGGAAAACCATAATTATCTTTAAAAACCATAATTTTATTGATTTAGATTTCGGAGTCTAATGTCGGCTAAAAAAAACCCTAATGACATACCTATAAATTTTGTTTGTTATTGTTTCTTAGCTCTTACGTTTCATCGTATCCAAACCGCTCACAATTTCAATGGCTTCCGTGTTGTGTGCTCTCACCACCTCCTCCCAAGCTCTTCTTTGTTAAGAGAATTAGTTTTAGTTTTTCATGGTAGTCGATAGATGTGGACATATGATTGAAGCTGGAATATGTCAACGAAGCTTTGTTTGAATGTCTTTGGTCTGGTAGTAGAGTCTTGAGGGCTTGGGGACTCAGTTCAGAGTTGCATGAATACTTATGCTTTTTTTAACATACAGTTTTGGGGATTGAACGTGAATAATGTATTAAGATGCTTGAAAGCATACCAAGATGAGAGGTTGAGTTGCCTCCATCAACGAATAGCTATGAAGGAGTCTCTTCTATAATTACTTTAGTATAGGTATTGATTATATTGGCTTCGAAGAAGAATGACGTGGAATCAATTGGTAGACATTCATCGTTGAAACATTAGGTAGAATAAACATTGATGTCTCTTTTCTTCTTTTGAATTTTCTGTTTCTTCACATGCGTAATTAACGCCTTAGGCCCTTTTCGGAGAACAATCCCAGTGATAGCCGCTCAATTCTTCTCAAGAAATAGAGGGTATGTACATCTTTGTTTTTAATTACAACTTATATACAAGCAGTAATTAATTTAGGGGAGAGAAAACCCTAAATTTGATAGATCTTTACAAATTATATATACAAAGCTGTCTTCGTCTTCTTAGTTTTGACGTTTTACATTAGACCTGTGATTTATTTATTATTATTTGAATTAGAGTGTTATATGTTCTCTCTATGTTAGCCAATACGTTGGTTAGATTCAGACAGTCAAACCTAATAATCACTTAGTGTTTTCTTATCTATATCAAACATGTTCTAAACAAAGGGGTGAGAAAACTGGTCTAACACAAAGCGTCTTAAAATTTCATGCCTTTGTCACCATTTGCATTCTAAAAACTCTACCATACTTCTAACAAGTTGGAAGATTGCATCTATCTCGAGCGGTATTTCTTAATCATATTTTATAAAAGAAGCCAGATCAAAAATTGTTTTGCCTTCGTCTTAGACGCTATATTGTTTTACACTTAACTTTGACGTTTGGATCTTAGCCCAACAAAATTTCATTCTTTGATTTTCAGTAAGAGTATATTGATAGCTTAAGTTACCTGATTTTCGGTAAGAGTATTCTAATTATTTGATGTGTGTATCGTACTTTGTTTTCCAATTTGCACATGAAACATGATTCATGTGGAGATGCGAATCATCCGATTGCGGCAGGGGCGGTGGGGTGAAGAATAAGCTGATTTCTTCGGCAAAACTCTGGATCTCTAGATCAACTTACATCACTGTTACTCCTGCTTTACGTCGGACAAAAACTATAAGCTACTGATTCCATCTGTCATGCTCCAAGTTTACCTTTATATGATTGCGGTTGTTAGTATTGTTGGTTCATGTTGCAATAAGGATTTTGATTGAATTCTCCACTCTCTTCTGTTAGGATCTGATGAAGGTATATATGCTTGGTTTGTTGCAAATCATCGTTGGTTCTCTTGGAGTTGATCCTTTGCAAACAACGGGATTGTTGAACTCGGTGGACGGTGGGGCTTCTGCGCAGGTTTTAGACTCCTCCAGTCAAAATTAATATGGAGGAGAAACTATGCATCTTAAATGATATTTATGAGACTTGAGGATATGTGAGGTAAACTGTTGACGATGGAAAGACTACTTACAAAGTTTACAGTCACAACTATGGATACGGAAGAGCATAGTATTTTGTTTTCGTTTGTAACTTAATAGCTGTGTCCCTGATTTTGTTTTTGTTTGTAAACTTGATAACTGTGCCCCTATTTTTTGTTTATTGATCTCTGAATATTTTAGTCCTTATAAACATCACTTGATTGGATCAACATTCAGGAGATTTTTGGCTACATAAAACTTCTACCATACCACAAAATGTAATGAAATCCTTTGAATTACATGTGGGTGACATCAAGATTTGTTCGAACATAAACTTATGTTTTTGTTTAGAGTTAGATTTAATAATAATACCTTTATTAACAATTATTATTATCAATATCCATGATAAGAAGAAGAAGAACATAACATATATGATTATGTTCCTTTCTATCAAAACATACATGATTAAGAAGAAGAAGTACATAAGAGCAGAGAAGAAGAAGAAAATAATGGAAGAAGAAAATCCGAGGATAAAGAAGACTAAAGTAGAAATAGAAGAAAAAAAGTCAAAGAAAAATCAGAAAATTAAGATGTTAGAGAAGACAAATAACTAAAGAAGACGGTAAAAGTACAAAATTGGAAAAAAATAACAAAAAAGTCTAGGAGATGAATGAAGAAGAAGAAATATGAAGAAATGAGAAGAAAACCAAAATATAAAAGGAAAAGACGAAACTAATAAATAAGATGTTGCAAAAGTCTTGGAGAAATTAAAGTAAAGACATGAAAACAAGAATTATAAAAAAAGATTGATAATAAAAAAATGGAAGAAAATAAAAAGATGTGATCACTAAAAAAGAACAAGAGGGAGAAGAAAACAATCATTACAAAATTTAACTAATTTTTTGTTCTTTCACAATTTATAAGTTCATATCAAATTAACAAAATGTTAAGTTATTACTTCCTTGGAAAATAAAATCATTACAAAAATAAGAAAAGTAATAAAAAATGCATTAATCTAATATTAATTGAATTTGTGAATTAACAAAATCTAGACTATCGAATGAATTGATTAGTGAAATACAAAACGTAGCCAAGAACGAAAAGCATGAGTAAGAGAACAGAAGATGGGAAACAACCAGAGGAAAAAAAATCAAAGAAGAAAAAAAAAGACAAAGAAAAGATAAATAAAAACTATAATAATTTGATGTCAGAGAAGACGAAGATGATAAAGATAGAGATAAGGGGGAATGAGGAAGAAGAAAATTTGGAAATAGAATGTAAAGAAAATTAGAAAGAAAAATAAGAATAGTGAGTTGGAGGATATGGAAACACAAGAAACGATTGAAGAACAAAAATTGCAAGATGAAGAAGAAGCAGAAAAAAAGAAGATGATGACAACGAATAAAAAAATAGAGGAAAAAGAAGAAGATGGGATCACTAGAGAAGAATAAAAGGGATAAGAAAACAACAATTACAAAAAAAAAAAAATAATAAATAAATAAAAGCAAATCAAGAACTAATTGGGTAATGTGAGATTCAGGTGTCCGGTTCATGGGGGAGTTATAATGTGGATTTAGATTGAGGGTGCAGGTTTTTAAATTAGGGGGAGGGGGTTTATAATGTGGGGTTTGGGTTTAGGGTTTAGGGTTTATATTGATGGGTGTAGGGTTTAGTTTTCTGGTGTGAAACAACCAACATTTGTTTTTTAAATACTAAACAATTCTAAATAAATCAATCAATAAAAATGTTCAGCGGAAGCAAATAACAAATTTAAATAAATACTTCTAACAGCTTAAACAAGTTCAACAAAGCAATGCATAATAATAAACCCTATCATCCCCCTCTTAAGCCTCGATTCCGCGATCACATAAACCTTTTACCTGCAACACATTGGAATGAAGTTGCATAAGTATTTAATAAATATTTAGTGAGGCAATCACTCTGCGTACAGGCCATTTACGCAATTTACTAGATATTTAATAATATTTATAAACTCCAGTAATTATTAAATACCATTTTCCAATTTTAAATATTTCTTAACCAGATTATTAAATACCATTTAACCAGATTTTAACCAGAAATCAATTAAATTAAACCTGAAATCAATTTTCAGTTGAACCAGAGTAAACCGGTTGCGTCGTCAAAAGAAGAAAAGAATTGAAGAATATGAGAACAATAAAAAAAGTTGGAAATTTCAAAAGATAAAAAGTGAAGAATAAGAACACAAAGCCAACTGAAACAAAAATGGTAAATAAAAGGAAGAAAATGAATACAAACTAGGAAATAAAAAAATCACGACGATGAAGATAGAGGAAAAGAAAAAGAGATTAAAAAGTTTGATAAGAATAAGAAAAAAAATATTTGCAAAGATTATCATAACTGAACCATATGAATCGTTAATATTTATTTAATAATTTAATATCTATATGTTTATAAACATATTATAGTGCCTCTAATATGTTTATAAAAAATTTCTAACTTATATACATGAATATTACCTTATCAAATTATATTTCTTCATCCGGATAATAGGAATGCCATGACGAAACATCATGAAGAAGAAGCAAAGTATAATACCCAAAAATATGGATTTAGAATATAAAAAAACATAGATAATGAAGAAGAACATAATAGCAGAGAATAAGAATGAAAATTTGAAAGAAGAAAATCGAGGATAAATAAGACGAAAGTAAAGTACGAGAAGATAAAGACAAAGAAAACCAGAAAATTAAGATATTACACAAATAAAATAAAGAAGATGAAAGAACTACAACTGAAAAAAAAATAGCAAAAAGATATGAGGAGATGAAGAAAAAGAAATATGAGAAGACGAGAAAAAAAATAAAAATAAAATAAAGAGGAAGACGAAACTGATAAATAAGATGTTGCAAAAAAGAAAAAGACTGATACTAGAAAATGATGAAGTACAAGTTGAAATAAGAAGAAAAACTTGAAATAAAAATAAGGAAAGACAAAAGTTGGAAGACGAAGACGGAAAAGAAAAAAAAACAAAAAAAAACAAAAGAAGAAAATAATTGAAGAATATGTGAATAATAAATAAGTGGAAAAAAAAAGATAAAAATGAAGAATAAGAACACAAAACCAGTTGAAAAACAAACTGTAAATAAAAGGAAGAAAACGAATAAAAACCAGAAATAAAAAGATATCGATGAAGAGAGAGGAAAAGAAAAAGAGATTATAAATTTTGATAAGAATAAGGAAAAACGGTAGAAAATGGAAAAAAAATATGAAAGAAGTAATTTTTTTTTTAAAATGGGGTTGGGGTACACGATGTACGGTTTATACTGATTGGCGTAAGGTTTAATTTTTGTTGCATTTTAAAAAATTTGAATACACTACATTACCGATTAAAAACAAAAAAAAATAAGGAAAAAAAAAATAAAAGCAAATCCAGAATTAGTTTGTAAAATGTGGGGTTCAGGTGTGCGGTTTAGGGAGAGTTATAACGTGGGGTTTCGGTCTAGGTGTAGGGTCGTTTTGGGGGGAGGGGGAGAGTTATAACGTGGGTTTGGGTTTAGGGTGTAGGGTCGTTTGGGGGGGGGGTGGTGTTACAATGTGGGGTTTGGGTTTTAGGGTGTAGGGTTTATATTGGTGGGTGTAGGGTTTAGTTTTTGTGCATTTTAAAAATTTGAATTATTATAGAAATCAGAATTATAAATCATTGATTATAACTTTATATCTACCTTTCTAAATTACATTTACAAATAGAAAAAAGACTATACCAATTAAAGCAAATCCAGAATCGAAAGATAACAAAGATTTTTAAAAGATCTCAACTATATAAAGATAAAAAAAAACTATTTCATAAATCCTTGAAAATCTAAACTATCAGATGAATTGATAGGTGGAATACAAGACGTACACAAGAACTAATAAAAATACGAGTAAAAGAAAAGAAGTCAATGGAAAAGAAGATGGGAAATATGGAGAGGAAAAAGAAAAAAACTCGAATATGAGGAAAAATAAATCAAAGAAGAAAAAATGGAATGTAAAGAGAAAAAAAGACAAAGAAGAGATAAATAAAAACTAGAATAATATGATGTCTCAGAAGACGAAGATGATAAAGATAGGGAGTGAGGGGAATGAGGAAGAAGAAAAAACGTAAAAAGAATGTAAAGAAAATTAGAAAGAAAAAGAAGAATAGTAAGTTGGAGGATATAAGACACAAGAAAGGATTGAAGAACGAAAATTCGAAAAAGAAGAAGCGGGAAAAAAAATGATGACAACGAATAAATAAATGGAAGAAAAAAAAAGATGGATCAATGAAAAGAATAAGAGGGAGAAGAAAACAACCATTACAAAATTTAACTATTTTTTGTACTTTCACAATTTATAAGTTCTTATCAAATTAACAAAATATTAAGCTATTACTTCCATGGAAAATAAACACATTACAAAAATATGAAAAGTAATTAAAAAGAAAATGTGTTAATCTAATATTAATTGAATTCATGAATTAACAAAATCTAACTATCGAATGAATTGATAAGTGAAATACAAAACGTAGACAAGGACGAAAAACAAGAGTAAGAGAAAAGAAGACGATGGAAAACAAGATGGGAAACTTTGAGAGGAAGAAGAAAACTTTAACACGAGGAAAAAGAAAAAATGGAAATTGAAGAAAAAAAATAGATAAAGAAGAGATAAATAAAAACTATAATAAGATGATGTCAGAGAAGACGAAGATGATAAAGATAGAGAGAGAGAGGGAGAATGAGGGAAAAGAAAAATCGGAAATAGAATGTAAAGAAAATTAGAAAGAAAAAGAAGAATAGTGAGTTGGAGGATATAAAGACACAAGAACCGATTGAAGAACAAAAATTGGAAGATGAAGAAGAAGCAGAAAAAAAAAAGATGATGACAATGAATAAAAAATGGAAGAAAAAAGAAAGAAGATGGATCACTAGAGAAGAATAAAAGGAAAGAAAACAACCATTAAAAAAAGCTTTTATAAATAAAATAAAAATAAAAGGAAATCTAAAACTAATTTATAATATGAGGTTGAGTGTGAAGTTGAGGGGGAGTTATAATGTGGATTTGGGTTTAGGGTGTAGGTTCTTTAATTAGGGGGAGGAGGGGTTTATAATGTGGAGTTTGGGTTTAGGGTTTATATTGATGGGTGTAGGGTTTAGTTTTTGGTGCATTTTAAAAATTTGAATTATTATAGAAATCAGAATTAAAATCATTGATTATAAATTTATATCTTTCTAAATTACATTACAAATAGAAAAAAACTATAACAATTAAAGCAAACCAGAATCAAAGATAACAAAGATTTTTAAAAGATCTCAACTATATAAAGATTAAAAAAAAAACTATTTCATTAATCCTTGAAAATCTAAACTATCAGAAGAATTGATAGGTGGAATACAAGATGTAGACAAGAACAAATAAAAATATGAGTAAAAGAAAAGAAGTCAGTAGAAAAGAAAATGGGAAATATGGAGAGGAAAAATAAAAAACTCGAATATGAGGAAAAATAAATCAAAGAAGAAAAAACGGAACGTAAAGAGAAAAAAAGACAAATAAGAAATAAATAAAAACTAAAATAATATGATGTCTAAAAGACGAATATGATAAAGATAGAGAGTGAGGGGAATGAGGAAGAAGAAAAAAACCGTAAAAAAATTTAAAGAAAATTAGAAAGAAAAAAAGAATAGTAAGTTGGAGGATATGAAGACACAAGAAAGGATTGAAGAACAAAAATACGAAAAATAAGAAGCGAAAAAAAAACGTAAAAATAATGTAAAAAAAATTAGAAAGAAAAAAAAAATAGTAAGTTGGAGGATATGAAGACACAAGAAAGGATTGAAGAACGAAAATTCGAAAAAGAAGAAGCGGAAAAAAAAAAGATGATGACAACGAATAAATAAATGCAAGAAAAAGGAAAAGATGGGATCAGTGAAGAAGAATAAGAGGGAGAAGAAAACAACCATTACAAAGTTTAACTAATTTTTGGTGCTTTCACAATTTATAAGTTCTTATCAAATTAACAAAATGTTAAGCTATTACTTCCATGGAAAATAAACACATTACAAAAATATAAAAAGTAATTAAAAAGAAAATGTGTTAATCTAATATTAATTGAATTCATGAATTAATAAAATCTAAACTATCGAATGAATTGATAAGTGAAATACAAAACGTAGACAAGAACAAAAAAACAAGAGTAAGAGAAAAGAAGATGATGGAAAAACATGATGGGAAACTTTGAGAGGAAGAAGAAAACTTTAACACGAGGAAAAAGAAAAAATGGAATGTGAAGAAAAAAAGACAAAAAAAGAGATAATTAAAAACTATAATAAGATGATGTCAGAGAAGACGAAGATGACAAAGATAGAGAGGGAGAGGGGGGATGAGGGAAAAGAAAAATCGGAAATAGAATGTAAAGAAAATTAGAAAGAAAAAGAAGACTAGTGAGTTGAAGGATATAAAGACACAAGAACCAATTGAAGAACAAAAATTGGAAGATGAAGAAAAAAAAAGAAGAAGATGGGATCACTGGAGAAGATTAATGAAACAACCAACATTTTTTTTTTTAATAAATATTAATCAATTCTAGCGAAGGTCTTAAAAATAAATTAAATAAATAAAATATCAATAACAAATAAATCAGCTCAGCGGAAGCAAATAATAATTAAACAAGTCTAGCAAAATAATGCAAAACAATAAAACAGTAAACATCCTATCATCCCCCTCTTCAGCCTTGATTCCGCGATCACACAAATCTTTTACCTGCAACACATTGGAATGGAGTTGCGTAAGTATTTAATAAATACTTAGTGAGGCAATCACTCTGCCTACGAGCCATTTACGCAATTTACTAGATATTTAATAATATTTATAAACTCCAATAATTATTAAATACCATTTTCCAATTATTAAATAATTTTTAATAATTAAAACTCAATTTCTCAATTATTAAATAATTCTCATAATTAAATAATAATTTTCCATATTTTAAAATAATTAAAATAATTATTTTAAACCAATTAATTAAATAAATATTATTTAATTAATTAAATCCGAATTAAATCTATTTAATTCCATTAAACCAATTAAATTCAATTAAACCAATATAAACCAATTAAATTCAATTGAACCAAGATAAACCAGAATCAAATCAATTAAATTCAATTAAACCAATATAAACAATTAAATTCCCAGATTAAACCAACAAACACACAATTCATCACATAAACAACCAAAATATCATGAAATAACAATTAAACACATAAACTCATCAAGAACAACCACAAACCAAATCTAATCTAGCAAATCACGGACCCACAGTCATGCACTCACCTTGACAATGATTGAAACTGAAGGAAAGACAATGAACAGTGCGAAATCCCGAGATGAACAGTACCCGATGAACAGTACCGATGAACAGTAACCCGATGAACAGTCCGATGAACAGTACCCGATGAACAGTAAAACTCGAAAATCTCTCCAAAAACTCCACTTTTCTCCTCTGCAGCCTCTGAACTCGAAAATTCTCCAAAGAGAAGACGGCTGCACTCTTTAAACTTGATTTTAGGGCTTTCTCCACTAAACCGGCCCAAACCAAATCACTTAAATTGAACCGACAAAATTCCCAATTTTTGGTTTATGGATGTTACAACTCTCCCCCACTAAACTGGATTCGACCTCGAATCCCAACACAAACGTCACAAAGACCACAAACCCGACCTCGCAAGGCCACAACACCGGAGATCCTCACTTGATCCCCGAGACTCTCATCTAATCTTATGTTATACGCCGTCTCTAGACATCTTTACTCTTAACTCATCACCTCAAACCACTTGTATTGGGGCCACTACACCCAAACAAGTCTGCACCTACCCAAACTGGGGCCACTACACCCAGGTCACGACTTATAATGAGGCCACTACACTCAGCTAAGTCACTCATACTGAGGCCACTACACTCAGATGAGTCTGCTGATAAACCAGAAAATAGGTCCTTTTCTCTACTGCAAATTATCAGTGATGAAGATTGTAATATAAAGGATTCGAAATCCAGAGGACCAGCGTTACACTGTGAAACTACGAGATTTAAAACAGAGCTAAGACAAAGATGATTGGTTTTAGTAGCAGGTAACGAATGTAAACGATGATGTAATTCAATTAAACAGGGACTAGACCAAGGCAATTCGCAGAGATTCACAGTTAACGACCGAACAACTATTCAGGGCACAGATGATGAACAGGTCTCGAACTCAAACATGAAAATATGTCAATTCACTTTCGCGATAATGATAACTTTATCTAACAACCTAGATGTCTAAACTGTCGTTTGAATCTAGCAGTTGATGACAAGCAATAAACTCAGGTTCGATAAGTTCACGAATCGCCTCAGCATCAACTTTCGCAGGCTAAGGACGATTCGCTCACCACAGTTCGTTCTAACAACCTATAACACTTTTGATGAACAGGTAATCTGAGATCAGAGATCGAATGATCAGATCGATCTAAGCAGTAATGCAACAATGGCGAAGACAGTATTAAAGCCCTATCTGTATTCAGTCAAGTTAACACATGAATCCCTTTGAAAAGCCTAGATCTAGCAAGATGACTACTCAGACATGGTGAAACAGCAAACAATACTGAATAATGTCATTGAATCAAATAAGAAAATAGCAAACAAGGGTTCAGAAATCTTCTCCAAACTGTGAAAACAGAGGTTTGATCTCTTCTCCCTCGGAAACAATGAACAACAGTGTAAAACTCTGAAAAACGGCGTAGCCTAAACAATGGCTAAAGATAGGTCTAAATAGCTCCGGGGTCGACTTCGGTTCAATCCGGTTCGCTGTGGTTCGATCAAGTCGGTTTGCACCAAGTAGATCGAACGGCTGTGATATCATCTGACCGGGATTGATCGGACGGCTGAGATAGAACGGGATCGATCGAGCTGGCTTGCTCTGCATGGGATCGATCGAGCTTGCTTCTGCAATGGGATCGATCGAGTGGTCGTCGACAGGGGTTCGATCGAGCTGCCTCTCAATGCATGCATCGATCGACCCTGTACGTGTGATGGGATCGATCGAGCTTGGTCTCGTGTACAGGTTCGATCGACCTTGTGCGGAGTCGATCGAGCTCCTTCTGCTCCGTTTTGCCTGCTTTCTCCTGTTGGTCCATGTGACCAAAGCTCTCCCTGGAACGTCTTTAGACCTGAAAAGACTCGATAAAGACTAGAAAGACTCGATAAAACTCGTGAAAACAAGTGTTAGAATGCGTCAAATACGCAAGATATCATCTGCTAGAGAACCACTGTCTCCAAAACCGTAATGAGTTATTCAGGATCGCAATCCTTAGAGTAAAAATTCCAAGACATCTATAACAATAGAATTAGAACCGTCTCACGACCACTGGTCAAACACTTGTAACATCCGAATACCACTTAAACAACACAAGGCAAAATGAGGAAAAACTGCATCTCATTAAAACTCAAAAATGTATATCGTTACAACCAAAACGAAAATACAATAACACCAAAGCCAAAACAACAACTGAGGCTACAAAGATGAAATAAGCTCACTCCTCGACCTGCTTGTCGAACCACTTCCTGAACTTCAACTTCATCTTTGCCTCTGGCTCCCAAGTCTCCTCTGTAGAACCACTGCAATCCCACAAAATCCTCAGTAAGGGAATCCTCTTGTTCCTCAGAACCTTTTCCCTCCTCTCTAAAATCCTCACAGGCACTGCCGGCACTGTCAAATCTGGCTGAAGATCCTCTGGAATCCTAGCCACCAACTCCTCTGTAGGGTGAAGACACTTCCTCAGCATCGACACATGAAAAACCTTGTGAAAGGCTTTCATAATCTCAGGCAACTCCAGCCTGTACGCCAATGGCCCAACTCGTTCCACTACTGGAAACGGCCCCATAAAACGCGGACTCAGCTTGTTCTCTGCTATGGATCTGTTAGGACCCCTCAACATAGCCATCTTGAGATAAACTCTATCCCCACCTGAAACTCAAGCTCTCGTCTGCGTCTATCTGCATAACTCTTCTGCCTGTCCTGAGCCTCCTTCATGTTCAGCCTCACCACACGGACCTTCTCTGTAGTCTCCTGAACATAAGTAGCTCCATACATGCTGCGCTCCCCCACTTGGGTCCAGCATAGGGGTGTCCTACATGGCCTCCCATACAAAGCCTCAAATGGAGCCATGCCAATACTCGCCTGAAAGCTGTTGTTGTATGCAAACTCAACTAAGTGATATACCTCTATTTTACCTACTTTTTATGCTATTTTACTATGGTTTTCTAATGGTTTTCTAGTGGATTCTTGTGTTAAAAGGTAGTTTTTATGGATTTATAGTGCAAAGAGTCATTTTAGGTAAAAAGGTGCATTATGGAGCAAAACAGGAGATTTGGACTCTAAACCAGTTCAATGCCCCTGCATCAACTTTGGATGGAGCTAGAAAAAGATCTACTCAATGGATTTCATCAAGACCAGTTCCCTGCGTGCTCTGATTGAGTTAACTTTCCAACGCAACTGGAATGGCTTCATTTGGATGAGTAGAAAAGGAGTTATAGCCAAAAGAGTGAAGGCTGCTCCAGACGGCTATATCGAGAATCAGCGTCCGAACGCGCAGACCGGCTGGCCGAGGAACGAATGTTCCGCGCTCGGCCAAAACCGTATTCGTCCGACTGATGTCTCGGCCAAAGTCCAATGCCACTCGGCCGATCACACAGCACGACCCGGGAAACATTGCCCGCGGTCGGCCAAGCTTCAACGCTTCACGCCACGCCGCGCACGACCAACGCGCGCGAGCCGGGAAACAAAGCCTCGCGGCCGCGCAACCCGTTCCGCGTACCACGGCCGATGCATCCGTCCGAGCCGGGAAAGAACGTCCCACGTCCGGCCGAGAAACCATCGGCCAAATCTTCGTCCGCTCGACCAAGCCGGCCGACCATGAAACATCCGGCCACGACCGTTCCGACTCGGCCAAAGACCCGACTGTCCGGCCGACCGTCCCGACGACCGTCCGAACGCCGCGGTCGACCCGAAGCCGTTTTTGAAGCCCAATCCGCACAATTCAAGCCCAAAGCCGGCGCCGACCTAGCTAGATTAGGTTTAGCCGCTTCTTATACTTAGAGCATTATAAATACTTCTTTTTAGCCTTGTAACTCAAGAAGGAGAGAGACCACAATCTATTTTACATCTTAATAAAGTTTTGCTTGCTTTTACTTTGTTCTTGCTTGTTACTCTTTCTAGAGAGGATTCGAATCTCTGTTCTTATGAATATGAATTCGATTTCCTTCTCTATGTCTGAGTAGTTTACTTGTTAAGTGATAGGAAGTCAAAGGATAGCATTCATGAATGCTTGATGATTGATCACAATTAGGGTTTTACTTATAATCTCCATCTTTGCTTATACTTAATGCTTGTTGTTAATCTGGCCAATTAGCATATGCCTTTAGGTTGATTTGAGCCTCGACAGTGCTGTATCATTCGCCTGAACTAGTATTTGGTGGGCAATCTCTTTTAGACTGCGACAGTTGATCTACTTGTAGGTTGTGAACAATTGATCTTGATCGAACTAATGCTTGATTTAATCACCTAGGGACATACCAAAAGTTTAGCGACTAGGTAGATTAACAAAGGGGTCGGAGCCTCGACAGTGGAATGATCATACCATAGTGGTTTAAGTCTTTCTCATTGCTTCTTTGTTTAGCTTGTGAAATGGTAGCTAGAGAAAAGAAAATAGAGCAAGCAAATAGTTCCGGTTCTTACTCTTGTCTTTTTATTTTTGATGGTGAGGTTAGTGTCTAATGGATGATCAACCGACGGAGGAGGCTCCTTTACACTCTCTGAAGAAGAATTCTGGTGACATTGGATGGGATTATGGATGTATGTGTGATCACACAAATCCAGACAGCTCCGATGTATGCTATGTGGGAAAGAGATGACTGGTGGTATATTCCGAATGAAGGAGCACATAGCTCATGTGAAGGGGAACGTTGCTCCATGTCCACGGTCAACTAAAGAGGATAAAGAGAAGTGTATGAAAGTGCTTCTTAGAAGTCAAAAGCAAGAAGATTAAGAAGAGAAAGCATGATGAAGATTTGAGGGCAGAGGTCACTATTGGCAAGGACAGTGTTATTGAGGAGCTTGAAAGAGAGCTTGGTCGTCGTAAAAGTCCTCACTTTCAAGGTCCGATGGACAACTTTGCTACAACTATTAACCCTCAAGCAACTTCTGCTGGTCAGAAACGTCAACAGAGTCTCCATGATGCGATTTCAAAGGAAAAAACAAATCAGGTGCATCAGTATTGTGCTCGCTGGATCTACAACTCAAGCATCGCTTTCAATGCCATTGACAATGACGACTTCAGGCTGTTTTGCGAAGCTTTAGGACAGTTTGGTCCTAATTGGCAGCCTCCAAGTCAGCATCAGCTTCGGGAACGACTTCTTATTGAGGAGAAACAAAGGACAAAGGAAAAGCTGAAAGACTTAGAGGAAGAATGGGAGCAGGAAGGATGCTCTGTGATGACTGATGCATGGACTGATATGAGAAGAAGAAGCATCTTTAATCATTGTGTCAACTCAAGATCAGGTACATGTTTTCTTAGTTCACAAGATTGTTCTAAGGAGTCTCACACAGGTCAGTATATCTTCGAGTATATAGATAAGTGCATCGAAGAAGTAGGTCCTCTGAAGGTTGTCCAAGTGGTGACTGATAATGCAACCAATAATGTGGCGGCTTCAAAATTGCTTAAGGAGAAGAGGCCGAATATCTTCTGGTCTGGATGCGCTGCTCACACCATTGATCTGATGCTTGAAGGAATTTCAAAGCTGGATGGGATTGCTAAAATAATAGACCAAGCCAAATCTCTCACAATCTTCATCTACGCTCATCATAGAACCTTGGACTGATGAGATCACATACAAAGAAGATGGACATTGTGCGACCAGGAGCAACAAGGTTTGCAACTTGCTTCTTGACTATGCAAAGTCTCTATGAAAAGAAGGGAATGCTGATTGGCAAAATAACAATATATAATCTTTTGATTGTATTGTAATAGATGTGATTGGCAAAATAACAATATATAATCTTTTGTAATGTGATCATGTTGATTCAATATGTGTTATTGAGTTACATATAAGAAAATGTTTGAAAAATATATAAAATATAGTTAAAAATTCATCCCCGTTTAATCCCTGTTTAATCTCCGTTTTTTGAGAAATCCCAAATCCCGACCCGACCGCCCGATGAACGATTTCCGATGTTTTGAACGTAGTATACATGTAGATTTTTTATTTCTTAATGAGAAAGAAACTTGAAAAAATATAGTTTCTATATATTTGTTTTTTTTTTTCCTTTTCGTAATGGGAATATGTTTTTTATTCCTTTTCTTATTGGATGTAACATTTTTTAATTATTTTTTCATGTTTTTCTGTTTTTTTGTTTTTTTTTCCTTTTCATAATAGGATTATGTTTTTTCTTTACTTTTCCTAATGGATGTAATATTTTTTATTTTTAATTGTTTGTTTCATTGTTTCTGATTTTTCCTAATGTATTAATATGTTTTATTTATTAAATTATTTTGAATTTCAATATGTGTTTAGATAATATAAATTTGATGAAGGAGAAACCTTTTTCTATTAGGATATGACAAATATGTTTTTTTTCTTTTTATTCTAATAGATAATTTGTTTTTTAATTTTCGTTTTTCTTTTAAAAATGTTTTTTTCTTCTTATTTCTAAGATACGTGTCTCGATCTTAACGGACATAATCTTAAAAGTGACACATGTCGCGATCCTATATTTTATAAAAATCATATGTGTCGCAACCACGTCGTGCGCATCCAACTTTATATAATAATAAGATAAGATGTATTAATTAGAAAGAGAGTATTGTTTAATATATTTATAAGGTTTAAAGAGGTTATTAAACTTCACGTAAAGCGTTTCCCCTTTTTTTCTCCTAGACCTAATTTCTAATTCCTGTGGTCTTCCGTTTTGAGTGAAAATTTTCCGAACCAATACACCATGAAACTTGAAGATGATGTTCCGGAATCGATCATGGTGATGATTCTGGCGAGATATTACCAATCATGTTTATTTCGAGATTAAATTCAGTGTGTAGCCAATGGAAACAGCTCTTCGAACTTTAACAAAAAAAAAAAAAAAAAAAAACAGCTCTTCGAATCTTCCTATTTCCGTAACCTCTACGGATCCTTGAACCACAATTTGTCCTCTCCGTGGTCGATCATGAATCTAGATAGCCGCTCAAGAGAGTATTTGCTCGAACATTTTTCAGAGAGATGGGGACTTACCGAGACACTAGGTACTTCTCTATTACGTCTACTCGACCACATGAAGGAAGGAACCAGAGCCGTGGACATCTCGGACGGGTTGGTTTTGCTTGCTGAGAAAGACAAAGAAGACTCTTTCTTGGTTGCTAATCCTGTGTTGCAAGAATGGATCAAAATCCCTTCACCTCCTCCGGTAGAAGCTCGTTGTCTCTGTGAAGCAGCACTAGTAACACACATGAGCAACGATGGTGATCTTTTGGGTTACAAAGTTGTTAGGTTTGAGAAACGATTATCAATAAGCAGCTTTAACTTTCAGGTTTATTCGTCTAGACTGGGGATTGGGCTTACATTCTTCCAATCATTCATTCTTTTTGTCATATATTAATGTTATTGTCAGTCCATTTTTTTATCCTCTGAGCTAAGCGGGCTCAAATAAAATAGCGCATGCAAAATGTATGAAAATTAGAATAACGCATTTGGTTTTTTTCTTACAAGAAAAATCAACACAGCAAAAATCCTTGTGCCTCTCTCCAGGTGATGCCACATAGGATTTTTTAAACAGGGAGAGCCTGACACGTCAGTTAAAACGCTTGGCCAATCAAAACATTTCATCAATCTCTCCTTTTTTTTTTTCTTTCCTTCCAGATCTCCGTCTCCTCTTAGCTCGATCTCATGAATTCTTCTCTTCATCAATTTTCCTTCGCACGACTCCGACGACAATTTGTGGACGCAGAAGAATGGGAAATCGAAACTTAATCCGAGTCAGGTGGTGCTCTCTCCATGGAATCGGATTAGAGAGAGCAGATTTGTGGTGGATAAGAAGAAGAACTTCTGTAAGGAGAAAGGATTCACCAGCTCGTCTTGATTTTTCTCTGATCCCTCTCGCTCTTCTCGCTCAAAGTCCTCCTTTATTCTCCTCCTTCCTTGATACCACGAACGCGGAGAATAGTTACGTATCAGAATTAGATCTTTAAAAAGAAAACACTCTCTCGCTTAATCGTCCCAAGCTGAAAAAACTCTCTCTCTCTCGCTAATCATTCCAAGCCGATAAGAAAGATCAGATTCTCGAAAGATGAAACACCACCATAAGCTCACGGTGGCTTAGCTCAAGGTCTCAGTTTACATGTCTGCCGTTCTCGATTTTCTGTTTCTTCAAATCTGCAATCCCAATCCCATATATGCGTCCTCGATTCGTCTTTAATTCAATCCAAACCTTTACTGTTTGTTGATCATTCATTCTTGAAAAAATGACGATACGACCAGAGGCTCGGTGTCCGCGCTCCGTTTTCATGACCCCGTTCTAAGCATCTCCCGGCGAAGTTAGTTTCTCGATTAAATTTCCGAAACTGGTCTGATTTTATATGGGATTGGGTCCTTAATCTGAAGATATATCAGCTAATTTGTTTCCTTGGTTTGTTTTACTGCTCGGGTAATCAAAAGCCATAACAAAAGCTGAGAGGCAATACAACGAAAGATCATGTATATGAGTAGATTCGATTGGGTTTTCTAGAAGAAACAGTTTGAGTTCTTTTGAATCATCCAGGACTTGAAAATCATCAGATTGTGAACACTAAAACACTTTTGAGTTTAACGGTTTGATTGAATCTTGTTGTACGATATTACAGCTTTTTAGTATTTGGAGTTAATTGATTATGAGATGTGATGTCTAGGATTTGGATTGTAACCAAGGTTGTGATAGCATTTTGGAGCTTAAGCCTTAAGGTATACCATGAGTGCAAGATGACGAGCAGTGGTAATACAACCACATCAAAACACTGATGTTTCAGCTCTCTGCAACTAAGATTCACTAAGTGCTTCCAAAACGTCTAGGTATTTAAGTATGTTCTCAGTCCGTGACATAAACGATTGCATAGATGGTGAATCTGATACACTCAAAGGTTTGATTCATGCTTCTTATGTTAAGGACCAACAAATTATTAAGAAAGTTGTACAGCGTTAAAATATATATATATGCTTGTAGTTGAGGATGCTTGTACTAGATTGCATATTTCTTTCAATGTTGTTTTTTCATTATGAGGATGTTGTTTAGAGTAGAACCTGAGCTGAAAAATGAGGCGAGTGATACAACCGGATTTGCACTACTCAATGCCCAACTAAATACTAAACTATTTCTCAACGGTTTGGGTGGAATTTATGCCATGGTGATCAAAAGAGTTCATTATGGTGAAAAGTGTTTGCTCATGTAATGTAAGTGGCATGAGACATAAATATAGGCATGTATATATATTCGAAAAACAAAACCAAAATGAAACCCGTGCCACACTCATATTTTTTATTCCTATTTTTAATAATCCAAAATGTTATTTTACTAATATGAAAACTATTGTATGTTTATGATCAAGAATTAGCGGGTAAAAGTTAGTGGGGGGTATAAAAAACTATTATCTTGAATTTTTCTATTAAATTAAAATTGGATATTGGCACATAAGGTTCGGGTATAGAAAATATCATATACTGTTTTTTAATAACTAAAAGTACAATCAAATGGGTGTAAACGTTGGTCGGGTATCAAAAACTATTACCCAAAATTTATCTGTAAAATAATAGTTGGATACTAACGGGAAAGATTCATGACAAATCATATAATTATAATCCAAACGATTATTTCTATAATTAAAAATACAATCATATTGATGTAAAAGTCGATCAGGTATCAAAAATTGTTATCCAAAATTTATTCATAAAATAAAATTTGGATATTAATGGGTAAGGATTCGGTACAGACAAGATCATGTAGTTATAATTCTATTATTTTTATAAATAAAAATATAATCAGATTGATGTAAAGGTTGATCTCAAAAGCTATTATCCAAAATTTATTCTTAAAATAAAAATTATTAAGAAAAACAAACATCAATTTGTATTTTAAGATATTTGATTAAGCTCATTTTAATTTATTTTATTTGAATTTAACAACAATCTGTAAATAAAAAAAATAATGGTATAGAAGAACTCCCACAGCGAAGCGCAGATACATTCCTAGTACTAACAATAAACATGAAGAGTCTGAGAATAATAAATATATTAATCGATGCATGTAGCTACTACAATGACCAATAAAATTGAAATAGTTAATAGTTTAGTAATTGAAATAAATAAATTATTGTTATGTAGAAATAAATGAATTAATTTATAGTAAAGAGAAGAAAGTTGTCAAAAAAATTCTTTACAAAAATAAGTATAACATAAGAAAAATATATGCAAATCGTAAGAAAATTATCAGCAAAATATATGTAAACCATAGGTAAAACATGATAAATATGATAATTTCTCTAATTTTTATCATGTTTTGCTAATATATATATATATATATATTAAAATTATATATTTAAAATTGAGAACCACATATAATTGTTTTGGAGTATGGAAGTATGGAATCTGGAGCCTTGCCGCGAAAGGTGTTGAATTCCAGATGCTCGAATTTGGTGATGTTATGAAAGTAACCGCCGGGACTAGAGTTAATCTTCCCCCATCAGCGTGGTCTCAGATTATTACGTGGCTCCCTCATTCTTCAAATAATGAGGTGTCACTCTTCTCTTTACTCCAAGCTTGGCATGCGTGTGTGTATGAAATCTGGTGCGAGCGGAATCGTCGATATCACCTCGGCGTCACACTCCCTCCAAGACGCATCAGTCAAAAGATTTGTCTGATTTTAAAAAACAAAGCAGTGGCTTTGTCTCAGACTGGAGCGTCCTGTGGCCCTCCTCTGCTACTCTGCTGGTCATGAGAATCTCTTCCGGAACCTTATTGTTTCGAGTCTTTGGGAAGGAGTTCTTAAAATTCCTTTCCTCTCCTAATATGGTGCTCTGAGTAGTGCCCGTTTCCTCATCTAAAAAAAAAAAAAAAGTAACCGCCGGGACCAGATGCACAGTGAAAGGAGTATCTGTCAGTGAAATCCCGGTGTAGAAGAGACTCTACTTGGTGCCTTTTGACAATACACAACAAAAATCATTAATCTAAACATATGACGATGAAAATACAAAACTTACTCGAATAAAGTCGTTAAAGCAATCATCCCAAAGACCTTGAAACTCATCACAGATGTTGTGTGATTTAATCACATATTTAAAGTTTAGATACATTCCAGATTTAAATCCGTTCGAGAACTCAGATTTACTTTACTTCTCACTGTTGTAAAGTTTAGGCTTTTAAAAATTGAACTTAAGTCCGGTGCAATGGTTTGTCAACCCGCTAGAAAATTAAAATTAGATCATTTAATATCTTATTATATAAAGCGGGATGCGGGCAATATGATTGCGATATATTTTATTTTTATAATTCATTGGATATATTTCTTTGGAGTAATTTTCGGCTATTTTTCATTTTAAATACATTGACTTTAATCAATACAATAAAACCCCATGTGCCTCTCCATATCATGACATATCAGTTTTTTTTAGCTTTCTGAATTTGACATGTCATTAAAAACATTCAACCAATAATAGAAACATTTTAAATAATATCAGTCAGCAGATTCATTGGTTTAGTTGCCACGTTTGACCTGGTTTGATCCATGTTAACTTCGGTTAACTTCCAATCAGCTAGCTACTCAATCCGGTTAACTTCATTCTTCTCCAGTTCTCCTTCCACAAAATTTCGTTCCTCTTCTTCTGTAAGTCTTTTTCTATTGATTCATCACAATCACTTTAGAATTGTCACTTTCAAATTGGATCGGCGCCGAGTTGGAGACATGTTTGCGTTGTGCTCTCCGCCGAGGTTATAATGGCGGGTGATTGTGCAATTGACACGGAGAAATACTCTCTGTTCGAGGATTTCAATGTCAATGTCAAGGTTTCTCCCAGCGGCTCCGGTCAATGTTTGAGACTTTCTCTATTTCCTTTTGGGTTTATCTCTTAATTCCACCGCATACCCTTCTACAATCATCAGACAGGTGAGTTCTCGATTACTAAAAGCTGTCTTCTCTGAAATGTTCATCTGCTGGATTCATGTCTTAAACTTGTATAGTCTTCTCACATGTTTGAATTTGGGATAAAGGTTGGAACTTTTGAATTTTCAAGTACAACTTTTTTACTGCTCATTTTGGTGGTTGTTGTTAATATAACAATTTTGTTGTCGATCGTCGTGATTTCAAGGTTTGTTTGATTGAATCAACAGGTTCATGGATGATTCCGTGATTAAGTGGCTTTTCATTTTCATTTTCAGGTTCACTCCGGCATGTGTGTTAGGGCACCTTTCCTTGTCCTTGATGAAAACAAGAAGCTGATGCTTTTGCCATTGACTCTCCTTCACGAGGAAGCTCCTGATCCTGTCAACACTTCTTCTTGGACTGAAGTTCCTAATGTTTCTACAAAAGCTCAGTTTCCTCTTCAAAAATGGGTTCATGTTGGTTGTGAGGTAATTAAGATCTCTCCAAGACTCTTTTGTTAATCAATCAATAGGAGAGATTGTATCTCTTACTGATTTCTGTCATTTCCTAGGTTTCTAGAAACTACATGCGCCTTTATATTTGCGGAGAGATTGTAGGAGAGCAAGTCTTGACTTCTTTGAAGACCAATGTCACTACTTCAGATTGTGCACGAAAGATTTCACTATTTAGTGTTGGTGGAGATGGTTATAGCGTTAGTTTCATCCACCGTGCAGACGTATTGCCATCTAGAATGTGTGGTTCTTTCTCTCCTTCAGTTTTAAATGTAAGTCCTTTTTTGTTTATGTTGTACCACAAAATCAGATTGTTTCTGCTATCTCGGTGTTGGAGAGTGTTTGATTCGACATGACTTATTGAAGTTTTTCCCTTTTTCGAATCAGCTGTACTGCAAATCGGATTGTTTATGCTATCTCGGTATTTGAGTGTTTGATTCGACATAACCTATTGAGGTTTTCGCAACTGATCAACAGATGGCTACATGAAACTTAGCGGCTGCCCCTGCTGCTACCAAGGCTGCAAGCAGGTCATCTGATGAGGTTAGATTCTACACATTAAGATATTATAAAGCAGCTTCTGATTTCTAAGACTTGATTTACTGACCATGTGTTTCTGTGGTTGATTTTGCAGGAAAGTGAAGATGAAAAGCCTGCATTAAAGAAGGCTAAAAAGCTGCTAAAGGATAGCAGCAGCGATAAATCTGAATCTGAGAGTGAAGATGAGAAAGAAACCCCTTAGAAGGAGGTGCGAGAAATGCTTACTTTCCTTTATTCTGAGAAATTGATAAAGCTACAACAAGTTTTATTATGATCTTACAATATAGAAGTTGAATTGCATATTGTTTATACCTGCTGTTTGCTGATGAAAAATTACTCATTTATACTGTTGTAATCAGAGTACTGATGAGATGGTTGATGCTGAGCAAAAACAGTTGAGAATCTCTTCCCTTAACATTGTCGTTGCTCTAATCTCTTTCTGTATCATGCTTTGTTGTTAACTTTTTGTGCATCGTGTTTTTTCTTTCAGCCTAAGACAACTTCTACAGGATGATGCAACACTCACTTCGTTGGTAATCTCTCATTCCATGTTGAGGAAAAATATGTGTAAGAAGAAAACAGAGCACAGGAGTTGATCCATTACTCCCGTTACTCCGATTACTGAAATGGGAGTTGAAATGACAAGAAATACATTCAGTTTAACCCAGTTTGAAATGTTTATCCATCTAATCACAAATATACTAGCACTGAAGAAGTTGAAACTATAGTAGCAAAGCAAATAACATATTTTTTGGTGAAAAAGGAAATTTTTTATTTTTGTGGCAAATAATTGAATTTTGTGATTTTTAAAATTTTGTTGGTATACTTAGATATTTTATTGATATCCCAAGTATATATAAAAAGTCTGATTGATTGAAAACATAATCTAAAAAATAATATAAAGGTTGGTCGGTATCAAAAATTATTACCCAAAAATTATGTGTAAAATATAGTTGGATATTAGCGGGTAAAGATTGGATATGTATAAGATCATTTGGTTACAATTTAAACGATTATTTTCATAATAAAAAACGAAATCAAATGGATGTAAAAAATCAATCGGGTATCAAAAACTATTATCCAAAATTTATCCATCAAAGAAAAATTATTAGAAAAAATAGACATTGCCTTTATTTTAATTCATTTCATTTGAATTTAACAATATTATAGAAGAATTTTCGTAGCACAAAAGTCTCCCGCGGCGGAGCGCGGGTCTCCAACCTAGTTAGTGACAAAGGAATGAGGGAGAACAAAAAATTGGGATTATTTGCAAAATACCTTGTTTGGGTTTTAATATTTAAAAAATACCATAACTTTTTATTTTATTTTGAAAACTACACTTTTTAACATGTAAAATTACTTTTTTTTACTTTATTTAAACAAATAAATAATAGATAATTAATTTACAATTAAATTCGAAATTAAACTTTTACTAATATATAGTTTTGTTTTTAATATTTAAAATTAAATTCGTTTTAATTATTACCAAAATTTAATTAGTTTTGTAGTCTTAAACTAGTTTAATATCATACCTATAATCTAGGTTTCATCAAACTATTTGAGCCATAAACAAGCTATAAACTTGACAATCTATTGATAATAATGTGGCTTCAATTTCTTATGTACTTGTTCATTCAATATTTAATAATGGTGGATTTTGTGCCTATGATGGTGTACTCCTCATACATACTTTAACAAAATATTAAAACATGTTCTTGTACCTTCTACAGTTGAATAGTCTACACCAAAGAAGACAATATGAAACTGTGTGCAGAAATGCTAAATAATAGTTTTGTTAAAAAGAAATATTTTAGCAGATAATGAGGAATATATATCAGTTTGAAATGAAACAAAATCATAATCTTTGTTTTTATCTTATATATAATAGGAGAGTTTTCTCTCTATCTAACCTATCCACATCAGCAAAAAAAATCATTATACTCTTATATTTAATATATGTCTATTCAAATTTCTTTATATATTCTTATTTTACTCATAAATAAAACTAAGAAAAATACACAAATAATTTAATTATTTAATATAAAATATGTGATAACTTGATATTCAAAGTTAAAAGAAATTTATAATATAAAATGAAGATGAAGTGAAAAAATATTTAACTTGAAATAATATATAGTTAGATTTTAATTCAAAAGATTTATCTTATTTACAAATGTTATAATCTGTTTACAAGTAAAAAAAGTACAATATAAATTAATTCACATAGTAGAAAGTTAATGAGAAATTAGAGTTAGAGTTTGTTTTTTTAAAACAAATAAAATCTGGCTTACTATTTAAATTTTATTGCAACTTATTTTTTAAAACAAATAAAATCTGACTTACTATTTAAATTTCATTACAATGATTTTTCTAAAACAAATAAAAGCTGACTTACTATTTAAATTTCTTTGCAAAAATTTTTTTTTAAGGATTATGACATGCTTGTTTCAAAAATATAATTAATATTTACAAAACTAACATGATACCACAACAAAACATATATGTAAAAAGTTAAAAATATCACAACAAAACATATTTCGAATGCAATTGTGATTCTACACCATGTTTACAAATTTTAACTTCAGTCAAATGCATGCTAAATTTTAGAAATATAAAACTTGAGATGAAGTGAGGTGTTAAAATCTTAATAAAAACAAAGTGTTAGTTGTTAGGTTAACTCAAAACTTAACCAAAACATGGAATTTAACACAAAACCATCATAATTCAAATTTTCAAATCAATGAATATAAATAAAATCAAACAGAAAAATTATAGCAAACAACCCCGCGCTTGTGCGGGGTTTTAATCCCTGGTTATTTCAATATTTTTTTAATTAAATTAGTTAGAAATTGCAAGAATAGTTTAGTCTTTTTACATATAAAAAGTGTAGTTTTTAAAACCCAAAAATATAGGGTATTTTTCAAAATAAAAACCAACATTAAGGTATTTTTCACAAATTTCTCAAAAAGTTATTCTCATTCCCTAATAATGACATCACTAGTAGAGTACCCGCACGTTTGTGCGGTGTGACGTTGTTGTTTTGTGTAGAATATTTAAACACTTAATCCGAACTCGACAAAAAACCTTAATCAAAAAATTTTAAAATCCAAACATTTTTAATAGGTCTAAACATGAAAATCCGAAATCAAAAAAATCTCGAAAACCTTGACTGAACAAAAAAAATTCTGGAAACTTTTTCACCCGAAACCCGACCCCAATACCTAATCAAAATTTTAAAATACTCAATTTTTTTAATATATCTAAACCCGAAAACCAGAAATCTAAAAAATCCGGAAAACCCTAAACTGAAAAAAAAAATTGAACCTAACCCGAACAGAAATTTTCAAAGAAACCCGGACAATTTCTATATCTCTATATATATCTCTATAAAATTATGTCTCATATTTTCACCCAAACTCGAAAATTATGTCAACATCCAAACAACTTTTGTTTCCATTTATTCTTCTATCCAAATAGATGTTTTTCTAATTCTTGTATCCAAACATTAGAATGTACTTCTCAATTAATAATATAATAATAAAGATTTATAAGTTACTAGATTATGCCCCGCGTATACGCGGGTTTATTATACAATTTTTGAAATAAATCATAAAAAATATTAAATAAATTTGACACTTTAAAAGTAAGTAGATTAATATTAAAACCCCGATAAAAGACCTCTAAATATTATTATACTGGTAATATTTTACAATTTTATTATAATTAACATATTTTATGAATTCATGATACGAAAAAATGAATTAATTTATTATCTTTTTACTTTTATCTAAAATTGAAAGACTTACACATGTATAAGTGTGATTGATTAATTAATTCATGAAAATTTTATTATTTCATTGAAGAGATTTCGGTTGATGAAATCTTTCTCTTAAAATAAATTTTTACCTAACAAAAAAATAGTGAACGATGCACAAAAACTTGAATTATGTTTTCCTGTTTCAAACAAAAGTAAAACTTTAATGTTAATCAATGTTATAATAAGATTATCTATATCAATATAATAAGATGTTACTAACCTTTTCATCAAGTAATAGAAGCTCAACTCCCATAAGAATATTATTTTCTTTAGGATTTCTAGCTTCCCACTTTCGAATAACACGTACTATAATTTTGATTTCGATCCAATTGACCTAAAGTCAAATAATCTCTACTGTTCTCTTGAACTTTCAAAGACATGATTTTAAAATTAGAGAAAGATAATCAAAGAGATTTGCTGAATTTGCTTTGATGAGTTTGTGAATGAGAAAAAGAGAATACAGTAGCTCTCTTTTTATAGGGGGTTCATGTAACCAATTTCATACAGTTTTATGATATTTAGTTTACATACCTATTCCATATACTAATAGGATTTTTTAAATAGGGATTTATGTAACCTATTCCATACAGTTTTAGATATTTAGTTTACATACCTATTCCATATACTAATAGGTATTTTTTTATTACATTATTTTTAATTTATTATATAAATTTTTCGTTTTTATTATAAAAGATTAAAATTTTCCCTTTAATTTTTTTTCTTTTTTTCCGAAGACATGTGTCACGATCTTAACGGACATAACATTAAAAGTTACACATGTTGCAATCCTATATTTTATAAAAATTCTACGTGTCGCAACCACATTGTGCGCATCCAGCTTTATATAATAAGATGTTTATTCCATATTATTTATTCTCATCATTCCATATTGTTTAAGGAATTTTTTATTTCTTATAAGAAGAGATAAAAGTTTCCTATATTTTATTCCTCTTTTTGTTACTAAAGAGAGTTATTAAACTTCGAACGTAAAGCGTTTCCCCTTTTTTGTCTCCTAAACCTAATTTCTAATTCCTGTGGTCTTCCGTTTTGTGTGAAAATTTTCCGAACCAATGAAACTTGAAGATGATGTTCCGGAATCGATCATGGTGATGATTCTGGCGAGACTACCAATCAGGTCTATCTCGAGATTTAAATCAGTGTGTAGCCAATGGAAACAGCTCTTTGAATCTTCCTATTTCCGTAACCTCTACGGATCCTTGAACCAGAAGAATTTGTCCTCTCCGTGGTCGATCATGAATCTAGATAGCCGCTCAAGAGAGTATTTGCTCGAACATTTTTCAGAGAGATGGGGACTTACCGAGACACTAGGTACTTCTCTATTACGTCTACTCGACCACATGAAGGAAGGAACCAGAGCCGTGGACATGTCGGACGGGTTGGTTTTGCTTGCTGAGAAAGACAAAGAAGACTCTTTCTTGGTTGCTAATCCTGTGTTGCAAGAATGGATCAAAATCCCTTCACCTCCTCCGGTAGAAGCTCGTTGTCTCTGTGAAGCAGCACTAGTAACACACATGAGCAACGATGGTGATCTTTTGGGTTACAAAGTGGTTTGGTTTGAGAAACGGTTTTCAATAAACAGCTTTAACTTTCAGGTTCATTCGTCTGAGACTGGGAATTGGACTTACCGTGAAGTCTTGCATGACCGTGGAAACCTTCATTATCATCTTAACTCCAAACCCATTAACTTGAATGGTTGTGTTCATTGGCTATTCAGTTTATCTGGAGTCATTATATCTTATGATGATTTCTATGCTAGGACCAGCCAAGAAGCTCAACAGCTTGGTCGTGTTGTGGATTTACCTGATTGGTCCAATTATAGCAAATACACATGCACAGTCTCATGCGGATCTCTCATGTTAATCCAAAAGACCGGAAGAGAAATGAGAGTTTGGAGGCTGGAGAAACAGGAAACCAATTGGGAATTGGTGTGGAACGTTACAACTTATGGCCAAGATCTCTTTGGCAATGGCTCTATAACATGTAGGATGCCAATGATGATGCACCCTTTCGATAGCGAGGTCGTGTTCCTCTTGGGCCGTGGATCAGATGGTGGACATAGCTATCTGGTTTCAGGTAATATGCGCACAGAGAAGTTCCAACTCCACAAAGAACTGAACCATGTCCCACTATCTGATGTCCACTTTTGTCAGTTCGTGCTTCCACAGAGACTCGGCTCGATTCCATGTCCTCCTGGTTGCTCCCTTGTTACAGCTTCAGCTACACAAGTCTAACAAATATGAAATTAGTTAACAATAACCTTTTTGCTTTTGTGCTTCAGCTACACAAACCTTTTCGGTTAATACGTTAAGTATGCTCTTTCTAGTTTACAATTGATTTAGGTTTTTTTTTTTTTTTTTCCATAAATTGGTTGTAATATTGAAGTGACCGGTGTGAAACAAAATTTATATGGACATGTCTGTAATATATATAGTTTGCAGTAATCTTATTGTAGACATGTCTCCAAAGTACATTCCAACAAGTTATATAGATTATGATGCTTACTTACTCAGGATGATTTTCCCTCCGATGATTTGTCCTGTTCCATTGTTAACGATTATATGTTACTTGATATATATACATCAGAATTAAGCCTTGCATGGCCCTAATGTTTTCAGGTAAAAAAAGAACTACTTTAAATGGGGAGCTGAAGGCGATAACAGCGTATTACTTGAGACAAGATGTTTGTGAGAGCTTAGAAGAAGAGAGTGGTTCTTCTCACATATACTGGTTGAGACGAAGAGAGTGATTATTAGCTGCATTTGCGTTGATAAAAACTGAATTTGTGTATCCGTCGGAATGCAAATTCGCCAGGCAGATTAACAAGGCTCCGTTCTCTGGTAGCAACATTGTGAAAGTGTTTCCAAATGATCCAAAATTCAAGCCTGGAATTTCATCAAGCTATGGTAAAGGGTTTATGAAGAAAAGCACAAAGCTCACCGTATCTGCTGATCTGGTTATACCTCCGATGAATTCATCTTCGGCCATTGGCTTGTTGAAGAAGCTGAAGGTAGACTGCAGTGATCTTGAGGAGAATCAGATTAACATTTCCAGAGAAGAGGTATGCTTTTAATACTATTTCCTAACTTTAGTTTTTGAATGTTTTGCTTCGGAGTAATAACCATATTTCTTCTATTGCAGCTAATCAGCATTCTCACTCTCAGAGCTTCCTTGATCTCGTCCTCTGCATTGACCAATGGTCTCTCAAGCTTGCTCGTCAAGAAACCAAAGAAAGAAACTTGATTGATTCGCCTCTGTTTCAGATGATCATGTCTTACATCTTTTTGATTCTGCATTATCTATTACAAGCTTCACGTCTACGTTTCTGTTTTCACAAGACTTCTTTTTATTTTTAATTTTAGTTCGAGCTTGATGCTCTTCTTCTATATACATTCATTTTATGGCTTTAAGCATTCACTATTACATTTTGTTCTTCTACCACTCTTTATATCTGAATCAGCATCACATATTTTGTTTCACTTTACCTCAAACAAGAACTAAAGCATTGCAAAGCCCATGTCCAGAAGATGATTAACCTAAAGCAATTACATAATGAAATAGAAGTTTAAACACTTCTGACATAACCACAATCTGATAAAATTTAAGACAGGTTTTGACGACAAACAAGTTCTTATTGCTGACTCCAACCTTCATATTCCTGATAAAATTAATTGCAAAGGATAGCTCCAGCTTCAGTTTAGAGAGGAACAAACTTAACATCTCCATTTAAGTTGGTTGTCGCTACAAAAAAAAAGATGAAAATCAAAAGATTAAGCCTCTAGAAAGTAGAAAACTGTAAGTAAAAAAAATCGAAACAGAGTTGCTCTGTTTTGGGATCAGAAAGGTTTACTCAAAGTGAATGAGTGCAGAGATTCATAAGACAAACCTGAATTCCAAAGCTGCAAGCAATCTCATGACTCATCATCCATCTATCAATTAGTAGCTTTAACTTGATCCATTTCTTTTGTTTGCCGCACTCAGGAACCAGATAAGGAAGTTGTAGATTGTTCAGCCTGTGGGTTCTTCAGGTTTTGCTATATCAGGAGACTTGAATTTGCTAGAAAACATCATCATGACAAGTGATGCTCGTTATATAATTGTTGTGGAAAAGGTATTCCTATTTCAGTCAAGGACATCTAAAACATAACAAAATCGTTCATATAAGTCACTTCTAGATGTATTTTCAGCATGTTATATTTAATAGGCTTGTGGAAGACCGTGTGTACTGATAGTAGGTTTTTAGTATCAACTATCCTCAAATCAACCACTCATGTCATTGTAGTAGTGTGAGGTGTCAATCCAAGTGGAGTTTTAGACAAATCAAATGTAAAAAGGACAAATTCAAGTGCAATCGAAAGGTTTTGTTTTTTTCGTGTTAAAGACTATAACTTTAAGTTAATGAAACAGCGAAATATGTAAACTTTGACTAAATATGAAGAAAGGAGGTCTCTTGGGTGAGATTTGGTTGAGGTCACTCTTGTTCAAGACCATTCATCTCTAATCTAAACAAGACTCAAGCTTTGTGCTTAGACTTTAGGTGAACCAGCCACTCCAGGTCGCTTTGTTGGTTCGAAACCCAAAGCTAGCTCTCACTAGTGGGCTCAAAGCTACAAGCTTTTGGTTGGATCTAGTCTAAAATAGCACAAAGAACGTCCCAACAACCAATCTTTTAGGTTGGGAACGTTCCTTTCTATCGCTAGCTCTCTTAGGCATTATCGCAAACACCTTCTAGGTGTGCTAGCCTAGATTCGCAACTTCAAGTGATCAAAAAGAAGCCGAGATATAACGCTCTAACTAAAAAAAAAAAGCTGGCCGAGAGAGACTAAGACAGAGGTCAACAGGAAGCTAAGCTATAACCTTTCCTCGTCTCACCCTCGAAACCTCTAAGGAAACTATTAGCTACTCATATTCGAATCACAAGCAAAGAGGGAAAGAAAGCCGGAAATCATCATTAAGACAAGATTAGTAAACTTAAGTACTTCTTAAACTTAAAAGATTCAAATAAAAGCTTACAAAATATCTCCAAGAACAATTTTCTTGGAGAGAAACTGGTTACAAAGATAAAGGATGCCTAAAAACTTAGGTCTTAGAGTTTATATAGAAGAGGGGAAAGTTTAGCCTCGGTCAACATTTTAGCTTTGACTTCGCAGCTGCGCGTGGCTTGAGCAACTACGTCAAGTACTCTGTTTTCTCATGCTAAAGGCTCTGTTCCGTCAAACTCCAGCAGACTTCCGCTGACTCTGATCACCCTCCGGTCTGCTTCCTATCATCACTTCCGGTCTGCTCCTTCGCATAAGCTCCGAATACCTGATAAATGCACCACAAATTCAGAAGAAATGCCAAATGCTATCCTAAAAGCTGAATGATTCTAGGTAGACTAATTCTACACTAAATGCCATGAAATGGGACTCAAATATATACAGAACTATGCAGAATGCGAGGTTAAATGTATGCAAATGTTGAGTATATCATGTACAATCAAATTTCTTGTGTGTTCTTTAATTCAGATTACAAAACCATGTTTGCAATGTAGTCATTGACATTGAGTGTTTGGAAGTTTAACTTTTTTGCAATAAATGTTTTGGAAAATTTAACTTTTTATTTAAGAACCATATAAAATGTTTTATCAATGGAAGAAGAAAAAATTAACAACCCACACAAAAATTGTTAACATAAATATGATAGAAAGTGATAAATAAAAAATTACTAAAAAGTAAAAACCAAATATTTGGTTCTAGCAATGGAGAATAATTTTACTAGGTTTTTAACCCACACATGGTTATATATAAAATGTTTTAGCACATTATGATGATCTTTAAATCTGAATATTTTCACCCTCAACTATTACTCTATTAGAATTTCATCAAATTTACGTTGTCTTTTTAGTTTATTGATTATTATTTTGAGGTAGTATAGTCTTTTGATTGGTTATTGACAGACTATTTTCCAATTATTCCTTCTTGTTGTCGTATATATATATATTACTAGATAAGGTCTCACGTATACGCGGAATTTATAATTTAGTATCAAATTTTGTAGAAAAACTATTCAAAAAAAATCTCATCACTTTGAAAAATAAATAAAAATAGAAAACTACACCATTAGAAAATTATTAATTTTTTATATATGTACATTTTCGTAAATTCAATAACTAAATCAAAGTTATGATTCAAATAAAAATTTGTTGAAAAACAAATGGTTTCTCGATTCATCTTAACAACAACGCTTGTCATAATCATAACAATATTTTCTATCACACAATATTTTTTCCATAAGGATTAAACCTTGTATAATTATTTTTTTATTTTTTCCTATTGTTATTTGTTTTTTCTTCTGATTTTTTTTTCTTTTTTTTTAGCAAATATGACATTTTTTTTTCATTTTTCCATGAGGATTAACCTTTTTATAAATATTCCTTTTAAATCAGAACGATATTTTTATCCTCTATCATACGATAAGTTTTTAAATTTTGTTTGTTTCATTTTCATAAGCATTAAACTTTTTATATTTTTTTGTTTTATTTTTCCAACTCTTAATTGTTCTTTCCTCTATTTTTTTATAAAGCAAATATCATGTTTTTTCCTTTTTCCATAAGATTTTTTATTTCTTTTTTTTTTTATTTCTGATGTTCATGATTCTTTATTTTCCTTTTCTTTCATTGTTTTCCTTTTTTCATAAGGATTAAACTTTTACTTGTTTTTATCTACTTTTGTATTTTACTGTCAGTTTTCTAATTAGCAAATTTTATTAATTTCTTTAGTGAATGGAAAACCTTTCTCTATTAGGATATGACAAATATAAAAAATTTCTTTTTACTATAAAATATTTAACTTTTTTTTTAACATTTTTTAGTTATTTTTTTTTTCATTTTCCCCAAGACACATGTCACGATCTTAACGGACGTAACCTTAAAAGTGACACATGTCGCGATCCTATATTTTATAAAAATCCACGTCGTAACCACGTCGCACGCATCCAGCTTTATATAATAAAGATTGTCAGTCCAATTTTTTTAATTGTCTGAAAGCTGTAGTTATTAAGTACACAATTTTAAATTGGATAATTGGCAAAATACATCTCAATTAGGAATTTAAATTTAAAAAATGCAATGTTTATAATACTTTTTTAAAAACAAGACATTTGTTACCTGATTTAAGTTAACAATTATATATACTCTTAAAAATTAATAAATAAAAGACTAAAACTCAAAATTAATATTATGTTTCTTTTAATTTGAGATAAATATCTGTGAATTATTTAAAATGTAAAATTCCCCGCATACACGCGGGTTTATTTTTATTTTTATTTTTTAAATCACAGAAGAATATTAAACAAAATTTTATCACTTTTAAAAATAAATAAAATAATAGTAAAAACCTGATAAACAAATCTCTAAACAAAATATCATATGTAATCTTTTTACATTTTTATTTTGAATTCATGATATGAAATATAATTTATGAAACTTTGGTTATTCCATTGATGAAATCTAATCAAATCTAATCTATTCATTAATTTATGAAACTTTGATTATTCCATGATGAAATATTTATTTTAAATATTGATGAAATCTTTATTTTTAATAATGTTTTACCTAACAAAAAATGGAAAGTTAAACTATTTAATATTAGAAGATCAGTCCATTATAAAATTTTCTTTTTAATATTATTTAGTTTCTTGATAATTTTTTTGTTAGTTTTCTGTTTATATTGTTTCTTTTTCAATTTTTTTTTGCTTCTAATCATTATAAATTTTCATTTTCATTATTAGTTAGTTGTTTTACAATTATTTTGTTAGTTTATTTATTTATGTTACTCCATTTTTCGAATTTTCTTTTGTTGACACATATCATCACCTCCTAATCAAATATTAGACACATGTAGCGATCTAGAGTTAAGTATTCTTCATTGATATCTTGAACCTTTAAAGATATGATTTTTTTATTTTTTAATGAGAAAGAAACTTAAAAAATATATAGCTTGGTATATATTGGTTTTTTTTTTCTTTTCGTAATAGGAATATGTTTTTTTATTCCTTTTCTTATTGGATGTAACAATTTTTAATTATTTCTTCATGTTTTTTCTGTTTTTCGTTTATTTTCCTTTTCGTAATAGGATTATATTTTTCTTTACTTTTTCTAATGGTAATATATTTTCTTTTTAATTATTTGTTTCCTTTTTCTGATTTTTCCTAATGCACTAATAGATTTAATTTATTACATTATTGTGAATTTTAATATGTGTTTGGAATTTTGGATTATAAAAATTTGATGAATGGAAAACTTTTTTTATTAGGATATGACAAATATGATTTTTTTCTTTAATTCTAAGAGATATTTTTTTTCTTTTTCTAACGTTTGTGTAACTATTTTTTTTTTCTTTTTTTTCCAAGACACGTGTCACGATTTTAACGGAAGTAAAATTAAAAGTGATACATGTCGCGATCATGTAAATTATAAAAATCCTATGTGTCGCAACCACGTTGCGCACATCCAACTTTATATAATAAGATATATAAACAAAAGATTGTGTGACAGAGTAATTTCTCGTAAGATTGGAAATACCTTTTGGTCTATATTTCTTCGAAACAGAGTACATAGTATATATACCCAGATTTTCATTAAAAAAAATATATATTCATAAGTTCAGTTTATTAATGATGTCGTCTATTTGTTAATATATGATCTTTACTATTGGAAGTAAATATATCAAACCAAACACAAAAACATATATTTTTTTTTTATAAACAAAGAGAAAAACTAAAAAAACTGTCAGGTTTTATTTTTCCGAAAATGAATTGTATCAGCCATTCATGATCATTTTCCAAACCCTAACTTTTAGAAGTAGTATTCTAAGAAATTTACTGAAAGATTTAAGTATATTTTACTTACATTGGCAATAAAAACACACATACGGCAACGAAGTTGCCTGGAAATAAACAACACATACATTCATATATTAACAAAGAGCGAATTACCAACCTACGACCGAGAGTGAAAGCCTGGCCTCATAGAGCCCCATGTAGAAGTACCAAATTCGTTAAAAAGAAACAGGAGAAGGAATCAACAAAATACAACTCAAAAGAACAGAGACAGATAAAATTGAAATAGTTAATAATTATAACTGAAACAATTGGTTTAGTAATTACAATAAATAAATTACTGTTATTTAAAAATTAAAATTTATATATAAAAAGAAGAGAATTGTCAAAACATTTCCTTACAAAAATAAGTAAATTATAAGCAAAATATATGCAAACGATAAGTATAACATAAGAAAATTATAAGCAAAATATATGCAAACGATAAGTATAACATAAGAAATTAACTGTGTACCTTAATCACAAATTTAAACAAAACAAGCAAAGAGGTGAATTAAGAATTTTTAACTATTTTCTTACACGGATTCTATCTACTAAATTTTTCAACACATTTCAGACTTGTAATTTTAACTTCTTACTTTTGTAAAGTCTGGGCTTTTAAATTTTTAACTTAAGTCTGGCCCAATCATTTGTCAACTAATTGGAAAATTAAAATCATATCATTTATTATTTAATATAATTAAGAGATTATTAACCAAAATAAACATGGATACATAATGTTAAGATAATAATAATGCAAGTTAAATATTGAAATCTTAGTTAGGTAACTGAAATGTGATACTTAATCAGCATTTATTCCAATTTCAGTAGCTCAATATCTATGAGATAAAACAATTAGTCAAACACTAGTTTTTTTGTAAGGATTAGTCAAACACTACTAATCAAATTCAAAACTGCACTTAATTATAACGCCAATCCAAAAACACTCAGCTACAGTAAGAAAATAATAAAAAAACAACATATAAAGTGTTCATTTGTAATATTAGAATAGATTTTGATAACAATGATGACGATCAAGATGGTGATTAATATAACTAAAGTATGGTTTTAAAGATCTTACATATTGAAAAACAGTACAAGACCGACAAATATCAAAGCTAGTTTCTCCATTTCACTAAATACGTTTGTATTCTTTTATTTTCTTTTTCTCTTTGTAATTTCGAGACTCTTGTCTTGTAAGCAAATAGTTTGTTTTCTTACTTGCCAGCAATATGTTTTATGAACTTTTTCACTGATCAATTTTCTGCATTTTCTATAGTAAAGAACCTATCTGTTGCATGTAGCAAGATTCTAGAGCTTGAATGTTTATATTTAGAAATAGTGTAGAAACTATACCTAGTTTGAAATCCTTCATGTTGACTCCAAGGTAAACCGGAAAGTCTATCATATAATTGACTAATTAAGGATATAGTTGACTTAAATTGGATGAAATGAAAGTAACAATTGTTTATCCACATACAATATATATCCTCATGAATCCTAAAAATCCTTATTCAAGATCTTGTCTTTTTCGCCGTTCTTTAGATTTCTTAAAAACAAGATCCCAAATACAACTCTTAGTGGCAACTATGGAATCCCTCTCTGCATCGATCTCTGGGATCACTCACAAGTTATCTCATTCCAAAGAAATGGCAGATCATGAGAAGAGAAAGGAAGATGATGAAGAAGAGATGAGATCATCAGAAGGTGAAGAGAAGTGCAGAAGCCATGGTGAAGATAAGAAATGAGTGTAACGAGATTTGATGAGCTATTGGTTCAAGAGATGACGAGAGATAGAGTCAAGATGTTAGAGATCTAGTTGCTTTACTATACAAGATCTAGGGTCATGGAGCTTTTCTTCTAACGTAGCTAAAGCTGAGTAGTGTTCAAAGAGATCCAAAACTCTATTAGATATCACTTGAGTAAGAAGTAAATCAACAAAAATACTAAATACAGCATTAAACCGCAACAAAATACCCGAACCAGTCACGTGTTTTTTCAAACCGGTTCAACAAAAAATGTCATCATGACTACCCCCAAAAAACTCGTAATCCTAAATTCCTGATTTGCCCTTCGCACAGGATCGAATTTACTTAACATCATTAACTAAATTTTAGTATTTACCAAAAAACTCTCTAAACCTTCTCCGAATTACCGGCGGCGTTTACCAGCTGATCTCTTGTTTAGGCACGGCGGAGGATCCGGAGCTTTCGAGGGAGGAGGTGATCAGTTTCAAAGTGGTGAAGATACGGTCGTTGACGTTGGAAAGCTCGAGTCTTGCGGTGGCTACGTTGCTCGCTAAGAACTGTATCCCAACAGTGAGCAAGCATGACGGAGAATAGACGGAAATACCCTCGGGTGGATTCACGGGAACAATGGAGAATCCGAGGGGCAGAATAGGGATACTAGAAGTATCCTCGCCGTTCATAGCGGCTTTGAAGTCGACGGTGGAGTAAACCACGAGACCGCCGGAGTTATCAGTGCAAGTTTCTTGAAGCATCATCTCTTCATTATCCGGTGAGTTGTTCGCCACCTGTAATTAACAACAACAAAAACAAATCAAAACACTAAAATTCGAATTTTTGATTGAAAGGTTTGAAGTTTTTGACAAAACACTAACATTGATATGATGAAGAGATATTGAGTTTCCGAGATGTGATCCATTAGCTATATAAGCAACTTCTTCAAGTGAATCCCCATTGAACAAAATCTCCATTTTCAGCAAGAGAAAACAAAATCTACGAACAAGATTCTATGGTTTAGCTATTTTTACCTGAGAGAGAACATGATCGTCGCGGAGGAGATCAAAGACTTGATGATGAGAAAAAGGAAGAAACTTGGTGGACACGGCACAAAGAACAACACCACCACAAACTTTCCTCCTCGTCCTCGTGACTCTCACTGCGTCCATTGTCGATTCAGAAAATGCTTGTCCGTAGCAGAAACTTTTCACCATTGTCTGTGACAGCCTCATCAGGTTCCTCCTCGCATCTACAGAGGGTATCACTGAAGACAAAACGCACACACAGTAAAACAAAAAGAAAACGAATTCACATCGATTGTGGAAGTTTTAGGTTTACTTGTGGAACAAGTTATATACCTCCAAGGTCGGTGATGTCTGTAGCCATGAGACTAGCCATCCTCTCACACTGTCTCTTCAACACAGATAACCACCGTTCAGCGCCAAAGGCCACACCACTCCTCACATACTCTCTAACCACCTCGTGCAGCACGTGCTTCTCCTCCACTTCCACGTGCTCTACCCACGTGACCTGAGAGTATCCGTTAGGTATGTCTTGAATGATGCAACCAGAAGGCTTTCTCCGGTATTGATCAGTGGCGGCAGTAGCGGAAGCTTTTTTGATCGGAAAATCAACAATCATCCATTTACTTTCTTCTGCCTTTTGCTCTGCATACCGAAGAAAGTAACCTTCTCTTGTTGGCACCATTGGAGAGAGTCCTTGTAACTCTGCATACATCAGAAGAAGAGAACCACTTGCTCCAGAAACTCCAGAAGAAATGATCTGAATCGTTTTGGCTCTTGACACTATTGGACAGAACATCTCCGACCATTTGTCCTTCAAGAAAAATTTCAACACGTTTTATGTTAAACTGTGAGCTTTTAAAAAAATGTGATTCAAAATTCCAGATTCAAGAACACTTTCTTCTTACAGCGTCAAGGAATGTGTTGACGAGGGTGATGCTATTCATGAGGACAACTTCGTTAGCTCTTGAAGCTTCTCTGCGAAAACGACCATCATCCATTGGAGGCCATTGAAACATCTTCTTGTACTCTTCCTCGTTCAGAGACACACTCATCTTCTTATTCCACAACGGCTCAATTGTCTCACACATCTTTTCCAATTCTTGAACACAAGAAACCGCAAGATCCATCGCAGCCGCCTTTTCTTCCTCAGAAATCAATGTAACATTGTTGTTATCAGTCTCCGAGAAGTAAAAGGAAGTGTCTTGTGGAGAAGGAGGAGAGTCAAACAACGAAGCAATGCTGCGTAACAGATCAAGCTGCAGGAGATGATAATAGCCGTTTGATTTAGTAGTCAAAGAAACATTAACGGTTAGGATTCATTCTTTCGAAATATGTCAAATATATATACCTCTTGCCGGAGGCGGGAGTTTTCAAGGCGGAGTTTGTCACTGGAGCCATCACAAGAAGAGCATATTGGATTAGACCGAAGATTGTAATTCTCCATCTTAAGACTATGGTTCTCTGCTTTTAGCATTTCATTCTCTCTTCTTTGTTCTTGTGCCTGTTAATCTCAGCATTTAACAACAATTAAAATTATGTTTTAACCGATTTTTAAACAATAAAAGAAACGTGAAGAGTGATTTGTTTGATCAATAAATAAAAGTGAAATTACCTTAATTTGGGTGCGTTTATTTTGAAACCAAAACTTGATTTGTTCAGGGTCAAGACCAAGTTCTTGACTTAATCTCATTTTTTGTTCGCCATTTGGAAGAGGATTTTTAGGGGTTGACTGGTAGACCCATTACTATTTCTAAACACAGTTTTTTGCGGTCAGTAGCGAGTGTTAGCATTTGAAAATAATTACCCTAAAGATTTTCTACCACTTTAAATCGTTTCAGATTTTTTAATATCAAAAGCTCATTTCCATAAGAATGTAAATTATTTAAAATCAAAAAAATATATATGATTATAAAAAATAAGATTTAAATATTATAATCACAAAAGAAATATTTTTTATTATCTTTTTTTATACTCACTCTTCTTTTTAAATAATTGATGTTTTATGAGATTATTTTTTGTTCACAAAAATTGGTGTTGGCACATTTTAATGTATAAATTAATTATATTTTGTTTTTTTTACTATTTGAATTATGTATATTGAAATTTTAAATTGTTTTGAAATTGATGATCAAACATGTTTTATTTTGAAAAACAGAAAAAGTTAATAATTTTTTTAACTATGGGCAAACATTTAAAATACCACTTATTCAAGAAGAGAGAGAGTCTAAGATATCTAAACCAAAGTTCTCTTCATAATACTTTTTTCCTTACTATTAATACATATTCCCACTGTTTTTTTTTTAGGTCTTTGCATACTGATTAAAAAAAGTATTTATTTTTCTATTTTTCCAAATAAAACATGTTTTATCATCAGTTCCAAGATAATTCAATCAGTAAAATTTCAATCTCTTGAATTCAAATATCAAAACAACAAATAAATTAATTTTTGTATTGAGATGTATAAATACCACTTATTTGTGAACAAAAAAACTCATAAAACAACACATATTAGAGAACGGATTGAATACATATTTAACAGTTAATATTTTCTTAATGTAAAATGGTTTCTTAATAGAAATCACAACTTTCATCCAAACTATAAAAATTAAAAAAGAAACATAAAAATATACACACATTATTTTTTTAGATTTTTATTATTAATTATGTTGAATTAATAACATTCACAAAGGAAAAACTGAGTATTTGTTTATAAACAATCTTATACTCCGTCAATTACCGTCGTTAAATCGAAGTTGATTAAACATATATATGTTTTCTTTATCTCTAAAAGTAGTCGTTGATTATTTGCTAGAATACTCAGAAGAAAAAAAAGACAAAGTTATGATGGAGCAAATAAATAAAAAATTGAGTTTAATTGGTTGAAAAGCATTGATTTCCAAGGATAATAGTTTAGCATATTATGTTTATTGGATTGTTGTTCATCTAGTTTTTGATAAAAGACATATGGATGGAACCTTATAACGTGGTAGTGTTTTTCAACTCTCAAAATTTTATAATTTTTTATAATAATATAATTTTGATTTTTTAATAATAATATAATGTATTTATATTGTTAACTTACATGTTGAAAAAATAGAATACCAATGAATATATCGAAGAAGCTGATTTCTCCATTTGTTATTAATAATACTCTTATGTAGTAGTACAAAAAGAAATGATGGTACAAGTAATTAAGTAATTTTAAAAACAGTAGAAAATGTCAGTGAAAATAAATCAAATTCATGATGTCTTTGAAATAGTGTGAGTTTATTTTTTTCTTTTGGCTAAAATTATTATTATATTTTGTTGCCAATAATTATATGTTTATAACTAACAAGAAATATTTAACATATCACTGAAAATGGTTAAAATACAAAACATAATTTTCTTTTGTTAGTTATGTTCAATTTTGTTTGAATGGTTAATTTTAATGGTAAAATGACAATATTTTTAGACATTATTTTAATTTTAAAATTTAATCGATTTCTGTTTTATTTAAAAATATACTATTTGTATTGTTATAATTTTACCAATTGGAATTTAAATATGTACTATCATTTTGAACTATCTATATTTGTACTGTTATGTTTAGTATATTACTATTTTTCTTACTGTTATCTTATCGTACCATTGAAAATTCTATAATACACTATTATTCACTATATCACCAATCAAAGTCATTGTATTTATTAGACCTTTTTAATCTGTTGAGATGATCTTGAGTTGGTGGTATATATTTAGGGCTAATTATAACAAGAAAACAAAATATTGTTTTTGTTCCGCTACTACCGTGGAATTGTATGCTATGGTTTTCACTTTAGTTAACATGTTTTGGACTTTTGCTAATGTGTTTTTTTCTTGTCAATATCTTCTTCTTTTTTCTAGCTTAATACTTCAATCCTACTTTGAAGGTGTAATTCCTTGTATTTAGCCATTTGGGAAAGAGTAAACTAGATTCCTCTAGTTTTTTCAACAATCAAACTGAAAACAATAGGAACAAAAATTCTCTAATAAGTTTCTTCTGAAAAAGAGTTTTTCCTCTCAAGTATGAGGAGGTAACAAATTTCCTCCAATTTTCATTTTTGCTTTGCTCAAAAAAAATTTCAACTTTGTATATTGGCTAGAAAACAAAAATCGATTGGTGGTTCGGTTCAATTTAGCATACGCACAGTTGAAATACCCAACTAGTTATGCAGAATGGAGAAACTATAAATGAAAAACAAGGACAAAATTGTTTTCTTTCCAGGCCTAATTACCAAACCGACCATGAATCCAATGTTACAAGAACACAAAGTCTTCGTCCTAAAATAACAAGGTCCATCTTCATTTTCAACAATCCAAGAGAGATTAGTTCCAAGTATTACCGTTTCCAACAAGAATCAGAAAGGTCTTTTACTTGTCTGCATAATCTCAAGGCTGAGCCGGAGCCACAGGTGGAGGAGACTGTTGCTGCTGCTGCTGCGGCTGTGGCTCATGATGTTCAGATTCTTTCTTCGCTTCAGGAGATTCAGAGGGTTTCGATTCATGTTCGTCTTCTTGCTTTGACGATACCGCCTTTGGTGATTCAGATTCAGACAAGTGGACTCTAGCAAACTCATCAACCACTTTCCTCTTGTCTTCTTCCTCAGCCATACCAACTTTCTCTTTCGCCTTCTGTCCGACTTCTTCCGCAGCTTTAGCCACTTTGTTGTAAGCTCCAGTGACCCAAGTGGTTCCCGTGAGAACGTACCGGTTCTTCATGATAGCCGAACCCGCGTTGCTCACCGTCTGCTCCGCTGCAGCGATCGCTGACTTGGTTTTCTCCGAGACTTGGTACTTCTGGTCAACTTCCCTGACTTTCTCTCCCACGACGATTGTTCCGGTGTTGATCTTGTCCGTGAAACCGATCTTCTTGTCGAGAGATGCGACTTTGGCTGATGCTGTGGATGTGAGCTGGTGTTTCTCGTCAACACTCTTGGCTTTGGCTATGGCATCTTTTCCCAGAATGAATCCCTTTGCTAGCATGCTGCTCACAACATCTTCTGCTTTCCTCAACACGGATTCATTCGCCCTGGGAGATTTGCTGCTGTCCTTTGGCTCCTACCAAGAGATGAAATTGTAAGAATTTGGCTTGTGAAAGATAATCTCAAGAGAGAATGATGGAGTAAAGAGCTTACCAAGGAAGCTAAAGCTTCAGGAGATAGTTGGTACTCCGGGGCCATACTGACGATGACGGAAGAATCAACAATGGTTGCTCCCTGAAAGAAATGCACTAATACTCATCATCACTCAAAGAATGTTAACAACACAGAAGCAAAAACTAATACAGGGCTGACAAGTGAAAATTACCGAGAGGAGAACGGCTGTCTCAGCTCCTTGTAAATCCTTGAACGTCACATACGCCAGTTTGGTACGTTCTGTCTCGCTGTACCAATGTGATAATAACAGAGTTAGAACCTGAACAAGTCAGAGTTTAATAAACAGTAGAGACGAAAGCAAACCTCTGTGTCTCGAGGTACAGAATGTCGCCAGAAAAGGAAAAGAACTCCTTGAGGTCTTGCTCGGTCGCTCCTAGAGAGACATTGCTCACTTTGACACTTGTCATCTGCAACTAAAAAAGACAATCTCGTGAGACTTGCTTGATAAAATGGTTTCTCTGACATTTTCAACAACTAAAATCACATCTCAGACTCAAATCTTTAGTTGGTTGATTCCACGTTTCATGACTATACACAATCCTGAAGCAACCAAACTGACCTCTTACACATTTTACCCAACAAAAACAATGGTACAAAGATCAGACTCGCAATGCAGTGCATTATCAATACACGATGATAAAAAGAAAACAAAAGGCTAATCCTTTGGCACAAATCAGATTTTAGAGATTACAGAACGAAACGAAACAAATGCTCTAATTGGGTATTCGAATCTGAACAAAACATTTTGACCTGCAAATAGTATTGATCTCGGAAACAGTATTATCCTCCCAAAATCAAAAACGGAAGAGAAGCTTCAAATTTCTGTAAATCAAACAATCAAATCCAAAAACGAGCGCCATTTCGCACAAATCTTACAGCATAACAATCCTAACCAACAGATCTGTCCACATATTTCCTCAATCAAATCAACAGCAGCGAAAAACATCCATCTTCTCAGCGTAAATCGAAAATCAAAGCCAAGTGTTTTCAGAGATGATAAAAACTTACCGACATGGCGAAAATCGCTTGACGCGGGATTTGAAACGGAAGTTAAATTTTCTTCTTCTCTTTTTCCACCTGACGGACAAATTTGAAACGAAAAAGAAAAATCTTTGGTTGCGGATTTGCTGTGAGGAGAGAAAAAGTGGACCCCATTTTAAACACCTCGGAAAACGGAAGAGTGGTATTCGGATTGGCACGTGCTATGGTCGGGATGCATTTTTCTCACCGGCAACTTCTCACGTGCCAGGGGTAAAACCGTCCGTCAGAAATTTTAAAATTGCCTTTGATGATAATTAGATTCGCTCGAAATCTCGAATATATTATTATATAAAGCTGGATGCGCGCGACGTGGTTGCGACACGTAGGATTTTTATAAAATATAGATCGTGACACTTTTAATGTTAAGACCGTTAAGATCGTGACACATGTTTTAAAAAAAAATTTTTATTTATTTTACTTAAATATTAGAAAAACGAAAATTAAAAAAAAAAAATTTTAACATATAACATTAAATATATATATATAATTATAAATAGATAACATTAAATTTTTACATTTTTTAAAAACAGGAAAACACAATTCAAGAAAAATAGGAAACAAATAGCAATTTTTTTAAAAAATGTTATATCCATCAAGAAAAGGAAAAAAACATACTCCCAATACGAAAAGGAAAAATAATCGATATTCAGAAAAACATGAAACAAATAATAAAAGAAAAAATGTTACATCCGTTAAGAAAAGGAGAAAAAACATATTCCCATTAAGAAAAGGAAAAAAAAACAATATATAATAAGTTATAGCTTTCATGATTTATATCTGTGATTCTATCTTTTGTTTAAACTTTCTCTTTTATTACAAAATAAAAATCATGTACTTTAAAGTTCAAGATATCAATGAAAATATTTAACTTTAGATAAGTTGGGTAGAAATTGAAAATTTTGTCGCAAATTTTTTCTAATATATGATCATGTGATAACATGTGTTAACAAAAGAAAATTAGAAAAATGTAATAAGATAAATAAAAAAACTAACAAAATAATTTTAAAACAACTAACTAATTATGAATAAGAAAATTTATAATGGTCTGAGGCAAAACAAAATTGAACAAAAAATTATGATAAATAGAAAATTAACAAAATAATTATAACATAATAAGATATATCTAAATAGATTAATTTTCTATTTTTTGGTAGGTAAAACAATATTATGAAAAAGATTTCATCAATCGAAATCTTTTAAATAGAATAATCAATTATAATTAAATATTATAATTATAATAATCAAAATAATCTTTTGAATATTATTCTACTTACTTTTAAAAGTGACCAGATTTTTGTTTAGTATTTTCCTATGATTTATTTCAATTATATTAAAATAAACCCGCGTATACGCGGGGCTTAATCTAGTACGTAAATAAAAACAAAAACAAAACACGAAAAAATCAACAGTTTAATTATCCTTTTTATTATTTTGGAAATTCTTCTACTCTTTGACCCTTTTAATGCACGTAAAGGTCTATAGAGATTTTAATTCATTAAATTCTGGACTAAGACATAAAATAGAACACACACACACAGTATAGTATTGATCAAATCATCATAATCTTAGATCTGTTCTAAATTTTAAAAACTAGTCGTAAAATTATTTCGTTGGTTTAAAAGTTTAAAATCATCCAAAGACGTGACAAAATCACTTTCTTCACCAATGTCTACCGTACACGTGTCTTTGAGCTGAGAGTAGCTTTCACATCGTAAGACTTATTCGAGCTATGTCATGATTATATTCTTATGAATTATGATCTTATCAATCATCATACACCACATTTTCCGCATCTTACATTTAGATCCTCAGAGGGATATACATTTAAGATTCTAAAACTATCTGGTCACTTTTAGAATTATATAGAAAATAAGAGAAAAAGAGAAGAAGCTTTTTATCATTTCATACAGGTAATGTGACGTTTCACGTTTTTCCTCTCTCTCTCTCCGCGATTCACGTTTACTCAATCTGTCGGAGAGAGAGAATCTGAAATCACTGTTCCTCTCTCCATCTCCGTTATCGTTAGATCGAATTTTGACTTTCTGGGGATAAAAAGGAGAAGACTTCGGTGAGTATTTCGAGGCAAGTTTGTGGATTACAGAGAGAGAGAGAGAGAGATGAGTTTTCAGGATTTGGAGGCGGGAAGAGGAAGATCGTTAGCTTCTTCAAGGACAAGGAACAACGTCAATGGAGGTCGACAAGACACGACGCAAGCAGTAGCTTCCGGTATATTTCAGATCAACACGAGCGTCTCCACTTTCCAACGCCTCGTCAACACTCTCGGCACTCCCAAAGACACGCCGGAGCTCCGGGAGAAGCTGTAAGTTGTTAAAAATCATCTCTTTTTTACATTGCTTCTAATTCAGGAGTTGCAAATGTTTCAATTGCGTCAATTATGTGTTCTTTTAGGCACAAGACGAGACTATATATCGGGCAATTAGTGAAAGACACATCAGCTAATCTTAAAGAAGTTAGTGAAAATGATCATCAAAGAGGCGTAAACGTGAGTGATTTTAATTGAAAACCAAATAAAGGAAGATTCTTGTTCTTGTTCTTCTTCTTGTTCTGCTTGACTGCTTCATCTGTTGACTTGTGAATTTTGATGGTTTGTTTTGTGTTAGCCAAAGAAGAAGATAGTTGATGCTAAGCTTGCAAAGGACTTTCAAGCTGTACTGAAAGAGTTTCAAAAGGCTCAGCGTCTCGCTGCTGAAAGGGAAACCGTATATGCTCCTCTTGTGACCAAACCATCTAGGTAAATATGCTCATTGAACAATGGCTTTGTGTGATTATTTTGTGGGTTTTGTATTTTGATTACTTGAGTTCTTGGGTTTGGTATTGTACTAATGTAGCTATACAGCGAGTGAGGTAGATGTGAGTGCAGATAAGCATCCAGAGCAGCGTGCGCTTCTTGTGGAATCCAAAAGGTTAAGTTTTTACCACACAAAAGTCGAGACTTCTTGTTTTTTTACTACTCATCTAATTGGTTTGTTGTTCTTCTTGTTGCAGACAAGAGCTTGTATTGTTGGACAATGAGATTGCGTTCAACGAGGCTATAATCGAGGAAAGAGAGCAAGGGATACAAGAAATCCAGCATCAAATTGGTGAGGTGCATGAAATCTTCAAAGACTTGGCTGTGTTGGTACACGATCAAGGCACCATGATTGGTAAAAACTGATTCTAATAAAACTCTCTCTCTCTCTGGTGTCCTTGTATTCTCAATCTTAACACATGTTTCTGTTTACGTAGATGATATTGGTACTCACATTGATAACTCCCACGCTGCAACTGCACAAGGAAAATCCCATCTCGCAAAAGCATCAAAGACACAAAAATCGAATTCTTCTCTGGTAAAGCTTTTGATCATATTGCGAATTTGGTTTTAAGGATTTAGGATGATTATTGTTAACTTCTTCTTGCCATTGTTTTTTTTGTTTTTCTTGCAGACGTGCCTGCTCTTGGTGATATTTGGTATTGTGCTCCTGATTGTTATTATAGTGCTTGGGGTTTGATCTTACTGAACTCATAAAAGCAGGGACAAGTGCTTCATCAACAATCAAGAAAACATCAATGAGTGTATGTCTGTTACTTCACGGCTCTTTCTTGTTCTCTTTCTTAACTTCTTGTTATCGAGTATGTAGAGTAGTTTGGTGTGGGTTTCAGTTTGCTTTGTGGGCGTCTGAGTGTTGGTTTTATAAGAGAGAGTGTGGTTGCTTTGTCTCTGTAATATACTTTGTTCCAGACCAAGAGTTGATGTGAAAAGGAAATCCTCTGTTTGTGTTCTTTAAATTGAACAAAGTATGAACAAATCCTCTGTTTGTGATCATGAAGCTATGTGAAACTTTAAAAGAATACAAGTCGGTGAATTTTACTCGGAACAAAGTATGAACAAATCAAAGTCATCTTGAAAAAAGCAGGCCTTGATTGAGATAACAAGCAGCTGTAGGATCCTTGAGGCATCTACAAAAAGCCTCTTCGTCTTTCGGAAACGACTTTGGCAACGGATGATCAGGAGTAACACCGACCTATTAGAAAAACAGAAGGTAAGAACATGTATGCAGTGTAGTGTGTAGACACAGAGGCTGTAACTACAGGACATCAAAATATGTGCAAGAAAGTAGTTTCAGACTTTGTCTATATCCGTGTGAGCTGGTGTCTCATATCGAGCAACTGTTACTGCCAAGCCCGAACCATCAGAGAGCTGGAACACTGACTGTATCTTACTGCAAAATTTGTAGAAAGTCTCAACAATGTTACAAAGTCTCCGTCTTTGAGAGGAAGAATGAATCAAAAATCATGCCTTTTTGTTTACCCTTTTCCATAAGTTGGTTCTCCATAAACCAGAGCACGTTTGTTGTCTTTCAAGGCGCCTGCTAATATCTCGCTGGCACTCGCGGTGCCTTTGTTAACCTGGAAAAGAGACGAATGATTGTGTGAGAGCTAAATACTCCATTGGCATTTACATCAAGAAGATAGATTGATTTGACGAAACGAAGGAAAGGAAGCTTATACAAGAACAGCAAGAGGCTCAGAGGTTGCTATAGCATTGCTTCCATCAGTATCATATATATCTCTAACACCTCTGCTATCGCATATATAAACAATCACTCCTTTATCTAACCTGTGGATACCGCACAAAAGGTTATATTATGAGAGTTTGTGGATCTTGAAATATTTCTGACTCTTTGGATGAATTGATTTATGAGGTTTTACCAAAATTTAGCAATCTCAATTCCTTCTGGGAAAGAACCGCCGCTGCAGCAAAACAAATTTCCAAGTGTTCAAGAGAAGGCTGTTGCAGAAACAAAAGAAAAAAAGGAGTTTTGGTTTTTAATACAATCATCACCTATTGTCTCGAAGATCCAAGACGAAGGCATTTACATTATTGCCTCTCAATGTCTCAATTGCTTCCTTCACCGCACCTGCAAAAAGAAAGTGCACAACTTTGAGAGGTAATAAACCAAGAAAGTAGACAGAATTTGTAAGAAAACGTCAAAAGAATGTATACCAGAAGCATTTTGATTGAATGTTGTTAGCTTGATATAACCAATCTTAGGTGAATTACTCCCAGAACCAGGAATCTCACATAACCTTGACTTCACCGGATTCACAGAAACCCTCTCTCGCCTGAAATAACCATAACTCAGAGTGGCTTAACGAACATGAACACTAAGCAATGTAGGGGATGAGAACAAATCATACGTCAAAGATAAGAATCTCGTTTCAGGTCCACTACGAATCGCTAGCTCCACTGTACTTCCTTCAGGCCCCCTGCATTTGATCATCAGGTTGAATCAATTTCTCTCTAAGAGCTGAAGGAAAGGCTAAAGTGGAAATGTGTCTCACTGCAACATCTGTGCAGCGTCGTAAATGGTCAGAGTTTCTGTGGTTGTATTATCAATTCCTAAGATAACATCGCCAGGTGAAACTCCGGCTCTATTTGCAGGACCTCCTGGAGCAGCTGATATCACGACAAGCCCGGCCTGTGATCCATCTGATCCTGCAGGGTAACCTATCGACAGCCCGACACCTGTCACCGCCCCTTGAGTTCCAGACTGCCTTCAACCAAAACATTTAAACTACATCTTACATACATACAATCAATCTACTTGCTAGATTCAGAACTAATTTCAGGATTTTCTTACCCTCAAACTCTGAAACTTCCCTGGCTCCAAGAACCGTGTAAAAGGATCATCCAATGTTGCAATCATCTTCTTGATAGCCATGTCTACGCACAAACAAAAACACCAAAACTCAGAAGCAGCTAGTACTAAAGTGTAAAATGGTTAAAGCTTTCAGAGGCAAATTGTAAAAAGGTTAAAGCTTTGTTGCAGATTTTACAACATACATGTCTCTTCTCGAGTGTTCATAGGCTCATTTCGTAGAGCAGTCTCTCTGTAACGAAACCAGCTTTGTCCATTGAAGGTCTTATCTATATACGCACGATCAATTGTTCTCCAAGCTTCTAAGAAGAGAAGATTCTCTTCACTAAGACCCCCTAGGGATGAAAAAAAAACGAAATCAAATTGCAAATCTTCCAAGTTTTGACATGGTTTCTTCAATTTGTGTAAAAAGAACCAAACTTACATGATGGTGAATCAGTGGTAACAACGGAAATGGAGGAGACGAGAAGAACAGAAACTAGCCGAACTAATGCGACGGAGACTTTCTTTCTGAAATTCACTGAAGATTTCACCATCACCTTCCTATGATCATTTCTTTCGACAAGACACAGAAATCTGTTGCAGACGAACACGAGTCCTGGGTTTGCATTGCTGTTTGGTTTGTTACTTCGATTTCGAGCATATCTAAAGTTGCAAGCTTTCGAAATCTTTGGAGGCTGAGATACCCACAGTTTCACCTGAAGAGATTGAAATCGATTACAGCTAAAAGGGAAATTCAGGAGAGAAATTTGAATAAAAGAGTTAAATTTGCGCAGGAATAAGTACCTGGATTGAGAAATTAGGGTTTATTTTGTTGTGCTTAGTAAAAAAAATTGGGGATAATGAAGAACTCGCAAGGACCTCCATTGAAATGAGCTTCCCCGGGAAATTCCAACTCTGTTTTCTTATCGATAAATGATAAAAATATCAACTTTTTTTTAAAGCAAAAAATAAACTCTTCTATTTCTGCTCAAAGTTTACTAGTACTGTACTTTTTAAGTTTTAATACAAAAGGGACTTTGAATAAAATTTCTCGTCCTAAAACATAAAAGTTAGTAAAAAAGACTATACAAAATGTGACACTAAACATATATAATCCTTTACAATTGCTCTGTCTCTGATGTAAGAAGACCCAACTCCTCTATAAGCTTATCCATACGACCACCATTAGTGTCGCTGCTCTCTAGTGTTGTTTCATCTCCAAGAACCGGACTTTGTGCCAGATACTCTTCAAACAAATCACAGTTACTCATCAGCTCATCAATGTCCGGATCTTGAGGTATTCCCTCGAGCTCAACCGGAACTGAACCACCGTCAAGAAACGGGCTCGGAGAGATGAATGCCTCTGAAACATCATCCTTCTCTGTTTCCATGTAGTTCTCTCTAGGGAAGTCATTGATATTGCTCTCTTGTGTCAACTGTGGCATTACCGTATCAGGCAAGAGAGGCTGTTCCAATGCTACCTCTTGCAGAGTGACTCCTGATACACGGTTTGGCGATGAGAACCCATCAAGAAACGGAAAGTTATCATCTGTTTTCATCATGTTCCAGTCGTTTCTAAGTGGCTGATACTTAACAATCTGTCCATTCTCATCAGCAGCAGAGGTAGTAGCAGCATCAGCGTCCTCTCTGAGCCTCCGCTTCTTGTTAGCCTCAGTTACATGCATATTACCATCGGTCTGCTTCTGTATAAACTGAGAGAGGAAAGTTGGATTCTGCACAGCTTTAGCGAGGAAAGACATGATCTGTTGCTGCCTCTGCTCCATGACCTGAAGACTTTTCACCATACCCTGAAGCTTGCCGTCTGTTGATTGCTGCTGCTGGCGTAGCTTGACGAGCTCTTGCATCAGCACGTTTTTGTCTCTTTTAAGCTGCTCGACCTCTTCCTCGAGCCCGAATTTCCCAACCTCCACACATGAAGATAACATTGAGCCTTGACTTTGAGATAACTGATGGGGTTGGGATTGTGGATTACTGCTACTACTACTTCCATGTCCCTGTGCAGATTTTCTCCGGCTTATAGTCTTCAAGAGATGTTTTTGGCCTCTTAAGAAACCTTCGTTTGCGAATTCCCAACGATCTGGATCCACTTTCCTGAATCCCTGTTCATCAAATTGGCCCAGAATCAGAACATAGCTTAAATTCCAAGACTATTGTTCTCCGATTAGTGAATCTTATCAGAGAGAATCAATGGCGATAACTAGAATGTGGTGGAAATTAGGGGAAGGGTTTTTTAGGGGATTTGGTTACTTACATAGGTATTCAACTGACGAACGAAGCTGGAGAAATTGTTGTGTTTGAAGTATTTGGGAAGAAGGGAACGGGAAAACTCTGGCGGATCCCAGACGACGAAGCTATTGTTCGCCGGACCCCAGGAGACGATCGCGTCCGTCGCCGGATCTTCCACCATGTCATACGTCTTGCTGAGGAAAGGAGGCGGTAAAGCGTTCCCGCTAAGCAACGTCGCTGGGTGAGGATTCCGCGGCGGCGGCGGCGTCGTCGTCACAGCCTCGCCGGTTTTTGATTCTCCGCCGGTGTCACCGTCCATTTTCGTAACGGATAGAGAGAGTAAACGAAAAAAAGGTAGCGAGATAAAAAAGAGGGTGAAAATGACTTCGAAAGTACAAAACTACCCTTTTATTTTATTTTCTGTGATGGCGCGACAGGATACGTGTCATTATCATCTAGTGGGCTTTTATATTAGTTCTTTATATTATTTGTGTGGGTCAAAAAGGTTGCGTTTACAAAGAAATGGGCCTTAGCTATGATTGGAATAATTGAAGGTGGTTGAAGACAAGACACTGATTTACTAGAACAAAATGGAAGAATCCAAGCATATTCTTCTTGGTAATTTTTAAAAATAAAATTTACAAGTTTCACACTTTCACTCTCTCTTCTAAAAAATAGGTTGCCTACTTGATTAAGCGGCTGATTAATTGCTACACAGAGATAACCGTGGCGATTTTATAAAATCAAAGTTGGACCCAATCTTATTCTTTTGCTCAGCAACGTCCAAAATTGTGCCAAGTAAAGTCGCAAATTCGGCCTATATCATCACAAGTATATTTTCTCTTTCCCAACAAATTATATTGGAAATTTTTGTTATAAACTCACATCCTAACTACGATTTTAGTGAAATCAGTCCCAAATCAACAAAAAAATTAAGCTTAAATCACAGTGTTTTGAGATCTTCTACCAACATCATTAGTTTGCTGAAGTGAATTCGAAGTAATTATATCTCAAATATGTGATTTTCATATTAATGTATTATCTTATAAATAAAAATGTTGGATAAACTATAAAATTGTATTAAAAATGAGTACTTTCCAATTTTCGAAAAATCGCTAAGCCAGGACCAACTATCCGATCAACACCGAGAAAATTTTCAAACACAGCTTTCACTTGTGACAAATTTTATTCTTTAACCAAACCGTTTCTTATTGACCGACCATTGCCAAAACTTTTAAACATCCGTTTTACTCTAATCGTTTTTGTTTTACCGATATTTTTCGTAATCATAAAGTTCATAACCGCGAAAAACCCTTTTGACGGGAAAGCGAAGGGCCCAATAAGCCCATTAGACTAATAATTCTTTGGCGGGAAAGCGGAGGAAGGAGAAGCGAGGGAAACAAATCAAAGAGAGAGAGAGAGAGAGAGATGAGCTCGTCGCCGGCGATTGAACCATACACGCTGGACCTAGTTTGCCAGCTCGATAATGTTCAAGGCATGGTCGACGCCCTCGCTTGCGTCCGATGGAAACGCCAACAGGTCTTTTCTCCAATCCCTCCCAAAAAACCCATCTTAGGGTTTATCATTTCCGTCGATCTCCACTGATTTTCCCGAGAAAATCGCGATTCTCCGTTTATCCAGGATGCTTTAGTCGAGTTATCCGAACACGGAATCGTTCTGATCGTGGAGGAATCAGGCTGTCTTCAAGCCAAGGTTTATCTTCAGCGCGAGGTATCGATTTCCGAAACCATTTCCCCAAAATTTTGATTCACGAATCCGAAATTGGAATCTCATTGTTTAAATCTGTGAGAAGCTGTTCACGAAATACGAGTACGGAGCTGAAGGAAGGCCGAAATTCGGAATCAGCTTAGGCCTTCTCGTCGATTGCTTGAACACATTCTCATCACCTGGACATTCAAACACCATCGAAATCAAATATCCAGGCCCTGACATGGAGCTTCTTCTCAAGTATGATGAACAATCAATCAATCATCCTCTGCCTTTGATTCCAATTCATTGATTGCTGATTTTGTGTGTGTGCTTTGATTTAGATCTGTTGATACACTAAACTCATGCATCTACTCTGAGATAAGAACAAGAATCCCAGAGACCAACGCGTGGGACTATAACTTCGAGCAGGCAGGAACCGCGCCACTTACTTTTACCGTAAAGGTAAAAAACCATAGTTCATAGTAAATATATTTGATATATAATCAGAGCTTTCTCAAATGGTTGTGTGTATTGATAATGTATCTATCAGTCATCAGCGTTGAAAGAAGCAATAGATGATCTTGAATGGCCTGGCTCGATTTTACAGATCAGTCTTCAAAAGTCTCCTCCTTGTGTTACCTTTAGAGGAGAAGGTCACGGAGACCTACAGGTTCTTGTTTGTTTTCTTGCTCATGTATATATCGTCTTTCTTTCATTGAATCAAGTCCATCACATTCTCTTTTGCAGATAGATTTCATGTATTATGCCAACACTGATCTCCTCCTTGCCTTTCATTGTGATACCGACGTCTCTTACGGGTAAGCCATTTAGGCTATTTCCTCAAACCAAGTGAAAACAATCCTTAGCTCTTGTTTGATTTGTAGGTACAAGTACAAGTTTTTGAAGGCAACAACGGCGAATATTCCGGGGAACGTGGTGAGGGAAAACAGAGGAAGCAAACTGACGATAGGAAGAGGAGGAATGTTGAAAGTTCAACACTTGGTTTCGGTTGCTAAAGCTATAGCTCCACAGGTGGAATCTGCAGGGTATCAGCCGCCGAGTCGGATTGCTTACATAGAGTTCTTTGTCAAGCCTGAAGAACCTGCTGATGATTAGTTGATACTTGATAAATCTCTCCTTCTTTTAACTTCTCTATGTAGTAGTATGCTTGTTCTTCAATAAGTAAGTACCTCGAAGTTTGTTTGAAGGCTTGCATAGAACACGAGAGTGCGTGTTGTTTTCACAAGATTAGCTCAGATGTCTCGCCGTTTAAATTTATAAAGCTGAATGTTGAGACATGCATGCTGTTTCGGTGTTTCTGACAATGCTCTCGTGCCCGTGGAATTGTGAAGCAATTCAAAGTTTGTTTAATGTTTTCACTAGATTAGCTCACATGTCTCGCCGTTTAAGTTTATAAAGCTGAATGTTGAGACATGCATTGCCGTTTCGTTGTTTAAGACAACCACATCGTGCCGGTGAAATTGCAAAGAAAACGAGACTGTGTTTTCAGTTTCACTAGATTAGCTCAGATCGATGTCTAGCCGTTTAAATTTATAAAGCTGAATGTAACATGCATGCCGTTTCGTTGTTTTAGACAATGACATCGTGCCGGTGGAGTATTGAAGCAGCTAAAAAAGTACCCGGTTTGAATTTCGGGGTTTTTGAACCCGACGTGAATCGAACACGCAACCTTCTGATCTGGAGTCAGACGCGCTACCATTGCGCCACGGATCCGGATGACTTTGTTACGTATTTTACTATTATAACCAAATATTACGAATTGTTGATAATTTTGCTATTACAATATACTTTTTGCAATTAAAATCTACTTAATTTGATATCTGATTATGGTTTCTGAGCATATCTGACTCTGCGATGGGTTGGTGTTGGTTGGATCGACTAAACAAAAAATTTCAAGTGTACTTAGACTTGACACGTGGTACTAATACAAACGTCCAAGTAGCTTTCTCCTTATTTCAAAGGTGGTTGGACTTATTTCTCATGATTATTATGTCACGCTCAAAAGAGAAAATAAACTACTACTCAAGGCAAAAATAAAAATTCTTCCAATACATTTTTAGTAAACCATATGATTAGCGTTATTCTTTTCTTCTGATAACATAATTACGGTTGTTAAAATAAGAGTTTGGCTGATGATTTTATAGTAAAGTTAGCTTTCGTGTGTGTTCTTAATCATATTTTGTAACGAAAAATTAACAGTGATGTTGAAATGATAATCATACATTTACCACCATTACTGGGAATAGTTTATGCTACATATATATGCATTTTTTTGTTTAACATCCTTTCATTAATTAATATATATGCATTCAAAACAATAATTAAATGAATCGACAAGAACTCACAGATACATATATAGCCGCAAATGCCATGTATGTGTATGTTGTGCGCCTATCGCAGCATTATATAGTGGGGACGTGTTACCAATTGTACTGTCATTTAATGATGGTCTTGACCCTTATGTGGACCAAATCATGATACACGCATACATTAATGCTGCTTGTATATGTGTATATAATAATAATTACGTCTATGTCGCACACGCACACCCACACATATAGACGGTGGGAATTTAGCGAATGATATGCTCATAATTTGTGTATACTATACGTATTCTATATAAAAAAGTGTATACTATACGTATATTATTTCATTTTTCTATGTATCAATACGTGTGAATATATATATATAAACCTAATATACATGTATTGTCAGTATTGACAACAAAAACATAAGAGAGTATTAAAATCATTGAGATTTGAAAGGGATCTCTCCTCTTTGATGAACTATAGTCTAACTACCCTATTAAATTATATAAAAGATATTAATAGAATATTGGCAATTTGCCCCAATTTGATAATCTAATCATATATACTTTGTCGGGTTGATAATCTGAAAGGACATTATGAAGAATATAAAATTGCATTTTATATAATAAGATATAAAACAAATCATTATTTTTTTTTGGTAATCAAAACAAATCATTCTTTTAGACTCTTGACAACCAATAAAAGATGAATAGTTAATTGAATAGAGAAATGTATTGTATTCTTCAAAATATATGCTCAATCCATGAAGGATAAGTAGAAACGGTATTGTTTCGTCCTGATCTTACGTATTGCTGCTACCGGTTGGTGAACTTACTGTCTCGTTCCCGACCCGTCGTCTCTCGTTCTCGATTCATGAATATGAGAATACAATATTTTGTATTCTGATTGGGGACATGCATGGAAGTAAGGGACATAAATTTACGATGTCTAATTTGGGACAATATAAAATATGATAACTATTTAAGAATTAAAAAAAAATAGTTTGTCTAAGTTTTTCAAATCTTGTAATGGATCAAGTTTCATTACTTTAAAAGACAATTAAATAAATTATATATCTATGTACACGAGGATGCTTACACGCGATTCATAAAACCAACTTAGGTTCTAATTGTTCATAACAGTAATTACATACTTTTATATGTTTTGTTAATTAATAAGTATACACTTTCTCTAATTAGTTTAGAAAATCAGCTTTTGTTTAAGACAAGATTAGTCAGTTCTGGTTTGAATAAGACTAAAATAAGATTTTTGAATTTTCGTATCGTAACCTGTCGATCTTTCTTTTTAATACTTGGTTTAAGTATATTAACATACTAGCTTATAGTATATTGATCACTTTTTGGGTGAACAGTCTTATCTATAACTCGAATCTGTGAACAGTATGTCAAATTTATTAATTGTTTATAACAGTTGGGGGTGCAAAAGTGTATATATATAATTATACTATACTGATTATAAAGTAACTGTACTAGTTTTTTTTTTGTTTTTTGTTTTTTGTTTTTTGTTTTTTTTTTTTTTGTCGTCCATTTCATTAAAGTCCAATGGGCAATACAGGAGTACACAGATACAATAATACGGCCCTATTAGCCCGACTGATAATCAAACTTATCGTAACACGATAATCTAAAATTGATTACACGTGGAAGCTAAATAGGGACTCTTCTGATACGTGGCATCTTCTGGACTTTGCAATCGAGATCGCACCGCTTGAGCTACCACCGCCGCTGGCCAGTTTCTCGGCTACGTTCGCCGGTGAAGCTCTACCTTCCACCACTGCTCAACGTTTTGTGTACTGCTGTTTTTTTTTTGCACTAATCGCCTAAGGAAGTTAGGCAGACCTTCCCGTAAACATCGAAGAAGAAGCTCCGAGAATCGTCAACTGGAACGAAAACAGAACATTCGCCGGACCGTAATCTCGCTGCTATAGATACGCCAACTCTGCTTATTCTATTTCAAACCAGCGATTTGATCCCCCAAAACTTGATATTTCCATCACTAAGAGAAACTTCACAATCATAACTCCGAGATTTACATTGGATTTGTGAAGAAATTACTCTCCCTTGATAGAAAAATCAAGCATATATCAATGAAAACGAGATCCAAACTAACCCCTCTGGAATTTGCAACTCCGACAAACGGAGAAGTGAAGGACATGCAAAAGAAAATTTAAGAAACTAAATCCGTTAAACGGAAAACTAAAGCAGCCAAAAGATTCGGTCTAAGCCGAAATTATTTATTGACAACCGTTTAGATCGGAGAAGAAATCCGAATGAAATCGGAATACAAAAGGTAGAATTCCCTCTCTCTGAAAGATGTTAGAGAGAGAAGAGAGAGAGCCTTTCCCTCTAACTGTACTAGTTAAGATTTAACTATAGTCAACTAAATTGAGGTTAGCTGATATTACATACTAATATTATGTAATGATAAATTGATAATTACGACTTATGAGTCTCTTTACATCAACTTAGGTTTTGAGTTAGAGAGGTGATCATTACAGTCAAACTGTACCGATCGAAGCTAATTAAGTCATCATTAAGCTAATAATAACATTTATGGTAGCTAGTTAATTCGGACTGTCCAATATTTTCGTACAATGATGATTAGTTTATTTTGTTGTTAAGAACAAATATTGTATAGGATTTAAATTTAGATAATGACTGGATGATACCACTAATACAAACTTGTATATTTTTGTCACAACCAATTCAAATAACAAACTTTCTACTATTCTATAATACAAAAATAAAAATAAACAGTTATATTATACTTCTCGTATGAGCTTAATTACAGCACTATAATGATTATTCTAACCGCAGTAACGTCATTAGTTCAATTGCTTTTAGCCATTTAATATTCTTAATTAAAGGAGACATGACCTGAGACATCAAGAGATTTGTAGTCTTTTCACCCACAAATTATTAAACTTAAGCATCAAAATTATTATTTATAGAAAACGACCACTAATCAACATTCAATTATTATTAATTATTTATTTTTCATTATTCTGATGCCTAGCTTACTTTACACATCCAACAAACAAAAAAAACTAATTTTTCCTATTCCCCAACCTTAAATTATGCGTATAGTTAGAAAACAAAAGGATGAGGTTAGATATGTTTTAATATATGTTTGTCCCCTATGTTTGCATATGACCATTTCGGTCCATTTGTAAATGTCTTCCTAAGATATTCCAGTCAGGCAGTCACACAGAGAAAAATAGAGCATCATATGTTTCTGTTTCTTTTAGCAAAGCCAAGGGAAGTAAAAAACAAAGAGGAATTACGAATTTACGATTGGTTGCTATCTATAGAAAAGGAGAAATTTCAAAACTACACCTCTTAGGGTGCTAATTTTTAAAAATACACTTCTATAGTGTCTATTTTCAAAACTACACTTTTCTCATTGATTAAAAGAACTCTAAATCTTAAAATATAAATCCAAAATCTTAAAATCTAACATTGAACCTTTAAATCTAAACCCCAAAAAACTCCAAAATCTAAATCCTAATATAGGATTAGTGAATCCAAACATATATATTAAAATTGGGAAAATGTGTATTTTTGAAAATTTCCACACTATAGGTGTAGTTTTGAAAATTTGCACATGATGAGGTGTATTTCATAAAAATTTTCAACCGAAAATAACAATAGATATGAAGATCCTTTAACAAAAAAAGAAAATAACAATAGATCAATTTCTCACTTTAGGCAAAAAAAAAAACCATTTTGCAGTTTTTTGTTTTGTTTTTTTCAATAGAATCAACTAAACAAACGTTAATTATCTTAATACTTTAACATGATATTATTTTGGTATAGTTCGTCTAAGAAAATATTAAATAAAATATTTATAAATATATTACCAATAAATTCATGATATATATCATCGCAAATTTTGGGTACAATTTTATCATTTTCTTATAGCAGTTTAATATATTCTTAATTCTTTAATTATTTCTTCTTTTCTTTTTATGATTAGGAAGTTATATACTAAAGTTTTATCATTAAAAAAAGTTATATACTAAAGTTCGTACATCCCTTTCAAATCAGAATCAAAGTTTTCATTTTTCAATATAGTCATGTCCCAAATGCCATTGGATCTTGTGATTTCTAAACTTTGTCCTTGATGTTTTTTTCCAAATGCAATCTACCAAAGTATCTCAAAAACAATTAGCATGAATTTTGTTACACCAAAATTATATGTATGTGTTTTTTTTTATTGTAGTTGGTACTCATTTGTCATTTGGACAACTAATTGCTTGAATTACTTGATTGGTCACAGAAATAGAAGACTGCTCTGCCTTAAGAAAGCAGAGGAGAATCTTCCAAAAACATTAAAATTTGAAACTAAAAATTATAGAAAACAAATAAAAGCCAAGTGCAAAATAAATAAAAGTGTTTTCCCTTCTTTTTAATAAGAAAATATACTTTTTAAAGAACAGTGAAGAAGTAGCAGAGCAAAGAGAAAGATGGAGAAAAGAATCTTTTAGGCTCTCTCTCTCTTTTTCTCAGACTCACACTCACACTCACCACCATTACTTCAAAAAGGTGAGATTTTTGTTTTCTTTTTTTTTTTTTGTTTTTCCTCTGACCATCTTCTTTGCATCAAACATGTTTCTCGTTCTACTTCTTCTGTAACTGAAAAATCTGATGAACTTTTAGTAAACCCAAAGTTTTGTTTTTTTTTCTTCTTTCCTCGAGCTTTGTGTTCTGATCTTTGCTTGTATCAGTGTAAGCTCTAGCTTTGTTAATTTTTTTTTGTTTCTTTCTGATTACAGTTCATGATTTCTGCCTACTTGGAAATTTATGGCGCATTTTGTTTTTTTTCCCTGCGGAATTTTTCCTATTTTTTTGTGCATTTAAGCTGTTCGAAGTTTTGTGACTGCAGATTTAACCTCCACTGTTGTTTCCATTTTCTTCACTCTGCATCGTTTATATCAAATAACTTTATTTTTGGGTTTAAGTCTGAGATCTGCTGATGCTAAAAATCAAATCTTTGATCCTAGTGTTCTATATTCTGTATTCTGTTCCTGAGATTTGGTTTTCTATTAATGATATTTGATCAAAAGTTTTGGTCTTTCATGTGTTCTTGTCATCATCAGATAATCTAATGATCAAATATTTGATTTTTGATGTGTTCTTGTGTTAATCAGAAGAATTAACAAACAAAGTTTTGATTTTTGATGTGTTCTTGTGTTACAATAAGATATACTAATGACACAAAGATCAATTTTTTTGTGTTGCAGATATTGCTATTGCAACTCATTCACTTACCTGTAGAGACTTTAACATGGTATCAAGATCTTACTCCAACCTCTTGGATCTTGCTTCCGGCAACTTCCATTCCTTTTCCAGAGAAAAGAAGAGATTCCCAAGAGTAGCAACCGTCACAGGTGTCTTATCAGAGCTAGAAGATGACAACAACAGCAACAGCGTCTGCTCCGACGCTCCTTCCTCCATCACGCAGGACCGAATCATCATCGTTGCAAACCAGCTTCCTCTCAAATCCCATCGCAACTCCTCCGGCAAACTCAGCTTTACCTGGGACAACGACTCCCTCCTCTTGCAGCTCAAAGACGGTATGCGAGAAGACATGGAAGTCGTCTACATTGGTTGCCTCCAAGAACAGATCGAACCACTCGATCAAGAAGATGTCTCTCTAAGACTTCTTGAGAATTTCAAATGCGTTCCTGCTTACATCCCACCTGAGCTGTTCACAAAGTACTACCATGGCTTCTGCAAGCAGCATCTATGGCCTTTGTTTCACTACATGCTTCCCTTAACACCTGATCTTGGAGGTAGATTCGACCGTTCTTTATGGCAAGCTTACCTCTCCGTTAACAAGATCTTTGCTGATAAAGTCATGGAAGTGATTAGTCCTGATGATGATTTCGTTTGGGTTCATGATTACCACTTGATGGTTCTGCCTACTTTCTTGAGGAAGAGGTTCAACAGAGTAAAGCTTGGCTTCTTCCTTCACAGCCCCTTCCCTTCTTCCGAGATTTACCGAACTCTTCCGGTTCGAAACGAGCTCTTACGAGCACTCCTGAACGCAGACTTGATTGGGTTTCATACTTTTGACTATGCAAGACACTTCCTCTCTTGCTGCAGCAGGATGCTTGGTTTGTCTTATCAGTCCAAAAGAGGAACCATAGGGCTTGAGTACTATGGTCGAACGGTTAGTATCAAGATCCTTCCTGTAGGGATTCATATAAGCCAGCTTCAGTCAATCTTGAACCTCCCTGAGACTCAGACCAAAGTTGCTGAGCTGAGAGATCAGTTCTTGGATCAGAAGGTTCTTCTTGGTGTTGATGACATGGACATCTTCAAAGGAATCAGCCTCAAGCTCTTGGCAATGGAGCAGCTTCTCCAGCAACATCCGGAGAAGAGAGGGAGAGTTGTGCTTGTGCAGATTGCAAACCCTGCAAGAGGCCGTGGCAAAGACGTTCAGGAGGTTCAGTGTGAAACCGAAGCCACGGTTAAACGGATCAACGAGATGTTTGGACGGCCAGGTTATAGCCCTGTGGTTCTGATTGATAAACCGCTTCAGTTCTTTGAGAGGATCGCTTACTATGTGATTGCAGAGTGTTGTCTTGTCACAGCTGTGAGAGATGGTATGAATCTTATACCTTATGAGTACATAATCTGCAGACAAGGCAATGCGAAGCTCAACGAGACTATAGGCCTTGACCCTTTAGCTGCCAAGAAGAGTATGCTTGTTGTCTCTGAGTTTATAGGATGCTCTCCTTCTTTAAGCGGTGCCATTAGAGTGAATCCTTGGAACATTGATGCAGTGACTGAGGCAATGGACTATGCGTTGATAGCTTCAGAGGCAGAGAAGCAGATGCGTCACGAGAAGCATCACAAGTATGTGAGCACGCATGATGTTGCGTATTGGGCTCGCAGCTTTATTCAAGATCTTGAGAGAGCTTGTGGGGATCATGTGAGGAAGAGGTGTTGGGGGATAGGTTTCGGGTTAGGGTTTAGAGTCGTGGCGCTTGATCCGAGTTTTAAAAAGCTTTCGACTGAGCACATTGTCTCGGCTTATAAGAGGACCAAGAACCGAGCCATTCTTTTGGATTATGATGGCACAATGGTGCAGCCAGGGTCCATTAGGACGACACCAAGCCAAGAAACAATCAAAACCTTGAACAGTCTCTCTAGTGATCCCAAGAATATTGTGTTTCTCGTCAGCGGGAAAGACAGAAAGACGTTAACAGAATGGTTCTCTTCTTGTGATGATCTTGGTTTGGCTGCAGAGCATGGATACTTTATAAGGTAACACTTAAATCTTAAGAACACTTGAAAAGATTAAAACTTTAGGGTATAAAGTAAAGATCACTTATAAATATCAAATCTTTGTGATATAAAGTTAGGATTTTTCATATTGGGGTTGCTTTCATATCTTCTTGAATCACTAAGCACTTGAAAAATTCGAGCTTTTGGATGATAAAGCTAAGATTTTTGCACATGGGTTCTGCTTTTTTATATCTTCTTGAATCTCATTATTTCAAAAGAATAGATATTTTGGATATAAAGTTGTGACTTTTGTTTAATAATGGGGACAGGCCAAACGATGGAACAGAGTGGGAGACATCAAGTTTAGCATCAGGTTTTGAGTGGAAACAAATAGCAGAGCCAGTGATGAGACTCTACACTGAGACAACAGATGGATCAACTATAGAGACTAAAGAGACGGCTCTCGTTTGGAACTACCAATTCGCAGATCCTGATTTTGGATCTTGTCAAGCCAAAGAGCTTATGGAACACCTCGAAAGCGTGCTCGCGAATGATCCAGTCTCTGTCAAGACAGGACAACAGCTAGTTGAAGTTAAACCACAGGTCAGTTTAAAAAACAAAAACTTCAAATGTTTAAAATCTCTCAAGAGTTCTGATATTGGAGAAACTTTGTTTTTTCCACAGGGTGTGAACAAAGGTCTTGTGGCGGAGAGGCTTCTAACGACAATGCAAGAGAAAGGGAAGCTTTTGGATTTCATTCTCTGCGTCGGTGATGATCGGTCCGACGAGGATATGTTTGAAGTGATTATAGGTGCAAAAGATGGTCCTGCTTTGTCTCCGGTGGCTGAGATATTCGCTTGCACGGTTGGACAAAAGCCAAGCAAAGCTAAATACTATTTAGACGACACGGCGGAGATCATCAGAATGCTTGACGGTCTAGCCGCAACTACCTCCGATCAAACCGCTTCTTCAACCGCTCTTTTTTAAGGATTTGTCAGTGTTGTTCTTTGTGTTGGTTTTGTTTTGTTTCTTTTTTAATATGGACTAAGGTAAAGCAAATCATCTTGCGTCATGTCATGTCATACTCAATACATATTATATAAATAGAAATCCACTTATAGAACAAGTAAAAGCAAGAGAAAGGTAGCCAAAGTAGTATTAAATACGCCCATTTTGATTCGGTTTGAAGAACAAGCGGCATCTTGATCTTGATTCTGATGTCATGCGTGGCCGAGGGAAAGCAATGTCTGACGTTAGGGCAAGTGGAGCCAGATTCTCCAAGAAAGGAGAGATAACACAAGTGTCTGAAGAGAGAAACCGAATCTTATCAGTCTCCGGATAATACTTGAAAAGCCTCTTGTGGTTGTCGTGGAAGACAAGATTCCCTTGCTTAGAAACCGCAACCGGCGTGAACAACCGTCTCAGAATGTCCCAGGGAACACCTTTTCCGGCTAAACTTATGGAGTAACTCTTGCTCCATCTTCTTTCTTCTTCTTTATCCATCCTCCATATCTCTAGCTTCCATTGTGGGTTTGTATAGGTAATGGTTATAGCGAGGTGGTTCTCTAGGTTCGATATTTGTGTTTCTTGAGTGGTATGCTCAACAGGAACCATCGTGACGTTATGAAACTCTTCTTTGTGAAGATCTAAAGGTAGTATCTTGTAACCATCACCAACGTTGTTTAGCCAGTAGATGGATCCATTCACACACACCGATCTACTTCCCGCAGCGATCTTGTAAGGAGATGGAGACAACATCCACCAGACACCAGTTTCAACATCAAGAACACTACACTCCACCACAGGATCACGATGACGTACCCTAATTTCCTCCATCTTCACAACTTTATAGCTCCCCGTAACTTTGTCTCTACCAAACCCTAGAGAGAAAGAAGACGACCATTGTGCGGTTCCGTAACTGAACCGCCCGAGTTGCCTTGTCCATGGGTTCAAAACGTTGATCCCGTATTGTTCGGGGATGCAGACCAAACCGTCGCAAGTCATCAAGGGTCGTGTTGCGTCGCAGTGAATATAGACTATCTCTTCGTCTCCTTTGAGCTGCGACCCGTGGAGGAGCCTTGGCTTTTCGCGGCAGTCGCAGTTGTGAACAGCTATGATTTTCCGGCTCTTTTGAAGACTCATACGTAGATCCACGAACTTTTTGGATTCCAGGATTGATCTCCATCGTTTTGAGACTGTTTTGGATATGAGGATGGATTTCAAGGGCAGTCGAACGAATATTTCTTCAAGTAAATCATCAACTAGTGTGTTGATCGAATTAGGGTTTTCCACATCTTCCCCCATTTTCGGTGCTTGTTTTTTTACTTCTCATAATCAAACAATTTAGTATTTTGTATTTTTTTAAGGAGATATTGGGAGATTTGACAACACATTTCCATATTTAATTTAAGAAAGAAAGTTATATTTGAATATATATAATTTTATTCTTACTTATTTGTAGGTCACTTGTTCACCAAGTTATAGCTTTCTATCTTATTATATAAAGCTTGATGCGCGCGACCTGGTTGCGACATGTAAGATTTTTATAATTTACACGCGACACATGTATTTTTTTATTTATTAACGTATCAAGATTGTGACACGTGTCTTGAAAGAAAGAAAAAAAGATAATTTTCATGAAACAGAAAGAAAAATTTATTCATTATACGGCTTAATTCCTTATGAAAATAGGATACTAAGTTTTGACAAAAAAGAAAAAGAAAAAGTTTTACGGTTTATCTAGAAAAACATTTTATTCATTATGGAAAAAAACTATATAAGAAAAAAAGATAAAATTTGCGAGAAAAAAAAAAGAAAAAAAAAACTAATTCATTATGACATAGGCCTGGGCATTCGGTTATTCGGGTCGGGTTCGGGTCGGTTCCTTTCGGTTTTCGGGTTTTTCGGTTCTAGAAATTTTAGTACTATTCGGGTATTTTTTATTTTCGGGTCGGGTTCGGGTCGGTTCCAGATCGATTCCGGGTATCCAAATTTTATTACAGAAAATAAAATAAAAATAAAAAAACTGTTTCATTTAAATGAAATTTTATTGAACTTAGCCAAAACTATTGAATATTAACAAATATAACTAAATATTTTTGGATTTATTGAATATTTTAGTTATTTCTTTCTAAATTTAACTATTATATTAGGTTTATAATTGTAATTTTACATATTTTGGTTATTCTAAGTCTAAATATAATTTGAGAATATAATTATATTTTCAATATTTCGGGTACTCATTCGGTTTTCGGTTCGGTTCGGGTTCGGGTCCGGTTCTTTCGGGTATAGAAATTTTGGACCCATTCGGGTATTTGTGTCGGTTCCGGTTCGGTTCGGTTCCGTCTATTTCGGGTCGGGTTCGGTTTTATATTTCGGGTCTGGATAAAAATGCCCAGGCCTAGACAAAAGGGTAACAAATATTTCTTTCATAATGGAAAAAGGATAAAAAGCTTAATTCCTTAAAAATATAGAAAAATAAGTTTGTGTTATAGTAAGAAGAGAGAACAAGAGAAGAGAGGAATTGGTTGTGTATTATTCCATTAGTAATGAGCTCCTTATATAGGATTACAATATAGGGTTTTCCTTGGAGAGGAATACATTGGAGAACAAGCTAGAACATTCTAGAATATGGGCCGATAATGGGCTTCCATATAAACTAGTTATAACACTCCCCCTTGGAAGTCCATTATCTAAAAATATCTTCTAAGTGCGCATGATGCTGCCTCGTTAAAACCTTACCAGGAAAACCCAAAGGGAAAAACCTTAGTTAAGGAAAAAGAGTACAGCGCGCAACTACTCCCCCTCATGAGAACATCCGTGTAGATTAGGTGAATGAACTTCTTGATAATAGCAGATGGAAACTCCTTTAAAATCTTCACTTGAACAGTCTTTAGAACATTGACATCGCCATTCTTCTTGGTTGCATTCAAGATGATTCATCTTGATCAATCTCCTTGCTTCACTTGATCTCATAAATAGATGACAAGACTTCTTTAGATGTTTCTCATTTGTGTGTTCTTTGTTGCCTCATTAAAACCTTTCATGGAAAAACCCAATGGGATAAAAACCATGATAAGGAAAAAGAGTACAACCACACATATCATCATATTCTCCCCCTTGGAAGCATCTTCTTCAGGAGATGCATTCCAATACTATCTTTTGGAGATTACTATAAGTATAACTTTGATGAAAGTCATTTAGACTTTTAGTCTAGACATCTTTTTCTATAAACAATCATTTGGACTTCTGGCCAAATTTTCTCTTTTATATACATTCTTGTAAACATCTATCTTGTATATATATCTCATCTCATTTTGCTCATTTTCAATTATGAAAGAGACTAACATATTTTTCAAATAGCATTTGAAGTATGGTACTTCAGGACCAAATATATGTGAGCATTGTTTATGTAAATCATGCCATAACATTTCTGGGAATTTGGGATATCTTAAGACAACTTTGTCTTTCCAAGATCTTTTATCCCATCTCCTTTTGTGATACTAATTTCGAAAATTCTTCTGGAATTTCGATGATGTTTAGACTAAGATCTCTTTTGATCTATAAATATACATGGGTATTTGTTAGCTTTATATATTCACGTGATTATATCCATGAATAAATTTCTTTTCATTTGATTGAATAGCTAATATTTTCCGGGAACAAAACATGATATCATTAATTCTTCAATGATTATATCCTTCAGGGACTTTTACATAAATGTCATTGTTTAGTGAGTTGTATAAGTCAAGTTCTTCTTTCATTGCCAGACTTAATGAACTTGAAAGTTGCATCCACCACATGAGAGTATATCTCTTCATACTCATTCTTCTTCGGCACAAATGCCTTTATAACTCACTTGTTTCACACTTTTTAGGTGAAAGGACTTCTGGTCCAAATACTTTCTCTTTCTAAGAGATTTTGTTTTGTGTCTATTGCTTCTTTTCGATTTGGCCAAATCATTACTTTGTGTACACAATGCAATAGACTTTGTTTCATGATCCTCTTTCTCATTCATAATATCAACTGCTACATTGCATGCAAATATATTATTTACGACGTCGATTTGCTTCTGGTTCCATTTATTCTATACATGACATAAGTAATTTCTCGAGATCTCATCATTGTCTCAGGTACCTGAATTTCTTATTTGTCATGTTTAATGTCTCTTCTGGAGATCACTCAAAAATATTTGTTTCCTCGGTTTGACCATTGTCAATTTATGCTCTTTTACTTTTTCGAGGATTCTAATATTTGGAACCGACAAGTCTATCACGCTTCATGCGTTCTTTAGACTCACTAGCAGCTTGATATTGTCCTTCTGGGACATCAATTCTTATTAGAGCATTTACAGCTGGTAAGTGACTCAATCACTATATTTGGGTCAGTAAATGTATCTGGCAACTGATACAATAAGTTTTGTGAATGAATTATCTTTTGGACTTCTATTTCACATTCTATAGTCCGAGGATCAATGATAATTCATTCAACTACTTTTCTTTCCAGCCTTTTATTTTCTCCCCCTGATGTTGGAAAGACTTATCCATTAACATGGTAGTCTATAAATCGAGCCTTACTTAAATCCTTCAGGGATAGCTCTAGATATTATCAATGGAGATTCATATCCAACATCTACAATCTCTTTTGAAGATCCATCTTATATTGCTGTGGTGGAGCAATGTGGATGTTGCACATCCAAAGGTTTCTGACCCAAACCAATTTCGATGGAGAGAAATTTTAATTACTCTATTATACTAATTATATGTAGTACAATTTAATCGTGAACACATGTAGTTTTTTTAATATACTTTTAGATTATTGGGAAATACTTGTAGTTGAATGTTATTTAACATCACCTTCACATATTGTCTCAATATATGATAACTTTTCAAATCTCATGGATTTTCTCTATGTATGAATCATAAATCTCAGTTTTACTGTGAAGTTAATCTTCTGGATTCTTCACTTTATATGTATGTGGGATTCCCTAATTCTCCCCCTAGAGATGATGACACTTCAGGTTCATCAATCTCGAACTGAATCCCATTATATAACCAACTTGGGTCATTAATCTTTGATACTTAGGAGAATTTTAATACATCCATGATTGTTCCCGTGACAATATTATATTTGCTCTTCTGGAGATTTTATTCTTTATACTATATGGTATTGTACTCATATTAGATTATTTCTTCTGAGAGAAATATCTTTCGTTTGTTACTATCTATATTTTCTCACTTCTGGTGATAATTTGATTTCTTGAAAAGAATTCTTAGGCATGACTAGATCCACACAAAATCCACCCACAACCACATCTATACAACTTATTAATGTGGATTTTTTTACATTCACTTCAGGGAATGGAGTGGAACCATTTGAAATAAATCAATAAATTTCTTATTAATAGTTCATTATTTTGTTCAGCCACAATGAAAAGATAAATTCATAATGTGTCTCCAGAACAACATTACTTGGCTAGAGCATGTCTTATAGCATTTCTGAATATTCTTGAGTTAATACTCATTTACAGACTTCAAGTCATGTAATCTTAAATGCAATATTTTATTGAGCTTTTGGTGATCATTCTTTTTATTTAGATTTTCTCTAAATAACTTGTGGATCATGTACAGTCAAGTAGTAAATCTTAAAATCATAGATAACACAAATATATGATCAAGCTATTTATAAAAGAGATAGTGTTCACATAAAATGACTTAATCAATCATTCATTAGTTTCTTACTCTTATGTCATTAAATTAGGTTCTCAATTCATCATTCAATTAATTGATTCACCAAAAGAAGTCAGTATATTATCAACACAGGGCAAACGTAATCTAACTCTATTTAGAATGAATTAAACATATCAAGCAAGTCACGATGTCACATTGTTACTTCTAAATATACATATTTGGTGATGGTTTCAAATTCTAAGAACAGAATCAGTATGCTCAACTTTCAGTTATAAAAGTCATGATCATGAACTCAAACCATCAAATTTCGAAAGCAATAAATATCCAATTAATGTTTCTTTTATGCTATCAAAATATGATGAATTATAATAAACTATCAAGTTCTTTTAATAGTGGTGACAAAATCAAACCAACTAATCAAACACGGAGATTAGTCTATCCGGCCTATTTGAATATCCGGAGAGAGGGTCTATCCGTGGGCTGCACCTCCCTTAGGGGATTAGTCTGGCCTGTCCATAGGCCTAGGATTTACCCCTGAGTTATCAAAAAAAAAAAAAAAAAAAAAAACTAATCAAACACATCATTACATGTAGGCATGATCAATATTAAGCATTTCTTAGATGATGAGATATTATTATAAGTATTACTAACCTCAACAGTTAGTAGAGTAGGACGGTGACTTATGGAAGAGATGGCTTTGGGGAACACTCACAACGTCATGAAATCAACAGATTTTTCTGATTAATGGAATCCACATTTTCTTTTCATGAATCCCTTCTGCATCATTAAAAAGGTTTTGTCCAAAAACCCCTAAGAAAACAAGATAAGAATTGATGGTCGTAAAACCATTGAAACAAGAAACATTAGATTTCATAAATGAGGTAGGATCACAATTATAAATATTAAAGAAGCCTGATTTATGCATGAGCCAACATATCGAATCAAACAATGAAACAGCGATAGGCAGTATTCAAGGATTGCAGAAAATAATAATAGCTATATTATAAAATAATCTCATTAACCAAAAGTATTGTTAACCATCATTTAGACTTATAACAAAATGATTCTAGATCAATACATGCTTATGACGGAGAATTCTCTTGTACTAATTCCCTTAAGTCATTACAATGTCCGTCAATAAAATAATCAAGCAGTAATACAATTCTGATCAAACCAGCAATTCATAAACTAATCGAGTAATAATAAGTGATGAGATGAATATAAATATGGATGAAGCAATAATAGCCATAGGCCAATCATATTAAAATCAGAACTCAAACCTTCTCAAATAAAGAGAAAACAAAACAAGTAACTATAATTTGTGAGCAAGATTCGATCAGACAATAAACAATTAATTAAATCAAACGATTCATAATACTTAGTTTGATCGATAATGATGATGAGAAATCAAGATACGTAGACTATGAACCAGCAAACTTTGCCGATAAACCGAGCATAAATTAAGCCTAAATCAAAGCAAGTTTCGTTCTATTATATAGCATGTCTCGATAAATATTTCTAAAAATTACCAATAAACAAAGATCTGAAACACTAGCGATTGGTTTATAATTTAACAATATGGTCATTCCCGAATTCATGTGCTGATGCAAACATAGCAAAGTATGATACGATATTCATGTTTCGATTAAATAAAGCATGCTTAGATCTATTAGAAGAAGTATATTAACAAGTAACGATATGAAATTTCAAACAAAGAATGAACTAATTAATTTTCGAATAATCATCATAAAGCAGTATAATGAGACAATAATAGATATGCAAATATGGAATAATAAACAATATAAAATCCTTTTAGGATATATAAATAAAAATTCTTCAAAATATAGAAATCCTTGTGGGATATGAATAATTTTGTAATGTTAATCCTTCTGGGATTGAGATGATAAACACAGATCAACAAAGTAATATAAATTACTCATTGTATCTTATGAATTCGATCTTTGAAGAAATAATAAGGAAATTTGATTTCCTTTTAACTCTTAGTTGAGACGGCTAGGGTTTTAACCTGACGGCTAGGATTTTAACCTAACGGTTAGAGACTCGTGCTGATAACATGTTATAGTAAGAAGGGAGAACAAGAGAAGAGAGGAATTAGTTATGTATTATTCCATCAATAATGAGCTCCTTATATAGGAGTACAACATAGGGTTTTCCTTGGAGAGAAATACACTTGGAGAACAAGCTAGAATATTCTAGAATATGAGCCGATAATGGGCTTCCATATAAACTAATTACAACCGTTTGAAGGCTATCCCTAATATATTAAAAGAGAAGACATTTTGAAAATAACATTTGTGTCATGTGTTATTAACAAAAATGTCATGCTGATGTGTCATTACTAGGAAGCTTCTCATACTATTTATAAAATAAGGTTTAGTTTACTAGAATAATTACAAACATTAATGCCACTCATATATTATGGTTAGAAAATCAAATATGTCTTCATAAACTAAATATAAACTAAAAACAATTATTCTCTTTCCTTAATTGATGGTCACATAAATTAGTAAATAAGAAAGATATTCAATTCAATTATATCATATTAATTATTTTTAAAATCATTCTATTTCTTCTATCATACTCCCTCCGTTTCACAATACTTGATGTTGTAGAATTTTCACATAAATTAAGAAACATTTAATGTTAAACTTTTAATGGAGTATTTGTTTAACTTTATTTTTATTTTTAAATCAATCATCTATATCAAATAAGAAGAAAAAAATCTACATTTTTTTTTGTATATGCTATGATTTGAATATATAAAAATTCACATTGGATATGTTGTTGAGTGATGGTTCAGAAATCTGTTATAAAACCTGATAAAAATTTAAAATATTACTATGTTAATATATTCTAATAATAGTTCTATCAAGATTTAAAAATAGTACATATTTAAAAAGATTTATAAGATAATTTGTAATTTTAATAACTAATCAATAATATAAAACTAAACAAGTGTATATTTTCCTATGTATTGAATATTTTAAATAAAATTTGATGCTTTTATGAACACATATTTTGTGGATTAATCTATTAAAAGTCTAAAACATTAAAAGTATCTTAATTTGATACAGTAATTGCATTAACATCCCTAACAATGTGATTGCTTAACGTCAAAAAAAAAAATGTGATTGCTTACATTCAAATAAAAAAGTCTTTATATTTGCAATTAGCCAATATTATTCATAAATATTCTTGATTTATTTTTATTTTGTATTTCGCATATAATACGGGTTACCAACTATTTTTATTTTGTTTATTTAATTGGTATATTAGCTAAAAATGAGAAAAAAACTTTGAAAAATTGGTATTTTGTTTTAGCGGTATAACCTACCATAAATATCACAACTTTCAAACTTTAAAACTATAAGTTCAGATATCATCACCCCTCGCTAGGCGCGGATCCAACCCTAGTATAAGATAAACTATAACCTTCAAGATTTCATCATGTGTTTATGATTTTTTATTCTCTTTAACTAATTTAGAAGAAAAAAACATGTCTTTGAAGTTGAAGAAATCAATAAAGAATATTTCACTCTAAATCATTTGGATTGAAATAAAAAATATTGGTATATGCAAGGGAAAAAGGAGAATTTTTTTTGCATGCCTCATATTTTAAGCTAAAAAGGTTCCATATTCTAATGAGAAAGGAAAAAAAAAATTTCGCAAATTTTATATTTTAAGATAAAAATGTTTCGTATTCTAACGGAAAAGAAAAAGAAAAAAAAAATATCTTCTATGTCTCACCAAACTGTAAATAATAAGCTCTAAAATTTATTAATTGTGTGTTTCCATATTGTTTTAGAATAAGAAAAATCATGTCTTCAAAAGTTAAATAAAGCAATAGAGATTATTTGATCAATATCAAAAAGTTCGTTGTTTAATAGTATACTAGGTGTTTACCCGCGCATGCGCGGGTTCCGTTTTAATATTTGTAAATAAATCTTATGTCCTCTTTATTTTAATTTTATTCAATAATATTAAGAAAATGTATGATTCAATTAAGAATATTTGTATATCAAGTTCGAGTCATCAATTTTTTTTGTTTCTTTGATAAGAGATGAAAATAATAGTTTCATTTATTAAAAAAAGGATTTTTAAAATGCTTCACTATTTTTCAATTTTTGTTTATAATTTTTTTTAATAAACTTTTTTTGTAATATACTTTTAATTTTTTTACCTAACCAATTTAATTATTTTTATAAGTAGTCATAATAAGTAAGATACCTTTTAAAAATATTTTTTGTCATAAAAACATACAACAGCCCAATCCTCAAATTTCTTAAACTAATCCCTTAATTTTACTATTCATTAGACAATTTTTTTTATATCCAATAAAGGTTATCTGGCAAACTTATCCAATATTAGTCTAATACATATTTTAGTTCTTAATTTATTTTTTAATTTTATTTATTTGTTTAGCTTTTCCAGCTATGAATTTATGATTTATACTTAATTTTTTTTTGTAATTTTAATTATGTTGCATTTAATTCCATTCAATAAATTCATCTCTTTATTTTTAAATCACTGTTTTTATATTTAAAAGTCTTATATCTAGAAAATAAAATAAAATATAAATGTATTTTACAGATCATTAAGGACGGGAAGAAAGGAATCAGAAAGATCAGGAGTAAAAAATAATTTTTTTTAATTGTTTCATATGATATAATCGTGTTAAATGTATTCCCACTTTTTCCATATCATATGGCTTCTTCTTCTTCCCGTGGTCATCATCTTTTAATTGTTTTTCCAATTCCCGGTTAAATTCTTTTGGTTTGTTACGGTTCGATTTTCCTATCTCATAGAAATTAGAAATGCTTCGTTTCTTTTTCTTTCATTTGCCGACCACAATCGAACAATATTTCTTCTTCCTTATTCCCACCGGAACCATCTCATCATCTAGATCCCTCTTCTTTGTTGCTAATCTTGTTATTACCAGGGGAGAGCTCACGCTTCTTCTTCTTTTCGATCTCCTTCGACTCTCGCTCTGAATTTCTCAATTAACTTAGGTACCAATCTCAATTAACTGAGACTTATAGCTGTCGAGTTTTAGAGCGTTTTCTCCTTTCACTGGTCGTTTTTAATAATATTTGAAATCTCTTCTCATTGACTTTACCCCTTTTTTGTTTGGTTTTCTTGTTTTTACAGAGATCAAACGTCCTTAGCCTTCAGGTTCAATTTTTTTCTTTAAAATCCTTTGATTAAGTACCTTCTGATCCATGAGAAGGAGTTCTACACCCATGAGTAATCCGCCTTTTCTAACGTTTCGTGCCTCCCAAAAGTGGATGACTCTGACAAGCAAATCATTATTTTGAAACCTTTTTTTAGATCATCGAAAACCAAAGTATGGCTTAACTGATTAGAAACAGAAGAGCATGAATTTGCCATGGCTTATAAAAATCGATTGAGAGATGTGAATGTATATTCTGAACTTGGTTTCATGTGGCAATAAGACCACGTATATATAGGATTTAAGATCATCTTATTCCTAATGGAAAAAGGAATCAATGTATATCAATGTCATTGTACAATAAGGAAATTAGAGAAGTGATAATTACAAAAATAGGAACTATCCAAATCCTAATCTTTATCAAACAATATCCAATTTGTTTTTCAAGAATCTTCTAGACTAAAACGAAATAATGAAACCAAGAAATAAATTTGGAAGAAGAAATAAGAAAAAAATGCCAAGAAGCAATCTTATATTCGCCAGAAATTAAAGCAGCCGAATTGTACAGTCAAATCACAAGACTTATCTTAGTAATAGATTCCGAATTTCTCCATTTTTGGTCTAATACTCCCTCAACTGAAGTTGTACTGAAGCTTCAAACTTGCAACAATGCGAAATAGGGAGTTTAGGGCAAAATAAATCCAATTCGATTTACGAAATCTGGGAAATGAAGAATGAATTTTTGTTGTTTGACGGTGGAGAGAGAGAGAGTTTTGTGAGATGCAGTTTTAGGGTTTGTAGAAAAAAGGGGAAGAAGATGTAGCAGATCCCGTTTTGGAGATGCCGATGTCTGATTTTTTTTTTTTTTGTGGTAACCTAATGGCAATGTCCATATAATTATTTTTGAAACGGTTTAAAAAAAAAACAGGGGACTGCAAAGGATCGAACTCAATACCTGTTGAGTTTAGGACAATTGTGATAACCGCTACACCATAGCATCTTTTTGGCTGAATAGGAAATTTATTTCTATAATTACTTAAAACATGTGTAAATTTTCCACTAAAAAAGAAACTAATACTAATAATATATGTAAATTTAGATAATCTATGAATAGGAAACTTATAATTCAGTTCTCGAAAATTGTAAAATCAGAGAAATTATCTTTACTGAAAACTAATTAATAAATAATATGTAAAATAGAAAATTTACATAAATTAATTTAAAAGCAAAAAAAAAAAAATAATGACATGGACCAATCAAATTCAACCTTTTAAATCCTAGGTGGACAGCCTCTAATGCATATAGGCTCAACTTTTATTAGTAATAGATATTATCGAGTTTTCAATATTATTTTAGTTACATTTAAGAGTGTCTATATTTTGTTTAATACTTTTTCATAAATTGTTTCAAAAAATATAAGATAAACTCTGCCTATACGCCAGACCTTATCTATTCATTTTATATAGAGTTAGATTATTTTTGTTAATTGTTAGTAACAAACCTTGAAAGATCTTCGTATGATATTGTTTATATACCAAACTCTATCTCTCCCCATTGACCCATTTACGAAAAACAGTTCACCGCCGAGAATGAACCTCCAAGTACCGGAGAAGAAGAAGAGGAAGACAAAGATGAAGACGGATAATTCGTCACCACCACCTTCTCCTCCGTCGTTTTCTTCACTTCCAGACGATATGGCCGTGAATTGCTTAGCCCGGATCTCGAGGTGGTATTACCCAACACTCTCAACCGTTTCCAAAATGTTCCGGTCACTTGTCTCTTCCACCGAGCTCTACGCAGCACGATCTCACCTCGGAAGCACGGAGATGTCTGTCTATGTTTGTGTATCTGATCCCAGACGTCCCATGCATCATCAACTTCCCCAGTGGTTTAGACTGTAGATTAACCCTAATCCAACCCTACCAGTCAGACAGTTGTTGGTTCCGATTCCGGCTTCCAATCTTCCTTCACTGCCAAGTCTCACAACCGTAGCTGTTGGTGCTGAAATTTATGCAATCGGCGGACCAGTCGGCCGAGCAGAATCCTCCTCGGCCGTGCGGGTCCTAGATTGTCTAAGTGACACTTGGCGCGATGCCCCTAGCATGATTGTAGCCCGGAGATATGCCTTGAGCTGTGTCTGCGATGGGAAAATATATGTTTGTGGAGGAGTGGATGAGGAGGAACCATGGGGTGAGGTATTCGACACAAAGACTCAGACTTGGGGACGCCTCCCTGATCCGGGTACTGAGGTACGTACCTCAGTACGTACGTTTCAAGTTTGGGGAATCAGCGAGGGCCAAGGAAAGATTTACATTGGTGGTGATTCTCGCGAAAAGATTGTTTACGACACAAAGCAGTGCAAATGGGAATGGGGTCAAGGTAAAGGCAAGGTTGCGAGTTCAGAACTGTTTTATACATCACCTGAATTTGAATTCCCCTTGCGGTGTAATGTGTATGACGTTGAGGAAGGTTATTGGAAACCAGTGAAAGGGTTAGACTCACTGTCAGATACGTACAGGAAGAGTGGTGGCTCATTAGGTCAGAGAGTTAGGTGTGGTGAGAAACTCTTTGTTATTTGGGAAGGAGGGCATACGAGGATAAATCCATGTGATATGAAGAAGATTTGGTGCGCGGTAATCGTGCTTGAAAAGCGTCATGGAGGTGAGATTTGGGGAAACGTTGAGTGTGTTGATGTTGTGCATTCCGTCCCCACGGAATGTCGGATCTTGCACTGTCACGTCGTATTGGTTTGATTGACCTGTATTCCAAGGTATGTATGATCAATCGTTTTAGAATTCACTATTAGTTTGTATGTAGGATATTATTGAAAAGCATGTTTAGTGGTAGTACTATTGTCTATATTAGCTAGGGACTAAAAGTTAGTTTAATCCTCTAACATTTGGCAAAATGGTTCATAATCTTCCTCCGCACACACGTATACATTGATCTATTTTGGCGCAAGTCATTGGAAAGTTTGAGTTTGAGTTTGAGTATTATTTTTCCCTGGTACATATATATGCTATTATGTATGATATGAATGTATTGTTGACCAGTTGGAGAAAGGAGAAGGAAAGCAGAGGCAAAAGAAGGGGAACAAGAGGGAAGGAGATCAATTAGTTATGATTAACACTAATGGAGGATGGTATATATTTTCTCCAAAACACTACTCTCTCTATTCTTTTATAAACATGTTTTAGACTTTAGCACATACAGTACATTTTTTTTCTTTAATAATATATATTATAACAATTTTGTTCTCGTTAAGTATTTATTCATTAATTAATATGAGAGTGAAACAAGTCATTTTTATTTTGATTTTTGCATTAAATCCTGGAAACATTACTTATTTAGTTATTTGTGAATAAAAGAACAACTTTTTAAACATCCCTTATTAAAAAACAGAGAGCAGTATTATTGAGTGTAGAGATAAGTGTTGATTACAATGCGTTTCTTTTTTACACACAAAAAAAACAAACCATATATAAGAATTTACAAACATTCCTTTATAAAAAGAAGGAAATACAAACGTATAAATCAATAGTTTAGTTACAAAAAATAATAATAATATTAATCGAACATTTTGTGCATTTAATTGTGATTAAAACTATCTGAGTATAATTTAACTTGAGGAAAATCCAGTTCTACCACGGGCCGGGTGACGATGTAGGCGACGTTAAGCTGCAGATGAAATAGTAATACTAAGTTAACATAGATATTTCAATTGAGAAAGATTATTCGGTTACCAAATATATACTCCATCCGTTTCAAATTAATTGTCATTTTGGCAAAATGTAGATGAAGTTGGATGTATTTTAAATTTAATATATCCAAAGCAGATATATTTTGCCAGAATGACAATTAATTTTAAAAGGAGGGAATATGATTTAATTATCATATATTAAAAATGAACGTGGAGGAAAAAAATCTTACTCTAAGAAACTTTTCCAGCAAGAATCGCTTGCTTCATCATCAAGGAACTTCTCCCAGTCCTCTAGGACATCTGAACCGGATGAGTGTTGACCCGTACCAGGATGGTTTAAACCGGATGTCTCAGGAGAAACCGATACCGAACCAATCGATGGGATTTGATCACCATAATAACTTGGCATCATACCGGCTCCGGTTTGATCATCTACCTCAGTGGTGGTACTAGTACCCGGCTTTGCTGAATTTAGATTCTCCTGAGAAACCGTAACCAAACCAGGAAGCTGGTTATCTTCAAAACAATCCCAAACAATTTCAAACGATGGCATGAAATCTTCGTTTGCAGTTTGGTTTATGAACTGTCCAGCAGCCGGCTCCGGTTTAGGAGTCACTGAATTGGTATTGAAGCTATTGACTACCGGCTCTAGTTTAGGGTTTAATGAATTGGTATTGAACCTATTGATGTTTGGTATGGCGTTGGGGGTTATGATTTGAAGCATTTTATGGATCAATTGCAGTTTAAGTAGATCTTCCAAAGCAGAGTTGTTGTTGAAGATGTTACTGTTACCAAATTGGCCATTGCCAATTGCCGCCGCAAGCATTTGAGACACATCGAGGCTAAGATTGTTGGTTCTTGGCTCATGCGTGATTGGATCAATCCCCATTTGCAACAACTTCTTCCTCATATGAGTGTTCCAATAGTTTTTGATTTCGTTATCAGTTCTTCCTGGAAGATGACTCGCAATCTTCGACCATCTATAAAGTAAAATTCAATTCAATCGTTACATAAGTAACCAAAAGATTAACAATCTTATGGTTAGAGATCTTAAACTGATTGAAGACTAGTCTTGAAAACATGAATCCTATACAATGGTTCGATCAACGGAATTATGATAATATATAAGAGTAAAAGACCATAAGTGATACATAAATGTGTTTTTTTTTTATCAAATGTTAATGGTATGTGTAATAGCCAAAAGTAAAAAAGGTTTGCACTTAACATAAATATTTTATGAAAATGCTTATATTTCAAACATGTAAAAGAAAACACATAAATTTCGTTTAAAACAAATCAACAATCGAGACTTAAATCATTTGATGCTAAATATATCGTAGCATGAACAAAATAATAGTCTTACTTGTTGCCAAGAAGGGCGTGTAGTTTAACGATAGTACTCTCTTCTTCATCGGAGAACTCGCCTCGCCGGATATCAGGCCGGAGATAATTCATCCACCGGAGCCGACAGCTTTTGCCGCATCGGTTAAGTCCAGCGAGCTTAGGAAGCGAACGCCAATTCCCGTAACCGTTCTCATTTATATAAGAGGTAAGCTTATCATCTTCTTCCGGCGTCCACGGTCCTTTCTTCACTCCTTTGTCTTGATCGCAACACGGTGATCTTCCCATTTTGTTTCTATATATCTTCTCAAAGATTACTCAAGATTTGTTATTCTTTCTTTCGTAGCTCCCTACGTTCAAGTTTGTATGTGTATATATAAGCAAATTTAGGGGCCATGACATAACTAAAGTAAAGGTGTATGCTGTATGCATGCGTCAGAATTTTATGTAAATAATATTTCTCATTAGTGTGACAAAGTCTACAATATGAGTCATTCAATGTATAAGTTAAATAAAATCAAGATTAGGTAATGATAATATGACATGTGTCATGTCGTTCGCAGAGTTATTTGTGGGGGATGGAGTTCAAAGAATGTTTTGTTATCATGGGTTAGATATATAAAATATATGCCCTAGCTATGTTGGAAAAAGAATGTAGATTGTTGCTCATAAAATTCTTGCTGAATTTGCTACGTACTTTTTACTTGTATTCTAGTAACACTTTTACTACAATTTCATAATCTGAAATCCGAACTAATCTTATTGCCATTAGATTAAAAAACACTACATTTCACAATTAGATATTATGATGATTTTGAATATTTTTTATTTATATATGTTTTTCTAGTTAGGTTAAAACCTATAATTAAAAAGTCTGCTTAAATGCATGTAATACAATAACGTTAACTACTTTTTTCCTCAATTAAAGTTTAATACGTTTCTTGACTAGTATAAGTAGTATTTAATTGAATTATGCGAAATTATGCTCTCATTGCAGTCTTCATCAAAATTGGAATCTTGTATTTACCATTATGTGATTGCTTCCACCGCATTCATTAAAGTCTTTACCTGCTTCGATGTTTCATGGTTGATCAAAGCCTACTCGTTCTCTTCTTCTTCCCGCATTTGAATTCAAACGAAGATAGTTCCGAAAATTTTATAAACTGAAATTGAAACAATTTACTTAATCGATCCTATAAACTATCACGTAAATTTCTCACTAAAAAAAGCCGACATTAAAATTTGCTTCCGTCAAAATGATCAAATATGGACTATCATTATTTAGTTTTTTTTTTTTTTTTTTTTTTGGGTAAAAAGGCATTCATTATTTAGTTTTTTTTTGTTTATTTTGTAATTTTGTTGCGTACGTAAAGATGTAAATGAATGAAACGTTTTTCAAGTGTATGTTGTCTCAAATTATTCATTTAAGATATGTTTACACAAATACATAATTTTTTTTTGTATTAAATTTATTTTTGTTGTACTTGCTAAAATCTAAAAGCTTTACAGGGGAATATCTAATCTTTTTTTTATAAAGGATTAGATATCTAATATTTCGGTCTGATTACAAAAATATTGTGAGAAATTAAAAGACCCTCAGTAAATGTTTGATGAACACATGGTAGAGATTTTTAAAATAACATGGAAAGATAGATCTGGATGGTTCGTTTTCATCCACGATTTTCAAAGTAATTTACATTAATAAAGTACTTCGATTATTTTATATAACTTCTCTCGAGGTTTCGAAACATTTATTCGATAACGTAAGGAACACACAAACTAGTGGATAGATTATATTAGAAGGTGTAACCATAAAGTTGGTATTATATATTACGTTGAATTATACTATTGGACATTTGAAAAAAAAAAATCTTACATGTAATAGAATCTTTGTTGTCTTTAAAGGAATGAGAAGGATCACGACAAAATAGAAGAAAACATAAAACGAAGTTTCCTACGGTTGGAGAAAACGTTTAACATAATTTTAATATTGAGGTTTCACTCTCACAGAAGATCTTGGTTATATACTTAAATACTACTTTTGACCGTTAATTACTGTCATGGATTAAAGGTTCAATGTTCAGGCTTGTTTCACTGTCACATTGTCAAATTAAAACCAAACATTTACCAACTATCTATTTATCTCGTTGACTATATAAACAGTCGTATATACTACGATTTCCAAGTTATAAGTAGCAGCATATCGTATATAAAACTCATTATGGTATGGTTTTTGTGAGTGACATGGTCAACCAGTGTGGATAAGCCCAGGCTTAAAATTTTATGTTATATTATTGTTACGCCACATATATAGATCGATAGATATTACGTAAATCAAGTCACATAACTATTGTGATTTGTGAGATCCAAATACTTGGATATTTACATCCGCATTTCAAGACATTTCAAGACATCCGTAACAAACCAAACCAACTCAGACCGCAAATATGTCATAACCATGGCCAAATCCAAAATGTAAGATACACTTCTTTTCACTTAATACATTATCTCATAAAAAATAAATGTACGTCAAATGCCAAAAAAAATTGGTGGATACTAAAGAAACCTATATCAAAATAATTGTGAGATTATATACATATAGTTAAGATGAGTTTGGGTTTGTGTGGGAAGTCTGTCAGTTGGACCTAGGACCAATTAGTTTACCTGGTAATCAGAAATGCATGCGGTCTGATTACCCACTGACATTAGTCGGAAGGCACTCCAAACTCGGGATAGACAATGTGGTAGTCCAAATGATAAGTCCACTTTGTAGCACTTAGGTGCATTCCTACCGAGGCTAACCGGAAGCCGATAGAGTTTATCAAAAAAAAAAAAAATGAGTTTGAGATAAATTTTTCAGCAGCTCTGATCTCATTTTCTTGACAAGGAAGTATATTATTAGGTAGACGAGAAAGTCATGGAAAACCCAGTTAACTTGTAAACTTATTTCAACGACCAAAGGTCAATATATCCGTAGAATATAATACAAACAAGATCTGAAGATAAAGTAAACATATTTGCGTAAAAAAACATCCATTTGCAAAAGTTTCTGAAGAGTTGTCCAATACTAAAGCGAAACATCCGTGATCGCGTCTCTTGGAGACGTATATGTTTGGTTATTTCCAGCAAAACAAACATTAATTATTGTCACATTATAAGTTGTCGTTACATAACGAATTCCATATCTTAATTTTACAACACTAAAGTTATAACTTTGGTCTTTACTCTTTACATATATAGTTGAATATGTAACGAAAAAAAAAGTAAATAATTTTAAAAAGAGTTCCAATGTGAATGCGCGTTTCAACATGTTGCTTATAAACTGTCAAATGAACAACAACACAACGCGCGTTATTTAGGTGTTATAACCTTCGAATATACTTCTATTGTTTTGGTTGATGAAAGTTTGATAAATGTATAAACACATTCAAAAGCATTAACCATTGAAGCTGTGACTTATCTCACTATTAATACTTAGCCATCTTTAGACATTTTATATAACCAAATTTCCATGGATGTTGAAGATTACTTTGAATTTTCATTTGGGATGATCTCGATTATTAAAAACACACATTAACCATAGAAACAGTACAAAGGTAGTAAAAACTAAACTGATCATAGGCCTCGATCTCAATTTCTAAGTCAATTTTGTGGAGTCGTAATACTATAAATTTTGTTCTAATGTAAATAGAATGACATAGATTAATGGTATAAACTGATATCTAAAACAAATTTACTATATCGAGTGGTCGGATACGTAAACCTAATTTGTAAGTGTTTATTTGCCATGCAATTTTTTGTTTTTTTAATTAATATAAAAAAAAAACATGACTTCTAAACTAAAATTTTAAGAGTAATATATAAATACATTCAAAAAAGTATTTTAAGAAAATCTGGTTCGGCCAAAACTAGTTTGGATTGTTTCTTTGACCAAATCTAGTTTGGTTTGTTCAGTCGTAGATAAATGAAACTGGTTGCAAGAACATTATATTGATTTCGGTTCAGTTTGGTTCAATTGTCTCTTTCGAAACAGAAGATAATCAAGCTGGTTTTGTCGAAAATTGAACCACAACTTTTGTTTTGGTCAGAGAAAAAGCCCCTTTAATTACAGAAAGCTAAAGGGAAAGTCGAAAGAGCCCACGACCCAAGGATAAGAAAAGCTGTGAACTACATATGCACTACTGAGACATTTTTTATACTAAAAATCTAAAATACGTATGAAGCTAAGCAAACGGTGACAAAAGAACAAACAAAAAACATATTACACGTTATGTAATACACACGAATCTAACTATTTATCTTTCAAAAACGGTTTAAGTTTTCGGATCTAAATTAAACAGTATGTAAATACTTCAATGTCGAACGTTTTAAGTATTCGTACTTTTCAATGTTAAGAGTTAAGGCCCAAAGAAGACTATTTTGAATGATCTAGAGCCAGTAATCTCGATTGAAGTGAAAATGTATGTGTGGTGATGAATCTGATGATGATGATTCATATGATTCATGATTGCCCATGAACTCTTTCTCCTCTTTTGTAACTATGGAGTATCTTTCTTTTTATCTTCAGCAGTATGAAAAACTTCTTGAACGTATTATCGAAATCGAAAAAGCTCACCATAAACTCTTGCAAACTATTAAATTAAATTAAAGTAAGCCTGAAGTGTTGCACGCTGCCTGTCTCTTTATTCACTTTAACAAAAGAGAATCCATACTGATTTCCATCTTACATTATCTCTGTATATAAATAAACTTAGCGCACTAACATTAAAGCAAACCTCTTTTTTCCTTTGTGGAATGTCAAGTCCAATCCAGAAACTATTAAAAATAATTTTAAAACATGTTTTCTATTTCTATTTCCTGTTATTAGTTTTTTCATACTATCCTTTAAAATCCAACGTACGTTTGTTCCCTCTTTCGAATTCTTTTGAGTAATATAGCAAAGTTTAATTTATTATTTTTCTCCTCTATATATTTGTACCACCATTCCTCTTAGACCTAACTCCACAAATCCTTGACAGAGAATAATCGACACTTTTTCTCTGGTTTCATTTCTCCCCATCCCAAACACAATACATAAATACACATTTTGATTCCATTCGAATCAAGACCAGCGTATAAGCCATCCATCATTCGTATTTGGAGGTTTTGTATACATATATACTATATAGATAGATATATCGTCGTGCCTGGCTCCCTGTATGCCACAAGTATTCACCGATTTAGTTACAAAATCGACCACTGGTGGCGTGCAGAGTAGTCAAGCATGACAAACACCTTTCTTGATATATAAGTATTCTGGCTATATATACAACGCACCTACATATACTTGGATCGTGTCTATGTCATGAGCTTTCTGTTATATCATATATATGCGTGTGTTTGTGTCTAGATGATTCCTGTATTATGATTTATGGTGCCCATCGTCTTCATTATCCCTTTAAGGCTTTAACAGTATGTTTTATTAACGTTTAATTCGTTTAAACCTTGTATGTAACTATGTTAACGAGTCGGTAATCTAACGGGTTCAATATTCATTTTGATTGATTATGCATGGCGGTAAAAGGTACGTTGAACAATAGTTGAGTTTTACTTTTTAAACAATGACTAGAAACAAAAAAAGTATATATATTCTTGTCACATGATATACGTAATTAACATCCTTCCTTGTTTTATTTTGCATAATCGTATATGTGCACCTGCAATTTTATCCCTTAATCTTAATCGTTTTATTTTTGTCAGCTTCAGTAGGGTGGCTTCATCTATATATCAATATTAAATCATTCCGAAATTTTAAAAGTTGTAAATTACTATACTTATGTAGTATAACTAACGGTTGAATTTATATTAATTTTGTTAAGATCTTGAAGTGATAGGCTTAGCTGGTGGGTGCATCGCCAGGGCCTTCCAGCTCATGAAGAGGTCTAACTTCTAAGCCTGGTCAAAGCTTTAGTCTCAGTTAGAAGTTCTTGACAAGACGAGGCCTCTCTTTAGCCGAGCGGGTTTAAAAGACAAGTGCATGCAATGTGTTGTATGTTGTCTTTTCTTGTGTGGAAGAAGTAATATAGAACACATGTACACATTTGTCTCACCTTTACTTGTGTGACACAGAAGAATTATCGAACCACTTTATTTAATTATTTGACGTATCTTTCCTCAAAATCATCGACACTGATTAAACGATATGTCAGAGGTAAAACTAGGTTTGTAAATATAATAAACAAAGTGTACTCATCATCTAAATAGTAACGGAATTATTTGGAAGTGGATCGATGAATGTTGACAGATTTATGACTGCGAGATGATATAATTAGTGTTTTTTTACTGAATTTTTTAATCGCCGGATTAGAAAAAAAAATAACCGCAGAAATATTTTTCATAGTGTGTAAAAGAGCTAGTAATTTGGCAAGTGACTCTTTGTTTTTTTGTTGTTGAAATTTTTGTTTTCCAAACATAAACAAACCATCGAAATACGTTTTCTACTTTACCATTTTTTTGTGTCAACAAAATACCATATGTAGACTGTATAGTTGTGCCCAAAGTTTTTTCTTATTTACTTAATTAAGTATTAAGTATTCACTTATAGTATTCACTTCATATATCGATGTAATTTACTTTTGTCGCGAAGCAATTATAAAGGTCACATGTCGATGTACCGCTTAAACGTGCATGTCATCTGCCATATTCGGTGGCCAAAAGCATCACATCGAGTATATTATATATATACTTGCAATATAAGAGAATGATTTTTGATTTTTTTGGAGAATGAATTTCTAAAGTACAATGTTGATTATGTATAATACTCCAACATTAGTAGTATTGCTAGTTTTAACTTTTAATCTTTAACAATTGAATTCCACGACGTATAGTTTGTATGATTGAACAATTCTTTTTCAAGTCTATACACTGTCTATACGTGTAAGATTTGTAATAATATAAGAAAGTAAGAAACAAATATCCTCCTTCACATAAGAACAAGCAAATTTTACATACGATTAGAGAAAAGGGAAAGAACATGGACTATATATATATGTCAATAGTTCAACCAAATGTAAATATGAAAAGGGAAAGAACATGGACTATATATATGTCAATAGTTCAACCAAATGTAAATATGTAATCATGATCAGCATACCCACAGTTACATATCTTGCACGAATCATATAACTTGTATTAGTATATGCATTTATGCGTACAAATCATATAACTTTTCCAATAATATGGACAAAACTACACTCATCGTGTGTCGTCAAAGCTGTTGGCGGTAACATGCATTATGAATATTATACTGATAAAAGTGTTCATAACTAAGAAATCTTTAACAAAAAAAGAAGTGTGCATAACTTAGATAAGATTTTATGTTAATGCCAACCTTCTAGTTTTAAGCTAAACAATAGTTTTTAGGATAATTGTTTTTTACGCAGCGTTTAAAAATCCTAATTACATTGAAAAGAATTCAGAGTTGAGAGTTGTATTGCTTAACGGTAACGTCTCAATTTTCCAGTTCCATAGTTATTTATTTGTCTACCTATTATCTACGTTATCCTTTTTTTTTTTTTTTTTTTTTTTTTTTTTTTTTAAAAGGATATCTATATATATAAAACACACTTGGGGTCTCTTCTAGGAGCGCTACGTCAGCAAACTCTCTTTTAAACAATACTCTTCCAATTCTCTTTTACGACTAATAATTTATTACATCTATCACTTAATCATAATAGAATTTGAAAAGTCATTTTGTATAAGAAAATAGTTTATATATTGATCTAAACAAATTCTAATTTAATAATTTTAGTTTTATCAAATAGATTTTAATAGTTTAATACGAGAAAGGATGGGATGGGGCAATACGGGAAAAAAAAACAGAACGAGGCTGAACGGGACGAGACAAAACGGTATGTGAATGAATAGCAGAACGAGGCTGAATGGGACGAGACAAAACGGTATGTGAATGAATAGAACGGGGAGGAACGAGACGAGAAATAGAACGGGATAAGAGGTAAATTTTGCCTACCTCTTATTATATTTAGAGACGGGACAAGAAGAAACAAAAAGACCAAGATGGGACAAGACAAGACAGGAAGAAACATAATGAGGCAGGATGGGATTAGACGGATGGATATGACGGAAATGACAGGATGAAAAGAAAAATAATGGAACGGAAAAAACGTGAATTTAGCATATCCCTAATTATATTTTAGGACATGACGGAAAGAAACGGAAAGAACAGGATGAGACTGGACAAAACGGGATGGAACAGTCTCAGACATGATGGGATTGCACGTGACGATACGGACATGGCGAATGGGACGGGAAAAAACGGATATGATAAAAAGAACAAAATGGGAGAATGAAAAATGATGGTTCAAAATTTTTGCGTAAACTTAATTATATTTAATTTTCGGTAATTTTTTAGTAACCCTAATTATATTTGATTAATATGTGTATGACATTTTTAAAATAATAATAAATCATATAATTAAATTAAATTTGTGAAAAATAATAAAATCAACACAAATTTTAATTCCCGCGCGAAGCGCGGGTCACCCCTAGTACGTTATCTAAATTAAGCCCATATGTTTATCCATACATTATTAATTGTATCTTAATTTCTTTCTCCAAGTATATATCACATTTTTTTTGGTTCAAAGTATATGTGGGCTATGAAAACCACACTCGAAATTTATAGGTTTTGCAAGGAAGAAACTTAGGGAGATTTAGGGCTAGATTTTGATGTAAGTCGAATGAATCGTAAGCAAGGATTTGGCTAAACGGATTTGTATTAAACGAATGAAAATGGTTACAATGAATTCTCAGAAGAGAGAAAGAACTAAGCTCAAAGGAAAATACAAGGAAAGTATGATAGCAATTAGGTCTAAAATGATCGGAAGAAGATTCTTTTTGATCCGACTGCTGTCAAGCTCCTTTTATAGCTCCATAATCAGCTATGATCCACCTCCGCGTATCTCGCCACGTGCAGCTAACGATCCCGGTGATCTCGGACCAGACCGGATTTGAAGGAGATCTTCTTTGACTTCGTCTTTCTTCGCAGTGCCGACCTGGTCCTTGATCGAGCTGGAGCTCGTCTTTACGTCGACCGGAATAGCTCGGATGGCAGTTAACTGGCTTACGAGGGAGTCGCTTGGTGGGCTCGAGGTCTTCTTCCTGGGCTTGAGTGGGCCTGGACTTCAATCTTAGATCAAGGTAATGGGCCCTTACGTGCTAGATTCCAGGTGTGGAATCTGGGTCCAACAATTGCCCGCCAACCCTTTTAAGTGAGTTTCGAACTTAAAACGGGCGGTTTGATTTTAAATTTCAAAAATTCAAACTTATGCCGAGCTAATTCGAATTCCTCGATTTGGGGTATATTCGAGCTTATCCGCAAAGGTTTGAACGGGGTAAAAGATCGCGGGGATCTCGTCATTGGGAACCGCTTTAAGTGATTTTGCCTTCGGTGTTTTTGCCTTGGGCATGTTTTGCCCAATTTGTTGTGAAACTTTCCACTTTAGCTCGCGTTTAGCTCGCTTCAAATGTTTGAGGGCTTTTTCGACTAAGTGTTTTGACCAAGGAGATGCACATTTAGTCGGAGGTCGAATCGATCCGTTTAGGTTGATTCAACACTTAGAATATTTTTACTAGTTTTGGCCGATCGTCGAGCTAAACGTAGTTTTAGGTCGAATCGAGTCCGACTCGGGACGATTAGATCGATTCAACACTTAGGCGAATTTTACTAGTTTTGGCTGATCGCGTGGAACGAGCTAAACATAGTTTTAGGTCGAATCAAGTCCAATTCGGGACGATTAGATCGATTCAACACTTAGGCGAATTTTACCATTTTCGTCGATCGCATGGATCGAGCTAAACGTGGTGTTTATTCTTTTTCGAGCTCTTTGGCGAACTGATGTAGCTCGCGCTTTGCGGAGTTGTTTTCCCGTCTTTCGATCGAGGTGTTTCTTATTCGGCTTTTGGAGATGGAATTTATTACCTTTCGAAGTTCGTCTTGGTTTTGTCGCTTCGCCGATAGTGTTCCGAGCTAATCGTGAACTTCAGGTCCGTCTGGATGGCTCGGCTTCGTGTTAGATTTCGGGCTGTCTCTGGGTCTTCGGTTCTACGATTGCTAGAACACTACGCTGGATGCTTGGACGCTGCGGACTTCGATTGGTTTTTTGCGAAGTAAGAAATTGAAGGTAAAGAGGTGGACTCTGAACCTCACTTCGTTCGAAAGGGGAATATCGAGGTGATCTCGATCTTCCGATCTGTTTTGAGACGAGAGAAAGAGCTCGATTTCTTTTCAGGTCACGCAAGATCAGGCGTTTTCGACGTAAATTGATACGCTTAAGTAATTCGGAATTTCTTAAGGACTTGCTGAGTCGATTCGAGCAATTCGTAGCGATAAACATAGAAAACATTTTATTTAAGTATAATATTCGAGATGATACAAATCGAGCCCGTTTTAGGGCCGGCCAATGAGGTCGTCTCAAATAAAACGAAGTAAATTCGGATTGGGGCTGGACTCGTGGTTGAGCTGCCTACGTACCCCCAGGGAAGGAGGATCAAGCCTAAACGTAGTTCGAGGGGTGGAGATACTCAGATTAGATCCTTTTCAGTGATAGTACCTTTTCAGGTTCATCGCATTCCAAGGTCTTAGTTCAGGTATTCCGTTTCTGACTTTTGTGAGCTTGTAGACGCCATCGCGAACTACTTCGGTATGAGGTAGGGACCTTCCCAATTGGTCCCAAGTTTTCCCGCACCGGGCTCTTTGGTATAGTCTTGTACTTTTCTCAGAACCATGTCGCCTATATGAAATCTCCGGTGTTTAACCTTGGAATTATAATAGCGAGCTGCGGCCTGTTGATAGTTTTGTATCCGGATCAGAGCTTGATCTCGACGTTCGTCGATAAGGTCAAGGTGATCTCTCAACATTTCTTCGTTCAGCTCGACGTTCGCTGGACATTGCATCCTGCGAAGACTTGGAACGGAAGTTTCAGTTGGGATGACGGCCTCTAGCCCGTAAGCTAATGAGAACGGGGTCTCATGAGTAGCTTTGTGAGGGTAGTTCGGCAAGCCCAAAGAACTGCTGCGAGCTCTTCGGACCACCTATGTTTACGGGCGTCGAGTCGTTTCTTGAGGTTACTCAAGAGGGTTTTGTTTGTTGCTTCAGCTTGCCCGTTTCCCTTGAGGGTAACGAGGTGTGGAATACGTTATGCGTATGTTCCACTTCTTGCAGAAGTCTTTGAATGTTCGAGCTATGAACTGAGATCCGTTATCTGTCACGATCTCGAAAGGGAGCCCGTGTCGACAAATGATGTCTTTCCAGATAAATTTCCGGACCTCGAGTTCGGTCGTTTGTTGGTATGGTTTGGCCTCGATCCATTTAGTGAAGTAGTCAGTAAGGACTAGTAGGTATTGGAATTGCTTTGGTCCCGAAGAGACCATAGGTCCTATTATGTCCATAGACCACCTCATAAAAGGATAAGGTGAAGAGATCGATGAGAGTGTTTCAGCTGGGACGTGAATGCTTGGGGCGTGCCTTTGGCATTTGTCACATCGCCTGGAGTACTGTTCGCAGTCTCTATCATTGTTGGCCAGAAGTAGCCTAGCTTTTTAATCCGTATGACGAGAGCTCGGCCTGCGGAATGACTTCCGCAAGGTCCTTGATGAGTCTCGTGCATTACGGTGTAAGCTTCTTCCGTGATGCACGTTAATATGGTTCGATAAGGCTTCGCTTGTAGAGCTTATCTTCCATTATACAGTAATGCGAGCTTTGGGCTTTTAGCTTGCGAGATGCCCATTTTTCGTTAGGGACGGCTCCGAGCTGGATATACTCCATGATAGGGGTTCTCCAGTCGGGTCTCGCAGCGAACTCTTCCTTTAAGGTGAGTTCGTTCGCCATAGCAGATGGGACGGTATGGATCGTGGACTCTTGCGTATTTTGCGAAGAGTCCGAATCGATATACCTTGTTTTTTGCCTATCTTGGTCAGGTTCTTCTTCCTCGGAATCAGGTTCCGGGTTAGATGGTCCCGGATCTTGGGACTGTCTAGTTTGAGAACGAGTAGACGGGCGCGAGGTAATTGCGTTTATACTGTCAGACTTGAGTGCGATGTCGATGCTAGGTTTATCTATGCCTTCGACTGGGATCACACGTCTTACAGTTGGGTCCGAAGTGGAGGCGAGAGCAGCTAAGGCGTCAGCCGAAGTGTTCTCTCCCCTAGGCACCCTAGTTAGTTCGAATTTACTGAATTGTCCAGCTAAATCTCGAACTACTTTGAGATAAGCTTCCATGCGCTCCTCTTTTGCTTCGTACTCGCCGCTGTATTGGCTAGTAACGAGCTGGGAGTCGCTGAATGCGTTGATCTCATTCACGCCGATCCCGATTGCGAGTCGGAGTCCGGCTATGAGTGCCTCGTATTCGGCCTCATTGTTAGAGGCGACGAATCCGAGTCTGAACGATTGTTCGATCACTTCTCCGGTTGGAGATGTGAGTTTGATTCCGACGCCAGCTCCTTGTTTGGACGAGGCTCCATCTACGAAGAGTGTCCAAACTTTAGAGAGGGTGGTATCGTTATTGGCTTCCGGTGCCAGCTCGATCATGAAATCAGCTAGTACCTGGGCTTTAGCACAGGTTCTAGTTCGATATTCGATGTCGTATTCGCTGAGCTCGATAGCCCATTTAGCTAGTCGTCCAGATTGACTTGGACTATGTAGCATAGTTCGCAATGGTTGCGAGGTCATCACCACGATTGTGTGTGATTGAAAGTAAGGTCGCAGCTTGCGAGCGGACATTACTATTGCTAAGGCAAGTTTTTCCATAGCTGGGTATCTAGTCTCGGCATCAATCAGGGATTTACTTACGTAAAAGATTGGTCTTTGTTCGTTTAGCTCTTCACGAACTAAGACCCCGCTGACCGCTGCAGGCGAGACCGCGATGTAAAGGTATAGCGGTTCTCCTTCTACTGGTTTTGCCAGTATAGGAGGTTCGCTGAGGTAAGTTTTGAGCTGTTTGAAAGCTTCTTCGCATTTTTCGTCCCAGAGGAATTTTTTATTTCCTCGGAGGAGCTGGTAAAATGGAAGACACTTGTCGGTTGACCGGGAAATGAACCTATTAAGGGCTGCTATTCGACCGGTTAACCGTTGTACTTCTCTAGTATTTTCTGGAGAAGGCATATCTAAGAGGGCAGAGATTTGCTTCGGGTTCGCCTCGATTCCGCGTTCAGTTACTAGGTAACCGAGGAACTCGCCAGACGGAACTCCGAATGTACACTTAGTCGGGTTCAGCTTCATGCCGTACTTGTTAAGTATGGAGAAGCATACCCGGAGCTGTGCGACGTGGTCTGTTTCCCTAGAGGATTTGACCAGCATATCGTCTATGTACACCTCCATTGTTTTACCGAGCTGATCGGCAAACATTTTGTTTACGAGGCGCTGATATGTAGCTCCCGCGTTTTTTAGCCCGAATGGCATTACTTTGTAGCAGTAAGTACCTCGGTCTGTTATGAAAGCTGTTTTCTCCTGATCTTCTGGGTTCATCTTGATTTGATTATACCCAGAAAACGCATCCATGAAGGATAGGAGCTGGTGACCAGCCGTAGCTTCGACCAAGCGATCTATATGAGGAAGTGGATAGCTGTCTTTTGGACAAGCTTTATTAAGGTCTGTGAAATCGATACAGACTCTCCACTTTCCGTTTTTCTTTTTGACAACTACAGGATAGCTAGCCAGTCGGGGTATTTCACCTCTCTGATCGAGCCTACCTTGAGTAGTCGGTCTACTTCGTCGTTTACTGCTTTAGCCCGATCTGGGCCGAGTTTTCGACGTTTTTGTTTCATGGGTTTGAACGTGGGATCTACGTTCAGCTCGTGAGACGTGATCCTAGTGTCAATCCCGGGCATGTCCGCGGTGGACCATGCGAATGTGCTGATGTTTTCCTTTAGGAAGGCGATCAGCTCGTCACGGATAGGTTTTGCGAGATCGATTCCGATACCAACGCGCCTTTCGGGGTCGGTTTCGTCGATGCAAACCTGAGTGACCAAGTCTTTTCGAGGTTCGCGGACGGTCGGATCTTTGCCATGTTTGATCTGCCGAATCGCGAGCTCCTCTTCTTTCTGTAATTGCTATACTGGCGATTTTTCAGCTCGCAAGTAGCTGCCCATATAGCAATCTCGGGAAGCTCGTTGGCAACCGCGAATTGTTTTTGTTCCCCAAGGTGTAGGGAACTTGACGCATTGGTGGTAAGTGGATGCAACTGCTTTCATGGTGTAGAGCCACGGCCTGCCGAGAATGGCATTGAATGGCGCGGGGCGATCTACGACCACAAAGTCAACTGTTTTCGTTATACCACCTGCTTTGATTGGGAGCTGGATAGTTCCCATGGAATAGGTCGTTTCTCCTGCGAACCCAGTTAGGGGCGTACGGCCTCCTATGAGTGCGGAGTTTTCGAATCCCATTCGCTTGAAAGCATCGTAGAACAGCACGTCTACAGAGCTTCCTGTGTCTATCATGACTCTGGTCAGCTCGAATCCGGCTACGGCGAGCTCGATTACGAGTGCATCGTCATGAGGTTTATCGAGTGCGAGTGTTTCGCTTTCTCGAAATTTGATTTCGTGATCAGGTCCGTCTAGAGGACGTGGTTGTCCAGATGACTCGACCCGTCGCTGATGTGCTTTGATCGAGTTAATCGAGTCTTTGCACATCTTCGAGCCACCGCAAATGAAGTCAATTCGTTTAGGGGTAGGTGGCTCTACTCCCCCCGAGAGCTTGTGAAGTCTGCGTAAGCAAGAGATCGCAATGCTCTTAGTATCGGGTCTGGAGGTAGGTGATGTAACAGGCGAGCTTCTGTAAGAATGCTCTATCCCCCCGACAAGTCTAGGAGGTCTGTGTGAGCTAGAGCTCGTAGCCTTTCTAGGAGCGGGTGGGGGGGTGACCACGGATCTCGTTGAGCCGCCGCAAAGGCTGAGCTCTCCGAAGATTAGGTCGATTCTTTTCCTGTTAGAAGGAGGGGAATCGGGGGCTTCGACCTCGACTTCGCGTTCTCTTTTCTGAGGTGCGTTGTCGGAGTCTTTAGCTGGTTTGGGTTTTGGCTTTTCGGCCTTAACCGCGGTTTCAGCTGTTTTGCTTTTTCCCTTCTTTTTGCTAGACTTTTTGCCTTTAGCACGGCATTCCTCTGTGGAATGGCCGTTTGTATTGTGAATATCGCAGTGTTTCTCTTCTTCCTCCGAGCTCTTTATGGGAGCTGAAGTTTCGATAGAGTAGGAATGTTGTCCTTTACTCTGCGAAGGTGGTTTAGCTGGTGCAGTTTTCTTAGCACCTGGTGGAGCATATGCGAGCTCCCCTTTGAGGTACTTTTCTCTGAGGAGAGCTGTGTCTTCCTCGAGAGTTGCGAATGCTGATGCGCGATGTAATGCGTCATCTAGTGAAATTGTAGGTCGAACAGTTAGTTCTTCTCTAAATTTCGATTCGTACCACAAGTTGTTTTTGAGGGCAAGTAGAGCTACTGCCTCATTAGGGTTTGTGATCTTAGCTTTGACTGATTTGAATCTGTCAATGTAAGATCGAAGTGATTCCTTTGGACCTTGAGAAAGTCTCCAAAGGTCTGCTTCCGTAATTTTAGATTCGATGAAGATCGAATACTGTTTTAGGAAGGCTGATTGGAGCTGGTCGAAATTATCGATTGAGTTTTCGTCCAGCGTTGAGAACCATTCTTGAGCTGGTCCGATCAGGTTCTCAGCGAAGAGCCTGCAGTAGGCTGCTTCTATCTCTTCTGGAGAGAAAGGAACTCGAGATACGACGAGGTTAAAAGCTCGCATGTAAGCTCTCGGATCGCTGTTACCAGAGTATTCTGGGATACGCAGCTTGCTGGTATCTCGGATATAGGTACTTTTGATCCTGAGTGAAAAAGGAGTTCGTCTAGACTCTTTAATCACTCTGTCGATATCAGGAGCTGAGCTCGTTGCTTGATGAAACATTGAGCTCATATGCTGAAACGCGAGGTCTGTGCGATCTTGGAATCTTTCGAAAGATTCGCTGTCGACGAGGTTACGTGGATCAGCTGGATTCCGATTAGCTGGAATCGGATAGAATGGAGCTTGATTCGTGAATCGTTAGCTCCTTGGAATTGAGCTCGATTGGGCTGACCGTTCGAGCTAGGGAATTGTTGATAATTCCCGTTCACGTGCTCTCGCGCTGTTGCGGAGGGCTGTGAACCGTATGTCGCGCCTAGCTGATTCTCAAACTGAGGCATTGCCTGCGAGCTCGAGGCAAAAGCTGAAGCGCCAAACCACCTAGGCCTAGCTGGATCGGTACCAGGTGGCCCTGGGGGTGGAGATGAGAGCGGAACGTTCGGTTGAGCTCTCGTCTCGCTTGGGTGCGAGCTCGTATTGTTTATGCCAACTGGTGGCGAGCTCGGCGGTGGACCGAAAGTCTGAGAGACTTGAGGTCGCGAAGGCGTAACGAATTGCGCCTGAGGTACGCCAGATGCGTAGATCGTCGAAAAATCGAGCTGAGTCCGCGGAGGCGGGCTAGTGATGTTTCGAGATTCAGCGAGGCGTCTCTCATGTCTCTCCAGCCTAGTTTCGTGGTCGCGCTGACCGTTTACCAGGTTGGTGAGAAGCTGTTTGATCTGTGCCAGATCATCTGGACTAGCTCGCGGAGGAGTTTGCGTCGCAGATGCAGGTCGAACAGGAATAGTCCGACTCTGTGGAGTCACAGTTGTTGGGGGATCTTCCGATCTGACCCAAACTCGAGAGAGAGGTCTCTCGATGGTGTGCGAACCCAGATTCGGTAGAATCGGGCTCGGGGTTGCTACCGGCGTGGCGAGATTGATCACCACTGGTTCCACGCGAGGTGGAGTGCTAAGCTGCACTCCAGTGGAGGCGGTAGCAGATGTGATCGGCGTGTTCGAAGTGTTGGCAGTTTGGCGGCTACCAACATTCGACGCGATCTGATCTCTCGATGCATCAGCAGTTTGGCTGCTACTGATGTTCGAGGTGATCTGATCCGATGGGATCGAGTTTTGGGAGTTAGATCCCTGGGTTTGCGACCGGATAGTATCCATTTTCGCTCTTACCTGGCTTAGGTTCGACCCTTGTGTAAGAAAATCTATGTTTCCTCCCCACAGTCGGCGCCAAAATGTGGGCTATGAAAACCACACTCGAAATTTATAGGTTTTGCAAGGAAGAAACTTAGGGAGATTTAGGGCTAGATTTTGATGTAAGTCGAATGAATCGTAAGCAAGGATTTGGCTAAACGGAATTGTATTAAACGAATGAAAATGGTTACAATGAATTCTCAGAAGAGAGAAAGAACTAAGCTCAAAGGAAAATACAAGGAAAGTATGATAGTAATTAGGTCTAAATGATCGGAAGAAGATCTTGATCCGACTGCTGTCAAGCTCCTTTTATAGCTCCAGAATCAGCTACGATCCACCTCCGCGTATCTCGCCACGTGCAGCTAACGATCCCGGTGATCTCGGACCAGACCGGATTTGAAGGAGATCTTCTTTGACTTCGTCTTTCTTCGCAGTGCCGACCTGGTCCTTGATCGAGCTGGAGCTCGTCTTTACGTCGACCGGAATAGCTCGGATGGCAGTTAACTGGCTTACGAGGGAGTCGCTTGGTGGGCTCGAGGTCTTCTTGCTGGGCTTGAGTGGGCCTGGACTTCAATCTTGGATCAAGGTAATGGGCCCTTACGGGCTAGATTCCAGGTGTGGAATCTGGGTCCAACAGTATATATCATTTTTTTATTTCCCAAAATATATATACGTAACGAACATATCAAGTTTTAACAATCAATCAAATAAACCTAACTTTAATGGTTAAAGGATTAGGGTATACGACACACAGGTCTATAAATCCCGGGGCTAAATTTATAAACCAAGGAAAAATAAGGGCCACAAATGGTTTTTAAAGGTTACAAAATTAGTTTAGTATTCTTATTTTCTTTTTAAATTAGATATTACAAAAATCCAAACAAATCCTTCAAAATCAAAATTCGAATATTCCTTTTAATTTTATTTTTCTTCTTTTCTTCGTCTTCGTCTCCATCTCCAATCTTCCTCCGTCATTCAGATTTCGAGGAGATAGAGACAGAGAGAAAAGGATTCGTGTAAGCAATCAATAACTCTCTCTTTTATCCTTTCCTCTATCTCTCTCTCTCTCGATAGACACCGGAGAAAGAGAAAGAGAGATGGAGAGAGAAGGAGAAACAACAATCGCCGCTGTCCAAACCGCTCCGGCGAAACCAGCGACTCCGAGATGTTCCGTGAGCTTCTGGGAGGTCACCGCAGCTTCCGGCGTCGTTTTAGGTTTCCTGTTGGGCCTTGTTTGTGTTTATCTCACAATGCCTCAATCCGATTACAGCTTCCTCAAGCTCCCTCGTAATCTCGAAGATCTTCAGATTCTTAGGTCAATCTTCTTCCTTCTACAATTGAATTTTTGGGAATTTAGAATTTCGGATTTAGGATTCTGGAAGTTATAAGCTAATCTGCTAATATTAGCAATGTTTATTGAAACAAATTTGAATCTCAAAACATAATCTGATTAACAATTGATTATCCTCAAAGTTGATTACTTTCTTAAAACAGATTGATGCATTGATTTGATTACATCACTGAATCTTTGGTGTTTGATACATTGATTGATTTTGCAGAGATAATCTGGAGATTTACACGAGCGATTACACAGTCCAAGTTCTTGTTGGGTATACTCTGGTGTACGTGTTTATGCAGACGTTTATGATTCCTGGGACTGTGTTCATGTCACTGCTCGCTGGTGCTCTCTTTGGAGTGTTCAAAGGAATGGCTCTCGTCGTCTCCACCGCAACAGCTGGTGCTTCCTCTTGCTACTTCCTCTCTAAGCTCATCGGCAGACCTCTGATCTTCTCGCTTTGGCCAGAGAAGCTCGTCTTCTTCCAAGATCAGGTCGCCAAGAGGAAAGATGGGTTGCTGAACTACATGCTCTTCTTAAGACTGACGCCGACGTTGCCTAACACGTTCATTAACGTTGCTTCTCCGATCGTTGATGTTCCTTATCATATCTTCTTCCTCGCTACTTTCATCGGTCTGATTCCTGCTGCGTTTGTCACTGTTAGGGTAATGAGAGTTTCATTCATCTTCTTATCTTACGGTTTCTTTCGATGATTATGGTGAAGAATTTGTAATTGGAATGTGTGACAGGCTGGGATCGCTCTTGGAGAGCTGCAATCATTAGGAGATCTGTATGATTTCAGCTCGATGGCGACTCTGTTTCTCATCGGTGTGCTCTCTGTGACTCCAACCCTAATCAGCAAGAAGAAAAAGGAGTAGAAGGAGAAGACAAAGGAAATGATGATGATGACGAATACGATGATGATGTTGATGAGAGCATTTTCATAAGCCTCTTTGTGTATGTATATATTGTTAGAATGTTAGGAGGACTAATATCAATTCTCTCTTCCATGTTTTTATCTCGAAAATGTACTGAAATGCATCTCAAACGGATTTCATGGGCCTTTGGAGAAAATGTTTATGGGCTTAGTTTATAACCAGAATTTGCATGGGTTTCAAAACCGATTCTAGGGGTTAACGAACGACCTATCTAAATAGTAGTAGTAATATGACCCTTAAGGCTTAGGCTATTTTGCTAATAGTACATGACCTTAGCTAAGATGAGGGCATTTTGTAACTTGTGTGAATATATATCTACTGTACTGTGTTTTGTGATGTCAATTGTATAATTAAATTAAAAAAAAAATTAAAAATAAATTGAGCAGTTGCATCATGTAAATTTAAACAATCGGTCTAACATTTTGGTGAATTATAGGCCAGATCAGAAAGAGTCAAGTAATTGGGTCTCAAGCCGATCAGAAAGAAGATTTTTTGGGGGGCATATATAGCCGAATGAACAAATACATAATCAAGCCCAAGTACAAACAGTTGTCAGAAAACAAAATTATCTTTTGTACTGAAAGATAAACGAAAACATGATATTCGTTAGTATATAAAAGAAAAACTAATCAAACAGTTATCTCTTATCTGTTAGCTAGCCTCATGGTTTCATGGTTGAACCATATTAGATCATCATCATCTCACATTGAAGGGAACTGAGAGGATATACTTGCCAGCGAAAGAAAGACGCAACATGAACTAATTGACGTTTAAGAAATCTGCAAAACTTTTAATCCAAAAAACATCTCATATCATGATATAGAGAAATTGATGATTGAAGAAAAACAAAGCCTAACGATTAAGCTGAGAACTGAATAGAGTATAGAAAGTGAGGCTGAGAGAATATACTTAAGAACATAGCATTACTCTTATCATCATATATAGTAATTTTTCCATTTGTAGTTATCATCATCGATTTGTTCTCGAAAACTCACTTCGATATAAGATTTTTTTCTCTCAAATTCTCTCTCTCTCTCTCTCTCTCTCTCTCTCTCTCTCTCTCTCTCTCTCTCTCTCTCTCTCTTTCTAAGTGTTTGTATTTCTCTCTCTCTCTAATTGTACTACGTAGGGTTCAAAGAAATTTCAGCTTATTCATTTCACTGTCTTTGGTCAGCTTCAAGCATCTTCTCAAGGTACGTACCAATCATATTGTTGTTAAATTAGTGAATTCAAATACCTTATTTATTGTTATGTCGTAAGTATTCGGACAGTAGTTCAAAGGAACTGTCAATGTCCCTCACAATACGATATTTGCTATTATTGGGAAGTCCTAAATTCCAAAACAAATATGGGATTAAGCTAATCCAAAATCCTAAATTTCAAAGGAAGTAGTGATGATTACGTTGTATTAAAATCTACATTTTCGTTGCTTCCTAGAGTCTAGAGTCGAAACCATGATCTAGATTCTAGCAACTGTCTTTCAATAATCATATATTTCTAAAATCATAGTATTATAGGTAATCGACATCTACTCTCGGGACAACGATTAATTTCTTATAGTTCAGGGAGGTTACAACCAAAGTTCATTGTTCAATTTCGTGAAAATGTTCATATACACACAAAATAAAACTCGCTCAACATATGTTTTATATTTTGATCTATATATAATTAGTCAACTAATTCTTGTTTCACCAGTACATAGAATGCCTCTAAGTTTCAAACATATTTCGATTGATCTCATGCATTACATGTTACGTTTAATGTAATATTGCTCGTTAACCAGTTAAGACAGGAATATAAAACTAGGAATAGCACCTAAGGAACTTTTTTCAGAGAATATAATTTCCCAATATAAATCTCAACGGATTAATCAAAAGGAAATTCTCACAGATAAGCACCACCGCACATCGATTAAATAACTTAATATGTCTGCTTCCAATACGAGATTCCCATAAAATCATTAACAATGTAAATAAGTTTTTATAAGCATATATGTATATGGATCTCATTAAAATATGTTTTTAACTAAACGAGAAAACGAAGAAAACAATCATCACCGTACTAAATCAAACTTATAATTTTCATCCACACTTATGGGAACAGACATTAATATATAGAGAGATTATGGAGATATATAATGATCCAAAAAATCATATACATATAATAGTTAATTTTCATACTGCATCGTCCAAAGAACTAAAATATACAAATTCCAAGTATTTATCTTTAACTCAAGTGTGTTTTCAGATAGATATTCTCCATATCCAAAGACATATTTAGACAGAGATATATTAAAGACAAAGCAAATATAAGTATAGTAAAACCTAAATCATGTCATGACTCCAGTAAAGTGGGAGAAATATAAAACACGAGAACAAACGAACTGAATAGGTTTCACTGTTCAGTTCCTCCGGATCAAAATCAAATCATAATTCTAATATATATACTATATTTATGCTAGGGCTTCAAGAAATTGAAAACCAATGCTGAATTGACACAATGACACCAAATCATAACACGAATTTGATGTATGGTTATAGATATGGTTATCAGTTAATCAGCATACCACACACATACACAATCACATGTATACCTATATCTTTCTATATAGAAGTCATATATAGCAGCAATTAAAAAAGATTATCCATTAAGCAATAATTTTTGTTTGAGTTCTGTCACATTGATCTATTTGAGAAAAATATTAGAAAACAAATATTTAAGTCATAAATTCTATCACCAAACTCCCCAAAATATATGTTTGGTTCTTAATCATTGCACTGACCAAAACACAGAAGGACCTGGATCTAATTTAACTACGCATCAACAAACATATTTAGGCAACAATTGTAGAAATTTGATTAATAGCCGAGAACCTCTAGTGAAATTCTAATAGACCAAAGCCAATATCAAACTTGCGAGAAATTGGTTAGATATGAAGAAGGGATTTGTTTTCATCGTAGACGAACACAAATAGAGTTTCACAGGGAAAGAAAAAAAGAGAGAGTGAGAAACATAAAATTCTACAAAACGCAAAACAAAAGCAAAATAAAAACCTAAAGCTTAACATGATGAACAAGAACAATGTCCGAAATCACGATGATAATTTGAAATTCATTAGTCCATTAGAAACTTCTCTAACCTTTCTTCACTTGTAAATTCTTCGCCGGAAAAGCTCCTCCGCCGGTATATATAATAGATACACATCAGAAAGGACCTCTTCCACCGGAATTGCCTGGCCAACCTTCCACCGGAAGTTGCACATTCGGTTGCATATTCATCGGTAAGTTAAAGAACGGAAGTCCTCCTCCTCCTCCGGCGGTGACTTCCGGAAACAAATTCCCTCCACCGTTAGATCCTCCTCCTCCTCCGAGATGTTGTTGCTCATCTTCTTCTAAAGGAAGCCTCTCATAAGCAACATTAGTAAACGAAGCAGCGATTACAATCACCGGTCCAGCCGCGGTAAGCTCACCGACGACGCTTCCTCCGACGACCTGACCTTGTCCTCCAGCCAAGAATATAGTCAAACTCGTTGCTCCGGGAGGAGCCGGAGGAGGAAGAAACGATCCGGACAGAGAAAGAATCTCGAACGTTCCTTGTAGCGTCAAAACCGCTCCAGCCGCAGTTGGCTGACGTATGCTGACGTTCGTGACAGTACCGCTACCGCTCAGGACGCAGATCCCTCGCTGTCTTCGACGAGCGTAAGTCGCAACGCAGTCGAAGACGTCGCAGCCGTTTGTTACTTCAAGAATGTGAGCTCGAAGAGTGTTTGCGCTCTCGCGCGTGATTATCACTGGAGGTTTCGGTTTGTTTTTAGATCCAGGTGGTCTTCCACGTGGACGACGGCCAACGACATCCCCTCCTCCGCCTCCTCCGTGACCTCCTCCTCCAGAGCTTCCAGATCCTCCGCCGGAGACTAAGTCAAGACCTTGGTGGTTGTTGTCTTCGTCGTCGACGGTGAAATGACCGATTCCGGCGCCGGGAGTGACTTCATCGGAGGAGTTATTGTGGTGAAGGTGGAGATCGGGACGATGGAGCTGGTGATTAACGTAACGAAAAGCTGTGCCTAGATCAAGACCAGCCATGCCCACATCAAAAGCAAAGGAGAGATTTTAATTTGTAAAAAAATTATATAAAACACACACACACACACAACAAGATTAAAATAAAGCTTCTCTTCTTTGTAGATTTTCTATATTTTTTTCTTTAAACAAAATAATAATGAGAGAGGAGGATTGAGAAGAAGTTAGGAAGACGAAAATGGGAGGAGAAAGAGAAATGATGAAAAGTAGAAGGAGAAGGTGAGACTAAAATAAAGCATTAAAGAAGAAGAAAAATATGTTTGTGTATATATAGATATGTGTATGTATATGCAGTCACTTGTCTAACCTAAACTCTTACAACATATTTATTAATATAAAAATATTTCGTTTTGGTATCTACTTAAATTCAAAATTTCATCTTCTTGAGAGTTTTATGTCGTTTTGTGTGTTTTGAACTCAGAAACTCTATTCTTCTTATCCGATAAGGGCATGAACGTGAATTATACGCGAATGCCTTAGGCAAAACAATATATTAGGGTTTTCTGTTTGCGTTATGTTTACAGATTTTTATATGTGTATGTCCTAAAACTAAAATATCGTAGTGTTTTAGTCCCTAATTATAAAGAACAACAAACTTTTATTTTGTAATACCGTTTACGATTCATAAAATGATAGATATTTGATAAGAAAATTAAAACATTAACTTTTCTCAAAAGCAGCCATACTTGTTTCGTTTCATAGTCGGCATTTGTTTGAGCTTAAAAGAAGTTAGTATTCACACGCATGTGAGGCGCGTTAGAAGCTGAGAAAAGAGATATATGTGAGTGGGTGTGATCTAATTGGTATAATAAGTTAAAATATTTGGAGAAAATGAAAGTTTAATTAAGACGAATGAAGCCATCATGATAATATGTGGTTGGGGTTATCTTGTGGGTTTCATTAAGATGCTTCCTCTTTTATGTCCTTTAAAACATTCTCCACCATCATTGCCTTGCCTCTGTTATTGATAATATATTTAAATTCAATAAATTTTATGTTTACCCTTATATAGCAAACTACATTAGCTTCTTAAACTAGTTTAAGATGTAAATCATGTCCAAACTCGAAAACACTAAGATGTAATAAGCAATTTAAAAGGCACAAAAAAAGAAAAAAAGAAATTAGGCCAACCCGTATGTAATCAGTTGTACATATATTAATCTTGGAAAAGGAATAATATATTATTAGTTAACCATGGTTAACTAAAAAGTTGACCAAAACTAATCAAAGTTAAATTTAATTAGAGAGAGAGAGAGGAGAGAGAATGTCAAGTGGGAGAGGAGAGAAGCGGCGCGTGGGGTCCACGATTGTCTGAACCATTTGGATGGGGTTACTCTTCGGTCTCATGGAGAGCTGTGGGTATTTTTATTTGGCTTTGACCGACTTTGGTTGGAAATTAGTTGGATCTAATCATTTCAAACTAATAATTTCGTGCCAATATTAATGTTGTAACATTAATTCATTTTTTGTCGTTTCTAGTATTAGATGAGTTATGCGAGTTTATTTTTTTTTCATACCAAATCACTAAACTTTAAGGATTAGTCACATTCATTCGTTTTTTTTTTTTTTCGATAAACATATTCATTATCTAAATCTACGTTTCTTACGTTTTTGGGATTATATATGCATGTATGAGTTGACATTAGCTCAAAAGAAAGAGAAATAATTGTAGACTCGATTTAGTGAAGTTGTTTACAGCAGAAGTTGCTTAAATTTCGAGTCATGTGAATTGTTAATTTGGTCTAGATTTTGTACAAAGAAAAAAATCTTACAAATGACTTATCCTTTTTGTATGTACGTTGACTAAGATATTTTTTTTTTTACTAGGATATTGTTGAAACCAGCTTTCATTTAGTTTCTATTATTATGAACTTACAAATGTTGAATTTTTTTTGTTTAATTAACCTTTTAGAAAACATCCATAATTAGTGTTGTCTAATACAGTAATACTGTCCCAACTTACTTGATTCTCTTTTTCTTACTTTATAATTAGTGTTTTGCCATCCGGTCATATTTTTAAAATATCGATCCAGACCAGTATTGTTATATGTCAAGGGATCTATTAAATCACAACATCGTACGTGCAAAAACCATCAAATCGTTGAAACAAACAATGCTACTTAACCAGTTGAGATAGCATAGCAACAGTTGGAGTTTTGGAGGCTTAAAGTTGCTTAGGTTTGAAATAATTTATTTTTTACTTTAAAATATTTCCGATTTATATATGCATAAAAATAGTATGATTTTTATGGAACTATTTCTATGACATAATGATTACAACCAAACTAAACCAAATCAAAGAACCTGTGTCTTTATAATTTGTTATATTTTAGGTGTAATTGCACATCCCACGTGCAAAAGTTTATAGATCTTTTAACCCTTTAGAATTTATAATGTTTCCACGTTATGACTTATAATATACAGTCAAAAGGGCTTGCTTTTTCAGTGAAAGTTATTGATTTAGTTTTACGTACAAGTATAAGTTAAAAATTAAAAATAATATTTGTGTGAGTCGCTTCCATTTATTTTAATTATAGTATCTAATATATTGTTTAAATAACTTGATAAGTTGATATATTTGTAACCACTAAAATTAAAAAGCAAAACTTTAAGAAATTACGACTTTGTAACGAACATAGTGATGTCTGACAAAGCCATTCATAAAATTATTTTATGTGTTTTAATCGTTATTTATTATTTCCATATTATATGTTAAGGATGTTTGTGGCTTATGGTTCCTTATCCAATAGCATTGTGTAGGCACATATAACTAATTTTTTTTTTACATATATAATTGAGTAAGTGGGTCTTTAAGTTATTAGATTAATTTTCCACACAGTGCCGTCCTTAAAATATGTTTAACAAGGTAGGTGACCATTTTAAACACACGTATAATATATGCATAAACCTAAAACATATATATTTTGTCGGTAGAAATATTATAAAGTATATTCTATTATATTTCTTGACCAGGTAATATTGAAGTTGTTAAATACTAACCGAATCAACACCGATCGGTTCATTCTATATTCTAAGATAAATCATGATGAAGTAATTATAATACAATACAAAGATAGTTTTTCTATAGTTTCGTAGAATCTACAAAAAAAATAAATAACTAAATTCAGAGGGTTCTCAAAGGTAACCAAAGTTCAGTATTTAATTGACTGGAAATCGTCCGGAAAACTTATACCTTGTAGTAAAATATTATAGTGCACATATTTTAGTGCATACTGCATAGTAATACTGTAAATGAACTTTTTAGATGGTGTATAGAAAATGAAAATTTGATGTGATACCCGAACACAGATACTCGTTATGATTTTTTCAGGTGGTGGGGAACTAAAGTTCTAAACAAACAAATAACTGTGTGACCCAGGGCTTGTAGACCAGTGGTAAAGAGATCACAGCTGTGACTTCCGCCATCTGGGTTCGAGTCATGGCCATTAATGGATTAACATGAGGTGATCATCAGCTCCTCGAGATCGGATAGGACCACCCCTAAAGGCTGAGGCTACGGCCGATATAGCGACGGGCCCCGCACTAGTCTGGACACACCTTGGTGGGGGCCAGAACACCCGAGTTATCAAAAAAAATAAAATAAAATAAAATAACTGTGTGACTTGACTACTTGTAACTTGTAATTAAAATTTCAAAATTAATTAACTAGTAGTATAATAGTATATCAAAGGCAATCGTTGTAGTTACATCGATTACAAAAAATGTTCTAAATTTACGTAATTAACTGGAACTCGTTTCCGATTTATAAAATGTAAAAGAACCCTAATTTAATTTTAAGGCTAGAAGCATAATTACTTAGCTAGAGAACGCGTTAGGTAAACGCGCCCAAGGTGCGAACTTCGTCCTTTATAATCTTTTAGTTTAAAAGAAACACGAATCACGAATCAGATATGTCAAATCCAAGTTCTTGGATCAAAGCACGTAACCTCTAGGGTTTCTAACCAAGGAAAAACAAATTTATAACTTAAAATTTTCTATCATTACATATATACATTAAAAACTTAGTCGAATATATAAATATGTGTAGGTTTCTACAAAAGTACATGATGAATATTGAAACACCTAATTTTGTTTACGCAAACACAGACATGAACAGTGTTGGTACGAGGTTGAAAACCACTGTTCGTAAGCAGAAGCTGGTTCTAATTTCCAAAAATCTATAAAATGCCTGCAGGCTGCAGATAAATAATAGCCACTATTTTAACAAATATTTCAAATATCGAATAAAAATATAAGAAAATGTAATAATAATAATATTGTTCAAATAAGCTCATCATTATTTCAATTTCTGAACATTCGGGTCCTTGCATACATGTATTTGTAGAAAATGTGAGTTAGACACGTGGGAAATGAAAGGTGAGAAGAGATAGGAACGTATCGCTGTCGGCCACGAAGCAGGCTGTCACTTCTCTCTCATGAAAAACATTGGGAATTGCTCTTTGTTTCTCTCTCTCTAAAAGCCCTTAAATCTCGGGGGAGTTATGTAAGAAGATCTATCTACTAGGCTTCTGCATTTTCACCTGCCCTAATTCACCAATTTACCTTCAAAATCAAATGCTTCTATGTATACTCTACATGATTATTAAATCTACCAAAAGAGAAGTCACGAGACTGTTTAATAAAACATTCTAGCCAAAATGATATGTTTACAGAATCTTTCTAATTATATTATGCATGATCTTTCTTATTTATTTGATATTCTCGATCCGATAAGTTTGTCCTGGTAAATTAAAGTTATAAAACTCCACGAAACCGGTCCTATTAATCTAATGGGTTAATTGAAAAGGACAAAATTGGTTATTACGTCTATATAATGACAAAATAGTCAAATATATACATATAGCTATATGTGTGTGTGAATGTGGTGTAAGGATAGAGAAGAGCAGGTGAGGTAAAGGATGCAGAGGTATGGGGTTTGCTTGAAGTTGGAGATATCCTTTTAAGTCATTTATTAAGCTCTTCTATTTCGTGCTTCCCTAAAAAGCCTCCAAAATTTATAGGTGTACTTCCCAAATTTTTTTGGGTCTTCTTTTCCTATGAACATAGTTTCTTACCCTATTAGCAATGGTTCTAATTTTACAATAATGGTTCAATTTATTAATATAAGTTGATGTTATAGCAAGCGAAATTTTATGTATGCAAACATTTAACTGTTGCGCCACATAAGAAGCACAAATCCGTTGAAGGATAGACAAAATGTTTGGAAGAAGAAAGGAAAATGTTATCAGAAACAAAGGAGAAAGAAACGACTTGTGATTGGGAACTAAAGTATGGGAATGTAGTTGTAGAGTAGTTTTTTTCTTCTTTCCTTTTTTCCTTTAAAAAAATATTATTATTTCTCATCTGAAAGTTGTTTAAATCCAAATCTATTACCCTTCGGCTTTGACCCAAATCCACGATTCTTACAAGAAAATCGATTTACATCCAAACATACACACACGTATGTATATTATACATTTATTAGTGTAAATATGCATGAATTTATATAGAAACAACAAATCGAACAAAACACACAATTTAGATTTATATGAGACATTTTTTGATTTTTTCTGCGTTTTGCATGCGTATTAGCTAAGCACTAATCTTGGTTACAATTGACCAACTCGAATAATTGAGGCCACTAAGCCTTTTGTGATTCTTCCAAGTGCATTAATCTCTAATGGAGTCTTAATGCATGAGCTAATTTGTCCATTTCCCACCTTACACCTAATTACCGAAATAAAAAATTATTATAATCTTTAAGTAATGTTAGAATTGGACCAAGACCAATTGGATGATGACTTTCGGACGCGAAATATGTGATTAGCTTGCCTTAATGCGTCTTTGAGTCCGAAGTCCCCACAATTACAACTTTTGGCCTTGAAAACCAAACCATTCACTTTAAATTAAATCAATTATTTTTGATTAATTAATACAGTATCAAGCTTTTTAATTTTGCAATTAAATATGTAAGTCTATTATTGTCGGCCTCTGATACGGAGCTTTGGATGCTACACGCCAAAAGATATGAATGCTTCTTTTAACCTTTCTAAATCGCTTAAACTTAGCGAATTACTCCATCTGTTTCAATACACATGTGACTTAAGACAACAGCCACAAGACTCACAACACATACAAAATTTGTAGTCATAATGATGACAAGCTTTGTGCAAACAAAATTTTGAGTAAACAACTATTTGGTTTTCAAGGCAAAAAGCTTGATAATCAAAAATAACTATTTTATAATTAACATCAATTACAACATCAACGTGGTTCATGAAATAGCTTGATAATCAAAAGGAGGTCATGAAGTGAAATCTTTAAAACTAGTATTGGACCGGAAGATATGGAGAACTAGTTGCATGTATCGCCGCGGTATAATTTGTACCATCTTATGTAATTATTCAGAGAAACTAGAAGGAGATAGCTAAATTCACTGATTATTTAATCATTTTACTAAAAATAAGACTAAACTCATCATTCAATTACCCATCAATCCAAAATTAGCTGAATTTTACATTCACCAGCATAACACATGATTAAAATATACTACCGTAAATAAGTAGGCATTATACTTATTTCTTCTACATTAAATAGTGCACAACGCTGGAATTTAATAGTGGTAAATCCCGTAAAAGTGAGACATGATAACATGAAGAATGTTTCAACCATATGAAGTTAAGTTAAAACACTGATACAAAAATTAATCGATGCATTTTTATATTGATCACTTTCCTTGTGTACGTAATATTATAACCTAGCTTTTTTACCATTTTTGATTAAGAAAGGTTGGTGCAATAAAATTTCCACGAGACTAGGACAATGTTTTTACTATGCAATCATTATGCAATGAACACTTTCCTTATAATTTTAGACATATAAATCACCCACCACATAATACTGTATAATAATAGTAATATAGTATATGTATATCATAATATATCCGCCCTATTTTTAATGAAAGAATAACGTTTGTCAATTTTATCCTAAGAATCCTATAAAGAATTAATGATCTATCAACAAAGAAAGATTTCATATATTATTAGTTGACAAATGTTGCTATTCGAGTCTTTGTAATCGATCGTATTCTAACGTAATTCTTAATTAATGCTCCAATATTCACATGTTTGAAAAAACTTTCCTGAACAGTAAACGCACGCATACTTGTGAAAAAAAAACTGTCCGCATATAGGATAATCAGATGAACCATCTTTATATGTTGGCATGGTCGAGACCTAAAACAATATCCGTGTACACGATATATAACTTCTCGGCATTTTATACCGCAGAGGTATAAGCCTATAGGGCATTTCAGATTTCACATTAATCGATTCCTTGAATAATAATTGTTACAATTCGAAAATATTATTTGATAAAAGGTTCGAGTGTAGTTTTAAAAATGGGAAAAAATAACAATACTAAGAAAATCTAACATAGATAACAACCTTGATCACCTATGTCTTATTTTTTAAAAAGTTTTAAAAATTCGGAAAAATAAGAATACAAAGAATCTAATATAGATTGTTCACTTATGTTTTCTTCTTCCATTACTATAAAGATACAAAATCCAACAAAACTTATACTCCAGTGTGGAATGATATGTAGTCAAATCCCACTAATGGAGGACATTGATTATATTACTTTCACACCTTTTTTCCTTTATACTATACATAGATCGTTCACTAATCACTAAATTAATAATTCGGATGATAAAAATTTGAATAGGATTTCCTTTTTGTTTCTTCTTTCAAGTATAATTTTTTTTTTACATTAGTATGATATATTTCACTTGGTAAATCTAAGATTGCTCAAGCCTGGCCTGCAAATTAAATGTTTGTTACATCTAATAGATATTTGACTGTCAGAAAATACAGCGAGCATAAGTTAAATATATGAGGTAACAAACTTCATTTTTCGAATTTGAAATTCTAAACTAATAAAGCAAACAAAAGAAAAGTAAACGTTGGGGCACATGTTATTCTAAAGCTACACAAATGTTTTATTTTTATATTGTCCAACCTGTATATAGAATCGTAGTCTTTTCAGTTTTGTTACGTTTTAAAAATTTTAGAATGTTGTATTAAATTTTTGAAGAAAACAATAAAATTAAAATCAGTGTCCGTGTGCTTATTATACCTGGAAGTATGGACACGAAGGCAAGGGATTAGATAGATAGCCAATACGAACACGCATCACGTGCTTTCAATCGCTTCGATCACTCCTGAAGTGCCACGTGTATAAATCTAACCAATTAGAGTCAGAACTTGCCATGTGGACACGTGCGATTCCCGCAGCTCAAACATCTATGATCTATGTATGCCCCCACGACTCCATGTGATCATTTGAGCTAATCATAAAAATAATTTGTGTATATATATTAAGAGTTTAAGATCCTAATTAAGTCAGCTACTCAACTTAACATAAATTGAACAATATCGATTGTAAATGGTTTTATAAACGACTAATCTTTTGGTTAAATATATAAAACATGTCATCCACACGCAGTCACGCACCAAGTACATAAATAGACCGATTAGGTCTTAATTAGTTAACCAATATATAGTTTGTTTCACAGAAGAGTAAACGATAAAGCACGAAGTAAATAGTGAATAAACAATAGACAATTTGCTTGGATAAAACACGGGTATTATATGTACAAATTGAGCAAAAAGGATATGGTATCATTATTTTTTTTGTTATAATGGAGCTCATGGAAACTCGAAGTTAATGAATTTGAACCTCACTAATGGTGTACTGGTGCAAATGAGCCCGCGCGTGATAATTGTGAATGGTCTCGGAAACCAGAATTGTAGTAATCTGTGAAATGGCTACTTGGCTAGTAACGTGAGCTGTGGAATTACGTGCTGTTGATGAATGTGATATCTGATATAATCCACACATAGTTACAGGACTAAATTAGTCTTTATTATTTTATGAAATATGAAATCGCCATCATACTAAAGAAAAATAATCCATATTCTAACAAAAAATGAAAAATGCATAAGTATTCTCTGTTTTACTAAACTCTATACAATATACTATATCTTCAAAATTTAATTTTGTGCTTCCATCGTTTTATTCACTCTCTCATTTAGAATCAACAAATTATATCTTCCAAATTTCAAGAAAGTAATGAAGATTATTTGACTCCTAACTAAATTTATCATCGTATTTTGTTATTATATGAGTATTACTCTTTATTGTATAGTGGAACTGAAGTATCTTATTTCTTATTGAATTTTCAAAATCATTTCTTATTTTAAAAGTAATCATTTTTTGTTTAATATTTTATTTATAAATTGTTTCGAAATTTTTTAATGTAATCTCTTCGTATATGCGGGGCCTTATCTAGCAAGTCTATAAAAATACTATTGTTTTATTTTTGATTAAATTCTTATAGTATGTCGCGGGAACAAAAATCTTATAGTATTACATAACAACCGATTTATTTGGTTTCATCACATATATATCGTATGTGTTCCTATAATATAAAAAAAAAGATAGAGGAATATAAATAATTAATATGGCTTTAGATGTGATAGGCGGCCAAAGGTCGTCGTCCGGGAGAAGCGGTCGTCTGATAGCTGCAAAAGGATTCTCTTTGCTCCCAAAAGCTTTGCTGGCAAAACGTCATCGTTTGCTTCTCCCTTAATCTATCTTTCCTTCATTCTCTCGACTTCAAAACAATTAAAAACACATACATACATACATACATATATACATATATGTACCGTGTATGGATAACATCGCTACATTTGTTTAAATCGAAGGACAAATTATGGAAGTTTTCTGACCTTTCATATGATGTTTGCTTTGGTGGGTGTACAAGTGAAGATGTATACAGTTAATAATTAAACGATAATATTGAAATGACTATCTAGTGATCTATGTAAACGCTCTTTTTGGTCCCTTTCTCATCGGAACAAGGATTGTTCTATGTGGAAACAGATTCTTGAGGTCATATCATTTTAGCTTTACAATTCTTACATGACCAACTTGGAAATTGTTAAAGGCTGGCACTTTTGGTTTGATGTGTGGTCGCATGCCCTCTAGTCAATTTATTATTAATCACCTTGGCTCTCACGTACCTAGACAGTTTGGCTAATTAACCTAACCTGTTAATATGTAGAAGTTGCTGTTGTAACCACTCAAGAAGGCTGTCCGGGGTTTTCACAACCACGTAGAGGTAAGCGACTTAAAAAAAAAAAAACTAGAAACATCGTTTAAGTTTATAACGATACAGGCAAGAAACTGATTAATCAAGAAGAAAATGTCGAATTTCTGATGGATTATTATTATACTAAAAAAAGATATACTAATTGTAGAAAAATATAACACTAAATGTTAGCCTCTATTATGTTACATCAACGCATTTTGCAGTTTAAAGAAGAAAAAGATTAAAGCTGCAAAATGTTTTTCAATTACCTATGAAATTTACATTCTTAGCAAAAAAGCTACAAAAATGTTTTCAATTATAGTTAGGAGGCCTAAACTACTTGTCTAATAGCCCATTTAAAGCAAGCGCAAGGATCCACGGTTACCTTCATTTGGGCCGACATTTGTCATTATAAGGAAAATCAAGTCCCCTTTTTTTAATAAGAGTAAATTGAATAGATGACAAAACAAATGCGAACCATATGGTCCAACGAAACAGTGATCTAGTTGATATCTAACTAGACTTTCAACGAAACCAATTCAACTATAACCAATGGCGAAGATATCTTTAGGACATTAAGGTCTATCACTTTCAGCTCTTCTGTTTTTTGTTTTCCCTCTTTTTCCTCTATTTTCCCTAAAATTTGCTTGGGTTTTAAATTAAATAAACAAAGAAATCTTGTCTTTTTCACCAAGAAAATAGTTTAAATTCATACACACCATACATGTGTAATATGTACATAGTTTTGTTATGTATTTCTCGAATTGTAGGTCACCATATGTAGGATAATTATCTAAAATGTTTGGTGGTAATGTGACCGTGTAAAGCTACACGAGTCATTTGTCAGATTCTAACAAGAGAATCTTAGTAGTGATCACGCAAAGCTAAGATCTTTGCCTCACCATTTAAAGCAAACAAAATTTGTCTTAACCTTACACAGGACATCAAAGTCACAACCAACTTTTTCTCTTTAAATCTTCACCTATTTATGGTTTACACTTTCTTTATTTGTAATTGAGTTTCCTATGTTAGATGCATAGCTATCTTGGTCTTATAAAAACTAATTTTTATTTTTTTTACAAACGCCAATGAAGATAAAGAAGATGTACACAACTAATAGCATAGGTTCAACATACGTTTGAAACTTGTAATGTAAAATCTCACTAAGTAGCTAAATATCTGAAACTAGTAGAAAACTGGACTTCCTTATAAATGACAGCGATAAAAACATACCTCATGAGGAAAAGATACTAGAAAGATAAATTCTAGGACAAAAACTCAAGTCTTAAATTAATAATAACCACAATTTTTTGTTTCTCTTATACGCACGGTGAAATTTGAAATTATTTTAATTTCATTTATTAAAATGATTATTCGAAGATAAAATGACATATCTACATATATTTCGGGTCCGTCTCTCTATTTATTATTCACATCATTATCCATCAACCCCATCTTCTTCATCTTTTCTACTGAGATTTCTCCTAAAAAAACTCATCCTTGAGTGAACGGTGGTGCATGGATGTGGAACCCTAACAAAGTTGAAGAATTAAGGGAGGATGATGATGAATCTTGGGAAGTCAAAGCCTTCGAGCAAGACACTATAGGCAACATCTCTGGTACCACTTGGCCTCCAAGATCTTACACTTGCAATTTCTGCCGCCGTGAGTTCCGTTCAGCTCAAGCCTTAGGTGGTCACATGAATGTCCACCGCCGTGACCGCGCCTCATCTAGGGCTCATCAAGGTCCAACCGTTGCGGCTAGAAGCGGCGGCGGGAGGTTACTCAATTCTTGTGTTCCGCCGTTACCTACAACCACGCTTATCATCCAATCCACGGCGAGTAACATTGAAGGTTTGTCCCATTTCTACCAATTGCAAAACCCTAGTGGCTTTTTTGGTAATTCCAGTGATATGGTGAATTTCTATGGTACGACATCGTGTCCTTCGAGCAACCTTGCTTTTTCGGTGTTGAATTCTCCGGTAGAGGTTCCTCCTCGGCTCATAGAATATTCAACAGGAGATGATGAGAGCATTGGCTCGATGAAAGAGACGACAAGAACATCAGTGGATGAGCCTGATCTTGAACTTCGACTAGGGCACAATCCACCGTGACATTTCATTTTCCTCACCCACTTGAGGCTTTTCACATTCATATCCATTCATACATGTTCTTTACATGTTGTTGTTATGTTCTAAAATCAATTTGGCTTGAATTGTGTTTCAAATTCATTTGATTTCATGCTTTGCCTTGCTTTTACATATATATGTACTATTACAGAAGACTATATGAATACTTGATTTCATTGGTACAATTCACATATATGTAATGAGCCCTGTATTCTATGATTGTCTATATAGTACTAACTAACTGCTGATTTGATCCATTAATTGGTTTACAAAGGATTAAGTCTTTGTTTAGGGATACAAATTTAGGTTCGATAGAGATACTTTGTTTTATATTCTTATCATTTGCATATGGTTAGGGTTTTGGAGCAGGAACGAAGGCGAAATATATGTATACTGAAATGAGTTTTGTTTCTTCATATACTCCATTATTTGATATGGGGCCTTATGACTTCATCTTCTTAATTAGGTCCGGTGGACTTAATCTATATATGATTCGTTTTAGGTGATTTTAAGAGCTGTAATATAATCGTAATTTGTTATTGTTATTGTTTTTATGTGTTTAGTTCAAGTATTTTAAACGATTTTTTTTTATATTATCTTAACTATCTTTCAAAATTCGGAAGTACTATTACAAATAAGAGAGAGTCTGTTCTAGTAACACTGATGTTTGATGCATTTTAGAGGTTTCTTAGTTAACTAACACAAAATTTTGATAACTTTTGTTGAGTTTTGCAGATACAAACAAGTATATAGTTTATGATGAATAACAACGAAGTTAACAAGGAACAGAAATCAACTGAATAAGTTCTTGTAAGTGTATATATGCATCTTTTCCATATATAATACAATCTGCAATGTTAAAAAAAACGGTGATGTTGCTTTCTACTATACATAAGCGTGTGTATGTTGAAATTTCATACTTTCAATTTGATATAATTTAAAAAGAAACGTAGAGCAACTGAACAAAGGAACGTTACAATAATGATCAGAGGATATCAATTAGGGTAGAGGCAAGAGGAATCCAACACTGGAAGAAGATTTGAGGACCACTTTGAAATGGAAGAAGAGATAGAGAAGGCATGTGAGTTCTTTTTAATTCGTTGCATGTTTCTTCCTACTCAGATCTATTTCTGTCTCCACATCCAAAAGATATTAGTTTCCTTTCACAATATCTTTTTTTTTCCTTTTTTTTCTGATTCAATATAGTATCCCGAATTACGACTAGACTACAATAAATTGTTAAAACAAAACGACGACGATATAAATTGTTAAAATAAAACAATAATCATGAATAGAATTTGACATTATCTTGTCATGGACCCGTACATGTGGAACAAAAACATTTCAAACTAGGCCATTAGAGGTATGTTGTTTCTTCTAGTTTTGGTCCCCGCTTCCGCACCATCATACATCATACACCATACACCATCTTTATTTTATAAATATATTCGACATGTGGGTTTCCTAATAACAACTTCTTTAAAGACTTACACTAGCCATCGACAATATATGTATCGCAATATATAACATTTTTATAATGATGATATTCAAATACTTTACTCATTAACTTAGAGATCCGATGCCCATTTTTAAACCTTATTAAGTTATACTTACGTTCAGTTATTAGGGTTCTAAAGAAAGAAAATGTAAAATTTACTTGGTTTTGCTTTGAAGATGACGCAAGACAAACCGAAGAGGACATAAATATACCGACCAATATTCGTGTAAAAAAGCAAAACTGAGATATGAATTTGTTGGTATGCGATAAATTATAAATATATAATGGTAAGACCAAATAAAATTAAAGAGGGATTTACGGGTTTGGGGTCTGTGAGAGGAACAGTCCATTGAATCAGTGAGGTAGGATTCTTTCAATACACTGTCTTCTTCTGCTCAGCAAAGGTTTGAATCCCCATACCCATCATCCACTGTCTTTTTCACCTTTGTTTTCATAAATAGAAAAAACTTTAGTTTGCAGTTTTTGACAAAAAAATAAAATAAATTGCGATGAATTTACAGTTTCAATAATTAAATAATATTTTAATGTTTTATAATCATATGAAATGAATATAGTACAAATGTATTCATCTTTGTTTTGTAGACTATCTACTTATCTTCACAAAAGGATATTTGCACTCCAACAATCTACAAGTGCTAGACGAATTTCGTCGACAATCAAGGGTGGAAAGCAATATTGCAAAAAAACATTACTTGGGGATATCCAGAGTTAATTTCATTCAAACTGAAATTACATTGGTCGTCTTATATCCTTGGCTTTCCTATGGAATGGTGACCCCACCAGCTATACTCAGTCTTATAGAGATCCACTTGTGGCTTATGACTAAACCTTAGCCAAGTCAAAATACGAACTTTTGATAAGAGTTCGATTTCGTGCAAACCTCACTTACATTTTCAAGTTACTAGGGAAGTACCCGCACATTTTGTTTACCTAAACCATTTTTTTAGTTGAAACAAATAACTTTTTTTTTAATGTATTACAATGTCCGTTTGATCTTAACTGCATCCAATTGGTGTCATATGTGTTAGTGTTGGATTTACAAATCTTGATTTTTATATACTATTGAGCTTTCCTCTTGTGATTAGATACTATGTTAGAAAAATATCAGTTTATTCTGGCACATTCACATTAATATTTGATTTAATATATATCATATTAACTGTATATAATTAATAAATATTGTTATATTTAAATTATTTTCAAAACTGTCACGGTTAAAATTCTACCGTTTTTACGATCCCGTTAACCAACGGTTTTATGGTAATTATAGTTAGATAACAGTTACGGTCCATATAAGGTTAAAAACAGTCCGGATATGATTTGATATTGAAAGAGTAATTTAGTTATCTCCCTTTTTGTGCTTCTGTTAAATTTGATTGGTAACACAAAGTAGTAAGTTTCTTTCTAAGCTTCTTTTAAGTTTTAACATAAAGAAAGAGAGGTAAGCTGAATGAGAATACTTAAAAGAAGTAAATATAAGAAAAAACTGAGAATACTCAACTTATAAAGCGATATTATTCTTTTTTCTTATAACATGGTTAACATAATAATTTTTATCATACCTTGGCTAACTCGATATATTTCAGAAAATCAGCTGTAAGAAAAAAGATCCATAAACCTTGACCCAATATGAATTAACAAGGAGAAATTTCAAAACTACACATTTTTACCTTTTTTGATACATATTTTCAAAACTACACCTATATGTGGTGTGTAATTCAAAACTACATTTTTTTCATTGAATAAAAGAACTCTAAAACCAAAATCTAAACCTTAAAATCTAACCTTAAACCCTTAAATCTAAACTCTAATTAAAGATTAGTGAACTCATAATTATATGTTAAATTTAGAAAAAGTGTAATTTTGAAAATTAACACCACAAACGTGTAGTTTTAAAAATTAATACATTGTAAGATGTATTTCTTAAAATTTCTCAACTAACAACTTGATATGTCGTACTTAATTAACATCTTATTTATCATAGAAAATTATTGAGAATTTATCATAAATAAAATGATTGAATTCTCATAGAAAATTTAAATATCTAAATTAACATCTTATTTATCAATAAAGTTTACATAAGTTTTTTCTTTTAGAGATTAACTAATTTACTAGATCAAAGATCTTAACACCTTATTTATAAGCCTATAATGGCTAAATCGAAAACATGATTCCCAAATGAAGAAAGAGAAGGAATTATATACAAATAGATTTGACTTAGAACAAATCTAAACTGTACCTAACTGATTTAGATCCCAACAAAGAGTATATTGGAGGCAACATCACCTGCTCTTTAATTCATACCAGGGTTCAATCATCGATCTCCAACCACCCTGGCAAGAATGCATTGAAACCCGAAATCAAGCTTCGGTGTCCTTTAATTAGTTTATTCACCTCTTTTATGCAGTCAACCCTATCAATTCTGCAATAAATTATATTTGAAATTAATAAATTTTAAGAAAATTATAGATTGTTACACACTGAAAAGGATTGAACTATAGAGAAAAACCAAATAAATTCTCATATTTTTTTTTGCAAAAACCATTTATATTTATACATACCTCCGAGTTTTAAAATTATTCATAATTGCTAAAAAATTGTCAAATTTGTCACCCTCATTGTGAAATGTATCCCTCACAGCCCTAAGATATGCATATGCATCATCTTTAGTTGCATTTGGTTTACTATCATCCCTAAAGATTGCCTTCGATTTACTACTCCTTCCTCCATCATTTTTAGTTGCCTTCGATTTACTACTGCTTCCTCCAGCCATGGTTTATGGTTTGAAGTTGGTCGAAGCTTCGTTTTCCTAACAAATAGAGCTAAAGTTATTATTGGAAATTAACTTGAAATCTTTGGGGAAAAATACATAAGTAATTTGTATAAAAAATCTCAATTCACTATTATTAGAAATAGAAAGTTAGGTTGAGTTGAAGATTGAACAATATGAGCACGAGAAGATGAAAATAATAAAATTTACATTGATAGATAAATCAAAATCCAAATCCAACTATACGCGGTCACATTGTCATTGACAAAATGCATTATTCATTTTGTCAGTTTAAGGCTTTTTGAAAAGAAAACAACATTGTCAACTTCGAGAGATCATGTAAATTTCTTCAATCTCTAAAAATCGATGGAAGTGGAATTGTTAAATAAATTCAAAGTGGCATACCAGAAAATTTAATACAAATACAAGCTTCACCTCTGTAGTACTAGCAAATGAATGGTTTTTGAATTGTATAACCATGCACTGTTGGCATCTTTATATATATATAAGAAACTTTAATACAAGTGTACAATAACATTTAATGATATAAAGTTTCACATTAATTTTTATTCATAAAATAAACTAAGAGATCATTAATTTATAGATTTGTTTATGTATATTAGTAAAGAAAGTTTAAAACTTAATTTAAGGACCTATTTAACCTAAGATTTTCATTAAATAACGTTTGTTTTTTAAAACTAGTAAAAGTTAGTTGATATCAATTAAAAAAATAGTGTGCAATAATATTTAATGAAATAAAGTTTTACAGTAATTATAATTTTTTAAATAAAGTTATTCAATCAAGATTTTAAATACAGTGTTATTCAAATAACTAAATGACTTGTAAAATCTTTGATAAGTTAGTCATTTGAATTGAATTTCAATGAAGTTGTATGAGTAAATTATTAAAAACAGAATCCTTGATTGTTTGTGGTTTTTGAAGTGGTTTTTGGTTTTAGTTTCTTCAAAAATCTATTTTACAGCCATTCAAGATTCTGAAAAAAAAAAATTTCCTACAAAATAGGGAATCTAGTTTTCTAGTGTTTTAACCACTTTTCAAAGAAAAACCAAAATCCACTTTTTTGGAGTTTCTCAAATCCATCGTTTTTTATTTTATTTTATCTTATATTTTTATAGTTTTTGTAATAACCTATGAAAATCAAAAACCAAAAACTAAAATCACCATTCAAGTTGTCGACAAAAAAATCAAAAACCAAAAACTAAAATCACCATTCAAGTTTTTCTGAAAACTAAATCTACTGCAAAATCAAAAATCAAAAACTAAAATCTAAAATCAGAAACTAAAAGCCAAACACCAGAAACTAAAAACCAAAAACCACTTAAACATTCATGACCTGAATGAAGTTATATGGATTTTTAAAACTCGAGAAAAACCGACCCGAAATCGGAAGTTCCAACCTAATTAACATTAACATAATGGTTTTATTTTCTTACCACTATACGTGTTGCCAATCAATCCCACTACATTTGTTTTCTGTTAAATCGTTAGATGTAACACTCCACCCAAAAGGTTAAAAGGTCAGACTTTCGACAACACGACTTGGCCGCATTCTCACAACAAGCAAAACCACATTTTCGTGCAACAATGGCGTCGTCTTCTAACGCAACGATCCAATCCTTAGGCTCTCTCAACAAAGAATCCTTCGTTTCTCTTCTATCGAAACTGATCGGCGAATCAAAGTTCGTCCAGAATAACCCACCGGAGCTCATCCCGCAAGAGGATCGAATCGTGAACCACGTCCTCGATTCCCTCCGTCCTTACAGCACAGAAACTGGCGGTGGTCCTCTGCTGATCAATCATGTGGCGTATCACTCCGGAAGAGGGAATCTCATCGTCGAGTACCCAGGGACAGTCCCCGGAAAGATCTTGTCTTTCGTCGGAATGCATATGGACGTCGTCACCGCGAATCCCGATGACTGGGTAATCTCTATTGATTCCATTTCCGTAGTTTTTGATCCGTGCCCATTAGAATTAGGGCAAGTTTCGATACTGGGTTCATGTTCATTGATGCGAATTGATCCAAATTTCAAATCTTTCTCTCCTCTCTCTACTCTACTGTGACATTGATTTCTTCATAGTGTAGTGTTTAATCGGTTTAAAGCTTCGGTTTTTTTTTCATAGGAGTTTGATCCTTTCTCGTTAAGCATCGATGGTGATAAGCTTCGAGGTCGTGGGACTACAGATTGTCTAGGTCACGTTGCTCTTGTGACGGAACTCATGAAGAGACTCGGGGAGACTAAACCGGCGTTGAGATCAACGGTGGTGGCGGTTTTCATCGCCAGCGAAGAGAACTCTTCCATTCCAGGTGTTGGTGTGGACATGCTGGTCAAAGACAAACTTCTTGATAAGCTCAAATCCGGACCTTTGTTAGTTTCCACTTCTTCTCAATCTTCTTGCAGAAAACAAAAAAAAAAACATTGGAAAGATGAATGAAGCTTTTTGTTTGTGTATCCTTTTGAAGGTTTTGGATTGATACTGCCGATAAGCAGCCTTGTATTGGAACCGGCGGTATGATTCCGTGGAAGCTTCAGTTTACCGGGAAGCTTTTCCACAGCGGTTTAGCTCACAAGGCGATTAACGCGATGGAGTTGGGAATGGAAGGGCTTAAGGAAATCCAATCACGGTTTTACAGAGACTTTCCAGCTCACCCACAAGAGAAAGTTTATGGCTTTGCAACACCATCCACCATGAAGCCAACACAATGGAGCTGTAAGTTTTGGAATGTAAAGCATAGTGTATGTATGAGTAATGATTATTGACTCCAAATGTTGTCTACTTGTGGGTTTGTGCAGATCCTGGAGGAGGAATCAACCAAATCCCTGGAGAATGTACCGTTTCCGGTGATGTCAGGTTATGTTTCTAAAGTTGTGAATACTGTAAAACCTTAAGATGTCTCATTGTTGTTTTTGTTTACTTACTTCTTCTCTGTTGTTCTGGTTATAGGTTAACTCCTTTCTATGAGTAAGTCTCTTCACACTTCGTTGTCCATTGTTGTTTCTTCTATCTCATTTCGACACACTTTAATAAAGTTTCCGTTGTTCTTGCAGCGTGAAGGAAGTGATGAGGAAGCTTCAAGAGTATGTAGACGACATCAACACTAACATAGAGAAGCTCCCAACCTCCGGTCCTGTTTCGAAATACGTCTTACCTGATGAGAACTTAAGGGGAAGGTTTGGTTTTTTTCCTCTTTTACTTGTTTCCATTCTTTCTTTCTCTCATTTTTTATTGTCCCTTACAAGTCTCAATTGTCTCACTGCAGGCTCACGTTAAGCTTTGATGAAGCAGCAGCTGGAGTTGCGTGTAATCTTGATTCCCGCGGCTTTCACGTTCTATGCGAAGCAACCAAAGAAGTTGTCGGGCACGTGAAGCCTTACTCCATCACCGGTACTTTGCCTCTAATCCGAGACCTCCAGGTAAAGCCATTAGAGAGAAACCCTATGAGTCTTTGAGAAGTCTCTGCAACTTAACTCTTTCTAAACCCACAAATCTTGTTCTTGTGTTATGTAGGATGAAGGTTTCGATGTGCAAACTTCAGGATACGGTACGACAAACACAAAACCCTCCTCTGATTCTCTCTTCTTACTTCAGATATCTCAGTCTTTGATCCTTAAATCTCTTTTTTCTTGTTATACAGGTCTCATGGCTACATATCATGCAAAGAACGAGTACTGCCTTCTCACAGACATGTGCCAAGGCTATGATGTCTTCGTTAGGATCATTTCTAAACTTGAACAAGACTAGAACTCAGATTGAAGGAAGATGCTCAACTAAAAAGCTTCTCTCTTACTTATTAACTAAATGTTTCTATACACTTTTACTATCTATTTGTACAAGTCAATGTGTGGCTCAAGACAATTTACAAAAATTTAAAACAAAGTGGTAAATGTTTCTTATTATTTATCTATCTTGAGTTGTTGTTGTTGTCACCATCGGTTTCAAGCTTCTGCACCCGTAGACGCAACCTTTGCTGGTGATGGTGAAGCTTCCAGAGACCATTCCCCAATACCACAGCTGAGTATATACCATGTGTGATGATAGGAGCAAGAAGATTGTTTGTCTGCGACATTCCAAAACTCAGTTTCGTTTCCTCGAAAAAGTCAGAAAGAAAGAAACCGTGAAGAGAAGAAGAAGTAAGAAACCTGAATCCATTCAAAGCCGAGGTATAGACCCAAGAGCCCTTCAAGAAGAGGAGAGTAGATTTTCTTCATTTGCCTTCGCTCATACCACGCTGCAAACAACTTCTTGAGCTCGTCACGTGCAGATCGAGTTTTCAAGACCGGTGCCATTATATAAGTCGGATCTAAGTAAGAGAAACAAAAACTAGTTAAGAGGTTTGTAACAACAGAGATTTAAGGTGTTAAGAGTAGTGAGAAGAAACCTTTAGGAGAAGCAGCGATGTAATAGAGAGAGCCAGTGAGAGCTGCTGTGATCGCAGCTGCAAATGCTTGAGCAAACGGTACAAATGGAGGCAATATTCCAGTCTGCAAAGCTTCCTAAGTCAATTTCGAAGTTTATATATGAAACTTAGAAGAGACGAGTAGGAAGAGAAAGCATACCAAAGCGACCATTCCTCGAGAATCTGAGATGAGATGTGTGCCTCTTAGGAATATATCAGCTAATGCACCCTATAAACACAATATCCAAAAACCGATGAAACCTTCACAATACCATAAACAGAAACCAGAGATAAACAAAGAACAATTGGAGATTGTACAAAACCTGAAACGCAGCACGGTAAAAGAGCTCTTCTCCAACTGAACTTGCAGTAACCACTAAGATAAACTACAAGAAAGAACAAAAAAGCCTCTCAATCAATGGTTCTTCTTCAAAATGATTCAAGAAAAACAAAATCTTTGTAATTGAATCTTCACCTGCCAAGCTGACATTCCATGGAAGAAGCCTCGAAGCTCCTCATCTTCCACATCTCTAATCGCTCGAGCGTGTGGTGACAGTTTCACAACTTCATCCTAAACCATAAACAGAACAAGAACAACATTCAAAATCTAATTTCTTTATAGCTAATATATATAGAGAGAGAGATCCTTAATCTAATCTACAGTGCTTACATCAAGAATGAAGAGAAGAGCCATGATCGGTGGAGAAGCATAACCAAGCCCAGCAATAATCGCATCTAAAGAGGCATTAAAGCCTCCTGTGTAATCGATTCCTGCTACTTCACATATGAATCTTCCTGCTACCGCCATTCCACTGTATATTCCTGCTTAAACAAAAATTGAAATTTGAAATTTTGAAATTCATATCAAAATCCATAAACACAACTTCACACGAAATTTGAAATTTTGAAACTTTTATTTCAGAAATTGCTCAATCAATTCAACGAGTGACTCACCGATTCCATAACTCAGCCTAACAACGGCACCGATCTTATCCCAAGCACTAAAATCTCCGCCGCTTCCACCGACAAATTCGCCGACGGATGTTACCTCTCCCGAAGCTCCAGCTAAACCGCCGCCGCCGCCGACAAATTCGCCGCTGCTGAAACCTCCAACTCCCACCGACGTTACATCTCCCGAAGGCACAGCTAATCCTCGCGCCGCCGCGGCATCAACATCGTCGATCACCTCGCTGCTGCTCTGCCCGGCGGATGACGACGACGACGACGACGACGCTTTGATACGCCTCGATTTCTCTAACGAAAGTCCATTTAACCGCCCGCTCCGCTTAAGCAACTCGGATCTCGAACTCGCTGGAGAATCGAACAGCCGCCTAGAACTACGATTACTACTCCTAAATCCACCGCTTCCACTACACCGAGACGAAGATGATGATGAAGAAGATGAAGTAGAGAAAGCGACTCTTGCCGTACTGCAAGACAACAAAGGGAGACCCATTAATTACAGGCAACAGCTCTCAGGCGAAGTTAACGGAATACGCCGGTAATCTCGCCGGAGAGACTCTGTTCTTCATTTATTAGTGAGAGACAGAGAGATGGAAGATCGGTGATCGTTCAATTTTCTCAGTATTTATTTTTTATTCCCTAAATTGTTTATTTTTATTTTTGGTATTGTAATAAATTGAAGTGGAAAATAATTTGACCGTCAGATGATAGATACAGAGTTGATCTAACGGTTACGATGAGTGTATTAATTGAGACCACTTGAATTGGGAAAGAGAGTAATTGTTCCACTTGGACTTGACTACCTTCGTTCATTAGATTCATCTGTACTTTTGCCGCGTTCATTACACGTTACCATAAATTTTTGTGTGTAAATGGGCCTTATCTTTTGATAATGGGCTATACTCCAAATGAGCCTTAGTTGTCAATATATCTTAGAAAAATTACTATTTTTTTTTGTTACATTTTGTCCTAGTGTTAAAATTTTGTTTCCTATTATTCGTCATTTTTCATTTACAAATGCAAGTTCATTACAATATTTTCAGTTTTATTCTTGCTTTTTAGCTCATTAATTACTGATGTCAACCAAAACAAAATATTAATTACAGGAAAGCAATAAATGTGATTTTTTTTTTGTTTAATATGGCGAAAACATTTCAGAAAGATAATTACAAAGAACTGGAGGGAGTATAATTCTTGAGATATAATTTACACATTTTATATTTACCATTTATGTGAGGAAAAATATATTTTGAGTTTCTAAGAAGAAATGCATCTAGTAACGGATTTGTATTTGTAGAAAATGAAATCTTTTATGAAGCCTGATGGCATAAAAAAAATTCTTTTGGTTAATGAGAAAAATATCATTGTTTCATTCATATCGAGGGTGAATCAGGTAGTGATACAGTAGAAACTCTATAAATTAATACTCGATAAATTAATAAACACGATAAATTAATAAATTTCTCCGGTCCCGAGTTGGGCCGGTGTAAAATATGACACAATTCGATAAGATAATAAGATAATAACTTTTTTTAAATCCTATGTAAAATATGGTCCCAATAATATCATAAATTAATAATTATTTTTATTTATATATATATATATACACCTAAAATATCTAACTACTAAAATATGAATCTCTCACACACCAAACATATATGGAAATTAAAAGCAAAAAAAGAATTTTAAATAATATGGCAAGTATGAGAAAATGTGAACAATAAAGTAAATATAGAAACATTAGAAAAAAAGTTAAGAAAATATACGTATAAAGGAAACTTCTGATTTAATTTGAATTTTTTTTTTTTGAAAATATTTTTAGTCAAAATCTATATATTAATAACTCTATAAATTAATAAAATATCAAAGTCCCGACATTATTAATTTATAGAGTTTCTACTATATTTTGCTTTTAGTTTGTTTGTGAGATCTTCATATTTTTGTCCTTGGTATGTAATGGATAGATTTCTTCAAGAAGAATCGAGAATACCAGCCATTTCTCTGGTTTAGATACTATTTTCACCAAGTCGGAGTAATCCATCCCAAAAACCATCACTTTTTATTATTATACTAAAGCATGCACTGCATATCCCAAACAAGTGCATCCATCTCCATTCAAAGCAGTGAATGAAAGTACATTCACTGCTGCAAATAGTTTGACCCCAATACTTTTTCCCTTGTATACAGATAATGAAAGTACCAACCCGGGCCTGCACCCCGTTCCGACTGCTTCCACACTCCATTACTTCATCATTCTATCAGTACATTCCCTACTGAACTTGTTATTTATTGTCGTTGTTGCGCACTTGCCCATGCATTGGCCTAAGATCTTAACTTATGTTGTAAATATGTTGTCAAATCGAAGGATCTTTTCGCATATGAATATTTGGAATACATGTGCGTGATCTAAAACGTATGTGACTAACTTGAATGCTAACAACTTTTTTTTCTTTTTGCCATAATCCGTACATAAAGAAACTAGAAATGTTCTTTATCAAAAAAGAAAAGAAACTAGAAATGTTATTTGAGAAAATTTTAACTGGTGTTAATCAAAATAGTTTTGCAGATCCATATGATAATATATTTTTATTCCTTTTTCCGTTTCATATTAGTTGTCGTTTTAGAATTAAATTTTTGTTTCATATTACTTGCCGTTTTGTATTTTCAATGCAGATTGATTACAATTTAATTTTTCAGAATTATCCATACCCTCTAAACCAGCTAATTGTTCATATCAAATAAACCAAGTATTTACTAAAGGTAAAACAATAACTTTAATGATTTTCTTAAATTTGCTTGATGAGAAATTCCAGAACAACAACTAAAAAGAAAAAGAAGGATTAATGAATAATCTTTAAACATAATCACTTTAAGCTACAGTTTATCAAATCAAAATTGCTACTCAACTGTTGTGAATTGTTGTTGAATCTTTGATTGTCGTTAGCCCTTTGAAATCGTTTCTCTAAGGATTTTTTAATCCTTCTTCTTTCTATTTTATTATTCTGTTTATAGATTCGTGTTAATCCTAATTTTCTTTAAATTAAAATAACTTGTCTTTATTGAATTATATTTCCCCATAAGAATAAAAATTGATGTGGCAGTACCAATATAAAATACTCGGATAATGGATTTATTCTACTGTAAACGCAAATAGTAAACCATAAACCTAAAAAACTAACTCTTAGTACAAGCAAAATTTTAAACCCTATAAATAAACTGATAACACGAAATATTATATTTTTCGTCTCTAAAAAATTAAGATATTATATTTATGTAGTATAAATGTTCTCTATGCATTTTCACTTAATAACAAGTCTTCTCTCAAATAATTTAAGCTTGTTTTGAAAATTTAAATCATAACATATACAAAATCAGTTTCACAAGATTGAATCAAATTTTCTGAAGTGATATAAAATAAGATAAAAGGGTGGAGAAAAATAGTCTACAAGAAAACAGAAAGATAGAAAGAATAAGAGAAGGTGTGTGTGTGTGTGTGTAACACAGGAGTAATTTTGTTATATTTTACCGAAACCTTTAACAGAAAATTATTATCTAGGATAAATTGGGACTAGACCTTCTGTGATGCTTCATTATACTCAACTGCGAACCAAAACTAGTTTCGGGTCTTAGGCAGCATGGTCTTGTCGGACGTCAGGAACTAGCTCGCATGCTAAAATGCAAATATTGATATATTGGATATGGAGATTTACCTACAATATTAGAGTCGGAGTTACAAGATTTAGCTAAACTATATCACAAATAATTATTCATTGTTAATTTTCATTCATATGATGTCCTAACCAAAGTTTAATCTGTATCAATCTCATTAACGATAATAACATATTTATTTTTCTTCAAAAAAAAAAACAACAGTCAACTAGTAACATGATCTAGTCAACTATTAAAGAACTAGCCATAACAAAAATCAAAAATTTAACAAGTAAGCATCCTGTAAAATCTGTTAAATAAAAACTAAAGGTGAAATATTAAAAGATAAAAAGAAGAAGTAATTCACTAAATATACTTCCCAAAATTGACAAGTGAAAATAAGTAAGGCAGTTAATTAAATTTTAAACCTGCAGAATTAAGAAAACTAAGATCACAATAAGGTAAGGAGTTGAAGTTGGAGATCTTCTCCATGGCTATAAATTTAGTTCGTCTTCTTCCTCTTTGCTCCACACCTCTGAGTTTAATCTTCTTTTTATGTAAGTATTCTCTCAAGATAAATAAAATAAAATAAAAGATCTCCCATTTTGTCTATGCTTTTCAGAAATTATGGCTTCTGTTTTGATTGTTCTCGTTTGAGACCTTTAAAGACTCTTCTAAAATGTTTACTATTTACAGTTTATTACGAGAAATTTGGATATTATGCTTTTTCGAAGGTTTTTGCGTAGTTAACAATAATTTCAAGAGTCATTGCATAGTATAATATGATTTTAACCAATTTTTAATTGGATCTATGGATGGTTTTTTTCATTGGACTGTTAAAATAATCCGATTGAATTTCCAATGCTTTGATTCACTTTAGTTAGACGTTTTGATGAATTGGGTTTTGAATTGTGATTCATTGTTAATGGTGCTTGAGATTCATCATTTTCTTTTTTTTTTTGCTTATAGAGACATCCAGGGATTTGGGGATTGTGCAACATTTTGCTTGTAGAGACGAAATATAACATCGTCATCAACTATGGTTTCAAGCTCTGGTTCTTCGGTTTCTGTGGAAGCTATAGTCCCCGAAGCCGAGGAAGATGCATACGTAATAATTTTTATTTTATTTTTCAATTAGTTTCTCAGATCTTGAACTCCTGGCATAGATATGGTCATGTTATATGGAATGATGTTCTCTCAGGTGATCGTCTGTGATACATGTGGCGATCTAGGAGAGGACGAAGAACTTGCTATTTGCACGACATGCAACGTTGGCGCAGAACACACGTAATGTTTTAACTATAATTTTAGAATTTTTTTTATTGTTATACATTTTATTTTGTCATATTTCGTATTATTGCAGTTATTGCATGAAGCTAAAACGTGAAGAGGTTCCTGAGGAATGGGATTGCTATTTATGCACTGAAAAGAACAATGGAGTTCGAGAAGGAAAGGAAATTGAAGAAGCTGGCTCTAGAAAAAGGAAAACAGTACATTTCGTTGACTATTTTGCGGTAATCCATAAAACAAGAGTTAAGGAATTAATGTTTTTGACGATCCCCAAAAAACAAAGATCGCTTTATGTATTCATTTGTTTCTTCTTGCAGAAAGAGAGAGCAGAAAGCAGTAAAAGAACATCATCTCAAGGACAACCTCGCTCATTTAAAGCACCACGCCTCTATGATAACGTAGAGCTGGATTTGAACGTGGACCCTAATCCTGTTCAGAACCGCAATCCTAACATGGAGCTTGGTTTTGACCTGAACCGTGTTCCTAACATGGAGCTTGGCTTTGATCTGAACCGCGTTCCTAACATGGAGCGTGGCTTTGACCTGAACCGCGTTCCTAACTTAGATCTCAACATGGAGCCTGGCTTTGACCTGAACCACGTTCATAACTTAGATCTCAACATGGAGCCTCGCTTTGACCTGAACCTCCATCCTAACTTAGATCTCAACATGGAGCCTGTCCTTCACATGAACCAACATCCTAACTTAGATCTCAACATGGAACCTACCCTTGTTCTGGACCCTATGATAGACCTCAATGGTGATCCTACGTTCGATATGAATGTGGACACTAACATTGACGTGCATCTAGTTGCCTTAACGAATGAGGGTGTCCACATTCATATGCTTCTGGTAAATTTTAAGCTAGATAACGAATGAGGGTGTCTCAGGATCCTTTTTAAGGACCACGGTTTCTGACGAAGAAGAACAATGTGCAACGAGACCTCGCGTGGATACAAGGCCCTCTCTTTCAAATGTGTTTTCATTTTCTTTTCTTTTTATGCTTTTCAAATGAGTTTTCGTTTTCTTTTTATTTAAGCTTTTACTTTGTAATTCGTTGTCAGATGTAATTTTAATAAAAATCTAATGATAAAATGAGACAATTCTTCTTCAGTTTTATTTTTGTTGTTATTTCGCGTTCTTTTATTTGTTGATGATTAAAGTTCTAGTGTTTTACATTGTAGAAAAACAAGACGAGAAACTTTATCCATCGTATTATTAAACAAATATTTTCTGCAATTTCAAGGAAATTAATAATCATCTATTTTTTGGTAACTTTATATAAAAAACTGATTATCATCATCTAATTATATTCATGGTAGCCAATTATCATCTATTTTGTTTTGAAGTCTAAACACTTGAACCAATATTTGTTTCTTATATTCATTTATACTATGCTTATATATATGTTCTACTGTTTTGTTTATTTCTTTCTTATCATTTGCTTTGGCGAAAATTTTGAATCCAACTGAGAATATAAATATTTATATATTTGATGTCTTTTTGTGGTATATACATTAGTATGTTCCAGTAAGACTCATATGGCTCAAATAAATATGATCTTACAAAGTTCTATCAAAGTTTAGGTAAGATTAATCAAAATACATAAAAGGTAGATTATGGCCATGTTCTTTTTATAATCCCAGCGGCTGCGATGGCGATTAATATAATAAACGTAGATAGAAGTGTATTTGTGAAAAGGAGTCGCAGCTATGTTATAAAAGCGTCGATGTGCAATATTCCAGCGACAGCTTCCCTCCCTCATACGGCACTTTATCTCTCCTGCGACAGCTCCGTCGTCATCGTTTTGCCTCTGCTTGTTTTGCAATGTTGCTCACTGCCGTCCCTGTCGTTTTGATAAGTTGCAGTCGCAGCTGCAGCGACTTTGAAAAGAACAGGCAAATGTTGAGTTTAGCTCAAATGTGTACTTAGGCCGTGTTCTTTTTTAAATCACTGCAGAGGCAGATGAGAGCAGTCCGGTGTCGATCGCAGCGACGCAATGGCACACTTATCTATCGCTGAAAAACAGCAGATGAGAACATGTAACTAATGGTGGCTCTGCGATATCACCTGCATTCAGTTTCAGCAAGATTTGTTTTTGTTTTTTTTTTGTTTTTTTTTTTGTTTTTGTTTTAATGTTAAGATTTCATTACCAAAAGACTGAATACTACAATTTATATAAGGGAGAATAACACTTAACCTTACTTACCTACTTAGAACGACAAAAGGGAACATAGCTAAATCGGATGCGAAATACAACCAAAGTAAAATTCTAGGATAGATGGATTCGATTCCCTAGAAGGGAAAGATAATAGACAGTCCCACATAGTACGATCCACCGAGCTTTTCATCCCGTGGAGAAGAGCATTTCACTCTCGCCACAGAGCATAGACAATAACTTGGAGGAGGAGTTTCAAAATAGAGCTTGTGTTTCTTTGAAAAACTACTACAGGCGACTACATATAGCTCAAGAGGTCTTCAATATTTTCCGGGGTGTTTTTCCCGCAAATCCTTGATGCAAACGCTAGCTAGAGGGAGTTTGAGAAACCACAGTCGAAGAAGAGATGTGAGTGCGTCTCTGGCCCAGCCAGGCAAAGCGAGCAGAGAGCAGGAACCGTCATTCCCCAGCGGATAAGTCGATCTCAAGACAAACGAACCACATGATGAAAGAAGATCTCAGCACAGCCTCCTTGAACCAACCAGCTTTGTCCAGGGGAGTTGTGGCGATTGAGTCCTCAACTGTTCCCAAGTCCCTTCAGAGGAGAAGCTATTCAAATCCGTCCCTGCTGGAGTGCGCCAAAGGTAATTGTCGTTTCCACGATCAGGTTGTGGAGGGGGCAAACCTGTGAGCTTAATCTCCAGCTGCTGGACCTCTTCCGATCTCGCATTTGAGAGAAACCACTCTCCGTTCCTCACAGCCTCCACCACTTTCGCCTCCAAACTTAACGGTAACATTCTTGGGCCTCTCTGTCCCACAAAATCTCTTAGAGGCCCCAATTCTGTCCACGAGTCCCACCAGAAAGAAGCATCCATTCTGTTCCCAATCTCACACTTTAGAAACGTAGGGAGAAGATGCTTCAGCTGAAGCATACTTCTGATGACTCTCGAGAAACGGGGAGAGTCATTTGTGTTCCAGAAACTTTTCCTTAGGAAAACATTTCCTCTGATCCAAGCAACCCAAAGAGATCCTGCATTTGAAAACAAGTTCCGAATATGCTTAAGTCTAAAAACCACTTCGAAATCCTCCAAATAACGTATGCCCAAGCCTCCTTCTCTCTTTGGCTTGCATACCTCTTTCCACAGGACCCTGGCTCCCGCAGCCGATTGCGTGATGTTCTTCCACAAAAAAAGCAGTGCAAAGAGAGTCCACTTTTCTATAGAAATCTACAGGGTGAGTATAAACCTGACTCCAAAAGTTCACCATACCGTAGATAACCGAAGAGACCAATTTGATATTTCCGGCAAAGGAGAGTTATCTGACAGTCCAGGAGTGCGGCTTCTTCTTTATCTTATCCAGGAAAGGTTCCATAACGAAGAAAGTTAGCCTTTGAGAATTTAGTGGTAATCTTAGATATGACCTTATACACAAGATTACAGCAGCTTATCGGCCTGAAATCTCCCAAGGAGCAACTCTCTACTGTCTTTGGAATCAGGGATATGAAAGAGGTATTCATATCCTTGAGGAGACAACCATTCCTGAAAAAATCATTGATCACTGCAACCACCTCAGGCCGCACCTTGACCCAAGAAGCCTTGAAAACTCCAGCGGATAGCTATCCGGGCCCGGACACTTATCAGTTGGGAGACTGAGCAGAGTCTTGGTAATTTCCTCCTCAAACATTGGATGTAGAAGTGACGTTGCTGAAGCTTCTGAACATCTGTAAGGTAGTAGATTACTCAGGTCACTGGTAGATATAGCTGAGACTGGCATATCAGTGCTACCTAGAATTGCCTTGAAGTAGTTGGCCGCGTGAGGCTTCAACTCCGGTGGAGACACCATTCTCCTTCCTTGATCACTCTAAGGAAGTAGATGTGATTCTGTGACAGCCGTTGAATGAGTGATTTGTGGAAGAAACCCGAGTTTCTATCTCCCAAATGCATCCATTTCACTCTTGATCTCTGTCTGAAAAACTTCTCCTCAGCCTTGCGCAGGACATTCCACCTTTCTCTTGCTTGATGCTCCTCCTGAGCTCTAGCCTGGGTAGGGTTTGTCAGCAGCAATCGTTGCAGCTCTTTCGTTTTCATCTCATGATCCTTAACTCTCTGAGTAATGCCACTAAAGTGGTTTCTATTTATCAACTTCAATCCCGGTTTCAGCAGCTTCAAACTGCGGATGAGCTTGAATTGCAAAGATCCCTCTACGGCGTTTGGGCCCTAGTAAGAGCGATCGCAGCAGCAACAATTTACAAAAGAACAGGGCCATAGTCAATATCAAATATCATATATACAAGTGTTTCTTACCTAACGTAAACCAACTATTCTATAATTGGGCTAACCTAAAAACGAATATATTTTGTTTTTTTAAGTAAATGATGACACTCCATACATTCATCTATATAAGCTACAACTAAAGTGGCAAAAATGAGATCTTTGGGACAGATTAGAGAAACGCGGAAGTATACAAACAGAAATGATGAATTCACAAAATGATTTTCCATTCACGACCCCTTCACTCAGAAAGTAGCTCTTCGTCCAATCGAGCTCTAGGAGATGAATTTTTGCTGATGTTTACGTGTTTGAGCTTTGGACTTGCTCGTACATGGTCAATGAATGATAGAATGAGGATGCGAACATATCTCTAACCCTTGTCAGATAATCCTATAAAAACTCATTGATACAATTTAGAGATGTAAGATAGTTTGAACAAAGTGAAGAATTACAGAGTATGAATAGACTGTCCACAACCGGATCCAAACAATCAGAGAGACACAAAGTATGAAAAAGCACTCAGCTAGTCTAGTTTCAAATCATTTATTTCTTCTTTCAAAATTTAGCAAAAACACTAGTTACACTTGTTGTACAAAAGTTTGGTTTTTGAATAAATTTTACATAAAATTTAAAAAAAAAAAAAAGTGAAGAGTTACATATAGCATCAGTTTTTGTTGTTGTACTGCATATCCCAAACAAGTGCATCCACCTCCATTCAAAGCAGTGTAAGCCCTCGCTGCAAATAGTTTGACCCCAATAGTTTATCCCCTGTATATAGATGATGAAAGTACCAACCCAGGCCTGCACCGCATTCTGACTCCTTCGACACTCCATGATTTCATCATTCTATCAGTACATTCCCTAGTGAACTTGTTATTTACTGTGGTTGTTGCGCACTTGCCCATGCATTGGCCTAAGATCTTAACTTATGTTGTAAATATGTTGTCAAATCGAAGGATCTCTTCGCATATGAATATTTGGAATACATGTGCGTGATCTAAAACGTATGTGACTAACTTGAATGCTAACAACTTTTTTTCTTTTTGCCATAATCCGTACATAAAGAAACTAGAAATGTTATTTGAGCAAATTTTAACTGGTGTTAATCAAAATAGTTTTGCAGATCCATATGATAATATATTTTTATTCCTTTTTCCGTTTCATATTAGTTGTCGTTTTAGAGTTAATTTTTTGTTTGATATCACTTGTCGTTTTGCATTTTCACTGCAGATTTATTACAAATTTTCGAGAATTATCCATACCCTTTTAACTAACTAATTGTTCATATCAAAGAGACCAAAGTATTAACTAAAGGTAAAACAATAACTTAATGATTTTCGTAATCTGCGTGAAAAACTCCAGAACGACAACTAAAAAGAAAAAGGATGGATTAATGAATAATCTTTAAACAGAATCACTTTAAATTACAGTTTGTCAAATCAAAATTGCTTCTCAACTGTTGTGAATTGTTGTTGAATCCTGGATCGTCGCTAGCCATTTGGAATCGGTTCTCTAGGGTTTTTAGTCCTTCTTCTTTCTATTTTATTCTTCTGTTTACAGATTCATGTTAAACCCTGATTTCCTTTAAATTAAAATAACATTGTTGAATTATAGTTCCCTATAAGAATAATAATTGATGTGGCAGTACCAATATAAAATAATCGGGTAATGGATTTATTTGACTGAAAACACAAATAGTAAACCCTAAACCTAAAAAGTAACTCTTAGTACTAGCAAAATTTTAAACCCTATAAATAAACTGATAGCACGAAATATTAGATTTTTCGTCTCTAAGAAATTAAGATATTCTAGATTTTTTTTTTTTTTTTACTTTAAGTTTCCATTTTATTCATCTTCTAGACCTTTTAAAAGAGGTACCATTCGGATTACAGACAAGAGAAAGAAGATGAATAAACAAAACGAAATAAAACAAAAAGATAGATAGTTGAGAAAGACACAAGTGCAGCAGGATTGCAGAAGTAGAGGCTAAAACTGGAAGAAGCTAAACCATGTTTGTAGATAGGAGCCAGATTGATCCACTGGAAGAGATCTGACGGTGAGTGAGCGATCAATCCCAAACAATTTTGCTCTGAGCGTTAGATGAATTTCTTTAACCAACAAGTGGGAAGGTTTCGTAATTTGGGTGTGAAGACGAGAGTTTCTTTCTCTCCACAAGAAATAGATTGCTGCTTGGAAGGAGAGTAAGCAAATGGTTTTGAGCTTACCATTTAAGGTGGGTGAGTGGAGCCAAGATATAATATCTTCGAAGACAGTTGAAGAGATCAGATCCGGATGAGAATGTAAAGAGTTCCATACTTCAGCAGAGAATGGACAAGTGAAAAACAGGTGGCTTTTAGATTCCGGAGAGGTGTCGCAAAGTAGACAGCGGTTTGGTACATCAAGACCCCAAGAAATCAGTCTATCTCTGGTTGATAATCTGTCTCGCATCAAGATCCAGGAGATGAACGCATGTTTTGGGATCCTATCTTTTTGCCAAATTAACTTGTACCAAGGAACAGAAGGAGCTGGTGGATGAAGCGAGGTCCAAGTTTGAGAGGAGGAGAATTTTCCTGGAGTCCGAGAGGGGCCATTTCTCCAAAGGTAAATGTCAGGCAACGAGGAGAGTGACGGAGGAGTGTTTGCAGGGACACAAGCCCGCAGAAGTTGAAGAATAGGATGGCGACCTCTAGAAAGAAGCCAAGCCCCATTGTGACAAGCGCTTGAGACTGAGGCTAAGCTTGAGATTCCGGTGACACGAGGTCCATTAGGGCCTGCAATGTCGAGTAGAGGTCCCAAGCCTGTCCAATCGTCATGCCAAAATAGAGCCGACGTACCCAAGACCACGCGGCAAAGGAGAAAAGGACGAGCCAAAGAGCGAAGCTTAACGAGAGATTTCCAAATCCAGCTTCCAGAGTTTTGAAAATCCGTTGTCCAGAAAACTCTTCCTCTCAAGAATTCATGTAGTATGTATATGCCTTTTCACTTAATAGCAAGTCTTCTCTCAAGTAATTTAAGTTTGTTTACAAAATTTAAAATAATAACATATACAAAATCAGTTTCACAAGATTGAATCAGATGATGTGAAGTGTTAGCAAATAAGATAAAAGGGTGGAGAAAATTGGTCTCCAAGAAAACAGAACGATAGAAAGAATACGAGAAGGTGTGTGTGTGTGTGTAATAGTGGAGTATTTTGTTATATTTTACCGAAGCCATTAGAAAAGTATTATCTGGGATACATTATACTCAACTGCAAACCAAAACTAGTTTTGGCTATGCTGAACGGTTTTAGGCAGCATGATTTTGTCGGACGTGAGGAACTAATAGTCTTTGACGACTTCAAATCTGGTAGGATGGGTCAACGCTTCTTGGGGACTAGCAAATATTGATATATTGGATAGGGAGATTTACCTTCGATATTAGAGTAGGAGTTATAAGATTTGGCTAAACTATATCACAGATAATTATTGATTGTTATTTTCATTCATATGATGTCTTAACCAAAGTTTAATTTGTATCAGTCTCATTAACGATAATAACATATTTATTTTTCTTCATAAAAACAACAATCCATGTTATCGGCTGCACGAGTCATGATCTTAAAGAACTAGCCATAAAAAGAATCTTTAAAATTTAACAAGTAAGCATCCTGTAAAAGCTGTTAAATAAAATTAAAGGTGAAATATTAAAATATAAAAAGCAGAAGTAAATACAACTAAATATACTTCCCAAAATTGAGAAGTAACGGTTTGGAATTGCAACATAAGAATATTTGACCCCCAATTGCGAGGAGAAAATTGATCTTTGTTTCTTCCTTGCAAAATTTAATACGTAGAACCCAAATCACAAGTCAAATTGCGAACATAAGAAGGATCGATAAGTTGGCAATAGCTCTGCACAGAGAAATGGGATGCATGTAAATGGTTTACTGTTCGGTCAACAATTCATGATTCATAATTAGTCAAGCGTGGGCCGGTTCCTATTGAGTATTGAAGACATGCAGTGCTCCTTTCGTCAATAAGTGAAAGAGACTAAAACCAGCGAAAATTTCGCTATGTTAAGAGGGAAAAGAATTCACAAAAATGGTGACGTAAGGCTTTAAGGTGTAAAATTAATGACTAAAAAGAAGATGAAGTAAAGGGAGAAATGAAATATTTCCCAAAACTGAGAAATGAAATAACTCAATAAGTAAGGCAGTTAATTAAATTTTAGACTTGCAAAATTAACTAAACTAAGATCACAATAAGGTAAGGAATTGAAGTTAGATCCCCGACTCCATGGCTATAAATTTAGCTGGTCCTCTTCCTCTTTGCTCCACACCTCTGAGTTTAATCTTCTTTTATGTAAGTATTCTGTCAAGATAAATAAAATAAAATAAAAAGATCACCCATTTTGTCTATGCTTTTCAGAAGTTATGGCTTCTGGTTTGATTGTTCTCGTTATAAGACCTTTAAGGACTCTTCCAGAATGCTTACATTTTACAGTTTGTTACGAGAAATTTGGATATTATGGTTTTCAAAGGTTTTTGCGTAGTTAACAATAATTCTCAAGAGTCATTGCACGGGTCTAGTTATGATTTTAACCAATATTTTAATTGGATTTATGGTTATTTTTTCATTGGATCGTTAAAATAATCCGATTGGATTTTCCAATGCTTTGATTCAATTTAATTAGACGTTTTGATGCTGAATTGGGTTTTGAATTGTGATTCATTGTTAATGCTGCTTGAGATTCATCAGTTTCTTTTTATGCTTATAGAGACATCCAGGGATTTGGGATTGTGCAACATTTTGCTTGTAGAAACGAAATATAACATCAACTATGGTTTCAAGCACTCATAAGGAAACTGATTCTTGGGTTTCTGGAGAGGCTATAGTCCCTTTAAAAAAGAAAATTGGAGTTCTAGAAGAAAAAGAAATTAAATAAGCTGGCTCTAGAAAAAGGAAAACAGTAGCTTTCATTGACTATTTTGAGGTAATACATAAAACACATCATTCATTTTTGTATGAGACAAGAGTTAAGGAATTCATGTTTTTGACGATCCCCAAAAAACAAAGATCGCTTTATGTATTCATTTGTTTCTTCTTGCAGAGAGAGAGAGAGAGAGAGCAGAGAGCAGTCAAAGAACATCATCTGAAGGACAACCTCACTTATTTATGGCACCACGTCTCTATGATAATGTTGATCTAGATTTGAACGTGGATTCTAACATGGAGCTTGGCTTTGACGGTTTGACCTGAACCGCCATCCTAACTTACATCTCAACATGGAGCCTGGCCTTGATCTGAACCTTGATCCTAACTTAGATCTCCACATGGAACCTACCCTTGTTCTGGACCCTAGCATAGAACTCTTTGTGGATCCTATGTTCTCGAAGATGAAGAACAATGTGCAACGAGACCTCGCGTGGATACAAGGCCTTCTCTTTCAATGAGTTTTTTTTTTCTTTTTTTTTTAAGCTTTCATATGAGTTTTCATTTTTTTTTTAAGCATTTACTTTGTAATTCATCGTCAAATGTACTTTTAATAAGCAAAATCTAATGATAAAGTGAGACAATTCTTCTTCAGTTTTTCTTTTTGTGAATGATTAAAGTTAGTGTTTTACATTGTAGAAAGACAAGACGATAAACTTTTATCCATCGTATTATTAAACAAATATTTTCTGCAATTTCAAGGTATTTAATAATATCTATTTTTTGGTAACTTCATATAAAAAAAATTGATTATCATCATCTATTTGTATTCATGGTTACCAATTATCATCTATTTTGTTTTGAAGTCTAAAACTTGAACCAATAGCTAATCTTTTCTTATATTCATTTATAGTAATTTATTTATATATTGTAATCTTTATATTATTAATTGAGAAGTACATTCTAATGTTTGGATACAAGAATAAGAGAAATATCTATTTGGATAGAAGAATAAATGGAAAAAAAAAATTGTTTGGATATAAGAATAAGAGAAAAATCTATTTGGATAGAAGAATAAATGGAAAAAATTGTTTGGATACAAGAATAATAACTTAAAACAAACCGATGGTTTAGAAAACTTCCTGTTTTCCAGCTCTTAAAAAATCTGCAAAAAAAAAATATTAACACAATCTATCGATAATACCAAATCAATAGAATATGATCGAATAATATTTGCAAAATTTCCAATAGTGAAATAGAAATACGTCTAATTTAAATCAAATTGTGGATTTCTGTCGGTTTTTTTGAAAATTTCTGTTCGGTTTGGGTTCGAGTTTTTGGGTTTAGTTCAGGGTTTTCCGATTTTTTGGATTTCGGGTTTTAGGGTTTAGACATATTAATTTGGTATTTTAAAATTTTTATTAGGGTTTTTAGGTCGGGTTTGGGTTTCGGGTGAAAAAGTTTCGAGTTTTTTTTATTCGGTTCAGGGTTTTCGGGTTTAAACATATTAAAAAGGTTTGGGTTTTTAAAAATTTTGATTAGGGTTTTTGGGTCGGACTCGGGTTTAAGATTTAGATTTTCTTCACAAAACCGCAACGTCACACCGCGCGTTTGCGCGGGTCCTCTACTAGTATTTTGTTTATTTCTTTCTTATCATTTATTTGCTTAGGCGAAATAATGACTAACTGTCAAAACTAGACTGAAAATTATCCAACTGACTATATAGAGAAATATAAGTGATGTGTCTTGTGGTATAGAAAGAGTTACATTAGTATGTTCCAATAAGAACTCATATGGCTCAAATAAATATGATATTACAAAGCTTTATCAAACTTAAGTTAAAATTAATCAAAATATATTCACAAAAAAAAAAAAAAAAAAAAAAAATCAAAATACATAAAAGTATTACGGTAGATTATATATATCTTTAACTCATATATAAACCTAAGTCGTGTTCTTTTGTAAATCGCTGTGGCCGCAACTGTGATGGAAAAAAAAGTGACAAATACAAGGAACTAATGACTCAAGTATGTGGCGAGGTAGAGAAGAGCAGTTCCGGTGTTGATCGCAGCAACGCAAAGGCACAATCATTTATCGCTGAAAAACAGCCATGCGATATCACTTGCGAAGTTGCGATCAATTTCAGCAAGATTTATAGGTTAGGGGACTCAGGAGATTCATCTGGAAATGATTCGTAAATCCTTCGTATATGAAGCCTAGATTTTAACCATTTTTGGGACAGAAACAGAAACGCAAAAGTATACAATATCCAGAACCTGATAAATTCACAAAATGTTTTTCAATTCCAAAATCGGCGTATCTACTTTTGATCTATGTATAAATTGTTTTTTTTTCTTTAATGAACCCCACATAGTGGAAAGATGGAACTCCATATAAGATGGATACACAGATGATACACTACCACTGGCCCACTTGCTCCTCTTATGTATCATTGTTAATGTTTCAAATTTTTTAGATTTAGAGTACTATTTTTATTTTAAATTTATCTATATGTTAGGTTATGGTAAAAGGAAAAAAAAAATTAATTTCATTATAAGTCTACCTATAACAAAAGAGAGGTTCTAATTTTAAATTAATTATCCATATTTTAAATTAGTTGTGCTCGATTTTTTAAATTTAAACCATGGTAAATGCAAAAAACAAAATAAGTTTTCGGTTTGATACTATATTTCATTAATTCAAGTGTTTTTGGTCCAGTAACTTATATTTTTTTTATTTTTTATTTTAGACAAAGCAGAATAAGCTCAGGTTTGAGTTTTTCAGGTCAGGTTTGAGTCGGTTACTTTCCATTTCGTGTCTTTTTATATTTCGTGTTTTCGGGTACTCAAACTTAACTAAAAACAAAAAAACTTGAGTTAAATTTTGTAAATTATATCTAATAGTAACGAATGTACCTTAATATTTTTGAAAGTCTTAAAATATTTTGGTTATTTTTCTAGAGATAATTAAAATATTTGGTGTAATTGTAATTAGAGTATTTTTGTTATATTAAGTCTATTATATATTTTTTTGGATATTACGGGTATCGGTTAGGTTTTATCTAATTTGGTTTATTTCAGATCCTTTGATTACCTAAAATAGAACATAATAGTAAGAAAGAAAATATGATGTCTCTCACAAAATATATTTTCTACCATGTTGAAAATGAAATAGTTACTCTCTATATTATTTATGGAGCAATATTTTTAGTTTTCTATCCCATTTTAGTTATAAGATCGAAATTTAGTGTACTTACATTATTTTATAAACACTAGTGTAATGTTAGAATTTTAAAATAAGAAAAACAAGATTAATTTATATTTTAGGTAGTAAATTAAAATTTATATATTCAAAGTCAATATAACTAACATAAATAATGAATGCACCAAACTTTGAAATTGACTAACTAACATTAATTTATATTATCAGTTAGTCAAATTCAAATTTTGGCAAATTCATTACTTCTGTTAGTTAGTCAAATTCAAATTTTGGTAATTTTAAGTCTATTATATCTAATGTTTTTAGATATTAGGGGTATTGGTTAGGTTTCATCTAATTTGGTTTATTTCAGATCCTTTGATTCCATATATTTTACTGAGCCTAAAATAGAACATAATATTAAGAAAGACAATATGATGTCTCTAACAAAATAGTATTTTCGTCCATGTTGAAATTGAAATAGTTACTCATTATTTTTTTGTTAAATACTCACTATATTATTTATGGAGCAATATTATTAGTTTTATATCCCATTTTAGTTATTAGACATGTACTTACATTATTTTATCAACACTATAATGTTTAAAAAAAAAAAAAAAAAAAAACAAAAACAAAAACAGATTCATTTATATTTTAGATAATAATTTTTTTTTTGTATATTCAAAGTCAATATAACTAACATAAATAATGAATGCACCACAATTTGAAATTGACTAACTAACATTAATTTATAGTATTAGTTAGTCATATTCAAATTTTGGCGAGTTCATTACTTCTGTTAGTTAGTCAAATTCAAATGTTGGCGCGTTATTTATTTCCACATATATCTTTTAAAATTATATACCTTATTTGTTTTTGGTGGAAAAAATTATATACCTTATTATCTCTCTGCTCATCCCTCTTTAAATAGATTAGGGGTGCAATACCTTTTCCTCACACACCTAACAAAAGAAATAAAAACCTCAAAAAAGAGAGATAAAAAACCAGAGTGGTCATGGGAAGTAAAAAAATGAATCTTATGAAAATAATGTTGAGGAGAAAGAGGGGAAGGAAGCAGATGGTGGCTGTCAAGAGGAAACGTCAGTGTCCTACTCGTCGTGATCCACCGGTGAGTCCACCGGTCAGGACCACCACCAATGATGCGTTCCTCGTAGGAGGCGGAAGATTGAGCATCGGTGATACAATTTTGAGAAATACTCAAACTTGTTATCTGGTTGATAAGTGGATTCCATTTATCGAACCGCTTGTGCTAAGCCCTCAAATCCAGCAGCCAATTTGGAGGGAAATGGTACCTTACAACACAATTCCATACGTAGGAAGCAGTACCAATGGAAACCTCACACTAAAGCCGGTGCATCCACCTACCCTTGGTTTGGTTGGGCAAGTCTGTCAGCCATTTCAGAATCAGTATGGCATGAGCAATGATCCAATAACGAATGTGAGTCAACCAAGGGAAGATCCTTTTGATCCCATGAACCGCGAGCTTGGAGTGGGAGGGGAAGGAAGCAGCAGCAACAACACCATCACCATGACCACCAACGATGGTCTTCGGCAAGAGACACCACCACCACCACCAACAACACCATGACCACCAAACACCTGAAGAAGAAGGTAACGTTGCTACGGCAACCTAGCCATCTACAAGAATTGGTCGGGAGTTAACAGTCGTCATCATTTCTACAGTTTGTTTTTCTTTTTATTTTCTGTCTGTGTTTCTTTTTTGTTTTCTGATTATTTCAGCTATTGTGACATGACATATTCATGTAAATATGTTATGTTGCATTAGTTGTCAAATCAATTCTCTAATAATACATTTCTCTCAGTTTCATTTATACAATTCTCTAATAAAACATTTGGATTTTCATTCACATATATATCAAATATACAATTCTCCTAAGTTTCCAACCGAGAGAAGTTGATGTCAATAGCATAATTGGTTGACAGCGCAGATGTATATAAGTGGAGATTATCATGATTTCCTGCGTTGCCAATTGATAAAGTTTGTTCTTAGAACCTCAAGAACATGACACTTTTCTTCGACATATGCTCTTTTAGCTAGGTTCTGACATGTCCCTCTACAATTCTTCTCCCAAAAATCAATATACAATTAGTTCCTCATTCCACGCCCTCATACTATACCTCATGCTACACAGGTTAGTATCACTGCTGCTCATTTTGTGCTTCTAACGTTTTCAGTCAACACATCAATTGAGACCCTAATGACATAAGTTTAATTAGCATGTGTTTATTAAATGACCACTAATGAACCAAATTTAATTAGCAGCGTTGCAAATCAAATGATAATTAAGAGTCACACTTTAAGGCTCTACCAAAACAGATGGCAACTTGGTTAGGTCATGCACGTTTTCTTAAGCAAATCTTTCACAATTCTTTTACTCTTTGTCATTTCCTCTCTATTTTAAACTTTCCAGATACAAGCTTCTGGTGAACAACTTGGGAGTTGTTAAAAAAGTACGAAAAATGGAAAGCCAGATACAAGATTCTGGTGAACATAATCTTCATTAGTATAATATGAGTTGGCTCATTTTTTTTCTCTCCTATTTCCATGTGTTTATATGACGATGAAAGCTTGAAATGTTTGTAGCCTTGTGGGTATAGAAATGTATAGGGATGAAAACCATTCTACATTTTGTACACTAAGCTGTTATGCAACTGGGTTTGGGAGGTAACTGTGTGATTTTGTAGAAAAACAGGTTCCAATGTAAGATCACACAACACTTAATTAAAACTACTAGCTAAAACGATTCTTTGAATCTTGCTTATCTTCATATAACTGTGTCCTTAAACAAGAAGGAACATCGATCACTTCAGCTAGAATATCTTTTGTCTTCAACATCTCCTTGCTTCAAGGACGGAGACGTCAGTATAGCTTCGTTCCTTGAAGTCATTACCTACATAATTCCTATTTTCTTGATTCTATATGCTTTTTGACATTTCTTTCTTCTTTGTTGTAAGTGATGAGTTCTTATTCACATCTGAAAAATATTAATACAGGAAAAATAATAACTCATCTTTTTATCAAACGGGTTTCATGAATCCCATTTATAGGCATAGAAAAGGCACTGCTATGATAAGATAACTTCATTTCTAATGACATTTTACATTTCTAGCTACAAAAATTAGAAGGAACCAAGGTGGTTTGATAGTGAAATCATTTATGTCACCAAAACCCAAGTAATGAGTTCGAAACCTGACATATTGAGAAGAAATGTGGTGTAATACAGAAATACAAAATACTTCCCGCACATGCAGATAAAAATAATTTATTAATCAGATAAACGTAACTGAAATAAATATGATAACATGATAGAGTTTACAGAGGATTGTTTTCCATGAAGAGGAATCTGTTTTATGGATCGTCACACGACCCCTTCACTCAAAAAATAGCTCTTCATAATCATACAATCAAGCTCTCGGAGATGATTTTCTGCAGATGTTTACGTGTTTGAGCTTTTGGCTTGCTCGTACATGGTCATTGAATGAGGATGCGAACATATCTCTAACCCATGTCAGATAATCCTAGAAACTCCTTGGTACAGTGTAGAGATGTAAGAGAGTTTGAACTAAGTGAAGAGTTACATAACTTTTTTTTTTTTTTTTTTTTTTTTTTAAACTTAACTTTATTAAAACTTGAAACATCGATTACACAAGCCATGACCATACCAAACAAAGTAGTAGTCACACAGTTCTTAAAGTAGATATAAAGAGGTGAAAAGATATGGGAACATATAATGAACCATAAGCAGTTGAATCTTCCGCTTCAACTGACTTTAGTGCTTCGAACGGTATACGTCTAGCCTCGTCCACCTCGGCTTCCACGTCCTCGATTTCCCCGTCCACGAGCCGTGACCTGCATCTCTTTAGCTTTTGTTGATGGTTTAACTGGTCTTGCTCGAAGGATCCTTTTACCTGTAGGTGTCATGAGTTCCGACGAATCCGACTCATTGTCGGAATCCATCGAGTCTCCATCTCCTTCGGTAGAGATCAATGAGCCAAACCTATTAGAACCAAAATCAGGTTCAGTTATCTTACTGCGGTTATCATGGACGGTAGAGGGTTCTTGAGCAACTGTGACATCGCTGACTGTTGTAATCTGAGCAGACGCCACATTAGGAGTCTCAATAGAAGTGGTGGTTGTTGTTGTCTGAGCAGACTCCGTAATAGGAGTCTCAATAGTTTCATTAACTAGAACGATTGTAGGAGCTTTTTGAGCAGACATATTCTCAAGTATTGAGACTGTAGCAAGGGAACTAAGTTCATCGGAGCTTGGATCAATCGGGCTTGGTTCATTAACTGAATCTGGAATAACAAGTTCTGAAGGGGCAGTTGTCTCATAGGTTCCTGCTTGAACAGAAGGAGCCGTTTGTTGTGTAGAACACGGTACAGAAGTAGGAGCAACAAAACTAGCGACATTGTCTTCCTCTTGAGCAGATTTCAGACAACGTCTAATCTTATGTCCCAACTCCCCACATCTACTACATTTAGTAGGTAACCAAGCGTATTCTACATCCACCATAGATATAAACCCACTATCATCACTTGCAGCAATTCTAGGTGGGAAAGCTTTGCTCAACTCTACTTCTACCAAAATTTTGGCTTCACCTAGAAGAATGGGATCCAAACGAGGTTTGTAAGTTGCCATTGGTGCACCTAAACCAGAAGCAATGTGGCTAACTCCAGAGATTGAATACAAGATGTTGGGTATCTTTTTTAAGGTAACCCAAACAGGCATAGTCTTAATCTCAGGGATTTCTAAAGTCGCTTCTGGAGTCCATGAAGCAACAAACATCAAGCAGTCATCAACATGCCAAAGACCCCTTTGAAGAACCCAATTCCTAGTTTCTTTGTCAGGTATATGGAAAAGATAATTGCATTCACCCAACTTCCTAATAGTGATCTTGCAATTCCTCCCCCACAACTTATTGAAAACCGCAAAGATTAGACCACCTGGCGGAGGTAAACATCTATAGAACTGGCCTAAGATGTACTCCTTCTGGTTCTCTAAACCTTTTAACAGAACATGCTTAGGAATCATTACCTTAGGAGTGCCATCCTCTAAGTATTCTGGCTCTGTTGCTCTATACAGATTTCGAGATGATGGATTCATCTTTGCCGCCCAGGGAAAACGAAGATTGTCTTCCTTTCCAACTGAATTCTGAGGAGCCTGCGTGACATCCTTAAAGGATTTACGTGAAGCTGCTACATTTCCCTTTTTCTTCAAGCTATGAACTGTCAAGGCTGGCCAGGCTTCTGGTGAAGAGATAACAGAATCTACTTCTCCGCCAACACAGATAGTATCATCCATCAATGATGAGTTTGAGTTGATTTTAATAGGTTTAGCCCAAGCTCCTAAACGAGATTGATGATTGCCCAAGGGCTCTGGTTTGCGTACCAACGGTGCAGAGTTAGACACCTTTGATTTTCCATTCTTTCCACACTCTGAAGTAGAGTCTCTGTTACGCGGAGAGAGCACATCTATCTCTGTAGCATCAACCTCCACTTGACTAGTAGCAGCCTTAGTTGCCGGAGCAGTAGCCACCACTGACTTGTCTTCCTTGTTTGCTGAATGAGAAGGATTAGCCACAAAACCCTCAACCACAGAAGCAGAGACCGACGCAGAGGTAGATTTCTCTGTCCATCTGTTGAGATAAGGCCATCTAGGATCCGGAGAGGCATCAGACTTCACACCGGAGGTAGCTCCCTCGACGGTGTTGGATCCAAACAGATCAGCCGACAGTTACATAACTTATAATTTGAGCTTTTGATTCTTTTAATTTCATCAAACACTTATTCATTTTTAATTTCATCCCCTTTGTCATATTGTCATAGAACAAAGAAAAAAAACTATCATTCCCTAAATTTTTAACAGTTTTGGAATTGCAACACAAGAATATTTGACCCCACTGGCGAGTAGAAATATGGAACTATTGATCTTTATTCCGTCCTTGAAAAATTAATACTTATATCAAAAATCACAAGTCGAATTTTGAACACCAGAAGGATTGATATATTGATAATAGCTCAACACGAAAGAATTGAAACTCCAACTGCAATTCCGAGTATGGGAGAGTCCAGTCAATAATCAAGTTCTGGTTGCAGCATCGGGTAAATGGGATCAAGGTAAATAGTTTACTGTTCGGTCGGTTTCTATGTGGTGGAAAGGGATATGTTCCGTTCATTATTAAGCGAAAGACTCTAAAACCAGCGAAAATTCCACTATGTTAAGAGAGGGAGAATTAACAAAAATGGGAGACTAGCGGAAAATGTTCGGAACAGAAAACTGACAATAATACATACAAAAAGAAATCTATTAAGAAAAGAAAGATTCATTTAAAAAATATCTTACTAGTTACATACAATTACAAACTACACAAAATTGCCTTTTTCATAGGATTTACCCATCACATAGATGCACATAAGAACAAAACAATCTTCAACCTTTTTCCACTCAATCTAGAAACAAGATTTGACATTATTTCGCTTCAGTCTCCATTTTATTGAAACTATTCCTCAAGCAAGGCAGCCTATAAGCCATTAAAGGGTTTGTGTGAGTAAAGAAAATGGTAAGCATTACTCATTTGAACTTCTTCCCCACAATGATATAATCTCTTTTCAAGAAAATTAGGTGATAATACACGGTGAAGAAATAAGGAAATATTTCTATAGAGAAGTTTCAGTTTCAGCATTTTTTTTTCTTTTAGTTATTTATATAATTTTAATTATCTTGTTACAAATATGGCTTTGTGAAAACACTCGTTGATTTTATCACCAAATTTAAGACCCGGCCAAAATGAAATCTGAAAGCATTAAAGAAAATTGAGATAATAAGTATAAAATTTTATTTTTATAATTTCAAAATGATAAGAAGATATGATCACAATGTAACCCCCCAAAAAAAGTAGATAGGAACAAATTTCATTATTAGGATATCCGTTTTGTCACTTTTCGAGTAATCTTATTAACCAAATGTAGTTGTTACCAAACTGAGATATTAAACATTAAAAAACAAATCACAATATGTATATATATCACCCTAAGAAGCATGCATCAAATGAAACATTGACTCACCATACGATAAGATTATCATCAATTGGAAAGAAAAGTATATCAAGAAAATTTAAATGCCAGTTTGGTCTCATGATAAGTCCCGACTCTCATATCCCTTTTTTCCAATTCCGAGTAAGCAATTTATGTAATACTAACCAATAGTTTTGTTTCTCCACGTCAAATGAAGAAACAAAAAAAATAAAGATTCCATTTTTGCAGTGCACACTTCCACTCTCAGGTATATTTCCTTATAGGCCCTAATTATTTCACATATATCCACTTTTACCCTTCATCTTCGCTCAAATTAAATCAAACCACTCTCTTGAGTTTCAACGATAAATAAAGGAGAGAGAGAAAGTTCGAGATCGTCGTCGTCAATGGTGAATCAACAAAACCCAATTGGATAATAAAACAGCAAAAACCTCCACAAACTCCAAAAAATAAAAAAAAATCATCACCATGCCTTCCGAGTTAACTCAGGAAGAACGATCCGAGCTCGCGCAATCCATAGCCGAGTTCCACACTTACCAGCTAGGTCCAGGGACCTGCTCCTCCCTCCACGCGCAGCGAATCCACGCGCCGCCGGAGATCGTCTGGTCGGTCGTGCGGCGATTCGACAGGCCGCAGACCTACAAGCACTTCATCAAGAGCTGCTCGGTCGACGAAGGATTCGAAATGCGCGTCGGATGCACGCGCGACGTGATCGTGATCAGCGGATTGCCGGCGAACACGTCGACGGAGAGGCTCGACATCCTCGACGACGAGAGGCGAGTGACGGGGTTCAGCATCATCGGAGGCGAGCACAGGCTGGAGAACTACAAATCGGTGACGACGGTGCACAGGTTCGAGAAGGAGAAGCGGATCTGGACGGTGGTTCTCGAGTCGTACGTCGTGGATATGCCGGAAGGGAACTCGGAGGACGATACGCGCATGTTCGCCGATACAGTCGTGAAACTCAATCTGCAGAAACTCGCGACCGTCACCGAAGCCATGGCTCGTAACGCCGGCGACGGAAGCGGTTCTCAGGTGACATAAAAACGAGAAAGGAGAAAAAAAAAAGATTATATATATGCGAAAAAGAAAAAATTGAAAAATGACTTTTTTATTTGTTTTTTCTGTTTTACAAAAAAAATCCTTTTACGGAAATGTTTGTTATTTATGCTGCTTCATATAAAGATTCTCCTCTTTTGTCTGTTTTTAACCTCAAATAGTCATATTTACCTTTTGCCTATGTTTGAAAATGACGAAAACGTCCTTACGTACAAGGTTAGTTTGGGCATTTAATATTGTGGATAACCATGAAACCTTCCTTTTTGGTAGGTATATTCCGTGAGATTGGTCAACATTTTCGCCTACGCAACAAACTCTCATAAAAACCTTACTATAAAAGTAAAGATTTTTTCGTAAAAATAAATCGAGAAAAACATTTATTATATCGTGATGATATAGGTTTTACTTTTCTCTTTTTCGTTGAAAAGTATCGGGATGAGATTTTTTTCACGTGTTATTTGTTGTTATTCTAGAATAGTATGGTCATTTTTCCTAATTTGTAAGTAAATCGACTCTACAAGGTTGATTGATTTAAGTCGTGGAAGATTTTTGTTTAAAAAATTGTGACTGTAGACATTTTGGCAGTCAGAATAGTGACGGATTTTTTGTTTTTGTTAACAATTTATATTTAATTATATAACGTTTTAAAATAAATGGGTTGTTTTATAAAGATTTTTAAATCTCCACCAATCAGCTTCCCAATATTTCAGAGAAAAACAGACAGATATCTGTTGTTAGATTTTAGTGTGCGGTCCATCTGAAATTGTTGTCTTTTTCATAAATATTGCAATTTTAGTCAATTTCTTACAAGTCTTGAATAATTTTTACTGCAAAATCGGATTTCGACATCCACATAACTGTTTGCAATAAACACAAATTTTCCTATTTACAAGCATATCGTAGTAATACTACGGTAAAACTGTGACATTTTTCTATGGTTTTCTAAAATTATGAACAAATCTTTTTACCCAAGGTGTAAAAAAGATATAAAAGTGCGTGCCGTTTACATGCGTAGCAGAGCTCAGAATCGGCTCACCTTTACAGTAGAGTCAGGCTAGTGAGTGTCCCCACTTGAACAGAGATCTCATCAATTTTTTTCAAAACAAAACAATTTCTTATAGAAATTATCATAGAATTTGATGTGGGCGATCCATTACAGTTTTTATACCACATATATAATATAGTTTATAGTTTTCTTATAATATACATTCTCGAAGTTAACTGAATCGTGACAGAGTAAAGGGCCACTTTTGTTGTACTATTTTTTTTTCTTCTATTTGCATACTTAAAAAAACAAATATCTTCTAATTATGGCAAAGGTGATCCTGCTGTGCAACAAGTTGCCAAGTTGGCTGTTTTCGCAAGTTGCCAACTTGGTTATTAAACGCCGACAAAAGAAAATATTTATATTGCGCAGAAAGTGGAGATGAAAGAGAGAGAGAAGGAAGAAGAAGAATAAAGAAAAAATAAAACTGACTTGTACTTTGAAGTTGATAAACGGTGAGCCAATTAGAAGATCGATATTTTTGAGCACCTCACCTACTTTAATGATTAACATCGTTAACGTCAAATCTTTCTTTCGTTTTCATTTTTTTTTAAGTTTAAGACGAGATCTAAATCTGAAAATATTAGTATCAAATTACACCTTTGGAATAGTAATATGGTTGTTGGCAAACATTATTCCTCATGCCATAGTGAAGAAGACTATCTCTGGTTCATGGTGTCTCAACGGCAAACCACCTTGGTTCCTTCTTTTTTTGTAGATAGAAATGTCAATAAATAAAGCATATATAATTAAGAAAATAGGAATTCTGATGGTAATGACTTCGAGGATCGAAGCTAAACTTGACCTACCCGACGTCTCCTTCCTTAAAGAAAGTAGATGTGAAGATAAATTATATTCTAGCTGAAGTGAGATGGTCCTTCTTGTTTAAGGACACAGTTATATGAAAATAAGCAAGATTCATAGAATCATTCTAGTACTTTTAACTTAGTGTTGTGTGATCTTACAATGGAACCTGATTTTCTACAAAATCACACATGTACACTTAACTCCCAAAACCAGTTGCATAACGCTGTTGTGTAAATGTAGAATGATTTTTCATCCCTATATATACATACCTATACCCACAAGTTTACAAACATTTCAAGCTTTCATCGTCATATAAACACATGGAAATAGCTAGGAGAGAAAAAAATGAGCCAACTCATATTATACTAATGAAGATTATGTTCACCAGAATCTTGTATCTGGCTTTCCATTTTTCGTACTTTTTTAACAACTCCCAAGTTGTTCACCAGAAGCTTGTATCTGGAAAGTTTAACATAGAGAGGAAATGACAAAGAGTAAAAGAATTGTGAAAGATTTGCTTAAGAAAACATGCATGACCTAACCAAGTTGCCATCTGTTTTGGTAGAGCCTTAAAGTGTGACTCTTAATTATCATTTGATTTGCAACGCTGCTAATTAAATTTGGTTCATTAGTGGTCATTTAATAAACACATGCTAATTAAATTTATGTCGTTAGGGTCTCAATTGATGTGTTGACTGAAAACGTTAGAAGCACAAAAGGAGCAGCAGTGATACTAACCTGTGTAGCATGAGGTATAGTATGAGTCATGGAATGAGGAACTAATTGTATATTGATTTTTGGGAGAAGAAGTAGTAGAAGAAAAGTGTCATGTTCTTGAGGTTCTGAATATTATACTTTATCAATTGGCAACGCAGGAAATCATGATAATCTCCACTTATATACATCTGCGCTGTCAACCAATTATGCTATTGACATCAACTTCTCTCGGTTGGAAACTTAGGAGAATTGTATATTTGATATATATGTGAATGAAAATCCAAATGTTTTATTAGAGAATTGTATAAATGAAACTGAGAGAAATGTATTATTAGAGAATTGATTTGACAACTAATGCAACATAACATATTTACATGAATATGTCATGTCACAATAGCTGAAATAATCAGAAAACAAAAAAGAAACACAGACAGAAAATAAAAAGAAAAACAAACTGTAGAAATGATGACGACTGTTAACTCCCGACCAATTCTTGTAGATGGCTAGGTTGCCGTAGCAACGTTACCTTCTTCTTCAGGTGTTTGGTGGTCATGGTGTTGTTGGTGGTGGTGGTGGTGTCTCTTGCCGAAGACCATCGTTGGTGGTCATGGTGATGGTGTTGTTGCTGCTGCTTCCTTCCCCTCCCACTCCAAGCTCGCGGTTCATGGGATCAAAAGGATCTTCCCTTGGTTGACTCACATTCGTTATTGGATCATTGCTCATGCCATACTGATTCTGAAATGGCTGACAGACTTGCCCAACCAAACCAAGGGTAGGTGGATGCACCGGCTTTAGTGTGAGGTTTCCATTGGTACTGCTTCCTACGTATGGAATTGTGTTGTAAGGTACCATTTCCCTCCAAATTGGCTGCTGGATTTGAGGGCTTAGCACAAGCGGTTCGATAAATGGAATCCACTTATCAACCAGATAACAAGTTTGAGTATTTCTCAAAATTGTATCACCGATGCTCAATCTTCCGCCTCCTACGAGGAACGCATCATTGGTGGTGGTCCTGACCGGTGGACTCACCGGTGGATCACGACGAGTAGGACACTGACGTTTCCTCTTGACAGCCACCATCTGCTTCCTTCCCCTCTTTCTCCTCAACATTATTTTCATAAGATTCATTTTTTTACTTCCCATGACCACTCTGGTTTTTTATCTCTCTTTTTTGAGGTTTTTATTTCTTTTGTTAGGTGTGTGAGGAAAAGGTATTGCACCCCTAATCTATTTAAAGAGGGATGAGCAGAGAGATAATAAGGTATATAATTTTTTCCACCAAAAACAAATAAGGTATATAATTTTAAAAGATATATGTGGAAATAAATAACGCGCCAACATTTGAATTTGACTAACTAACAGAAGTAATGAACTCGCCAAAATTTGAATATGACTAACTAATACTATAAATTAATGTTAGTTAGTCAATTTCAAATTGTGGTGCATTCATTATTTATGTTAGTTATATTGACTTTGAATATACAAAAAAAAAATTATTATCTAAAATATAAATGAATCTGTTTTTGTTTTTGTTTTTTTTTTTTTTTTTTTTTAAACATTATAGTGTTGATAAAATAATGTAAGTACATGTCTAATAACTAAAATGGGATATAAAACTAATAATATTGCTCCATAAATAATATAGTGAGTATTTAACAAAAAAATAATGAGTAACTATTTCAATTTCAACATGGACGAAAATACTATTTTGTTAGAGACATCATATTGTCTTTCTTAATATTATGTTCTATTTTAGGCTTAGTAAAATATATGGAATCAAAGGATCTGAAATAAACCAAATTAGATGAAACCTAACCAATACCCCTAATATCTAAAAACATTAGATATTATAGACTTAAAATTACCAAAATTTGAATTTGACTAACTAACAGAAGTAATGAATTTGCCAAAATTTGAATTTGACTAACTGATAATATAAATTAATGTTAGTTAGTCAATTTCAAAGTTTGGTGCATTCATTATTTATGTTAGTTATATTGACTTTGAATATATAAATTTTAATTTACTACCTAAAATATAAATTAATCTTGTTTTTCTTATTTTAAAATTCTAACATTACACTAGTGTTTATAAAATAATGTAAGTACACTAAATGTCGATCTTATAACTAAAATGGGATATAAAACTGAAAATATTGCTCCATAAATAATATAGAGAGTAACTATTTCAAAGAATCGTTTAGCTAGTAGTTTTAATTAAGTGTTGTGTGATCTTACATTGGAACATGTTTGTCTACAAAATCACACAGTTACCTCCCAAACCCAGTTGCATAACAGCTTGGTGTAAAATGTAGAATGGTTTTCATCCCTATACATTTCTATACCCACAAGGCTACAAACATTTCAAGCTTTCATCGTCATATATAAACACATGGAAATAGGAGAGAAAAAAAATGAGCCAACTCATATTATACTAATGAAGATTATGTTCACCAGAATCTTGTATCTGGCTTTCCATTTTTCGTACTTTTTTAACAACTCCCAAGTTGTTCACCAGAAGCTTGTATCTGGAAAGTTAAACATAGAGAGGAAATGACAAACAGTAAAAGAATTGTGAAAGATTTGCTTAAGAAAACATGCATGACCTAACCAAGTTGCCATCTCTTTTGGTAGAACCTTAAAGTGTGGCTCATAATTATCATTTGATTTGCAACGCTGCTAACTAAATTTGGTTCATAAGTGGTCATTTAATAAATACATGCTAATTAAATTTGTCATTAGGGTCTCGATTGATGCTTTGACTGAAAACCTTGGAAGCACCAAAGGAGCAGCAATGATACTAACCTAGCATGAGGTCATGGAATGAGGAACAAATTTGTATTTTGAAATTTGGGAGAAGAAGTGTAGAGGGACATGTCAGAACCTAGCTAGAAGAGCATATGTCGAAGAAAAGTGTCATGGTCTTGAGGTTCTGACTATATATCACACAACTCCTAAGAACAAACATTATCAATTGGCAACGCAGGAAATCATGATAATCTCCACTTATATACATCTGCGCTGTCAACCAATTATGCTATTTTGCGAAAAGGTGTGTCTGAACCACAGGCTATTGACATCAACTTCTTTCGGTTGGAAAATTAGGAGAATTGTATATTTGATATATATGTGAATGAAAATCCAAATGTTTTATTAGAGAATTGTATAAATGCAACTGAGATAAATTTATTATTATAGAATTGATTTGACCACTAATGCACCGTAACATAATTACATGAATATGTCATGTCACAATAGCTGAAATAATAAAAAAAAAAACAAAAACAAAAACACAAACACAGGCATAAAACAAAAATAAAAACAAACTGTAGATATAATGATGACTGTTAATTCCTCGCCAATTAACGTTACCTTCTTCTTCAGGTGTTGGTGGTCATGGTGTTGTTGGTGGTGGTGGTGGTGTCTCTTGACGAAGACCATCACTGGTGGTCATGGTGTTGTTGCTGCTGCTTCCTTCCCCTCTCACTCCAAGCTCGCGGTTCATGAGATCAAAAGGGTCTTCCCTTGGTTGACTCACATCTGTTATTGGATCACTGCTCATGCCATGCTGATTCTGCAATGGCTGAGAGAGTGGCCCAACCAAACCACAGGTAGGTGGACGCACCGGCTCCAGAGTGAGGTTTCCATTGCTACTGCTTCCTACGTATGGAAAATAATTTCCTTTGTACGAAAGAAAACTTATAGTGCACGGAATTGTGTTGTTAGATACCATTTCCCTCCAAATTGGCTGCTGGATCTGAGGGCTTGGCTCTAGCGGTTCGACAAATGGAACCCATATATCAAACAGGTAATAAGTTCTTTCATCTTCACGGCCACCTCCTACGACGAACGCATCACTGGTGGTGGTCCTGACCTCCTTGGATTGCACGTGAACTGGACTCACCGGTGGATCACCAAGAGGAGGACATTCCATGATATCGAGTCTCCTCTTCAAAGCCACCATCTTTCTCATCAAAATTATTGTCCTTAGTTTTGAACTCGCCAAAAAGTTCATCTTTTTTCTTCCCATGACCACTCTCTAATTTTTTATCTCTCTCTTTTTTCTTTTTTTTTTTTTTTTGTTGTTGTTGTTGTTGTTGTGAAGTGTGTGAGGAAAATGTATTGCACCCCTAATCTATTTAAATATGGTTGAGAAGAGAGATAATAAGGTATATAACTTAAAAAGATATATGTAAAAATAAATAATGCACCAAAATTTGAATTTGACTAACTAACAAAAGTAATGAACTCACCAAAATTTGAATTTGACTAACTGATAATACAAATCAATATTATTTAGTCAATTATTTTTTTTGGTGCATTTATTTCTGTTAGTTGTATTGACTTTGAATAAAAAAAATCAATTTATTACCTAAAATAGAAATTACTCTTTTTTTTTCTTTTTTTTTTCAAATTCTAACAATACAGTATTGATAAAATAATGGAAGTATTTGTCTTATAACTAAAATGGGATATAAAACTAAGAATATTGCTCCATAAATAATATAGTGAGCAATCATTTCCTTTTTAACATGGACGAAAATACTCTTTTAGAGACATCATATTTTCTTTCTTACTATTACTCTCTGTTTTAGGCTTAGAAAAAATATATGGAATCAAAATATCTGAAGTGAACCAAATTAGATGAAACCTAACCGATACCCATAATATCCAAAAAAATTAGATATAATAGACTTAAAATAACCAAAATATCTCTAATTACAATTATAAATCAAATAATTTAGTTATCTTTATAAAACAACAACCAACATATTTGAAGACTTTCAAAAATATCTAGTTATAATATTTAATATATATAAAAAACTTAACTCGATTTCTTTAATTATTTTTTATTTTTAAATTTTATAGTTAAGTTTGAATACCCGAAACTCATTTAAAACAGGGTGGAACCAAACGGGATCTGACCCAAATATAAAAATACTGAATGGAAAGTAACCGACTCGAACCTGACCTGAAAACCTGACCTGAAAACCTAGTACCGAGCTTATTTTGCTTTGTCCAAAATAAATAAAAAGTTACTAGACCAAAAAAACATGAATTTATGAAATATAATACAGTTCCTGCCGCAGCAATTTAGAAAAGAACACGGCTTAGGTTTATATGAGTTACATATACAGTAGAAACTCTATAAATTAATAAAGTTGGGACTTTGATATTTTATTAATTTATAGAGTTATTAAATTATCAATATTGAATAAACTAATTTTTATTAAAAATAATAATTAAAATAAATATTAAATTAAATAAAAATAAGAAAAATTTAAAAGTTTTTATATTTTGTATAAGTTCATTCTAAAATAAGAGATGAATTCTAAATATACTTGAGTTTTAATAGAAAAGAAGTGAAAATTATACTTATATTTTAGTATACTATCATAGATATGTATTACCATAAAATTATTTATGATATTAATGGGACCATATATTTACATATGAGTTTCAAAAATATTATTATCTTATTATTTTATCGAATTTTGCTAATTTTTAATACTGGCCCAACTTGGGATGGGAGAAAATTATTATTTAATAGAGTTTATTAATTTATCAAGTATCAATTTATAGAGTTTCTACTGTATATATAATCTACCGTACTACTTTTATGTTCTTTGATTAATTTTAACTTAAGTTTGATAAAGCTATATGAGTTCTTATTGGAACATACTAATGTAACTCTTTCTATACCACAAGAGACATCAATTATATTTCTTTATATTGTCAGATGGATTCAAACTTTTCAGTATAGTTTTGAAAGTTAGACATTATTTCGCCAGAGCAATTAAATGATAAGAAATAAATAAACAAAACATTACAATATATAAGCATAATATAAATGAATATAAGAAACAAATTAACTATTGGTTCAAGTTTTAGACTTCAAAACAAAATAGATGATAATTGGTTACCATGAATAAAAATAGATGATGATAATCAATTTTTTATATGAAGTTACCAAAAGATAGATGATTATTAATTACCTTGAAATTGCAGAAAAGTTTTGTTTAATAATACGATGGATTAAGTTTCTACAATGTAAAACACTAGAACTTTAATCATCAACAAATAAAAGAACGCTAAATAACAACAATAAGAAAATCTGAAGAAGAATTGTCTCATTTTATCAATAGATTTTTCATATTAAAATTACATTTGACGACGAATTACAAAGTTAATGCTTTAAAAAGAAAAGAAAATGAAAACTCATTTGAAAGCTTAAAAAAAAAGAAAATGAAAACACATATGAAAGAGAGGGCTTTGTATCCACGCGAGGTCTCCTTGCACATTGTTCTTCTTCGTCGAGATACTGTTGTCCTTAAAAAGGATCCTGAGACACCCTCATTCATTATCTAGCTTAAAAGTTACTAGAAGAGGATGAACCACAATACGGCAACTAGATTCACCTCAATGTTAGGGTCCACATTCAAATCGAACGTAGGATCCAAATTGAGGTCTAAGCTAGGGTCCAGAACAAGGATAGGTTCCATGTTAAAGCCAAGCTCCATGTTGAGATCTAAGTTAGGATCAAGGTTCAGGTCAAGGCTAGGCTCCATGTTGAGATCTAAGTTAGGAACGCGGTTCAGGTCAAAGTCAAGCTCCATGTTAGGATCGCGGTTCAGGTCAAAGCCAAGTTCCATGTTAGGATCCACGTTCAAATCTAGATCAACGTTACCATAGAGACGTGGTGCTTTGAATGAGCGAGGCTGTCCTTGAGATGATGTTCTTTGACTGCTCTCTGCTTTCTCTCTCTGCAAGAAGAAACAAATGAATACATATAGCAATCTTTGTTTTTTGGGGATTGTCAAAACATTAATTCCTTAACTCTTGTCTCATAAACAATGAATGATGTGTTTTATGGATTACCTCAAAATAGTCGATGAAAGGTACTGTTTTCCTTTTTCTAGAGCCAGCTTCTTCAATTTCTTTTCCGTCTCCAACTCCATTTTTCTTCTCAGTGCAGTCATAGCAATCCCTTTCCTCGGGAACCTCTTCAAGTTTTACCTTCATGCAAGCAATATGTCGCACAATCCCAAATCCGTGGATGTCTCTATAAGCAAAAAAAAAACAAAAAAAAAAGTTGATGAATCTCAAGGACCATTAACAATGAATCACAATTCAAAACCCAATTCATCAAAACGTCTAACTAAACTGAATCAAAGCATTGGAATTTTTTCAATCGGATTATTTTAACAATCCAATAAAAAAACAACCATAGATTTAATTAAATTATTGGTTAAAATCATATTATACTGTGAAATGACTCTTGAAGATTATTGTTAACTACAGTACGCAAAAACCTTAGAAAAACAATAATATCCAAATTTCTCGTAATAAACTGTAAATACTAAACATTTTAGAAGAGTCTTTTAAGGTCTCAAACGAGAACAATAAAAACAGAAGCCATAATTTCTGAAAAGCATAGACAAAAAGGGAGATCTTTTATTTTATTTTATTTATCTTGAGAGAATACTTACAAAAAAAAGAAGATTAAACTCAGAGGTGTGGAGCAAAGAGGAAGAAGACGAACTAAATTTATAGCCATGGAGTCGGGCTCCAACTTCAACTCCTTACCTTATTTTGATCTTAGTTTTCTTAATTTTCCAGGTTTAAAATTTAATTAACTGCCTTACTTAGTTTCACTTCTCAATTTTGGGAAGTATATTTAGTTGTATTTACTTCTTCTTTTTATCTTTTAATATTTCACCTTTAAATTTATTTAACAGGTTTTACAGGATGCTTACTTGTTAAATATTAAAGATTTTTTTTTTATGGCTAGTTCTTTAATAGTTGACTATATATGGTTGTTTTTCGGAAGAAAAATAAATACTATGTTATTATCGTTAATGAGTTTGATACAGATTAAACTTTGAATAATTATTTTTTATATAATTTAGCCAAATCTTGTAGCTCCTACTCTAATATCGTAGGTAAATCCCCAAGAAGCCTTGACCCATCCTACAAGATTTGAAGCCGTCAAAGACTATAAGCTGCGTAAACTAGTTTTGGTTCGCAGTTGGTCTAGTCCAATTTATCCCAGATAATAATTTTCTGTTAAAGGCTTCGGTAAAATATAACAAAATTACTCCTCTGTTACACACACACCTTATTCTTTCTATCTTTCTGTTTTCTGTTTTCTTGGAGACTATTTTTCTCCACCCTTTTATCTTATTTCCTATCACTTCACAAAATTTGACTCAAACTTGTAAAACTGATTTTGTATATGTTATGATTTAAAATTTTCAAAACAAACTTAAATTATTTGAGAGAATACGTGTTATTAAGTGAAAATGCATATAGAACATTTATACTACATAAATTCTAGAATATCTTAATTTGTTAGAGACCAAAATATAATATTTCCTGCTATCAGTTTTAGGTTTAGCGTTTACTATTTGCGTTTGTAGTAAAATAAATCCGTTACCCAATTATTTTATATTGGTGATGCCACGTCAATTATTATTCTTATAGGGAAATATAATTCAATAAAGACATGATATTTTAATTTAAAGGAAATTAGGGTTTAACACGAATTGATAAGCATAAGAATAAAATAGAAAGAAGAAAGATTAAAAACCCTAGAGAACAGATCCTGTTCAAGTAAGGTCGCCTGCTTGTGTTGATCAAATCGAAATTTGACTCATGGACCAATCGCTTTCTGAGTTTGGCAGGACGTCTCTCATTGATTTCTTCTGTCATCTCGGGCATTCTTAGTTTCTGGAAAAATGCCTTTATTTTGCCAAAGAAGGTTATCAAAAAGATAGAGAGTCTTTCTAGCTCGTTCTTGTGACATGGCAAAACAGGAATATCTGCTGGTGCTAAAGTTGCTTGGAGATCTTTAGCTTACCCTAAGTCTGAAGGTGGATTAGGTCTCCGTGACATTGAATCATGGAACAACGCTTGTGCTCTGAAATTGTTTTGGATGTTGTTTTTCCGTGCTGGATCCATCTGGGTTGCTTGGATCAGAAACATGTACCTTTCTACATCTCCTCTTTGGGCTTTGAATGAAGAAAATGGCTCTTTGTCGTGGATGTTTAGAAAGGTTCTGAAGCTTAGGCGTAAAGCTCTTCAGTTTCTGAGCATAAAATTTGGAAATGGCGACTCAACTTTCTTTTGGTGGGATCCCTGGACTCCCTTTGGGCCGCTTTCACTGTATTTGGGTGAAGAAGGTCCTTCTTGCCTTGGTATCCCTATTTCTGCAACCGTTTCAGATGTATGGAGTGGAAATGGATGGCTCTTACCTCCGGCTAGATCTAATCGTCAGGTTCTACTTCATGCTTACTTAATGGGTATCAGCTGCAATTCTAGCATCGACATGCCTATTTGGTCAGTCAATGGTATCCCAAGGAAATCATTTTCTTTAAAGGATGTTTGGAATGGGATCCGTGACTGCAAATCTGAAGTGTTTTGGGCACCTCTGCTTTGGCACAGAGCTGGACTTGGTCGACATCAGATAACTACTTGGCTCTTTCTTCTCAACAGAAATCCAACTCTAGATCGCATCTCTTCTTGGGGCTATGAAACGGAAGGGGTCTGTTTGCTGTGTGGTTCTGCTTTGGAATCACGTGATCATTTGTTCTTCGAGTGTTCTTATTCTGCTTCAATTTGGCGTAAGCTTATGGGTCATTTGAGTTTCAGTAACATCCCAATCCATTGGAATCAAATTCTGCACTGGTTCCAAGTAGTAGCTTCAGATGAACCAACTAAGCTTGCTCTGCTCAGGGGTGGCAAGGAGCAGTGTATGAAATTTGGAAAGAGCGTAATAGACGCTTGCATGATGGGATTACTCTTCCCTTTGAAATGGTCTTCAGGATTATCCTTCGAGATGTGAAGGATAAGTGTCGTGCCCTTTCTCAGCTGGGGTCCTCTTTTGGGGACTTAGTTCTCCATCGTTGGTCTCACTTGATTGGTGTTGGTTGATGATCTGTGTTTGTTGATCTCTTAGTTTGATTAGTAAAGTCTTTTTGTATCTTTGGCTGTAAGGTTTATATTTGCTACTCTTGTAGCCTTTTCTAATATATGCAATGAAAACCCTTTAACAAAAAAACCCTAGAGAACCGATTCCATATATTAGAAAAACTATAAACAAAACCCTCATACATGACTTTTTGAATATACATGTGGTATTTCATTCTAATTAGAGTTAATCAGGTAACAGGTAAAATAATACATCGTAATTAGTAAATCGGTAAAGTTAAAAATTCCTACACATTGACCATACATACAATTGTATATATTTACCAAAAACTTCCTCTCTCACACACATGTTGGCTTTATTGGTTGTAACGGGGGAAAAAAAAAGTTATTAGTTTTTCATTCAAACATTGCTTCTGGTGACATAAGTTATAGGGTGTCCCTCTTTAGTTATCGAGAACCATGTGTTACATCCGTTCTATAACTGGCATTAAATGCTTGGATTGTTTCAAGATTTTTACAATGCTAACATTTGTAGTTGCATATCGTTGTATGTATTGGTTACATATTTTTGTAAGAGGTTTACAATTAATATTGCGAATATAAACACATAATTAAAATTATGTCTAAGCTTTTAGAGATCATAAGTAGCGCTTAAAATTGTATCTAATAGGTAATCTAACTATTAGATACAGTAGATAACTTTGAAGTTATTTAAAGAAGAAAAGATGGATCATAGATGATGGAGAAACGTAATGCTAAATGAGTAGATTAAATACAATTCTAATATTTTTCGATAATTATCTTTTCAGATATGACAAAAAAAGTCAACCACTAAAAGAAGAAGAAAGACATGTTGATAAAGCATGCATATATAATTAAGAAAATACGAATTCCGATGGCCTTCTGTCTCAACGTCTGCGTCCTTAAGCAAGGAGATGTGAAGAGAAATTACATATTATAGCTGAAGTGATATAGTGCTTCTTGTTTAAAGACTATATGAAGCTAAGGACAGTGATTCAAAGAATCATTTTTGTACTTTTTAAGTGTTGTGTGATATTACATTGAATCCTGTTTTTCTACAAGATCATACACTTTCCTCCTTCCCACAACAAGTTGCATAACGGTTTGGTGTGAATGTAGAATGATTTTCATTCATGTTCCCTCAAGTTTCAAAACATTTCAAGTTTCATCGGTAGAAGAAAAAAAAGAGCAAACTTGTTGTAAACTAATTAATTAATGAAATAAAAGAGAAGTGGGATCCACCTGGAGCAGGTGAGAGACGAGAGAGGGAGAGTTTAGAGAGAAAAGAGTTGTTTCTCTTACTATTGTTGTACTTCACTTAACAAGAGGTAACTCTCTTTATATATAGAGTGAAGTTGGTCACCATCAAGACGGTGAAACGTAGAAATGATATACCTCTATTTTACATGCTTTTTATACGATTTTACTATGATTTTCTAGTGGATTCTTGTCTTAAAAAGTAACTTTTATGGATTTATACTACAAATAATCATTTTAGGTCAAAAGGTGCATTATGGAGCAAAACAGAGGATTTGGACTTCAAACCAGTCCACTGTCACAACATCTACTTTGGGAGGAGCTAAAAACATATACTCAATGGATTTCATCAAGACCATTTCCCCGCGTACTCTGAGTGAGTTAACTTTCCAACGCAAGTGGATTGGCATCATTTGGATGAGTAGAAAAGGAATTATGATCAAAATAGCAAAGATTGGTCCAGGCGGCTCTATCAAGAAGCCGCGGCCGAACCGAGCAGAACGGCCGGCCGAGGAACATCCGTCCCGCGGTCGGCCAACATCCGAACGCTCATCCGTCCCGCCTGAACAACGGCCGAGCCCACGTACCGATCCGGGAAGCATCGTCCCGCGGTCGGCCAAACCAGAATCACGCAGCCGAAACCGCGCACGATCGTACCAAGCGAACCGGGAAGCAACGCCTCGCGGCCGTGCGGCACAACTCACGTACCGCGACCGATCACACCGTCTGACCAAGAAGACCTCGTCCCACGTCCGGCCGAATCCTTCGACCAATAGCATCCGTCCGGCCGAACCCGACGAATGAACGCAAAAACTATCGGCCACGATCGACCCGACCGTGCCGATAACCGACCACGACCCGATAGCTGGCCGAACGTCCCGACCGACCGTCCGAACGGTCCGGTCGACCCGAAATTTAGTTTACGGATTTTACATCTCTCTCTCTCTTTCATGTAAAGCTCTAATACCATGTTAATGTTTTGTGTTTGATAATGTTTACGAAATGAAAGAAAAACAGAGTATATGTTGTAATCAGGCCCGACCCTTGGCATGTGCCTAAGGTGCAAAATGCAAAGGGACCAAATTGTTTTGCGAAAAATTTAGGTTAGATTTTAAGGTATTTTTGAAAAATACAGGGTCCTCTTTGCAAAATTAAATTGTTATTTCTTGTAAAATCAAATTGTTGCATTGGGCCTTTAAAATTGTTGGGCCAGGGCTGGTTGTAATCGAAACTTATATTAATAACTTGAATGTATTACAATTTTTTGTGATGTAAGAAACATAAACTTGATCACATATTTATACAAATGAAAAGATGTGTGTAATAAATAAAAGACATGATTCTTAATCTAAAAGACACAACTCTTGAATAAGACAACTTGTGTATCTTGATTAAGTAACTAATTAATGTTAATGTGACCTTGGTTTATGTGAGTATGATTATACCTCAAAAATTAGAGGCCGTTTATTAAAAATATGTCTAAAGTTAATGTGTTGACTGAAATCCTTGGAAGCACCAAAGTAGTAACTTTAGCATGAAATATACTGTGACCGATGGACACAAAGTGAGGAACATATTGCATACTGATTTTTTGGGAGAAGCAGTGTAGAACCTATCAGATGATGTATGTTCGTCATAGGAGGCGGCCGTGAAGATGAAAGAACTCCGAGGAAAGTTCAGCATTAGTGATACAATTTTAAAGAATGCTCAACCTTATTAATTGTTATTGATTCTAACCCTTGCCAAGTGATAAAGATGAAATGTGTTGAAATGATGTTTGTTCTTTAGAGTTGTGATATACAGTCGGAACCTAGCTAGAAGAGCATATGTCGAAGAAAAGTGTCATGTTCTCGTAGGAAGGTTATTACTTCTGTTAGTTAATTAATTTCAAAATTTGACGCGTTATTTATTTTTATTAGTTAGTCAGATTTAAATTTTACATGTGTTATTTATTCCAACACTTTCCATTTATGCATGATATGTGGACACTTCTATGATTGACATGTAACATGACTTTTCACTTTCCTTTCAATTTATAATTTTAAATCTTATTTATTTGCTAAACATTTCCATTTATTATAATTAAAACCACTTTACTACTTTAAAACTATTATGGATGGATATTCACTAAAACGGGTCGGTATACGGTTAAATCGGGGTATAGTATGTTATACAAGAGTTAAAAGAAGATGAGACACTCCCAGTCTTTGGACCAGATACACGGAAATTGCAAGTGCAGTCATGGAAAGTAAAATGCACAACAAAACTATAGCATTTTCTCTGGCAAATCATTACTGGATGTTTGTCAGTTGGTGCACGTCTATCCAGTCGATGAATGCGAGTGGATCTACAATGTGTGAGATGTGGGATGGGCGACGAGACCATAAATCATATGCTCTTTGAATGTCAACCAGCCCGACAGGCCTGGGCGTTTTCCCCAATCCCTACACCTCCCTTAAGGTTTCCTACAGAATCTCTTTTTTCAAATATGGCACATTTATTCTGAAATCTCCCAGATAATAAGATCATGTTAATCTTTCCATGGTTACTCTCGTTTATTTGGAAAGCTCGAAATTATAAGGCGTTTTCAAATGATGATCAGGATCCGAGGGATGTTCTCGAATCGGCAATAACTGAGGCACGTGCATGAGCAACTACCCAAACGGTTGACACTAGAGAACATTGGTGTCCGGTCTCACATACGAAATCCGATTTGGTGGGTAAATGGTGCCAGTTAGATGGGGCGTGGAAGGAAACAGAATGTCGGGCGGGACTTGGTTGGTTCAATTGTGACCCAGATTCGGGTTCAGTTTTAGTCGGCGCTTGTAATCTAAGACGGGGGTTATCACCTTTACAGACAGAGCTGGAAGCTTTAGTTTGGGTTATGCAGGCATGTTAGTCCATAATAAACGGCGGATGAACTTTCAAAATGATTGCGCAGATTTGGTGAAGATGGTGTCCAGACCCAGAGAGAGGCCGTCATTCGAGATTATACTTGAAGAGGTTGAGAAGTGCAAAAAGAAGTTTCAAGCGTTCTCCTTAACCCATATCCCAAGGACGAAAAACAAAAAGGCGGACAAGCTAGCACGGAGTGCTGGAGCTCAGACTTATAATGTGTATTATATAAACTCAGTTCCACCGGTCTCGCTTCCCAAACCGTTTTAGGAACTTAGGCTGTTGTCAAAAAAAAAAAAAGAAAAAAAAAACTATTATGCTTCAGCTTCCATTTTAAATCACTATTAAACATAATCTTATATATAATGAGAGGATATCACTCTCCAGTTGAGTGACACCTGTCAAATATCCTCTTTCCAAAAAAAATGGCCACCTCTATATTAATTTTAAAAAAAACAAATTGTTTCTGAGTCCTTATACAATTACTATTTTGCAAAAAAACCCAGCATTTATTAACGCGACTCCTAGCCCTAAACCCGAAACGGCGAGACGCCGCCTTACTGAGTCAAACCTCCGTCACGTCGCAATCCCAGAGAACGCGCCAACGCCGACTTAGATCTCAGTAGCCTCGCGACCGCAGCTAACGATGAGGACGAACGAATCTGGTTCTCCGCCGTCCCAAAAGCTCTCCCCGACAAAACATCGGTGCTCCGTCGCCGCCAACCTCCACCGGCAGTAGATCGCTTACGGGTAGCACCTCACACCGTTTAATATCCTGAATCTCCAGTCTCCCGCGCCCTGCAGGCTCCCTTCGATGAGACAAACGAAGCTGGATTCCGGTTCGCCCCCTTTCCGAAACCTGTCTCCGACTAACCACCGGTGCTCCGTCACCACATCCTCCGCCGACAGTAGATTTCTTACGGGCATCAACTCAGATACCTGATTGAGATTAATAACTTTTACTGATTGTTTCTTCGTCTTCTTCGATTGTGTTTCTTTTCTTAACCAAACGGCAAACCTCTTCCACTTCCCATTCTCAATCACATTAACCAAACGAATTAAATTGTGACCTTTTCAACTCCTTTTCCATTTCTTCTCTCTTATTTATAAATCTTATTATAAGCTTCTGAGAAAGCATTTTTTTATCGAAGCTTGCCATGAATCCTGTTCCACCGTTGACGTTCCCGATCCTCCAGTACCATCCGGATTTTCATTTAGGATTCTGCAAATCAAATCTTTGTTTCCTCTCTTTGGTGGTTTTCTGCGACCTAAATTCTCTAATCTTAGAATCCCAATTATGTAATTACCGAAGCATCAACCCAAAATTTGGCTCTGTTTATGATGCAGAAAGCTAGGATCCAACATTTTAAACTGAATAATTTTACGGATATATTGATGAATATCTGTAAGTCTCATATTCCTATGAATTTGTATGCCAATGCGGATTTCATTTCAGTCACAGTTCAAAATTTACGCCACAGTTCATATTTTGGTTCTGAAAAGCCGGGGGTTTTGATTGATGCCCCTAGAAAATAGAGAAGATGTTAACCTGAAAACAAACGTGATAATTTAATTTGTATAGATTCTTTAGGTTGATGTATTTTGTAGCCAGATTATGACTACAAACATCTAATTTCATTCTTGAGGTGATAACAGAGAAATCCTTTCAGCAAATCTTTAGATTTCTCAATGTCCACTCACGCCTGGTTCTATTTGGCTTAAACATTGAAAGTTTCGGCGGGTACATGTATATGGGAATTGGATGAACGTCAGGAAATTAGCTCAAGACGAGCACCAGAAAACCTTTTAGTGAGTTTTTTTTGTGACTATGGAAATGGAAATGTCTCTGTAACGTTGCAGCTCTTCACAAGGAGGCTCAAGCATGATTGTTGATTCTCTTATGGTGAGTTTACGAGAGAATTTGGTAGAAAATCGCAGAGCTGTGTTTTCATTACTATATTTAGGAAATGTTTTCTTAAGCGTGTGGAGAACTGGGTTGACTAAAAGGTTTTAAGCAATGGACCTATGGTCCTTCAAGCCATTGAAGCGACTGATTTGATTTTATAATTCGACTTTCTCTTCCTCTGCACTTACCTATTTGATTTATGGAAGCAAGCCACTAACTCCGAGAGAAGCTACAGTTGTCTGGTTCCTCTATCTTTAGTATAGTTAATAGTATTAAAATGTTAAAGCTCAAAAGTTTGAAGGCTGAATAAAGTGTATCTACTCAATCGTTTTGGGGTTAATTCTATGTTGATCTTTCTTTGGTCAGGTAAAGGCTAAAACCCAGAAAGCAAACGTTGGCATTAAACTGAGGAAACTTGGCGTCACAGTCACTTATGCCAATGCCATATCGTTCAAGTATTGCAACAACGTATGCCGCATCATGCAGCAGCTATCCCTCATTAATAATGTTGGCCAGCCTAAAAAACCTTTTTTTGTTGAAGACTTCCTTCCATTCTGTGTGCTTATGTTTGATGATTTAAGCTTCAAATGCTTTTTTTGAATATTGGTTCCACGTGCTGCTTATGTTTTACTCATGTTACTAACATGACACATACTCGATACTTGTTATGACAATTAGTTATTTTTGTTTTAAAAGATCTACTGATCTTAAGACTCAAAAGGGAAAATTATAGTCCTCAATACTCAATAGTATCGAGCTAGGTTTTATTATTTGTCGTTGACTTAATAGTATCTTTCTACAGCAGCGAGCCTAAACCACAATCCCTATGCGATTTAACTTTGTGTTACTTTTTTCTAGAAACGTAGAGAAGTCACGGAGGCGGCACATATCCTAACACGGTCAAATATGCCGAGAAAAATGGTTTTACACCATACACAAACACACTATATGCCAAAAATAAATAAGCAAGTAGGTACAACCATGGTGAGTACAATTAACAAGGCCAGCGACCAAAACTTCCAGATAACATAGAGAACCAACTATGTATATGCATATAAGGAGCATGCGCGCGGTGAATGCATTGAGTGGTTAAAGCAGTTGTAGACGTTGGACAGAAAACAAAAGACAAGGCTAAAGTTTACCAACAGCCGTAACCTACACATTGGCACCAGGAACGACCAAAAGGGTATTCTCTGATTTGTTCGTATCAAAACTCAAACAACTACATTATCATCTGGTCCAAAGGTTTACTGATGAATGGTCTCGAATCTATGAGAACGTATTTAAAGAAGGAAAAAAAACATATCTAAATCTACAGTTACCAAGATTTATTTTCTTCGGTATGATACAGTTACCAATTTTTTCCTGAAGGTATAATCAAAATCAAATAACTGACATCAAATAGTTGGTTTAATATACGTAAAAGAATAGTGGATACATAATATAATTTAAACACATCTTATATATAATTAGGGAGTTGCTCTCTCCATCTAGAGTGTCCACATCAGCACAAAAACTTTAAATTGTATTTAAAATATTTATTAAATATATGACTATTCATTTTTCTTTGCATTTATTCATATAAACAAAAATACACAAATAAATTAATTAGTTAATAGAAAGTATGTGATAATTTGATGTCAAAAGTTATCAAAAAATTAAAATATAAAATAGAAATGGAGTAAAGAAATATTTAACTTCAAATAGTATATATTTACCTTTTATTCAAAGGATTATCCTATTTAAAGATGTTACAATTTGTTTACAAGTTAAAAAGTTTAATATAAATTAATCTTATATATAATTAGGGAGTTGCTCTCTCCATCTAGAGTGTCCACATCAGCACAAAAACTTTAAATTGTATTTAAAATATTTATTAAATATATGACTATTCATATTTCTTTACATTTATTCATATTTAATAAAAATATCACAAATAAATTAATTAATTAATAGAAAGTATGTGATAATTTGATGTCAAAAGTTATCAAAAAGTTAAAATATAAAATAGAAATGGAGTAAAGAAATATTTAACTTCAAATAGTATATATTTACCTTTTTATTCAAAGGATTATCCTATTTAAAGATGTTATAATTGTTTACAAGTTAAAAAGTTGAATATAAATTAATTAAGATAATAGAAAGCTCATGAAAAACTAGAGTTAGAGTTTGTTTTTCTAAACAAATAGAAATGAAGTTTTATATGTAAATTTAATTATAGTGATAAACAAGAATATGTTTACAAATTTTAACCTTCAGTTAAATGCATATACATATTTATAAATTTTAACCTTCAATCAAATACATATACATGTTTACAGTCTAATAGAAGTAAAAAAAGTAAACAAACATAATAATTATAACATGATAAATTTTAAAAATAGAAAACTCGAGATAAAGCAGGGTGTTAATATCCTAATAATTTTTTTAAAAAAATTTCATTTTTTTAGTGTTAGTGGTTGAGTTAACTCAAAACATAACAAAAACATGAAATTTAACACAAAACCATCATAATTCAAATCAAATAGTATAAATAAAATTAAACAGAAAAATATCACAAACAACTCCGCGCTTGCACGGGACTTCAAACCTAGTCTATAATGATAACTCTCTACAGATTTCTGACACATCAGCTTTTTCCCATTTTCTATCGAGCTACTACGTGGCTACTCTATTAAAAAAAAATTACAAACGCTTCCCCTCGTTTCGTCGACCCTTCCGCGGTTCCGCCTCCTTCACCAACCCTAATTGTAGACGCTTGGTGGTGAATGAATCAGATGCTGCGTATCCAATGGCCAACGGCGGCGCCGCCGGTGCACCCCTTCCGTCGCATAGCTGCGTATCTGTTAAGGACCTGGAGAGGCCAAAGTGAAGGTGTTTACCGCAAAGAGGATTCGAAGTGGTCAAATTATAGGGTTTGTGGTTCGGGATGGATCCGTGAAGGTGGATCTGAGCGAGGAATAATAGCCATGGGATTGGGAAATTGATAGGATCTTCAATTTGGTGGAAAGATCTAGGGTTTTGGAGGAGGATTCGAATCAGAATCTGAGCTTCAGAGAATATAAGGCATGGCTGGTTCTAGGGTTACGACACGGAGATTCGAAGGTCTAAGGAATAAACGAGAGAGCATGATGGTGCAGAACAGAGAGATTCAGAGATTGAGAGAGAGCAAAAGTTTGCAGAAGTTCGAAGAAGAACGGTTAGAGAGTTATACTAAGAACCAGTTAAAGTCAGACCATTAACAAACCGGTCCAGTTTTACCCGGTTTATTTCGGTAAGAGGAATATGTGATTTCATTTGTTTAATAAAAGAAAAAATACAACAGTCTCTTTCCACTATTCTGATTATTTTACTTTAATTACAGTCTTTAACCTTTTTTCTCAATACAGTAATCAGTTTTTGTGATTTAGTAGTAATCATTTTTAGGATTTTAATGGGAGATGAATTTATAAGAATGTTTTAAATTTCAAGAATTTTTTTGTAATTGGTAAATGAGTTTTGACAGTTTTCCTAAATTTTTTTGTTATTCATTTGATGATTTTTAATTTTCATTCAAAATTATATAAACTAGGTTTGAAGCCCCGCGCAAGCGCGGGGTTGTTTACGATAGTTTTTCTGTTTAATTTTATTTATACTCGTGGATTTGAAATATGATGGTTTTGTGTTAACTTTCATGTTTTTGTTATGTTTTGAGTTAACTAAACCACTAACACTAAAAAATATGAATAATTTGTTTTTATTTTAATTTATTAGGATATTAACACTCTGCTTTATCTTGAGTTTTCTATTTCTAAAATTTTATCATGTTATAAGTATTATGTTTACTTCTATTAGACGGTAAACATGTATATGTATTTGATTGAAGGTTAAAATTTATAAATATGTATATGCATTTGACTGAAGGTTAAAATTTGTAAACATATTCTTGTTTTTCACTACAATTAAATTTACATATAAAACTCTATTTCTATTTGTTTAGAAAAACAAACTCTAACTCTAATGTTTCATTAGCTTTCTATTGTCTTAATTAATTTATATTCAACTTTTTAACTTGTAAACACATTCTAACATTTTTAAGTAGGATAAACCCTTTGAATAATAAAGTAAATATATACTATTTGAAGTTGAATATTTCTTTACTCCATCTCTATTTTATATTCCAACTTTTTGATAACTTTGAACATCAAATTAATCAATTTATTTATTTGTATATTTTTATTAAATATGAATAAATGTAAAGAAATATGAATAGTCATATATTTATTAAATATTTTAAATACAATTTAATGTTTTTGTGCTGATGTGGACACTCTCAAATGGAGAGAGCAACTCCCTAATTATATATAAGATATTATTGTGTTTTCATGATTTAATAAATGTTAGATCTCTAACTTAAGGTTATTCACTCGGATTTGGGAAGGTTATATTCGGGTTCGGGTCTTTTAGGTTGGTAATCTCTATTCTTTGTACTCCTATAGGTAATCTTATGAATTTTGGTGTGGTAAAGGTTTGGATCCTTTTGGGTTCTGGTATAGCTTTAGAATACCAGAATATAGTTTATATTCGGGTATTTCGGTTATGTAAGAGTCTTGATATGAAACAAACAATATTTTTATTTTACATCTACAATATCATTCATATATGATATAAGAGAACTATACATTCTTATATTTATAACATTTATAACGATGTGTAATGTGAAACAACCAACATTTTTTTTTTAATTAAATTAAATAACAATTCAGCGGAAGTCTTTAAATAAATAAATAAATAATAAATCAGGTTCAACAAATAAATTCAAATAAATAATTAAAGGAAATACTAGCAACCTAAACACCAGGTACTAGCAAGTCAAATAAAGCAAAACAATAAAACATTAAACATCCTATCATCCCCTCTTCAGCCTTGATTCCGCGATCACACAAATCTTTTACCTGCAACACATTGGAATGGAGTTGCGTAAGTATTTAATAAATACTTAGTGAGGCAATCACTCTGCCTACAGGCCAATTACGCAATTTACTAGATATTTAATAATATTTATAAACTCCAATAATTATTAAATACCATTTTCCAATTATTAAATAATTATTAACAATTAAAACTTCATTTCTCAATTATTAAATAATCCTCATAATTAAATAATAATTTTCCATATTTTAAAATAATTAATATAATTATTTTAAGCCATTTAATTAATTAAAATACTCATTAATTAATTAAATACGAATTAAACCAAATAACCAGATAACCAGATTAACCAATTAAATTAAATCAATTTAAACCGGACCAAACCGGCTTGTGTCGACCGACACCAGCTTGGTGTTGATCGACACCACTTGGTGTCGGTCGACACCGGCTCGACAGCCCGATGCCAACATCAATAAAACTGCACGAAAATCACATAAAACACCAAATCCACACGAATACACCCAAACAACACTAGATATCACATAATCAACATGAACAACTCAAGAACAATTAATCAATCAAACCAAATCTAGCAATTGCGGACCTACAGTCATGCACTCACCTCAAATCGGATTGAAAACAGAGAAAGGAGGATGAAACAAGGAAGAACAGCAACAAGGAGCCTCAGATCGACGAAGAACTCCGGATTTCAGCTCGAAATCGCCTCTCTTCTCCTTCTCCAGTCCGCAAAACGACAAAAGAGAGAAGAGGAAGCGGCTGCAGCTTTTTATTTCGAGTTCTAGGGCTTCCTGGGCCCAAACCGGCCTAAACCGAACTTAAATTGAACCAGAAATTGATTTTAACCATTGGTGTCGACCGACACCACCGACACCAAAGAAAAATCTCAATTCTTTGGTTTACGGATGTTACATAATGAAACAACAAGCGTGACCAAATTTGGAAATACAAAGGAGACATTTCATTTTGATTATCTGATGGATGTGGATGTTGTAAAAGTTGATTGGAATCGTTAGTTTCTTATATGCATATTGTTCAAAAAAATAGCCTTAATAATTCATCAGTTTTTCTATCTTTAAAAAAAAAACAAATTTGATTTGGATTTCATTACTGTGTTCTTTAAATGATATTAGATTATACGCATAGTGTTTAAAAAGGATAAATATATAAACACAGAGTAAATATAATAATTATGATATAAATAACATATAGTTTTTGTAATACATACAACCCGCGCATCGCGCGGGCCAAGCTCTAGTTCTATTAATGTACAGAGAAACAGATCCAACAAAGAGCGATAGCGAGGAAACATAGTTCGTTCCATAGAGACATGTGATATAATGTAAAAATAGACATTTCAAAACAGTCACTAATCATACAAGATGGAATCAAAATGCTCGTGTTATTTGGGTAAAAGTTCATAACATTAATCACAATTGTTTCCCAATACTTTTTTAACGGAAATGAACAAACAGAACTGATGAAATGGAGACATGTGGTATAATGCAAAAATAAACATTTGAAAGCACTCACTAATCATACAAGGTGGAAGCAAAAGGCCCATTTTATTTGGGTAAGAGGTTTTTTTTTTTTTTTTGACAGCAGCCTCTTCACCTAAAACGGTTTGGAAATCCAAACCGGTAATGAAGAGTTTACATAGTAAAAGGCCATCTCGAGCACTCTGTGCTAGCTTGTCTGCCTTCTTGTTTTTCGACCTTAGAATGTGAGCAATGGAAAATAACATGAATAGGTTCCTGCACTTTGTGACTTCCTCCAGCAGGAATGAAAAAGCAGGTCACTCTTCAGGTGTAGACATCATATGCGTGTAAAAGTTTATAATATTAATCACAATTTTTTTCCAATAATTTTTGAAAAACTGTAACAACAGAAAAACCTGCGTGTATGCGCGAACATTAGTCTAGTATCTTTTTCAATTATATACCTTGTTATCTCTCTGCACAGCCCTCTTTAAATAGATGAGAGGTGCAATACCTTTTCATCACACACATAAAAAAATAAAAGATAAAAAACTCGAAAAGAGAGAAATCAAAGAGACTGATCTTGGGAAGAAAAAAGATAAACCATTTTTTAGTGAATATAAAACTAAGGGCAATAATGTTGAAGAGAAAGAGGTTGAATCTCGAGCGAGCAACTTTGGCCATGAGAACAACTTGCTGATGTCGCAAGGACATGATGTTCTCATGGTCCAAGTTTCTCGAGATTCAACATCTTTTTCTTCAATATTATTGCCCTTAGTTTTATATTCGCCAAAAAATTGGCTCATCTTTTTTTTCCCAAGATCAATTTCTTATTTTGATCTCTCTTTTCGAGTATCTTATTTTTTTTCCGTATGTGTGTGATGAAAAGGTATTGCACTCTTCATCTATTTAAAGAGAGCTGAGCAGAGAGATAATAAGGTATATAATCTAAAAAGATATATGTAGAAATAAATAACGCAAAAAAAATTAAATTTGACTAACAAACAGAGATAAATTACGTGTCAGATTTTAAAATTGACTGACTAACAGAAGTAAAGAACTCGCCGAAATTTGAATTTGACTAACTGATAATATTAATTAGTATTAGTTAGTCAATTTCATTTTTGGTATGTTCATTATTTATGTTAGTTATATTGACTTTGAATAAAAAAAAAATCAGTTTGTTACCTAAAATATAAATTACTATTTTTCTTATTTTTTAAATTCTAACATTAAATTTTTGATAAAATAATGGAAGTATTGTTCCTATAATTAAAATCGGATATAAAACTAAGAATATTGCCCATGAAAAATATAGTGAGTAACCATTTCATTTTCAACATGGACTAAACTACTCTTTTTATTAAATACATCATATATATATATATATATATATATATATATTTTTTTTGTCAACAGCTTCTCTTTCTACAACTTAGAAATCCAAGTTGGGGAAACAAAGTTTACATAATACACACTAGTAGGTAGAGCTCGAGCACTCCGTGTTAACTTGTCTATCTTCGTGTTGTTGGTCCTTGATATATGCGCAATGGAGAAAGATGTGAACCGCCTTTTACATCTGTCAAATTTCTTCTAGTAGGATTGCAAATGATTGCCACTTCTCTGAGAGCCATATGCCATATCCCTGCCACTGTCTCGAAGCATATGCTATCACTCTGCCCTCCTGCATCAGCACACAACCAAGACCAATGCCTGAAGCATCTGTATACACCATGTAAGGCTTCCCTGGCTCGGGTAACGCCAACACTGGTGTAGTAGTCAACATCTCCTTGAGCTGACTAAAGCTCTCCTCACACTCAGCTGACCAAACAAACGGGACATCCTTCCCGTCAACTTCGTCATCGGCTGCGCCATGGTAGCAAACCCCTTGACGAACCTCCTGTAGTATCCTGCCAAACCCAGAAAACTCCTGATCTCGGTGGCACTACTAGGTCTAGGCCAATCTCTGATAGCCTCAATCTTAGCCGGATCCACAGAAACTCCCTCTGCAGAAACAATGTGGCCAAGAAATCCCATCTCTCGCTGCCAGAAACTGCACTTGCTCAACTTAGCGAAAAGCTTCTGCTCCCGAAGCTTCTCCAGAACCAACCTCAAGTGAGTCGCATGCTCCTCCTGACTCCTCGAGTATACCAGAATATCATCAATGAAAATGATGACGAACACGTCCAAATACTCCCTGAACACGTCGTTCATCAATCTCATGAAGGCTGCCGGCGCGTTAGTCAAACCGAAAGGCATAACCACAAACTCAAAATGCCCATAACGCGTCCTGAAAGCAGTCTTCCTGACATCTGCCTCATCTATCGGGATCTGATGATACCCCGATGCCAAGTCAATCTTGGAGAACCAAGTAGCACCCCTCAACTGATCCAACAACTCATCAATCCTCGGGAGTGGGTACCTGTTCTTCACAGTGACTCGGTTAAGACCTCTGTAATCGATACAAAGTCTGAAACTGCCATCCTTCTTCTTCACAAACAACACCGGTGCTCCCCACGGTGAAACACTCGGTCGAATGAACCCCTTAGACAAAAGGTCCTCTATCTGCTTCTTCAGCTCTGCCAACTCAGCTGGCGCCATCCTGTAAGGCGTCTTCGATATCGGTGCTGTCCCCGGCTCTAACTCAATCGTGAAAGGATCAGACCGAGATGGTGGTAATCCCTTCAGTGACTGAAAGACATCCTCAAAATCCTGGACAACCTCAATATCTCCCATAACAACTCCAGCTCCTGACTCAGACATAGAAATCGTCGCCAGATACGCCTCACAGCCCCGCTCTAACAACTGCTCGGCCTGAATAGCAGATATCACAATACTCCCGGAAGTCGGTCTCACTCCCTGATAAACCAACCTCCCTGCATCTCGCTCGAAGACCACTCTACCTCTGTAGCAATCCAGATGAACTCTGTAGTGTGACAACCAGTCCATCCCGAGAATAACGTCATACAGCTCCACCGGACTGATGACTAAGTCTGCTGGCATTGACTGCCCCGCAATCTCGATCTCGACTCCTCTAGCACGGCCCAAAGTAGACAAGAATCCACCTCCCGCCACCTTGACCATGCCCGCGCTCTCGCCCGCGCTACTCCGGATGCCACTCTTCTCGGCACGCTCCGGTGTAATGAAGCAATTCGATGCTCCAGAGTCGAATAAAACGTGGGACTCAAAACCGCCCACTAACAAGGTCATTACGAAACACATGCGTTGAGAACCTCACAATTCTATCACAGACAAAAAGAACAACAACAACCACCACCACAAATGTGCATCTCCACTCAGATAGTGGACTGCCAACTCACCTGGTACTAAACCAGACAATCTGATAGACTGGAAATTCCGCTCCAATCTCTGACACACTCTGCCGCCTCCGGCTAACTCCGCCCTCAAAGTACGGCGTACCAATCCTCTGCATGTGCCCCATCATATCCAAGATAGGCGGCACCACCAAACCCCACAGCCTGCGGCTGAACAAACCCGCAGCCCTCTGCTGCACCTCTGCCACTGGAGGTACTCCCGGAGCCCCCTGTGGAACCACTGGCGGAAAACGAGCCAATAACTGCGTCAGCAAACCCACCACTAAGTCATCAAGACCCTGAGCCGGAGCACCACCCCAACCCGGAGCAGCCCCCGCTCCCAAACCAACACTCGCATCCACACTGGCCTCACTCGCCATGGATATCGACTGGGTCACCGACGCAATCGCCACACTAGGCGCACACTCTCTCCCGAATCCGCCGAAGTCCACAATCGGCCCCGGCCTCCACGGCCTCTAGCTCTGCCACCACGGCCTCGAGCACCGCGCCCTCTCGCGCCACAACCTCTAGCTACTCCGTCCATCTCACTCATGGAACCGAAATGAGCAACTAGACACAACCAAAACTCAAACAAACATAAAACTCACCGCGGAATCTCTTGTAGCTGAAGGGGATGATACTAAAGCCTAGCAATTCTAACAGTCCTAAAACCGTCTAGGCTCTGATACCAAAATGAAACAACCAACATTTTTTTTTTTTTAATAATTAAATAACAATTCAGCGGAAGTCTTTAAATAAATAAATAAATAATAAATCAGGTTCAACAAATAAATTCAAATAAATAATTAAAGAAATACTAGCAACCTAAACACCAGTACTAGCAAGTCAAATAATGCAAAACAATAAAACATAAACATCCTATCATCCCCCTCTTCAGCCTTGATTCCGCGATCACACAAATCTTTTACCTGCAACACATTGGAATGGAGTTGCGTAAGTATTTAATAAATACTTAGTGAGGCAATCACTCTGCCTACAGGCCATTTACGCAATTTACTAGATATTTAATAATATTTATAAACTCCAATAATTATTAAATACCATTTTCCAATTATTAAATAATTTTAATAATTAAAACTTCATTTCTCAATTATTAAATAATTCTCATAATTAAATAATAATTTTCCATATTTTAAAATAATTAATTATTTTAAGCCATTTAATTAATTAAAATACTCATTAATTAATTAAATACGAATTAACCAAATAACCAGATAACCAGATTAATCAATTAAATTAAATCAATTTAAACCGGACCAAACCGGTGTGTCGCGACACCAGCTTGGTGTCGTCGACACCGGCTCACAGCCCCATGCCAACATCAATAAAACTGCACGAAAATCACATAAAACACCAAATCCACACGAAATACACCCAAACAACACTAGATAACACATAATCAACATGAACAACTCAAGAACAATTAACAATCAAACTAAATCTAGCAATTGCGGACCTACAGTCATGCACTCACCTCAAATGGATTGAAAACGGAGAAAGGAGGATGAAACAAGGAAGAACAGCAACAAGGAGCCTCAGATCGACGAAGAACTCCGGATTTCAGCTCGAAATCGCCTCTCTTCTCCTTCTCCAGTCCGCAAAACGACAAAAGAGAGAAGAGGAAGCGGCTGCAGCTTTTTATTTCGAGTTCTAGGGCTTCTGGGCCCAAACCGGCCTAAACCGAACTTAAATTGAACCAGAAATTGATTTTAACCATTGGTGTCGACCGACACCAAAGAAAAATCTCAATTCTTTGGTTTACGGATGTTACATATTGAAACAACAAGCGTGACCAAATTTGGAAATACAAAGGAGACATTTCATTTTGATTATCTGATGGATGTTGATGTTGTAAAAGTTGATTGGAAACGTTAGTTTCTTATATGCATATGGTTCAAAAAAATAGCCTTAAATATTCATCAGTTTTTCTATCTTTAAAAACAAAATCAAATTTGATTTGGATTTCATTACTGTGTTCTTTAAATGATATTAGATTATACGCATAGTGTTTAAAAAGGATAAATATATAAACACAGAGTAAATATAATAATTATGATATAAATAACATATAGTTTTTGTAATACATACAACCCGCGCATCGCGCGGGCCAAGCTCTAGTTCTATTAATGTACAGAGAAACAGATCCAACAAAGAGCGATAGCGAGGAAACATAGTTCGTTCCATAGAGACATGTGATATAATGTAAAAATAGACATTTCAAAACAGTCACTAATCATACAAGATGGAATCAAAATACCCGTGTTATTTGGGTAAAAGTTCATAACATTAATCACAATTGTTTCCCAATACTTTTTTAACGGAAATGAACAAACAGAACTGATGACATGGAGACATGTGGTATAATGCAAAAATAAACATTTGAAAGCATTCACTAATCATACAAGGTGGAATCAAAAGGCCCATTTTATTTGGGTAAGAGTTTTTTTTTTTTTTTTGACAGCAGCCTCTTCACCTAAAACGGTTCGGAAATCCAAACCGGTAATGAAGAGTTTACATAGTAAAAGGTCATCTCGAGCACTCCGTGCTAGCTTGTCTGCCTTCTTGTTTTTCGACCTTAGAATGTGAGCAATGGAAAATAACGTGAACAGGTTCCTGCACTTTGTGACTTCCTCCAGCAGGAATGAAAAAGCAGGTCACTCTTCAGGTGTAGACACCATCTGCGTGTAAAAGTTTATAATATTAATCACAATTTTTTTCCAATAAATTTTGAAAAACTGTAACAACAGAAAAACCTGCGTGTATGCGCGAACATTAGTCTAGTATCTTTTTCAATTATATACCTTGTTATCTCTCTGCACAGCCCTCTTTAAATAGATGAGAGGTGCAATACCTTTTCATCACACACATAAAAAAATTAAAGGAAAAAAACTCGAAAAGAGAGAAATCAAAGAGACTGATCTTGGAAAGAAAAAAGATAAACCATTTTTTAGTGAATATAAAACTAAGGGCAATAATGTTGAAGAGAAAGAGGTTGAATCTCGAGCGAGCAACTTTGGCCATGAGAACAACTTGTTGATGTCGCAAGGACATGATGTTCTCATGGTCCAAGTTTCTCGAGATTCAACATCTTTTTCTTCAACATTATTGCCCTTAGTTTTATATTCGCCAAAAATTGGCTCATCTTTTTTTTCCCAAGATCAATTTCTTATTTTGATCTCTCTCTTTTCGAGTATCTTATTTTTTTTTCCGTATGTGTGTGATGAAAAGGTATTGCACTCTTCATCTATTTAAAGAGGGCTGCGCAGAGAGATAATAAGGTATATAATCTAAAAAGATATATGTAGAAATAAATAACGCAAAAAAAATAAATTAGACTAACGAACAGAGATAAATTACATGTCAGATTTTGAAATTGACTGACTAACAGAAGTAAAGAACTCGCCGAAATTTGAATTTGACTAACTGATAATATTAATTAATATTAGTTAGTCAATTTCATTTTTGGTATGTTCATTATTTATGTTAGTTATATTGACTTTGAATAAAAAAAAAATCAGTTTGTTACCTAAAATATAAATTACTATTTTTCTTATTTTTTAAATTCTAACATTAAATTTTTGATAAAATAATGGAAGTATTGTTCCTATAATTAAAATCGGATATAAAACTAAGAATATTGCCCCATGAAAAATATAGTGAGTAACCATTTCATTTTCAACATGGACTAAACTACTCTTTTTATTAAATACATCATATATCTATATATATATATATGTATATATATATATATATTTTTTGTCAACAGCCTCTCTTTCTACAACTTAGAAATCCAAGTTGGGGAAATAGTTTACATAATACACACTAGTAGGTATAGCTCGAGCACTCCGTGCTAACTTGTCTGCCTTCGTGTTGTTGGTCCTTGATATATGCTCAATTGAGAAGGAGGTAAAACGCCTTTTACATCTATCAATTTCTTCTAATAGGATTGTAAAAGCTGGCCACTCCTCTGGTTTAGACACCATCTTCCCTACGTCGGAACAGTCCGTCTCAAACACCATCACTAACTTGTTATGCCGTAGCATACATTGCATTGCCCATAACAGAGCTTCCACCTCTGTTTGAAGAGGGGATATTCCCGCCACATATTACATATTCCCAAAAGGGTTTCACCTGTCTCCATATTAAAATTATATCATCCTAACCCACCTCTTGGGTCTGTTTCTTTCCAAGATCCATCCACTTGACATCTGTCACCCGAACGAATCGTGTCCACCATGGCTGTTGAAATCGTCCTCACTGAGGTCTGTCGTGTCTGAGCCATTGTCCAGGCTGAAGCCTCCGCTGCTGCGTGACTTATAATCTCATTCGGGTCCCAATCCCCATTAGAGAAAACCTTGTCATTGCGAGCTTTCCAAATAAACCAAATCAACCAAGGATACATCCTCATTCTATCATCATTCGGTAAGTTCCAGAATAAATATGCCATATTCGTAAATAGACCTTCTGTTGGAAACCGGTTGATAGCCGTGGGAATCGGGGATAGTGCCCAAACCTGTAGTGCTGGCGGACATTCAAACACCATATGATTAATCGTTTCCGCAGCCATTCCACATCTCATACATTGTGGGTCTATCTGCATACCCCGACACGTAATCATGCCCCACTGAAATACACCCCATTAAAATTGCACATAAAATGTTGAAGTTTTTGGGTGCAAGGTATTTTCCATGCTTGTGCCTGAAGGCACGTATGTCTGGACCAAAAGGTATCATACCGTCATCATCAGGATTTTCTTGGGCGAACATATACCCCGATTTAACGTGTACCGCCCCGTCTTTGTGAAAAACCATCCCATAGAGTCCGGTATCCAAATGTGAGGTCGGAATCCCCATAATAAGGGATACGTCCAATGTATCAAAAAGTTGATTTAATAGTGGAAGATTCCACGTTGATTTTCGGGAGTCATTAAATCCCGCACCCGGAGATGTGGGTAGAAATTTATCCCGTTTCCCTTGGCTGGCCTCAGGGGAGAAGCTGGAATCCAAGGATCATCCCATACTGAGATAGATATCCCCGAACCAACTCTTTTAATAAGCCCTTTGTTAACCAGAGGTCGAGCCGACACTATACTCTGCCATCCGTAGGAGTAGCATTCCGATAATAGCGTCCTTTAAAGACCCGTGAGAATAATGATTTGGATTATCCAGAAATCGCCATAGTTGTTTTGCCAATAACGCCGTATTGAAATCCTCAAGAACCCGGAAACCCAAACCACCATCACTCTTGTGTCAGCAGAGTTTCTTCCAAGCCAACCAATGCATCCCTCGTGTTTGTCCATTATTGCTCCACCAGAAATTTGATACTGCACTGGAAAGTTTATTTGTAACTCCTTTAGGCAAACGAAAGCAGGACATCACATGCATAGGCATTGCTGAGACTACAGACTTTATAAGAACCTCTTTTCCCCCTTTTGACAGCCACTTTGAGTTCCATTCATTTATTCTCTTTTGTTGTCTGTCTATCAAAAAAACTAAATATCTTTGTCTTTGCTCCCCCCCCCAAACTCTCTGGTATGCCAAGATAGGTCCCCATCCCTCCAATATTCTCAATCCCCAGGATCTGGTGTATGTCAGCCCTGACCCCTGCATCCACTGTATGTCCGAATTGTATCGATGATTTTACAAAATTAATTTGTTGTCCAGATGCCATCTCATACTCCTTCAAAATTTGTAATAAAACCCGGCTCTCTTCACCATTTGCTTTATAAAAGAATAAATTGTCATCCGCAAAGAGTAGGTGAGAGACCGTTGGGCTTGCACGAGCAACTTTGAGCCCTGTAATTTGCTGCATTTCTTCTGCCTTTTTAAGGTTTGTTATCAAAATCTTTGTACAGAGGATAAACAAATAAGGAGAGAGCGGGTCTCCTTGTCTGAGGCCTTTGTGTGGTATTATTTGACCCCTTGCTTGTCCATTGATCAAAACTTTATACTTAACAGATATTATACACCGCATCATCCATGCAATCCATTCTTCTGTGAAACCCATCTTCCGCATCAATTCCTCGATAAAAGACCATTTGACTCGGTTATAAGCCTTGCTCATATCCGTCTTCACCGCCATATACTTTCCTTTACATGACTTATTTGTTCTCAAACCATGGAACATCTCCTGAGCTATATATTATCAGAAATCAGTCGGCCTGGCACAAACGCAGACTCGGTTTCTGAAATCAATCTTGGTAGTAGCACCTTAAGCCTCTGACAGAGAACCTTCGAAATAATCTTGTAGCCAACATTACACAGACTAATGGGCCTTAGCTCTGTCATCCTAGAAGGCCGCTCCGTCTTTGGGATAAGACAAATATTGGTCATATTTAGCCTTTCATCAAAGATACCCGAAAGAAGAAAATTATTCACCATGGTGATGATATCATCTTTAACTATATGCCATGATCGTTGAAAAAATAAAGCCGTCATTCCATCTGGCCCAGGTGCTTTTTCTGCATTCATCATAAAAAGTGTTTCACGAACTTCTGCTTCTGTCACCCGCTGAGTCAAAATCTCGTTTTCCCTTGATGTCCCTCGCTCTGACACATTACTTAGGATACCCGTGAAATCCGTTGGTGATATGGACGTGAAGAGATTGTCGAAATAGTTAACCGCAACCTTCGCAACCTCTTGTTCTCCAGATACCCATACATTGGCATCATTTTGGAGGCCCACTATTCGATTAATTGCCCTCCGCTGTTTTGTGGAGGCATGAAAAAATTTCGTATTTAAATCTCCATCGTTCAACCACATGTTTCGACTTTTCTGTTTCCAATAATTTTCCTCGTCCCGGTATGCTTCCATGAGCTTATTAGTAATAGCGTTAAGTTCATCTTGGGTACTATTATCATCGTTTTGTACTTCCTCCAACGCCGCCTGTAATTCTGTTATTTTTTTCTTTCCATATGGTTGGTTATTTTTCCTCCAAACTGAAATCTCGTGACGGCAATTCTGAATTCTATCAACTAGAGTCGGCACGGCCTCTCCTCGAGTATCGTTCCACCCTCTCTCAATAGAGTCTAAAAACCCATCAAGTCCAATCCACCTTTTATCAAACCGAAATTGTTTTCGCTTCTTAGTAATCTTTGAGTCTAACGTAGCCATAATGAACAAAGCCAATGAATTCCTCCAAAAAAAATGGTCCAATCTTGGATTCTCCTTCCTGATCTCTCCGTTGAGGCCAAAATCTTCCCAATAAAACCATAATCATAATCAAATGCTGTGAATTCAAACCTTTGAAACCAAACATGATGACATGTAATAAGCTGTAAGCGGCTTATCCAAGTCCAGCACGAGATCTCCAAATCTCTAGCAAATTCCGTAGCAGGATCCCATCCGCCAAGAGGATCCGTGATGAATTCCACCACAATCCGAGTTGTAGCCCACCCATAATCTTCAGCCATAGCTTTCCCCAATCCGGTGACCATATTGTTATCGTAAATCTTCACCAAAATAAGAACCCAGCCACCCAACAATTGATGATCTAACATCCATGTAAATCCCACCGAAATAAAACCAAAATCACCATCTCTTTCGCACATGGGAATCAACTTAAGACAGATTAAGACAGATCTGCCCAAACTCTGGACTATGTTACCGGCAATAGAAATCAAAATAATATCCTGCGAGTTGTAACTCACGCCGGATCGGCTCGATGCGTTTCCCAAACCACCTTCCCCATCTCATCTGAATACCAAATTAAAACCTTGAGATTCGACGGAAATCATCCCATCCCATCGAATCAGAATGCACACACCAAGACCAGGAATCCTAGATTTCACCAAATCCTTCAATAAGAAATCCTTTCCTTGCACCAACTGTTGAAACCAAACCAAAAACAGGGAGATTTGATGAGATCTCCCCCATTAATCCATAGTTAAACCATTGTGGAACCTTAATCACCACCGTATATCGAACCAAAAGCATGTTAAAATTTAGATCTTCGAGTCGCAGGAGAGAGAAAGGAGCGTTTTTTACTTATATTTTCTTCTGAGTTGAAGTTTTTGACATCATATTTTCTTTCTTACTAAAATCGTGCCAGAACGAATCAAGGAAAAACTTATGAGGAGACCCGTTACAGGAAATGATCACTCCCATATTCAAGTGCTGTTGAAAGTGTGATGTACGCAATGATTGGTACAAGACCAGCTTACCCTTATCCAGTTAGTACGTTCTGACAAAACCACTCCAAAACAAACAAAAAGGTGTGTGACAAATCCCCAAGTTTCATATCTTTGAGTCCGCTATCGCTGCCCCGAGCATTATTTTCCTACCCTCTCCTCCCTCCCCCGTTTCCGTTTTGTTCTGGAGCGATCCCTAGGACTTATGGTTTGGGGTATGGGAATTTTTTTTATGAACCAAGTAATTGAACATAAGAAAGTGGAGGCAGGCTTGGATACGGTCTAAAATGGAAAAATGAGATTATGATTGTGTTCATAATAACAAGAAAACAATGAGCAATGGAATCGGGTTTTAGCTACACAACACTTAAGAGTTTGTGTGCTTATATGAGATGATTAGCTCATTCTAAAGAAACAGTTTAAATGTATTTGAGTAAAGAGTTAGGTAGAGATTAACAAGAACTAGTCTCCTTAAGGAGACACAACCTGATTTAACTTAACTCTCTTCATTACTAACATTAGAGTTTAAACAAGTAAAGAAGATTAAGCTAAAGCAAGAATGTATTCAGACTTGTGTTTCTCTTTATTTATCGGTTTCTTATATAAATTACAATGCATATGCGCCTCTATTTATAGAGAGAGAGGAAAGTTCGCCCTAAGCTAAGAGACAAGAGAGTCTGATAATGACATGACATAAACGGCTCTTTTCTACTTAAAAGCCTCTAACGGTCACATGCGCTTCTTGAAGAGATATCATTTGTCTTAGGCGTGTATCTCAAGCCTCTTCTCTTCTTGGCACAATTTGTTGCCTTGCAAGCAACTTCCCTTGCTGCACAAGCTTCAGTTGCTTGCTACACAGTTCATGACTCTTTTTGCCTTTATAGCTTCTTCTCCACTTCATTGGTCATTCTCTTCTAGGCTGAGTTCATGCTTTGATACTTCTTCTTAAGGCGTTTTGTTGTGGAGATTATTGGCCTTTACTATATGTTCAGCCTTCTCATCTCTTCACTCTAACACCCTCCCTCAAGCTTGGTCGCCGACACGCCTTAAGGACCAAAGGCAAAGCTTGCAACACGCAAATGACTACCTCATTACAAATATCATCATGTAAAACCACTTGGGATAAAACCATGATGAGGGAAAAAGAGTATAGCTTCACCGTGCATTGTGATAGCATTGACTCCGGTTTTGAATTGATTTGAACACTGGCTCCTCTTCTCATTCCTTAGTCCTTCTTGACTTGATTTGAATTCGTCCAAATGAGGAATATCAAAGAGTTAAATGCAGCAATTATGAATTCATAGATGAGTTTAACTAGGAAATGAACATAAGGAACTGAGATAAATGAAATGGTAGTAGAGTTTAGATAAACCACCTTTTATGTTGCTTTGCGGTTTGAATGAGAGTGGTTTTGTTCTTTGATACTGCCTCCATTGCTCATGGTTTGAACCATGATTTGAACTGAAACTTGGGTGCCAGCTTGATTTCCAAGTACAGGAACACTCCACCAACTTTAACACCAATGAAGAAACGCTAGTTTCCATGTTGTTGAGCTGATTCATCACTTTCCATAAGTCTCTTCTCCTCAAGTACCAAACAATCCTTGGATTCTTCAAGCTTAGGCTATTGGCTCTAACCCCCAACATGTGATGCGCTTCCATGGACACCAGTCTCCATGTTGGTGAGCTGATTCAACATTTTCCTTAGTCTCTTCTCCACAAGTGCTACCGCCTTGGATTCTTGGAGCTAAGGCTATTGGTTCTAACCCATCAACCATGTGTTGCGCCTCTTGAAAACCTTTCCTTGCCTTCAAACAAAGACAATCAAGCAAAGATTATAAGTAATCAGAGAATAATTAACCAAAGATTGAAAGAACAAGAGATTAAAAAGATTGAAAAGATTGAGAGATCAAAAGAGTGAGAGTTTGCGGAAGCAATGGAGATTAAGGAGAATGTGGTTGAGATTGGACAGATTTTTGCTCTGTTTTGTTGAGCTTGTGCTCTGCTTGTGCGGAAGCTTTATTCAAGCCACTCATGGCTGAACACTTATGCTGGTAAGGCAACATCATCTCTACACCAGTCTTCATCCATGGCACAAGGAAAACTCCTTTCAAGAAGTTCCTGACATGTAAAAAACAAGCTCATCAAAGATTTAAATTCTATCAAGATGAGTTTGGATTTTAAACACTTTAATCAATGAAACAACAATTTCTTCATCAACAAAACAAAGCCTTTTAAGGCTAAAAGTGTAACATTCCGGTCTGTGATAAATGAGGACAGTCTTAATAAATTGATTTGGCTACCTATGTCAACAAAGTGCACTTACCTTTTTCGTCAAAGTTCCATAAGTAACTCTAGAGTTAAGCGTGTCTCCGCTAAAGTAGTGGAAGGATGGGTGACCTTCCGAAAAGAGATTTCTGAAACTATGGGAGTGAGGCCAAAACACGGGGAAAGGTCGGGTGATGATTTCAAGGATAGTAAAAAAAATCATTAGAGCCTCTCAAAAATAGTGCATCGGCCGTTGGAAAGGGGTGTGGCCCACGGGACGAGAGAGGACGTGGGTGACTCACCGGGATGGATGGTCGGAGAGTTATAAAAAGAGATTTTAAAACTCTTTGAAATTGATTTCAAAACCTTTTTCGTACATGGAGATTTTATAAAACATTTAAAACCAATGTAAATGTAATTTATTTTTATTTTATTTTACTACAAGTGTAATTTATTTGAAATAGCTTTTCAAAGCCAAATGCTCATCAAGAACAATTTAGAATGCTTCCTGAATTTTAAAATAATTCTTCTCAATGGGAATAACTTCGAAATTTTATTTTTGAAATATTCTGGAACAATTTTAAAACATTTTCAAGGTGCAAATCATTTTTAAATACTTTGTAAATTCAAAAAAAAAATTTAATAAAGGAGGATTAATCCCAAAAAAAGTTTCAAGAGTTTATGAACTCTAAAATCATCTTGAATCTCTTTCTCTCCCTTAAGCATAATAAGATTATGCAATATTTTAGGTCTTTCAACCAAGATTATAAGGGAATAGATAGAACAAGATTTGAAATACCAACAAAATCGATTTTGACAAGTTCTTGCAAGAAACCCAATTGGAAATTCGAATATGAGAGCTTAAAGCTTTGAAAGAGAATCATATCTCATCGATTCCCTCCCTTAAGCTTTGGTTAAGTGATTTACCAAGTTTGAACAAGATGAGAGAGATTGAGAATCATTGGATTAAGCTTTGCTCTTCAAGAACAAGAACAGCAAGAAAGAATTTCGAAAATCTGGGTTTAAAGATTTGTACTAGGATTTCAAAATATAATCTCTTAAAGAATAGATTTTGAAATGAAACTCAAAGAGTTAAAAGGGAGAATAAGAAACACGACATGGTTCTTCTCCACTGATGAGTTGCAGAGGTTCTTTATCCAATGGGTAAAACTTTTGTCCAATGGACAATCTAATGACTGCTGCTGCTGCTCAGAGGTGATTTGTTGCTGTTCTTCACTGCTTCTTCTCCCCTTTCGAAACCCAGAATCCTCAAATCACGAAAATAGCTAAAAAATGGACTAAACCAAACTCAAATCGAACCGGAAATTGGGAAATTGGACATGTGTGGACCATCACAGCCCTTGTATCCCTCAAGGCAACCCAAAATCTCCGGCCAAATTTTGAATTTGATTAACTAACATAAAAAAATAACGCGCCATTGAAATTGACTAACGAACAAAAGTAACGAACTTGCCAAAATTTGAGTTTTGACTAACTGATAACATAAATAACAGATAGTTAGTCAATTTCAATTTTTGGTATGTTCATTAATTTTGGTAGATATATTGACTTTTGATTATATTAAAAATCAGTTTATTACCTAAAATAAAAATATTTTTTTCTTTTTTTTTATTCTAATGACTTTAGGCTTACGAAAAATATATGAAATCAATGGATCTGAACTGAACCGAACTACTGTAGATGTAACCTAACCGATACACGAAAATATCCAAAAATATTAAATAAAATAGACTTAAAATAACCAAAATATATCTTTCTACAATTATAAACCAAATAATTTAGTTATATTTAGAAAAAAATAACACATATTTTTTGACTTTCAAAAATATTTAATTTATTTTACAAAATTTAACTTATTTTCTTTAAAATAAACATTTTTATTTTTTTAGTTAAGTTTGAATACCGAAAACCAATTCAAAATAGGGTGTAACGAAACCGGATCCTACCCGGTACGTATCATGGTGCGATATGTCACTACAAGAAATATAGATATTGATAGCAGAAGACAATAGCGTGGTTTATGTAATTGCTATGTTTTATGGTTTCTAATTTTTTTTAACATATAACAGCGTTTTACAAACGCTAATAAAAAAAATCAATGAGCGGGAATTAGAAATCAATGAGTCCGCTAATACGTTGTGGAAAAATTTGCCTTAGACGAAAACGCCAAAACATTTTCCCACTTTCCCTTGAAAATAATAAAGGCAAAGAAAAAAAAAAAAAAATCGAGAATTAGATCTAGATCCCCAATCTCACCTGAATCTCGCCGACGCGATTTTTCGAACCAATCGACTCCATACTCTCCGTTCTGGCCGCCGATTACGTCTTCTTTCCTCTCCGTTTGTAGTCACCTCAATTTCATTCAACTGTCGGGTTTACAAGGTAATTCGATTGGACTTCATTTCGTTTGATTTCGGAACTGCATGTGCCTCTGTTGATTTCAGTGTTTTAGTAAGAAGATGTAAGTTATGGGTACACTAATCGCAAGTACTCTCTGCAGGATTCGTCACAGATACAAGCTTCGATTTTCCTATCCACAGAAATAAGGTTTGTATTCAATATTCGCTCCTCTTAATTTTATCCTCATGAAGCTTAATTTCCGAATATATGGTCTGATGTGAAAGTAGCTCCTCTGAATTGGTTGCGTTTTTTGTTTTGCATGCTGAATTTTGCATATTTGTTTCAATTGTCGTGCCAAGTGTTCATAACAAGGTGAAAACTTAGGATGTTGGAGAAGGCATGGGTTCGTCTATGCAGGTTTTTGTTCTAACTTAACTTACATAGCTAGCTATTAGAAATCCATAAACTTACAGTAATCTTCTATCATTCGCATATCCTGTAGAGCTGATCCTGCATATGAAATTGGTGCTTGGAATTTTGTTCATGCGGTTGGGGCTACATTAGGAGACACTGAAATGATAGTATGTCCATGCACTGATTGTCGCAGCGTAGACCGTCATTTAGGCAGTGAAGTTGTAGACCATCTAGTGAGAAGAGGCATGAATGAAGCATACAAGTGTTTGAGTGAATGGTATCATCATGGGGAAGGAATCTCACTGTCTGCAGGGGAAAGGTCTTTCTCTGAATGGAATGAAGAGATTGTTGGTCTTTATAGAGCTGCTAGTTATTCAGATGACGAGTTGGCTGCTCAAGGTGATGTAGGTGAGATCGCTGAAGGTTTGGATACAAAAGAAGACGAGTTTCTTGCTAAGCTAGCAGATGCTGAGACACCATTATATCCGAGCTGTTTGAACCATAGTAAGCTATCAGCCATTGTTTCCCTCTTCAGGATTAAGACACAAAATGGTTGGTCGGACAAGAGTTTCAACGATCTACTGGAAGAACTACCGAACCTGTTACCAGAGAATAATGTTCTTCATACCTCGATGTATGACGTGAAGAAGTTTCTCAAGTCTTTTGACATGGGTTATGAGAAGATTCATGCATGTGTGAATGATTGCTGCCTGTTTAAAAAGGGATTAGAGAAGTTAGACAACTGCCCGAAATGCAAGGCTTCTAGATGGAAGGTCAATTTGCAGACGGGTGTGGTTAAGAAGGGTGTGCCGCGGAAAGTGCTAAGGTACTTTCCAATAATCCCGCGCCTTAAAAGGATGTACAGGTCTGAGAGAATTGCTCAAGATTTACGTTGGCATTTCAGTAACAAATGTTCTGACGGGAAGCTGCGCCATCCCGTAGATTTTGTTACATAGGAGCAGATGAATGCAAAATACCCAGAATTTGCAGCTGAAGAAAGGAATATACGGCTTGGTCTCTCAACCGATGGGTTCAATCCGTTTAGCATGAAAAACAGTAGTTATAGTTGTTGGCCTGTGCTGCTTGTCAATTACAATATGGCGCCTGACTTATGCATGAAGAAAGAGAACATTATGTTGAGTTTGTTGATTCCAGGACCACGTCAGCCAGGAAACAGTACAGATATCTATTTAGCACCTTTGATTGAGGATTTACACCACTTATGGACTCAGGGAGAGCCAACTTAAGATGCTGTGACCAAGAGTACTTTCATGCTAAAGGCGATGCTCTTATGGACGATTAGCGACTTTCCTGCTTACGGGAATCTAGCTGGATGTAAAGTGAAGGGAAAGATGGGGTGTCCTGTCTGTGAAAAGGATACAGACTCTATGTGGTTGAGTAACAGCAGAAAGCACGTTTACATGTGCCACAGAAAGGGTTTGTCACCTGGTCATAGGTTCCGGTTTAAGAAGACTTGGTTTGACGGTAAAGCTGAACATGGGATAAAGGGTCAGATCTTATCTGGTAAAAACCTTTCAGCACTTCTGAAGAATTTCAAGAACAACTTTGGAAATTTAAAGGTGACAGGACGGAAAAGAAGCAGAACTGTTTGCGAAGAAGCTGGATCTGACAGTGATGAAGCAGCTAGTGAATCAGATGACGAGGAAGATGTAGAGGTAGATGCAGAAGAGTTGTCAAGATGGAAGAAAAGGTCAATCTTCTTCAAGCTGCCTTACTGGGAGGTATATTTTCAAACTTTCTCATATAAGTAGTCGACGTTGAAACATAACCTATTCTCCATGGTTAATACTTGCTTACAGATTACTTCAATGTGTTTTGATTAAATAGGAACTCCCTGTGAGGCACAACTTAGATGTTATGCATGTAGAGCGAAATGTGGCTGCGAGTATTATAGCTACATTATTGCATTGTGGTAAATCTAAGGACGGTCTGAAAGCTCGTAAGGATTTACAAGTTCTTGGAATAAGGAAGGATCTACACCCTAAACCGAAAGGAAAAAGAACTTACCTACCCGCAGCACCTTGGTCATTGTCGAAATTGGAGAAAAAAACATGTTGCCATCGTCTTTCCAAGTTCAAAGGTCCAGATGGTTATTGTTCGAACTTATCTAGTTGCATATCACTCGAAGATTGCAAGGTAATGGGTCTAAAGTCTCATGATTATCACGTACTGATGCAATAACTCCTTCCGGTGGCTATCAGGGGTTTACTACCTAAAGGTTCTCGGATAGCAATAATGCGGTTATGTTCATTCTTCAACCATCTCTGCCAACGAGTTATCGATAGAGAGAAAATCCCTTCGCTGGAGAATGAAGTTGTGGAAACTCTATGTATGTTTGAGAGATTTTTCCCACCAAGCTTCTTCGACATCATGGTTCATCTATGCGTTCATCTAGGCAGGGAAGCAAGACTATGTGGACCTGTACATTTTCGATGGATGTATCCATTTGAAAGGTATGATAATGTTTTACTATAGTTACTTAGTTTGTACATAGTCCACAACATCTATTTTACATGAATTGAGGTTACTATGTACTATGTTCACTTACACTTGTATTGACTGTGCATAGGTACATGAAGGTGCTGAAAGACTTCGTAAGAAACCCTGCGAGACCTGAGGGATGTATAGTGGAGTGTTATCTTGCGGAAGAGTGCATGCAATTCTGTAGTGCGTTCCTTAAAACCACTACAAATGTACAAGAAACAGCTGAGCGAAATTCTGAGTATGAGCCGAGTTCTATATTGGAGGGCTGTCCACTATCTGCATCTACGCCATTTAACCTCACTGAAATGGAGTTAAAGATAGCCCACCTAGCTGTTATTCAGAACATGGCCCTAGTCGATCCTTATGTCGAGTGAGTTTCGTTAACCTCACTCATTTTAAAGTCTCTTCAAAGTGTTCTAATATTAAACGTTTCTTTTTGGTTATGATAAAAGCAAGCATCTACAACATCTGCAAGACTCTAATGCAAGATGCAGACGTGATGCGAGTACACTTTGGTCTATGCATATTCAGAATTTTGATTCATGGTTAAAACAGCAGGTAAGTTATAAACAATATATGAACACAGCATTTGTTTGGGTCAAATAAAGTTAACTCACTAGTCTTTTACACTTGTTAGATACCTCTGCTTTCTGAAGAACATGATCACACGCTAAAATGGTTGGCATATGGTCCAAGAAACACTGCTAGATCTTACACAGGCTATATAGTAAATGGTCTACGATTTCATACGAACGCAGTATGTAGGCTAAGTCAGAATAGTGGTGTTTTCTATGAGGTGACATCTATGTGTAGAGCGAGTGCGAAAGACATTTCACAAGTAGTTGATCTGGTTTCGTACTACGGAAGAGTCATTGACATTATACTAATAGACTACAACGTCTTCTACATTCCTCTGTTCAAGTGTCAGTGGGCAGTCAGGGGAAACGGAGTGAAGGTGGAAGATGGATTCACTCTAGTTAATCTGAATCAGAATCAAATATCTTTTTCGAAAGATCCATACATACTAGCCTCTCAAGCTAAGCAAATTTTCTACTCAAGAGATGATGAGGCATCGAGTTGGTATGTTGTAATGCGAGGACCATCGAGGAGATACACTGATGAGGATGCATCTTGTGTAGACTCAGATGTTGGGCCTTTACCATCTACACAAGACATGGGAACAGATGACTTACAAGATGAGGGTCATAATGCGCAGAGTGACTGTGAAGGAATTTATGTTGAATGACCACATTTTACGTTTGAAATTGTTGCTTTGATTTTTCAAAAACTCTTTGTGTTCCGTGATTTGATTTATGCATGGCTTGAGATTTTAAAAAATTAGTAGGTCTTACGTGTTATGTGCCTTCAATGTTTGCGTATTTGATTCGGTACTAACGTTTGTCTTGAGTTTTATAGGATGCCTAAAGGTGGTCGATCGAAGAAGGACTTGAAGAAAAGAAAGAACCAGCTAGACGAGGACGTGGAGCCCGAGTACATGGGTCCTGATAGCCAACAACAAACGCAAGAGCATGAGGCTGATGAGCAAGCTGGAGAAGAAGTGCCGACAACTCATACTGAAGAAGATCCAGTACCAAATGCAGCAGCCATAGACGATGCTTCAATCCCAATACATCCCAAACCTAAGAGGCATAGAGGGCCTACCAAGATGAAGGACACTGCCAAGGACCCAAACACTAAGGTCAGAGTTGAGTTCAACGATTTGGGAGAACCTTATGGAGGAGGTTCAGTTACGTTGTCCTCATACTTAGGGCCCCTGGTGAGAGAACATGTGCCTATTATAATAGATGGCTGGAGAAAAATCTGTGAGGAGCGAAGAACAATACTGTGGAAATCTGTTCAGGTGATGTCCTTGAACCTTTCATTATCATTTTTTGCAGTTACTCAACGTCTTCTAGTCTCTTATTGTTTGAGTTACTGCAGGCAAGGTTTGAATTGGAAGGTGATTACGAGAAGGAGTTTGTCTTGAAGCAGATGGGATGCCTGTGGAGGTCCTCCAAATCTCGGGTTGTTGGTAAAATTATGAAAGCAAAGAACAATGCCGAGAGGATGCAGCTCAGACCTAAGAATGTGCCTATCGCAGACTGGCGTAAATTTATCAAAGCAAAGACTAGCGCCGAATTTAAGGTATAAGCGCTCAGTATGTTTCATATCATTCAGCGGTTACGGACATTTTTTTTTTCAGGCAATAAGTGATACATATAAGGAACGAAGACAGAAGCAGATTCCTCACACCTATAGCCGTAAGGGAATGGTGAGACTAGCTGAAGATATGGTACGAATTACACTAATGCAGCAATAGATTTGCATACGTAATCAATCATGTTTCGTTTTTATGTAGTTACTCTGATTTTACTTTATTGCGCAGAAAAAAGAGAGTTCTGAACCATCTGATGTTACAAGGCTCAATGTTTGGGTGAAGTCTAGGACCAGAAAGGACGGCACAGCAGTCAATACTAATGCTGCTGATAAGATTGTGAGTGCAAATTGTACTCGTCTAGTTTACGTACTTGTTGATCTTTTTACTCTTATAAAAGCATTAATTATTTTGAGTAATATGTTTTGATATCAGAAGAAGGCAACTGAGCTTGTTCAAACACAGTCTCCCTCTACAAACCCCAGAGAAGACATGCTAGCGCAGGTATTAGGTCCTGATAATCCTGGACGGCTGAGGGCAATGGGTAGAAGCATGAATATGAGCAAACTAGCATTGTTCCAAATGAGGAACAAATATATGGCTGAACTGCAGAAGAACCAGGCATGCTTGCAGCAACAAGTGCAGGAATTGCAAAATGCAATACTGACAATGAAAACCCAGGTTCAGATTAGTTAATGATTCACTTTTGAGTTTATGATCTATCTTAACTTTACTTATGATCTATTTCTATTGTTATTCTGTAGAGACCTGATCCTGAAGTTGGTGAAAATTCCGCTCCAAGAGTAAGTAGTCTGAATTGTTTATGCCAGCTTTTCTATGCATTATGAACAACAAAAAACTAATATTCTATGGTTTTGTTTTGTAGAGTGTGAACAGAAGACTACAACCTAAGTGTCTGTTGTTTGATTGGTCTGGGTGTGATGAGAATGGCTGAGGGACGTCTTGTGTCTTCTGAAGCTGAGGAAAAAGTGAACGGCATACCTCTAGGACCTAACTCTGTTAAAGTCTTGGTCGAAACAGCAGTAAAGGCAGATGCCTTTCTTTGGAGGCCAGCCCAGAGTATGTGTACCATTGGAGAAGCTGTAGGAGAGATGGTCGCATGGCCCCAAAATTTTGCTGTGGTTTTTGATCAAGGGACTGAAACGGAAGACACTGCGCTTAAGGTTAGAGATTCATATTGTAGACTATCGGAGGATATAACGAATAGGAATGCTGATTTTAAATGTTTTTCCTGCTTGACAGAGTCCGACTGCAACTTCTCCAAATATGTGCAAACTTCTGGACTGGGCTTCAAACAGTGAAGAAGTAGTTGCGGTTGGACGTTGGCAATGTAATGACCGGAAAGCATTAGTCAATGGACTTCCTCTTGGACCAAACGCAGTTAAAGTGATTGTAGATGAAGTTATGGAGCCTGACACGTTCTTGTGGAGGCCCACGGCAGAACTCTTAACACTTGAAGACTGTTTGAAGTCTTTTGTAGCATGGCCTGTGAGTAGAGTTGTTACATCTGGAGTCGCCTTCGAGACGCCATACACTTTCCCACAGCATGAGGAATCTGTACCAACTCCTCCGGCGCCTACTAAGAAAGCTCAGTCGGTTTCAGAATCCCCTTCTCAACATTCTGCTGAACATCAAATATCCCAGGTATATGAAAACGAACTCCTCTGTGCTTTACTTACTTGTTTGGCTTACATATGTTTGGTTGTTGAGGTCTTAGTATTGAAAAATGTTTCTGATAAAAATGCAGCCTGTGAATGAAGTCGTTGATAAGACAAACAAGAAATGCTTGTTGATGGATATATCTGGGAGAGGAGGGTCGTTGCTGAAGGTCGTTGGTCGACAGACAACCCAGAACACACGGTCCACTTTGTTCCATTGGGTCCAAAAGCAGTTTGTGTTTGGGTGGATGTTGTGAGAGTCGATGATGCAGCTGTGTGGAGGTCTTCCTCTGCCATTGAGTGTATGGAAGATGCACTTGGTACGACTTTAGCATGGCCAGAAGATAAAGTGGTCATTGAATAAAATGATGTATGGAACCCTTCACTTTGGACTAATGTGTGTTTTCAATAAGACATGGAAAACTTAAGCAAGTTTGTGTTGCGGAAAACGTTTCCCTTCGATGTGGTGAAAACTTAAGTGTTGTACCTTTCGACTTTGTTTTAGTAATCTATGGATTTTCTTATGATTTGGTAAAAGATTGTCACTTCCTATAAAGAAAACATGAAAAAGATACACGATCCATTATATGGCTGGATAGACAGCTATATCTTATAGCACATCATTTGTGCTTCGAATTTAAACAAAATAGCGACCACGTAAGGCTGCAGAAAAACAATACATAGCGAGGACCATGAGCCATAATAACTGATAGAATAGCACACAAATAAAGCTGCAATACATACATTAATAGCAATAACAGATTGCTATATCAAATGATTTTGTAGCGAGAAAATCTGCTATTGTAAAGGTAATAATAACAACAAATAAACGCTACAATATAGTAATATATGATAGCACCTTAGAATAAACGCTATGCTACATCCTTCATATATTCTAGCTCCAGCAATAATAATACTTGAAGAAACGCTATAAAATCCATTTGATAGCGCTAATATTTGGCTATCAATATCTATATTTCTTGTAGTGTGTATCGCCTTAAAGCAAGTTAAGAGCACGTATATCGCAGAAACCCACTTCATTTTCTTTAAACTTTTTTTTTTCTAAAAAAAATGAAAAAAAAAATAACATCCAATTGGAGTCTGACACGTGTAGAACATGTTAGAGAAATGTTACTACAGTCTCTTCCGGAAGAGACGACTCTCAGCTGGAAACTCACCATATAGGTATATATTTTATTTTTCTTTTTCTTTTTTGTTAAAAAAAAATCCATTTGGTTTCTGCCATGTACGTGCTCTAAGGAATATAGTGAAGAGAAATTACATATTCTAGCTGAAGTGATATAGTGCTTATTGTTTAAAGACTATATGAAGCTAGCTAGGCAGGACAGTGATGCAAAGAATCACTTTAGAACTTTGTAAGTGTTGTGAGATCTTACATTGGAACCTGTTTTTCTACAAGATCACACACTTTCCTCCCTCCCAAATCCAGTGCATAACGGTGTGGTGTGAATGTATAATGATTTTCATCTCTATACCCACAACTTTACAAAATTTCAAGCTTCCATGGGAGAGAAAAAAAAAAAAAAAAAAGAAGAGCGACTCATATTTTTATACTAATGTAGTTTTTGTTCACCAGAAGCTTGTACATGGCTTTCCATTTTTCGTACATTTTTAACAACTCTCACGCCTCCCTCACATTGGCATAGCCACCTTGAGGACCGTAGCCTCCTTATAAAATCTAAAGTTCAATACAGAAAGATTAAAATAGAGAGGAAATGACAGGAAGTAAAATAATTGTGAAAGACTTGCTGAAGAAAACATGAGCTAATTAACCAAGTTGCTATATGTTTTAGTAGATCCTTAGAGTGTGGCTCTTAATTATCATTTGATTTGCAACGCTGCTAATTAAATTAGGTTCATTAGAGGCCATTTATTAAAAATATGTCTGAAGTTAATGCGTTGACTGAAATCCTTGGAAGCACCAAAGTAGCAGAATACTAACCTGTTTAGCATGAGGTATAGTGTGATCGTGGGTCATAAAATGAGGAACAAATTGTATATTGATTTTTGGGAGAAGGAGTGTAGAGGGACATGTCAGAAAATAACTACAAGAGCATATGTCGAAGAAAAGTGTCATGTTCTTGTAAGGTTCTATATCACAACTCTAAAGAACAAACTTCATTTCAACACATTTCATCCTTATCAGTTGGCAAGAGTTCGAGCCAATAACAACGCCGGGGATAATTGATAATCTCCACGTATATACATATGTGTTGTCAACCATTATGGCGAAAATATTATAATGTTTGAACCACAGGCTATTGACATCGGCTTCTCTCAGTTGGAATATTAAGAGAATGATATATATGTGAATGAAAATCCATATGTTTGATTAGAGAATTGTATTGAAAGAAATGCATTATTAGAAAATTGATTTAAATTTAAAAACTAATGCACCATAACATGATTACATGAATCATGTCATGTCACAATAAAACAAACAGACACACAAACAGAAAACAAAGACACAACCAGAAATCAAAATGAAAAACAAACTGTTAATTCCCGGCCAATTCATGTAGATAGCTAGGTCGCCGTAGAAACGTTACCTTCTTCTTCAGCGCTTGTTCCATTAGGTGGTGGTGGGTCTTGACGAAGACCATCGTCGGTGGTCATGGTGTTGTTGCTGCTTCCTTCCCCACTCACTCCAAGCTCGCGGTTCATGAGATCAAAAGGGTCTTCCCTTGGTTGACTCACATCCGTTATTGGATCATTGCTCATGTCATGCTGATTCTGCAATGGAGGGACTGTCCAGAGTGGCTCCATCTCCATAGTGGAGTTTCCATTGCTACTGCTTCCTACGTATGGAAAACAACCTCCTCTGTACGAAAGAAAACTTAAAGCGCACGGATTTGTGTTGTTAGATACCATTTCCCTCCGGATTTGCTGCTGGATCTGAGGGCTTAGCTCTAGTGGTTCGTCAAGTGGAACCCACTTATCAAACAAGTGATAAGTTTGAGTATTCCTTAAAATATCACCAAAGCTAAACCCTCTCCCTGCTCCATAAGTGGTGGTCCTGACCTCCTTGGATTGCACGTCAACTGGACTCACCGGTGGATCGAGTCTCCTCTTCAAAGCCACCATCTTTTCCTTTGTGAACGACATCAATCGATGGATCTCATCCATGTTAAGATCTTCAAGTCTACCATGTACTTGCGACATCAGAAAGTTGTTCTCATGCTCCAGGGTTATCCTCAATTTCTCTTCCATTTTGTTTATCTTGTTCCTCAAGTACGACTCGAGATTCATCTCCTTACTCTTCTGTTGGATCTCCGGCAACGCAAAGAAATCGGCTAAGAGGCCACGAGCCACCTCAGGAGATGGCCACACTGTTGGCTCAGCCTCATTAGGGCTGAAGATAATCAGACAAGCCTTTAAACCACATAGTACGGTTAGCTCGTTAGCCTTCTTCATGAGATTCAACCTCTTTCTCTTGAGCATTATTGCCCTTAGTTTGGAATCCACCAAATTGAGGTTCATCAATTTTCTTCCCATGATCACTCTCTCTTTTTGAGTTTTTATATTTTTATTCTTTATCTTCGTTGGGTTTGTGAGGAAAAAGTGTTGGGTTTGTGAGGAAAAAGTATTGCACCTCTAAGCTATTTAAATAGGGTTGAGCAGAGAGATAACAAGGTATATAATTTATAAAGATATATGTTATTTATTGCTCCAATATGACTAACTAACAGAAGTAAAGAAAAGAACCCCCCAAAAATTGAAATTGACTAACGAACATAAGTAAATAAGGTGCCAACTTTTGAAATTGACTAATTAACCGAAATAATGAACTCGCCAAAGTTTTAATTTGACTAACTGATAATATATCTTAATATTAGTTAGTCAATTTCAAATTTGGCATGTTATTTATTTATGTTAGTTATATTGACTTTGAATGATAAAAACCAGTTTATTACCTAAATTATAAATAAATTTTGATTTCCTTATTTTACCATTACATTGTTGATAAAATAATGAAAGTATTTGTCCTATAACTAAATGGGACATAAAATAAGAATAGTGCTCCATTACTAATATTTTGAGTAAACATGTCATGCTCTAACATGGAAAAAAATACTCTTTTGGAGACATCATGTTCTGCATTAAGGTTGGGGAAAATATCTGGATTTGAACCATAATTTTTTTTCAAAATTAACATCATTTGAAAACGTGATCTTATAAACGAAATCATGGTCTCCCAACTAATATATTCCCTCTGTTTCAAAATATGTGATGTTCGAGTTTTTTTTTTCATTGTTCTATAGTATATATGATGTTTTAGACTTTTTAGAGTAGTTTTTGTCAATTAATGATACCAAACTACAAATTTCAAGAACTTTTAACTAAAAGTAATTGAGTTTTTGAATTTTTATTGGCAAATTTTTATTAAAAATTAATTTGTGTAACAAAATGATGAATTAAATGTTAAACAATACATATTTTTTAATTTGTATGAATACTCCAAAACATCATATATTCACGAGCATAGTGAGTACTAGGGACGTGCCCACAACCAAAAATATGCTATTTGTGTTTTTTGAAAGTGCATGATTTCTTCTTCTCAGAACCGGTCCGGAGCTAAAGCCCGTAAAGCATGGAATTTATTTGCTAAGTTGTTTAGGACGCCAAAATATAAAAAAATTTTAGTGGCAACATAACCAATTAGGTCTCTTAAGCGTATTTGTTGTGTTAGTAGATTATGCAGCCGCCCCTTTCGGGTTCGAATCCTCCCACATGAATTCCATTTTTTTTGTTTTTAGCAAATAAATCTAATATCGATTACTATTATATATTTCATATTAATAAATTAAGTAAGATAAATTAGATAAGTAATAAAGAAACCTAATTAAGTTTCTAATTGTTTCTTCGTGTCTCTCGGGTGACTTCATATTTTTCTCTTCTTCTTTTTCCATAGTCAAATTTAATAGAGCTTCAGTAATTTCTGCAAATTTCCAATAGTTTCTGTCAATCTCCAAGGATTTCTGTCACTATTCATGTATGTTGTCTTCTCATCTTTTTCTATTAGCAAATTTTGTGTATTTTATGAACTTTCTGAATTCTGCAACATAAATTTTTGATATTTGAATGAGTTATATTGTTTAATCATCCTCTCTTATGCTTGGGGAAGTGAAGGATTCAGTGAAATTTATAAACTACACTTGATTCTAAAAATCATTGGCCACGTTTATTTGTTTTTGTATTGCTTTGCTATTTCTATGAGTTTGAACAGTTTTTTTTATCAAATGTCGTAAAAAACCAAAAAAAAAAAATTGTGATCAAAGGGCATCATATTTTAAATTCGCTTTAAGCGCCACAAGTCATCCGGCACTGCTTCTTCTCGATCCCATGTTCTCTCTCGCCCTGTCACTCTGTTACTCACCCCCACACACGTTTTCGAGGAATATTGATAAAAATGAAAGAAACACAATAAACGAAAATCTCTTTAATAATCGACCACACATGTCTCCACCATTTTTTGTATGATTTAACTTTTTCTACAAGATCCTTAGATAACCTCGCTTTCCCTCCCCAAAGCCACCTTGTATATCTTTTTCTTCTATCGATTATTTCATAACACCAGTTTAAGAAGTAGATAAATAATCCATATATATAAACTATTTTTTTTGTATGATTTAACTTTTTCTTTAGCATCCAACTTAAGATAACCTCGCTTTCCCTCCCAAAATCCTTTTCCAGACCTCTTATTTTTATTTTATTTTAGTGGTTTAACTTTTTGTCGAGATCAAGAAACCCATGCAATGTAACATTTGCATAATGAATCATCACCCATGCAGCAACGTTACTCTGAAGTTCATGACTAACGCGCCTTTATGCCTTGGTCATCCATTTTGGACATTATCTTACAACTTGAACTTGGAAAATATGTTTTGTTGGTAACAAAATGGTTCTACATGTGTTGTAGGGATGTTCAATCACAGATAAAACCCAAGTAGATTAGATTTACATATCAATGATACATACACGAATCAAAATCTATTGAAAACATAAATGATCGTGTCCATTATACATCCACATTAATAATATAGGTCCCAGTGAGAGGCCCTAGATTTGATGTAAGATGTAAATAATCCCTGTTGGAGAAGAAAGCAAAAAAGGTATCTTCGTTCCTAACAAATCAGATGCCTCTTTTGATAACCAACTTCCACAAAACACTTGTCCTTATGTGTCTGTCTGATCTATTCGAATACACACAAAGCCTCAATTCAGAGAACATAACCACACAAAAAAACTCACTTGAAAAATGAACAAAACTCAAAGATTTGATCCCATTTTGTTTTGGGTTTCTAACAAACCCTTATTTCAATTCATAATATATACATCATCACACACCTTATTCTCACGTAAACCATAAACTCAAAACTAGTTTTACCATCAAACTACAAAACTAAGAAACTACTCAATAAAACAACAAGTGGTTGCTTCAAAAGTGACACTTTAACACTAAAATCACAAAAGCTTTAGGCTTTATGTTCATCATTCTCCAACTTTCTCCATCAGAGCAACCTTGAGCTGATCCTGAGTGAAGAACTGATTCCCCATTTTCACAGTCGCTTGTTGGATCATAAACTCATTCACAACAGACAAACTCGCGTGATTCACTTCCAACTCCAACTCCTTGAGAGCTTCCATGAACTTAGCACCAGGATGGTCTCTCTTACTGCACTGTATCCTTATCATCGCATCCCAACCTATGATCTTCACATCAATCTCCATCTCTATCGTCACACCCGAATCTTGATCCAATGCCTTTCGATCTTTAACCTTTCGCTCTTTTACCAAACTCTTCCCATTTCCAACCTCTTTCCTCATCAATTCAATCTTCTTCTGCAACTCTTCTTTATCAGACTCAGCCTTTAAGAGCTTAGACTTAAGCTCGTTGATATACGAAATGGCGTCTCCCAAAAGAGAAGCTTTGTCCATCTTTGACACGTTAGGAACAACAGCTCTCAGAGAGTAGAATCTCTGGTTTAACTTCTCTCTTCTCTGTCTCTCTGCCTCCACATGATTCAACGGCTCTTCTCTTCCGTTGGCCGGTTTACGTCCTCGCTTTCTCGGTTTCTTCTCCGGTTCGACGACGACGGCTTTTCTGTTACTCTCCGCTTCTTTAGCAACGGAAGCCTCGAGATCGGAGTGGTTCGAGTCGCCGGATTTCGCTGGCCGTGGAAGAACAGAGGTGAATGAAACAGGAGATCTCTTCTCTTCTTCAATTAACCGGCTTTGACCGGAAAATCCGTTCTTCATCGGATGATTGTTAAACCCAGAGCTCGAGAAATTCAAATCTCGCTCCTCCGCCGGCGAGATTTTAGGGTTTTCCACGGAGCTAAGCTTCGAAATCGGGTGAGAATCGGAATTACAAGTCGAGTCATTTCCGGTGTTAATCGCCGGAGCTACAGTACCCGATTCGATTCCGGGTTCGTTAATCCACATCGCCGGATCGTTTTCTCCTTGATCCGGATTCAAATTAAACGCCCAAGTACCCGATTCGCCTCCTCCGCCATTGCTGGGGTTGAAAAAGCTGTTGACTTTATCCATCAGATCTGAGTTTTGGTGTATAATCTCCGACGAGCCGAGCTCAACGACGCCGTTTTCCGTCGGTATACACACCATCGTCTCTAACCCGTAAACCTGACCTTGACGAGCTCTCTCGCAGCTCGATCCAGCTAACGCATTTGACCCGGAGAGCCAAATCGTTTGCGAGTTGGAGAAAGCTTGACCAGGCAAACCGGAGCCGTTGATGAAGCTCTGCGTCATCGAAACTAAGAAGAACCATTCGGTATCTGTGACTTCTTCATCTCCTGCTTCGTCGCCGCCGTTAACTGTTCCTCCTCCTCCGCCGGAAATCAGAGAGTTGAGTTCTCGAACGACTCTCTTCCGATGCTCTTGCTCAGCCGCACTAATTGGAGTCGGTTTCTTCTTCATTGGTTTCTCTTCTTCTCCTTTGTAGTAACCATCACCCCAGGCTAACAACGGCGTGTTGCTGCTATTTCCTCCTCCGTCGTCTTCTCCGGCGGCGAAATCGTATGATAATTGCCAGAACACGGCGTAGGTCCAGCTTTCTCTTGCGCATTCGATTAGAGCTTGGAGTCGTTGCTGGAGAGTATCCTCGTTAGCCTGTGAATGCGCCGGAGGAGGAGGAGGAGGTGGAGTAGGAGGTGGAGGCCAGAGGGTAGAGTGGTCGGTGCTGATGAAAGCTTCCATCACCGTCGCATCGTCGTCGGTTGACCAGAGATTTGTACCGTTTGTTGACTGGTTGAGAGGGTAATCGGTTAGTTGAACATCCGTCGGACACATAATCTTCTCCGATGGACTTAATAGAGAAGACTTTAGAGAGACTGAGAGTGGTGGCGACGGTGTCAGAGAGATAGAGTTGAGTTCACACTAGAATGATTGATTGTTGAGGAAAATGGAATCTGTATATATTTATAACTTCAAGAAAAAAAAAAGGACTGTAAATATGTGTGATAAAAGAAAGTAAAAATACTTTTTGTTTTCAACCAAACATATTTACAGTCAAGCTGGATTGATGAAATAAGTCGATAGAAGAACAAGATTTAGGTGGATTGGATATGAAAACTGAAAATAAAAAATTTAAGTTATTCAATTTTTGTGTAATTTGTAAGAGAATATTTATTTCCCTTTGTTTCTTATTTATTTAAATACCTTCTGTTATCACCAAATTAGTAGAGTTTATAACTTTATATAGACTATTTATCTACTTCTTACCGTTTTTTTGTGTGGTCGACAAAAAGTTTTTAATGTCTTGTGAAATAATTGATAGAAGAAAAAGAGAACTGAATTTTTAAGTTTGCTGATACTGTATATGAAAGAGACTCGGATCAAAATTGTAATAAGGTGAAGAGGGAGCATTAATCAAAATTCAATTCTTTTTTACCATCCAAATTTTTGATTAAGTTTTTAATGTCTTTCTGAAGTTTATTTATACATTAGTTTGTTCTTGGAGAAAGAAAGATTAAAGGGAATGCTGAATCACAACATTCACAAATCACAACTAACTCAGAGATTTTAATACAAAGTTAAAAACTTTCTCAAGTTTATTTATACATTTAAGCAATGTCCATTCTGAAGTTAAAAGAATTAGTATATCTTTCTGAAACAGCATTTTAGCATCGTTTTCTATAGAACTTTTTGCACATGATAAACAAAAAGGACATGGACAATTTCGAAATTAAAGGTGAAATAGACAAGAGAGCATAAAGGCAAATAAAAGGAGTAAATTTGTATGGCATCGTAAAATATCACCCACACGTTGTATTGTGTGTGTCGGATCTCTTGTTTTTTGTTTGGACAAATAAAATTATTATGATTACTTTCTTGGCGAGAGCAAATGCCAAAAATGTTGGTCTCTCTGTGCATATCCGACGAAACCATAATGTCTCTGTTGTACAATGACATTTTTAAGAATCGCAGTAAAGCAAAGAAAACAAATTCTGATGGGCTTAAACATATTGGGCCTCCCAAATTCGGGCAGCAATATTTTTCTATTTTTCCTTTTTCTCAAACTAGTGGGAGAGTTGTCTCTAGCTTTCGCAATGGAGTAATGATGGATGTACAATGGTAAACGAAAATGATCTGAATCTACATTACATTGCATCTGGTGAAACCGAGATTGAAGAAACTGTTGAAACTGATTTTGATGAGGTTGTGATTGAGATGGAGAGAGGCTATTGTAACTGAGTTTGTAAATTGGTTGTTGTGTGAAACAATGTATCTCCCAAAAGCGAAGAAAATATAGATATGTTTAAAGAACAAGCATTAGAGGGACATTATAACAAACTCTTTAACATTTTCATTATGTTAAGTTTTGGACCTTTTTCTTACAAAAAATCTCTAAATTTTTAGGGTATGCTCAATGGGACAGAACAAGAATAGCTAAACATTTGAGCATATAATATGTGTGACTAGAGCCGGCCATGAGAGTAAGCAAGTCGGTGCTTGGAGCCTTTACTTGGTTTTACTTGTCTTTTTTTTCTCTAGTTTGTGGCCGCTAAAATCTCAGATCGGCTCCGTATGAGACAATAAATTGAAAGTAAAATATGTAAGAAACAAACATAAAACATAGATGAAATCATTATTTTGGAATCAAAATTTAGAGGTACAAAGCCAAATTTCTCTTCCGTTTTAGTTTACTCTATATGTTAACTTCAAATGATTAAAGAAAAAAAAAGGGTTAGGAAGTTAGGAACTAATCTTTGAATTGAGGTTGAAGAAAAGGGAAACAACAAAAAAAATTGATAAAGCGTTCGTCAGTTACCAACTTACCATCCATGTTGCTTCGGAAACGGAATAACGCACTACGTGTCGTTTCTAAGTAACAAGCTTTATGCCATTTTCGTAATTTCTAGAGATTTTTCAGGGTATTATCGTCAGTGTACAGTCAGATTAAATGTTTCCATCAATGTTACAGGTTTTTTAAGATTTGAGTACTTTAATTTTTCACAGATTTGAAGAAGAAAGAGGAAAGAAACCTGAGATTTCAAACACTTTTCTCCATCTCTTCCAAATTTTTTCTCCGAGGAGGTGATCTCGTTTGTCACCTCTTCAGATTTTGCTTTTTTTTCTCGTCGATATTTTGTTCTCAATCTGTAAAATCCCTAAGTTTCGTCGACGATGGCGGCTTCTGATAATCTCACCGACAAAACTATCGTTTTCAGAAAACTGAAATCGAAATCTGAGAACAAGGTTCGAATTTCTCTATCGATTTCTCTGCATTCTCATTTGCATGATTTTCTGGGAATTTTCGTTTTGTTTCTTCGAGAATCGTCGATTAGATCGTGTATTTCTCCAGATCTGAGAGTTGTTTAACCAGATCTTCTATTCGGAATATTGATAATCTTCGTTTTCTTCGTCTATTAGGTCTGCTTCGATTGTAGTGCGAAGAATCCGACTTGGGCATCGGTTACATACGGGATCTTCCTCTGCATCGATTGTTCAGCTACTCATCGGAATCTCGGTGTTCATATCAGCTTCGTCAGGTATATGATTCGATTCTCGCTCAGAGTTTTTAGGAATTTGTTGATTTGAGCTAGGATTTGAGCTTTTGATGGCAATGGTTTAGGTATATCTCTGAAAAATGTAGCATTACGTTGACTTTCCTCTTCATCATCATTCACTCGAATGTTGCTGAACAAATCCTATCTGATTAGACTGATCAACGAATTTTCGACTTGTTGGATTGTGTAAAGACACATTTCGTTCTGAAGATGCGACATTTTTTCGTTTTTTTTTTTGTAATTAGGTCGACGAATCTAGACTCATGGAGCCCTGAGCAGCTGAGGACGATGATGTTCGGTGGAAACAACCGAGCTCAGGTGTTCTTCAAGCAGCATGGATGGACAGATGGTGGCAAAATCGAGGCCAAGTACACTTCAAGAGCTGCTGATTTGTATAGGCAGATTCTTGCTAAAGAAGTTGCCAAAGCCATTGCAGAAGAAGCTTCTACTGGTTTACCTGTATCTCCTGTTGCACTAGAAGCATCCAATGGGGTTTCTTCTTATCCTGTCAAGGAAGAGTTATCTTCTGTGAAACATGAAGCGACCGCTACTTCTTCGCCTAAAGCTTCTAATATAGTTGTGCCTAGTACGTTTAAGAAACCTCTCGGTGCTAGAAAGACTGGAAAAACCGGCGGTGGTCTCGGTGCACGGAAGCTTACTTCTAAGGTAAAGTCTTGTTCAGGTTGTTTCTCTTCTCTTGTTCAAGATTGAAAGAAATATCTGATTTGTTTTGGTAAAATGCAGCCAACGGAGAATCTGTATGAGCAGAAACCAGAAGAAGTTGCGCCGGTGATTCCAGCTGCGTCTTCAGTTACCAACGGAGGAAGCAAATCATCAGGTGGTTCTTCTTCCTTTTCGTCTCGGTTTGAGTACAATGACGACTCGCAATCCGAAGGACAGAGCATTGGTGGTACACAAGTGCTTAACCATGTCGCTCCACCAAAGTCCTCAAGCTTCTTCTCGGATTTCGGAATGGACAGCTCTTTCCCCAAGAAACCAAGCTCCAACTCGTCGAAAGCTAGAGTAAAGCCCGCCGTTTGTTCTCACTTCTCAGAAAGAGTTAATAGTAATATCGATTTATTTTTCAACTCTCTGATAAACTCTTACTGATAGGTTGAAGAATCGGATGAAGCAAGGAAGAAGTTCACAAACGCAAAGTCCATTTCTTCAGCTCAGTACTTTGGTGATCAGAACAAAAACGCTGATCTTGAATCAAAAGCTACTCTTCAGAAGTTTGCAGTAAGTAAAAACATTCAACACAAATCTTAATCAGAAGAAAACATTCTCGTCCTTGGATTCTAATGGCCACTGTGGCGGAAATTTACAGGGATCTGCATCTATCTCAAGCGCTGATTTTTTCGGTCACGACCAAGATGATTCCAATGTTGATATAACTGCTAGTGATCTCATTAACCGACTTTCTTTCCAGGTAAAAGTCTCTGCTTCTTCTTCTTCTTCTAAATCAGATTTTAAACATTTTAAACATAAATCAGATTGATGAATGTCTCAATTGTTACTGATCAGGCACAACAAGATCTCTCGTCGATAGTGAACATAGCAGGGGAGACGAAGAAGAAGCTTGGAACTTTAGCTTCTGGTATCTTCAGTGATATTCAAGACAGAATGCTGTAAAGAGAAGAACACGAGCTCTCATGTTTTTTTATTTTACAGAGAAAGAGAAAGAAGAAAAGCTTTGTCGAAAACTTCCAATGAAGTTAACGTAATTTTCTGTTTTAAAGAGAGCTTTTTTTTTGGGAATTGTTGAGATGTGGCAATTGTTGTTATCATGAAGTTATATGGATATGTGATATGTCTAGACCTTTTTATTATTAAGCTTTGTTTGTTTTCAGCAAAAGAAAAAAATAAAGTGGATTCAATCGAGTTATTAACTGTGATGATATGGTAGTTATTAATTGTGATGATATCGTTCTACTGCATATGTTCACGCTCTTAAACATTTTAATAACTAAAATAAAAATAATAATACTTGCTTTGTAATTTATATCAGTTTTTTTTTCCCCTTTTGATTTGATTCTATTCATAAATCAAGTGTACTGTTCCACAATATATGATGTTGTACAGTTTTCTTACAATTTAAGAAACATTTATTAACAATTAGTGTATCTTTTTATTACACAAACCACTTTTTAATAAATAGTAACCAATAGAAATTCAAGAATTTAATTAGTTTTAGTTAATATTTCTTGAAATTTGTAGTTTGTTAGCATTAATTGATAAAAAAAATATATTTTAAAAAAGCTAAAACATCATATATGTGAAACAATAAAAAAAGCTAAAACATTAGAGGGAATAGTAATTACATATCTCACCAATTAGTTTCAGTGCTGGTTGACTGAGTGAGCTAGTGTTATTAAAATCCGTAAATTTGTTTCTCCTTTTTAATACATGAAACTAGAATTTGATCCGCGCTTTGTATGGAGTGATAGTTTTTGAATTTATATTTTTATTAAAATAAATGTCTATTTAACTATTTCAAAATTTTGTGCAACATTTTATTTTAATAAGGTTATTATCTTCGTTTATAGTGTAAAAATTAAAGCATTGATCGTAGGTTTGTAGCCATAGATTAAATATGCTAGACTTAGGTAAGATATATAAAACTCAAATAACTATATTATAATAAGATAGTTGTTCAAAGAACAAAAAGCTGAAAATAAAATATCATTCTTTTTAAAAATTATATGTTATATATTTTATAAGATAAGAAGATAAGAATTTTTAGGTGTGTTAACACATATTAGAATTAACTTTTTATTTCTTTTAAAACTAAAACATGTTTTTATTATAGTTCCAAAACAATCCGACCAATAAAAAAAATAATCTGCAAAATCCAAATTGTCAAACCAATAAAAATATAATTAAATTTTTATTGAAAATTGAAACAGATGGAACAATATTCAAAAATTTGATTAAATTAATTATGTTTATATAAAAATTGTTATATTTGATTTAGTTATACAGTTTAATTAAGCAATCATATTAAATCGAATAAAAAATAATTTACATTTGGATACTTACTCTATTACTTATATTGTTGTATATCATCTATTTTTTATAATATATTTTCACATCTACATACAACAACATATCATATATATGAAAAATTTAACAGTTTTGGTGATTATATTGTTTTTAAAAATTCAAATCATAACAGATATAGAAAAAGTTTTGGATTTTTTTTATTTGATTTTTGTATTGTGATAATTTTTATTTTATAAAATAAAGTTAAACAAAGATGAAAGAAGATATATAATGATTTTTAAAAATATCATGATAGAATTAAATTGAATCTCATATTTTCCTTATTTACTTATTTTCATAATTGCTAATTAAGGAAAGATAATGATAATGTTTTTATTAATAGTTACATATATGACTAATTTAATAATACATATTTGATTCTCTAACCACAAACTAGGTCTTCACCCGTGCTTGGGAAACACGGGATGTTGTGATTTTATTAGATCATTTTAACTATTGACACAATTATGTAAATAATAGTATATATGTTTGTGATATATAATGACGAATTAGAGTTATTTTGATTATCCAAGGATGAGATGAAATAAATATGTGATCATTAATGTTAAATTTGGGTGAGTTAAAAATTGTTACTATTTGAAGCTAAATTCTGACCCCGAGAGAACGAAATCAAACTGAAATCGAAGTCTGAATAATATAACATAAATATGAATGGCAACGTTTTTAATTACTCTAGTAGAATAATCTTTATTTTATAAATGACATGAGAAGCTCTAATGATGACACATGGCATTTTTGTTAATAATACATCGACTAAAGGTTATTTATAAAGTGTTTTCTCTTTTAATATATTAGGGATTTGCGTGATTTCACTATTATAAAATAACTTATTTTTTTGTGGGGGAATTGCCAAAGTACCTCACAAAAATGCTACTGTTGTTCCTTTACCCCTTTTTGATTTTGGCCATTTTTTGTCTTAATTGCCCTTCAATATTGTTAAAACCTTATAATGAATATTTTTTTTAAGTGAACAAAATTTATAAAATTCCTAAAAATGATGTCAAGAATGAGTAAAATAGTTGAACATTTTTTAAAATGTTTTGGATGGTTAGAAAATTATTTGAAGTTTTTGTTCTACAAAGTAAATTATCAAAGCATACCTAATTTTTTTAGATATACAAAGATACAGAAATTGTTCGGGTTTTTTTTGAAAATTTATGTTCGGTTTGAGTTCGAGTGTTTTGGGTTCAATTCAGGGTTTTCCGAATTTTTTGGATTTCGGGTTTTCGGATATAAATTTTAAAATTTTGATTAGGGTTTTTAGGTCGGATTAGGGTTTCGGGTAAAAAAAAATTAGTTTTTTTTTATTTGGTTCAAAGTTTCGGAATTTTTTGGATTTCAGATTTTCGGGTTTAGACGTTTTTAGGGATTTTGAGTCGGGCTTGGGATTTAGATTTTCTTCACAAAACCGCAACGTCACATCGCGCGTTTGTGCGTGTCCTCTATTAGTATTTTAAATTTTAGGAGTACACAACCAGTTTGGTTCCGGTCACTTTTGAGTTTTGACCTATTGCTTAACCAAACAATTCAATTGAAATGATTTTACTTATCATATGAAAATTCAGTAAGTACAGTACAAAAACTAAAAAAGCCCGAAGATAAATGGGCTATTCGATGTTTGAATTTGTCAGAGTCTACTCTCAACTCTCAATTTCGTCTGTACGGTTAATAACTTTAAAAAAATACAAATATTCTAGAATTTTAATAAAGTAATGGGAATTAGACGATAAGAAGCAGGTCCACCAAGAGGTCATATATGGCGTGCCGTGTCCAAGTGCTTCAACTTTGACTCAAACCTTTCAATTTTTGTACTCTCTCTTTTTCTTTTTTTTTTTTTTTTTTTTTTTTTTCCGTGTATATATGTTTTAAAACGATATTTCCTCACAATTTTATCATGATTTAAATCAAAGTTAACATGAATAATAGCTTATATGCGTAACAGTGTAGCCATAAAATCACTACAGTCGTCTACATTGTGAATTATAACAATGTAGTATTGTATTAACCTTTTAGTTGCATCAATTGTAGATTGGGAGTTTAGGACTATCAAAAATTTGAAAGTCAAGTGGCGTCCTTTTTCAAAGTCAATGGGGACAATAAAACGCAAATAAGACTTGTGAGTTCCTTTTATAAATGACTGCACATATTTTTCAAAATTGTCACAAAGATCCAATAGATGATTTAACACTATTAAGTATTTTCAGTTTTATATAGAAATTGTATCAAATACTTATGTTTCAACTTTTCTATTGAAAAAACAATTTGGCATCTTCCTTCATCTACCATCATGCATGACAAATGAATAAAAGCTGTTATTATCATATGACGTCTATACAATGCATATTATATGTCTCCTTTAATTGATTAGTTTTCTTGTCGTCATACTTTTACTATTTTTATTCACATTATAGCCATTTTAAAAACTAAGGACACACTTATATAGGATTAAATGATTTATCATCGGGCCAACAAATTGTATATCCGCATGAAACATGGAGGTCTAATTAACAACGCAATAATACATGAATATACATATAAATAATTCCATACTTTAGGCCTTTACCAATCGCATTTAGAACCACAAAATAAAATAAAAATGTGGTTAGTTCAGTAAGTAAAAAAAAGAGAGAGAATATTAGCTGTTCATCGAATTTTAATTCAAATATGATATTACGTATAGTGAGCAAACTAACTGCACTTTCATATCAGCTGAGACACGACACAGATTCAAACAAAGTTTTCGTATATAAAACAAATTAAGCTATGTGTATAAATGATTATTTATAATCAAAGGACATGAGTTTGCAATGGAATTTCCTTTTCTAGTGATGCATATTGGAATAGTTAGTACTGACTTTGCAATGTTTATTTACCTAATTAAATGGGAACAACAACCAAACTCAAGCACTAATAAACAAAAGGGTGTGTTATTATATAATCACCCATCTTTTGACCTAAATTTCTGCATTAATTTTCCACTTTATTAATTATATTTAAAAAGTTATAAACAAGTACACATGGATTAGGTTATATTATGTCCAATTCATGAGCTTGTCTCCGCTTATTGCTCGCTTTAAAAGCTATAACAATGGAATCTAATTATTGATATCATTCATCTTCTTATTATATACACATATACACCAATAATAACAACAAAGTAAAGTGCCATTCACATTTGTTCCAACTCATTCTTATGCACATATATTAGACGTATACGCGCGTGCACATACTTACATAGCACATGTATCTACATATTATATATCTATCCATTATAGTTCTTGAATAGTTTTGTTATTTTGTAGGTTCTTACCGTATAAACGCAAGTTTTTGTCCATAGTTATGTTCTTCTTTTCTACGGTTAGATTTGGCTGTATACTATGGTTCAGACTACATATATCATCAATTTTATTTTAAATTTTCAGACACAATAAGGTAACTAATGTTTTAGGTTAGTTCAACTTAGTTGGTTGTGTGTTGAGATGGGTTAAACTAATTTAATTAAAAAATTACATGACACAGCCATTTTTTCTTTTGCATACATGTATGAGCTATTTTAGTATCACTAGAGTTATTATCAAGAAGCATTATAATTATAAATAAATAAAGAGGGAAAAATAGAGAGACCACCTGATGGAAGAAACAAAGAACATATAATGGGATTGTAAAGGATAGAGATGAGATGTCAAGCTACAATAATGGAGAGCAATAGTTTTCTCCACTTGGCTAATATAATATCTAACACGAAAAAAACTTACTTTTCCCCAAATAAAAATAAAGATTAGAAAACTCCATACTATTTCATAGCGAACATACGGAAAAAAAAATTTCAACCAGTATTTAAGATAAGTCCAAATAATGACAGAAAACATATTTAAGAAAATAAAAATTACATTCTCAATAAAAACGGCCAGTATATATATGGTGAGAGATATGTTTTTTTTGGGAAGGTCAAATTGTAAGATACCGAATAGTTAAATTATATTGTGATTAGATATGTCTAAGAGAATATCCCGAAAAGATATGAAAAATAGATTTTCTCATATTGGAATAGAATAAAAACAATAATATAAGGAAATAAAAATTGGAAAAATAGAAGGAAAGGCGAAGGAGGTTCGGTTGGTCGACTTTGCTAAGATAAGAGAGACTGACTCTCTTTTCTCCTTCCCCATTCTTCTCTCTAAACCTTCTCTGCAAGAAAACTTCACTTTCTCTCTCTAAAACCCCTCTCTCTCTCTCTCGGAAAAAGTCCTAAGCTTTACTCGAAAAAGACTCTTTTTCTCCTCTCCTGCTAATTGGGTTCTTCACGAAAATGGCTATCGAGGATCAAGAGAACACAATCCGTGAAATCAAGCCTAAGAGCAGAAGAATCATGGTATTTTAATAAACAAAACCCCCTTTTTTTTACTAATTATCATTTACTTCATTTTCTTTCTCCTCTGTTCTCCAAATGTGCAATGGTTTGTGTTCTTAGAGGTGATTTATCATTTCTTTGAATGGTTTTCGATTGAATTTGAAATTCAAATAATTGGAAATGGCGTAAAGTAGTCGCCTTTTAAAACAAAAGTAAATTTTTAAAAATGGTTCGAATTCGGGTTCTTCATTTTAAGGTGCTCTGTTTCTTGTACCTAACAAAAGGATTTGAGGAATCCGAACAATGCTCTTTTTGGAAGAGTTTTTCATCTTCTTTTCAAGTTTGATTCCGTTAGTTATTTGCTTTATTTGGTGTCACGAATTGGTACAATATGCTTTTTTTTCTCATTATATACCAAATTTATACTTTTTAAACCCTTCAGAAATCCACTGAAACAGTTTCCTTTTTACAATTGAAAAAAGAATCAAATTTCAAACTTATACCACAAGATGAAATAAAAAAGGAATATGAAGTTCAATAGTGGTTTAAGAGATATGTCTAGATATTCTCTTGAGGTATAATCATATACCAAAATGGTTATGTTGATTTTGTGAAACAGAGCAATTGAATAATTCTTGGTTATGGTTTACAGGGAGCTGGTGGACCGGAGGAGGAAGATAACCGGATGCCGCCGTGGCTGAAACCTCTGCTCAAAGAGAAGTTCTTTGCTCACTGCAAGTTTCATGGAGACTCTCATAAGAGTGAATGCAATATGTATTGCTTAGACTGCACCAACGGTCCTCTTTGCTCTCTCTGTCTCGCCCATCACAAGGATCATCGCACCATTCAGGTACGTGTTTCTTGCAATCATTCAAAATAGATCCATCCAAACATCTCAATTCTTGATTGGTTTCTTTGGCAGATAAGGAGATCTTCTTATCATGATGTGATAAGAGTGAATGAGATACAAAAGTATCTTGACATAACCGGAGTCCAAACATATGTGATCAATAGTGCTAAAGTGGTCTTCTTGAATGAGAGACCTCAGCCTAGGCCAGGGAAAGGCGTAACCAATACCTGCAAGGTTTGCTATCGTAGCCTCGTCGATGATAGCTTCCGCTTCTGCTCTCTCGGCTGCAAGGTACATTTTTTCAAATCTGTATCTTTCAATCAAAAAGGAAGAAACTTTGGTATTGGGTCTAACACTTGTTTTCCCTCTTTACACGTTAGCAAAGCTATGAGTAAAAACCTCACTTCTTTTAAAGGATCTCTTACAGTTTCACCTAACCTATGACATATTCTTGCATTTTGGGTAAATTCAATTCCCTTTTAACCGCAAAAAGATGGAAACTTTTTGAAATGGGTCATCTTCATATTTGAGTTAGATTTTACATTTTCACCTAACTTTTTACATTTTCACTTCTTGTCAAGTCTTGTCGAAGTAAAAGATCGAAACTTTTGATATTGGTCATCTTCTTCTTGGCCATTCGTTTAGATACTTCTTTCTCGGAACCATTATCTGATAAATTTTGTACTTTGAAATCAAGATTGCTGGATCATCAAGAGGTATTGAAAAGGGAAGGAAGAGCCTTGTGATGGAATCAGAGGATTCAAGTAGCAGCATTGGAATTGGGAAGAGCATTTCAAGTCTCCAGAGTTTCAGCCCATCAACGCCTCCACTTACTACATCTAGCAACTGCAGAATCGCAAAGCGGAGAAAGGGAATTCCTCACCGATCTCCGATGGGATAAAGAAGAAGAAGAAGAAGCAAAAGTGTTAAACCAGTTTCTTGATCTATAAGACTACACAGAAAAGGTTTATAGCTAATACAGAAGCTTTTGTCTCGCTTATCTTTTTTCATATACAGAAGAAAAATGGTCTTTTGCTTGTGTTAGCAAAAAAAGAAGGCCTCAAGTTAGGTTTTGTACTACTAATGGCAAAGTATGTGAATATAATGTAATGTGATTGTATATTTATGTGATGCAAAAAGGGTAGAAAGTGGAATTTAGAGGTTTTAAGGAGGTAAAAGTGAGAATAAAACAAAACTAGTTTTGGTTTTCATTTATGTACACATGTAAATTTATATAAATGTATGAGATTTTCTCCCTTACATTCCCTTATATAAATCTAATAGCTTATATAAATCTACCATTTCAGAATCACATGTGTAAATTTATATAAATGTATGAATAGTTTATATAAATCTCATACATTTATCTCATTATTTATTTATGTATCCTTGGGACAAAATAAATAAATAAATGATTTGTGACAAAAAAACGAATTCATTAATATATCCATTATATAAATGTATGTTTGTATGTATACATTTATATAAATTTACACATGTGATTCTGAAATGGTAGATTTATATAAGCTATTAGATTTATATAAGGGAATGTAAGGGAGAAAATCTCATACATTTATATAAATTTACATGTGTACATAAATGAAAACCAAAACTAGTTTTGTTTTATTCTCACTTTTACCCCCTTAAAACCCCTAAATTCCACTTTCTACCCTTTTTGCATCACATAAATATACAATCACTTTCTACCAAAAAAACGAATTCATTAATATATCCATTATATAAATGTATGTTTGTATGTATAAATTTCTTGAAGTGTTAATACAATAATATATATATATATATATATATATATATGTTTACATTCCCTAAAAATTAAAAAAACTTATATTGTGAAGGAATTAGGTTTAGAGATCCCCTAGTCATTCCTTAAGTCCTAAGCTTCACTCTGTTTCCATTTTCAAGATAATAAGTTTCCTCTTCCTCTTCTTCGTCTCTGCTGATCCGTAGAATAATCTGCCGCAGAGCATGAGAACTAACCGACACACTAACCTCTTCACGAGGATCAACAAAGATTACATTTCCTTCTACTGATCCAACATTACTCGTAAACCGATCAAGAATCATCACCACAAAGGGAAGATCAGGTTCTTGAGTGGTAGGGACGATGATCTTAGCCCGACAAAGCGGACAGTTTGAGTGAGACTTGAGCCACCGATCAATACAAACGACGTGGAAAGTGTGGTTGCATTTTGGCAACAACCATTTAATTTGCCATTTTCTTGATCTATAAGACAACACAGAAAGGTTTATCGCTAATACAGAAGCTTTTTTCTCTCTTATCTCTTTTAATATACAGAAGAAAATGGTCTTTAGGTGTCAGCAAAACCAAGGCCTCAAGTTAGGTTTTGTCCTACTAATGGCAAGTATGTGAATGGTCTTTAGGTGTAATGTGATTGTCTATTTAATTATTTATGTGATGCAAAAAGGGCAGAAAGTGGAATTTATGGGTTTTAAGGAAACTAGTGGGACGTGTGATTGTTTCTTCAGCATTAGACTTAGACAGGCAAAATAGAAAAAAGATCATAACAATATAGTTTTTTTAATCCATCCCAAATGATCATAGCAATATACTATATAACCTTTTAATTGTTTGCCAAATACTAAACTTCATGCTTCATGAGATATACTATATAAACTTTTAATTTCTTTGCCAAATACTAAACTTAAATGCTTCATGAGATATACTATGGGAGTGGATCCTTGAATAGCAGTCTTCTCATTCTCATATCTCCTCAAATTTCATGTTCCATATGATCTTGGGGATCATCCATACCCCTGCTGATGTAACTATTCCAAGAGAAACGACCACCACTAGGAAGTAATTTACATAGCAGAGAAGAAGACACATGAATACCACTGCAGCGAGTAATGAGATAAAGTCGTTAACGCGTCCCAATACCGTACTTTGACGGGCACGAGCGGTGATGAATGCTCCTGGAATTGATAAAAGAAAATTAGATATCAAACGGTTAAGACTAAACTAATTAAAAAGTAAATTAAACCAATTCAATTAAATAATAATGGAATCTCACCACACAGAAAAAGAATTAGGAAGAAAGTAAAAGACAGAGGATCTTTTACTCGACCAAGCACAAAGAAATATTGACCAAAAAGGGCTTACAATTAAAGTTATAATTCAATGATTCAACACAGTATTTGTTCTTACTTCTTAGTTCTTACTAATCATCTGATTTCCGTTCTTACTAAACCAGTCAATTAAAGGGTTAAGTTCGATAACACTAAACGAAATCAATCAATCAACCTGTCCAATTAAGTCGCTAGCACTAAATCAGTCCAATTATACCAATTCGATAACACTAAACCATTAACCCAATCAATAAACTGAGTAAAATCAAAATCAAAATTTTACCTGCCCAAATCACCAACGTAGACATCGCGATGAGATTGAAGAGCTCATCTCCTGTGGTATTGTCCGGCTTAAAAACGAACGGAATCGTCGTTGTCTTGTTGGAGGAGGTTGATGTTGTGGATGTTGTGACAGCAGATGGTTTCGGAATGAAGCTTAAGACACCGCCAACAAATGCTCCAAAGACTGTATGGAGGCTAAGAGCGGTTTGGTCTCACGAGGACAAATTTAACGGCGTGAACCTTTCCAATGGTTTACTTGCACTTGCTTCTGGATCTGAGCGAATGCCACTCATGTATAGAACAACGGTACAGGTGAATTTGCAGAATGATTGGAATGAAATCACCGTACCCAACCCAAGTGCAGCTCTAGATCTCCACTTAAAGTCTGATGCCACCGGTGACGAACGACAGTCCGGTATGACATTCCAAATGCTTCAATCTGGGTGACCTCCACTCCCAATGAAGTCAAAGCTTGGTGTAAACCTCCAGGTGTCAGCAGCTGATTCTCTAGAGGAATCTGGATGGTGGGAAGTTCTTCGGTTGTGGGAAGTGCTTCGAATTTGGAAATCTGACGAAAAGCCTGAAAAGATTTGTAGAGGTAACTTGATTGGTGAATTGGGGTGAAGATATCTATGAATTGAGAAGAAGTGATTGTTCCATCTCGGGCTTGGTCATATTTCTGCAGGAGCCTCGCTATCTCTTCACTCGTGAACTTCAGTTTGAGCTTCTCCATGGCCGTCTTGATCTCGAAGAAATTGAGCTTTGCGCTTGGATTAACCCTTTCTTCCTTCGTGACCTTAAGTATAGCAGCGTTGATTTCTACGCCAATTTGAATAATTATATTTTCAGCGTCTATTGAATGTGATTCACTCATGTTTTCAGTAGTGGTTTTTGAAAGTGAAGAGAAATTACTTATGATTTATGCTTACAAGTTTATATAGCCTGAATTGTGAATTGCAGAGAACGAAGGCTGGTGAAGGTGAGCTGGCCGTATGTCAACAAATGTTTACCGTTCGGTCAACGTAAAATTATCGTTGCCAATAGGTTGCATTTTTACCTGTGTTCTAAAACTCGTTAGGCGGTACTAGGGCGCTCCGTCTCCTTCTAGCGATTTTCTTAAAAGTCGGAAATAAATCGGAGAGTACTCGGAAATTAATTTTAAGTACATTTTTATATATTTCCAACATTTTTAATTTTTTATATATAATACATCAACATGAAAATCATATACTACATTATTACCAAATAACATTCTTTTTTTATATATAATACATCAATATAAAAGTCATATACTACATTTTTAAGGTTTTATGTTGAATGAAAAGTGCTTTACACACTTTGGGCGAATTGGGGCTAATTGTGAACAAAAATCAAACTTTAGCCCACTAGATTTTAACATTTACTTACTGGATTTTTATAAAAATGTGAATGTCAAAGTACGGTCAACGGTTGACCATATCTTTACTCGGTTTTTAAAAAGTCGGAACGGCAACCTCCTTCTGACGGTTTTAGGACCGAGTACTCGGCAACTCGGCCGACTTTTAGAACACAGATTTTTACCCTGTCCGAAGGTCAATTTATTTATTTGGGTATTTGCTTTCTAAAATTTATTTATAAATGAATAATTTAGATTTGTTTACAATTTAGGTTTGTGTTAGATTTAAATATTATAGGTTTAGATATATTGAAAAATGTATAATTTGAATTTCTGTTTTGAATTTACATAATAATATAAATAAAGTGTGGAATAAAAAAGTTAGAGTAAGCCAACTCATTTATAAGCCAAGAATTAATAAACCCTTGTATTCGTTTATAAGTTGTGGAAGGCCTAAGTGAGAGTAATAGCTCTATTATGCAATTATTATCATAGTGCAAAAGAAAAAAAGGATCAACCAAAGAGTCAAAACTATAAAATTGAGAACCAAACTAAGCACTCCTTTCCCAAAACAAACTCAGAAATGAACGACCAGAATCCTAAGCTAATCAAACCCATGCGATAGAGTAATCCGATAAAAAAACAACATATTTAAAGAGAATTGAGAGAAGAATTATTAAAAATTCTAGCGAACCAATGATTAATTTTCTGTGTGCGTAATTATGTAGTTCCAGAAACCAAATTCTACAATTTATATGCTGAAGAATATGTTGATATGTATTAAGGTTTCATTGATACTGTTTCAATTATTATTATTATTATTTTTTTTTTTGTCAACAGCCTAAGTTCCTAATTGGAAGCGTAACTGATGGAACTGAGTTTACATAGTACACATCATAAGGCTGATCTGTTTCAATTATTTAACATAGAATTAGAAAGGCAAAGAAAATAATTACTCCATCTATTTCATAATAAGCGTCATTTTGAGAAAATTGCATTGTAATGTATCTGGATGTATTAAATTCAAAACACATCCAGTATATCCAATTACATTCCAAATATATTTTCTCCAAATGACACTTACAATAGAAACTCTATAAATTAATAATATTGGGACTTTGATATTTTATTAATTTATAGACTTATTAATATATAGATTTAGACAAAAAAAAGATTTCAAAAAAAGAAAATTCATTATTAATATTTTTCTAACATTTTCCGTCAAATTAAATAAGAACTTTCATTAATACATATATTTTCTTAATCATTTTTATGTTTTTATATTTAAATTATTATTTACATTTTCTCATACTTGCCATATTGTTTAAATTTCTTTTTTCTTTTAATTTGCATAATTATGTTTGGTGTGTGAAAGATTCATATTTTAGTAGTTAGATATCTTATATATATTTTTATATGATAATTATTAATTTATGATATTATTGGGACCATCTTATTATATAAAGTTAGATGCGCGCGATGTAGTTGCGACATGTAGGATTTTTATAAATTATAGGATTATGTCATGTGTCACTTTTAATATTAAGTTCATTCGGATCGTGACACGTGTTTTCAATTTTTTTTTTATTTAAATATTTGGAGAACTAAAATTAAGAAAAAAGAGGAAATTTTAATCGAATTGTGAATTGCAGAGAGAACGAAGGCTGGTGAAGGTGAGCTGGCCGTATGTCAACAAATGTTTACCGTTCGGTCAACGTAAAATTATCGTTGCTAATAGGTTGCATTTTTACCCTGTCCGAAGGTCAATTTATTCATTTGGGTATTTGCTTTCTAAAATTTATTTATAAATGAATAATTTAGATTTGTTTACAATTTAGGTTTGTGTTAGATTTAAATATTATAGGTTTAGATATATTGAAAAAATGTATCATTTGAATTTCTGTTTTGAATTTACAAAATAATAGAAATAAAGTGTGGAATAAAAAAGTTAGAGTAAGCCAACTCATTTATACGCCAAGAATTAATCATCCCTTGTGTTTATTTATAAGTTGTAGAAGGAGCCTAAGTGAGAGTAATAGCTCTCAGGGGCGGATGTAGGTATAGATGGGGTTTTGACGATCAGGAGAGACTTATACTTTAGTCAATGTTGCTTTAAACCACTCGTATTCAAGCTTATCTCTTGGATTTGAACTTCTTAAAGCTAGTTAACCCTTTCTCAAGGTGAAAACTATCAATCAAGGCTCAATCTCAGAAACATGTTCCCACCAGTGAGATCAAGTCTTGAAGGCTTTAAAAACTGTGATCAAACTCGCCCCTGACATCTATGAACTGTCACTTTCGTGAGACAGGCATGCTAGAGCTTTTGTTAGGCTTGTTCAAGCGATTATCAAGCCATTTCCATGGTGATAATCGCCTAAAACCAAACTCACTAGAGATAGTAGTGAGATGCACTAAGCACAGCCTAAAAGAGAGAGAGAGATAGATTAAGACACTAAGCAACAAGGTTTAAGCATAAGAAACTCCTAATCTAACCCATCTCTAAACCTAATAATCTAACTACTCACAATCCATGAAGGAAACTAAAGCAAAACAAGATAAATCAAGCATCGTAAGATAGAGTAAGATGAGATGAACAAATTTTATTGAAATAAGCTAGTGCAAATACTTAAAGATAAAGCCAGGATCTAACATTCAAAGTACCAAACTCTCAAGAACACAAGAGAGAGCTTTTTGGGTGGCTAAACATAAAAGTAGAAAAGATTACAACGCTAAAGATAAAGTTATGAGCAAAAACGTGCTCATTTGCCTTTTATAGGTGAGTCATTTTGTAACGGTCAAAGGAGGTCAAAGGGAAGGCATAATTTTCGGATCCTTGACGTTTGGAAAAGCAGTTCGATCGAGTCGTCATTTGGCCGGTCGAGCTAGTGCAAATTGGGAAAATATTGGCCTAGCTCGACCGGTTGGTCGAGTGGTTGGGTCGAGGGGTTGGATCGAGCTGGTACAAAAAGGCGCCACCTTTGAACATCTTCAGCTGCGCGACCGAGTGGTGGTCCATGCATGATCCTTCCTTGCTCCTGATACTAGGATTTTACTATCAATTATCCTAAAGCAGTGTATCTATCGCAGTAGTACTTTAGGTATCAATCCAATCAGGTGAGATGCTAGCAATCAAGATATGACAGAATACTCAATTCAAGCCAAATCTATCAGTGTGGTGACAGTGAACAAAAGAGATCGAGTGCAATAAGAATGCAATCAGAGCTGAGCAATAATGCAATGAGCTGAAGAAATGACATGTGAATATCAGAGAAAGATCAAGCTCCTAAGGATGGGGTAATCGACCTGTAACTACTCCTAACGTGATCTCGTCGCTTAACAAACCTCAAACACGGGCTAATCCCTCAACAACGAACTCGACAGACAAGATCAATTCGCTTTCACGAAAGAGATCAACAAACTAGTGAATTCTCAAGACCTAATCATCATTAGCGAAGAAAACACAAGCAAGCATTAAGTTCGGATTCGATAGAGTCGAAATACTCTCTAGACATCTAATCCCTTAGGCTAGAACAGTAAATCTCTGGATCAGCTGGTTCAGACATCTCATCGAACGCCTCATGAGCGTGGAAATGTCTAAGATCCAGATCCAGGTGATCAGAAAGAAGCTCACTAATCCAGAAGGGATCGATTTGACAAACAATACTTAAGCAACTCGATCACGCTAGGGTTCGCTACAGATCTATCCCATCCTCAGAAACTTAAACGAAACTACTCGCTAGAACTCATCATACACATTTCAGAATCAAAAGAGATAGAGTGCATAATCAAAGCGACAAAGAGATAGAATCGAAAACGCAAAGTACTTAGAACTCAAAAACAAATCTGAAAATACAACTCTGTTCGAATGTAAAAATGAAAGATGAAAATAAGATAATGGAGGCTGCACCTCTCTCCTTGGTTTTGATACTCGAAAACCTAGTGTTTTAGAAAAATCGGGAAATAAAATAAAAAGGGAAAAGTTGGCCGAAACAAGCACTGGGTCGGATCCCTTAATGGGCTGGATCGATCCCGTCAGAACGTGGGCCCTCTCGCTTGACTTTGACTCCGTCTCTCAGGTTTGACGTCGGCGCTACGGCGTTCATACTTCAGTCCAGCGTGACCTCATCGAGCTCGATCACAGCACTCGACCTCGTCCAATTCGATCACTTGATGTTTGATAGCGTCAACGCGACCACGTGTGCTCTGTCACTCCAGCTCCGCTCCATCACTCCAGGAAACACCTAAAACTGACACAAATGTACAAGATGCAACAATGCTAGTCCTAAATGCACTAAATGCGGAATATGAGTGAGATGAGTGAAAACGAATGCAAATGAACGGTTATGGATGCAAAAACATATACAATCGAGTGCCAAAAACATGCAAAGTATGAACACATCAACACCCCCAAACTTAGTCTTTGCTTACCCTCAAGCAAATAAGCGCGACCAAGTCATAGAGGTGAGGTTTGAAGGTGGGGGCTCAGAACCAAAACATGCCAATAAAGAAGATAAAATCAATGTCCTAGTTGCTAGTTCTGAGGCGCAAGGTGATAGAGTCAATCATAAAAATCTCAGTCAATCTCCTTAACATTCAATTATAAGTAACAGTGAATCGAGCTATGCAACTAAATCGAACTCAATCGGCTAAGGGTAAGGCTTTTTAGAGACAGAGCACGAGTCTTACAGGTGGTTCAGTTCTTTTTAAAGTGATGGGGTTCTCTCAAAGAAAGGCTCGAGCTTTAGAAGAATGCTAAAGGTAAAGACCAACTGATGTATACAAGAGATCGATCCCATCTACCCAGAAACAAATGTAACATCCACTGAAACATGAAACCCAAAACTGTTCTTAGTTCTACCCTTTTTTTTTCTCTTGAGACAGATCAGAACGAATTCGTTCTCTTCATTTTAAGGGTCTAAGGGAATAGCTTTATTTTTTTTTACTCGATAGCTGCAGCTCTATCTAGACTCGATTCCTAAGTATATACAAACATTTTTTTTTTTTTTTCGAATCTGTCTAGACATACAGAGAGCTAGAGCTGACATACACTACAATGTTTCTCGATTCCCTTAGACTCTAACTCTTTATTTTCCCTTATGACTCTATCTCAATTTCCCTCGACATCAAAGATAGCTCGATCGAGCTCAACAAATAGCACCCCCAAACCTAGGTCTAAGTGACTCAGAAAAGCGTGAGCCAGATCTATATGGGATTTCTCTCTTGTCGGTCATAATCCTAACACTTTCTTCCAAGCTCAAACCTGAAAAAAGCCTACCACTCAGTAAATAATCAAGGATGAAAAGAAAGGTTGGCTAGAGGGTGTGAATATTGTTCCAAAAGTGGGAATCAGCTACCTGGATTAACAAGAATGACAAACAGATAGAAGCAAATCCAGATATGTATACAGTGACCATGAGCTCGATCTCGTTGCACAACAAGATAATTATCAATCAATTAAGTTCAGATAGATGGAGAATGACTTCAATTCACAATATGCGCTCAGACTCAATCGGTTATGCACTCAAAGAACTAACAACAAGGGCACTGAAATTTTTCACTTCATTAGCATGCTTACAAGGTTTTAATCATCACAGACCCCTATGCAAGTGCAACAGTTCTACATGAATGCCTAGACTCGATCTAATGATGCAATGCAATCTAAATGTTTTTTTTTTTTTTTTTTTTTTTTTTTTTTTTTTTTTAAATGCATGCAAAGTTATAATACATAAACAAAGAAAAAGAAGTCAAATACATCCTGAACCTCCCCCCCAAACTTGAATTACACAGTCCCTTGTGTAATAAAAGTCTAGAAAAGAAGATTCAAGAAAGAAAAAGATAAACTAAAAATGGATTGTACAATGAGATATAGTGCGAATGGACCTTCAGTAATGGAACTGGAAGAGCGAATCAGTCGCTTCCTGCATGGACTCCTACGTGTATGGTGGAATGGTGGAGGAGCCGGCTTGTTCGGTCGAGTGTGGGACGTGGTGCTCAGTGGGGCTCGAGTGCATCTCTGTGAAGTTGGGCGCGGTGGTGTGTGGCGCGTAGTCGTCAGCTGCAGTGCTCGATGGCATCGCCAGATAATCGTCGTTGGTGGTCGGGCGTGGTACAGAGGATGATCGCCGGAACAGAAGGTCAGCGTCTGCTTGTGTCTCCGACTGTCCTGCTGTCTGGTGCTCGTGCGTGCATCTCTTCCTCTCGCACGGCTCGTAGGAAGAGTAGCGCGGCTGGTCGGTAGTGTGTCTGCGAGAGCCTGTGGGGACGGGATCGAGCTCTTCGTCGGATAGATCGATCGGTTGCGGGTCGACCGGTGCCGTGCTTCTCTTGACAAACAATTCTTAAGCAACTCGATCACGCTAGGGTTCGCTACAGATCTATCCCATCCTCAGAAACTTAAACGAAACTACTCGCTAGAACTCATCATACACATTTCAGAATCAAAAGAGATAGAGTGCATAATCAAGCGATAAAGGGATAGATTCGAGAGTGCAAAGTACTTCGAACTCCAAAAACAAATCTGAATAATACAACTCTGTTCGAATGTAAAATGAAAGATGAAAAATAAGATAATGGAGGCTGCACCTCTCTCCTTGGTTTTGATACTCGAAAACCTAGTGTTTTAGAAAAATCGGGAAATAAGATAAAAAGGGAAAAGTTGGCCGAAACAAGCACTGGGTCAGATCCCTTAATAGGCTGGATCGATCCCGTCAGAACGTGGGCCCTCTCGCTTGACTTTGACTCCGTCTCTCAGGTTTGACGTCGGCGCTACGGCGTTCATACTTCAGTCCAGCGTGACCTCATCGAGCTCAATCACGGCACTCGACCTCGTCCAATTCGATCACTTGATGTTTGATTGTGTCAACGCGACCACGTGTACTCTGTCACTCCAGCTCCGTCACTCAAGCTCCATCACCCCAGCTCCATCACTCCAGGAAACACCTAAAACTGACACAAATGTACAAGATGCGACAATGCTGATCCTAAATGCACTAAATGCGGAATGTGAGTGAAGATGAGTGAAAGGCTATGCAAATGAACGGTTATGAATGCAAAAACATATACAATCGAGTGTTAAAGACATGCAAAATATGAACACATTAGCTCCTCACGTCTTAAGTGGTTCAAAGTGCTCCAAATGACCTGTTTAAGGGCTCAAACATGCATATGTATGCAAATGCAAGCCTAATGTAACTAAGTATGCAAAAGAAGAAGAAAACTTCAAGATATGATGCTAAGGATGAGTGAAACTATGCAAAAGTGATATAAAAGATGTAAAAAAGCATGCAAAATACAAGTACATCAACACCCCCAAACTTATCATTTGCTTGCCCTCAAGCAAATAAATAGAACAAGAGAGAGATGGGATCTGAAAATCGAATTGACTTACCAGAAACAAGCATTCAAAAGCGATCTAATCAATGTCCAATTTCAGAATTCTAGAATGCAATAAGGTGAGAACTACTTTTTAAAATCTTAGCCATGCTTAACAAGATTAATCCTACTTCTCAGTTATTCAAACATTGCATTATCAGAAAATCTCTTTAACATTCATTAAGCAGAATAGTGATTTTTACTATTGATCTAAATCCCTTTTCGGGGTTAGAGTTGATTTTTCTAGTCCATACTATTTTACTGTGTCTGTTAAAAAATTAGATTTGTCATATCCTAATAGAAAAATGTTTCTCATTTATCAAAATTATATTATTTTTAAAACATATTCAATTCAAAATAATATAATAAATAAAATCCTACTAATACATGGAAAAGATCATGTAAACTTAATTTCCTATAAATGCATGGAATAGGTTACGTGAACCCCTATAAAAAGAGAGTTAGGGACCTATTCTATTTTTTTTCTCATTCACAAACTCATCAAAGCAAATTCATCAAATCTCTTTGATTATCTATCTCTAATTTAAATATCATGTCTTTGAAAGTTTAAGAAAAGAGTGGAGATTATATGACTTTAAGTCAATTGGATCAAAATCGAACTTATCGCCGTATAGTACGTGTTGTCCGAAAGTGGGAAGCTAGAAATCCTTAAAAAAATATCCTTATGGAAATTGAGCTTATATTCTTGATGAAAAGGTTAGTAAGAAAATATATAATTTAAAATAAATTGTTATATCCATTAAAAAACGGAAAAAATATATTCTCAATACAAGAAGGAAGCAAAAAAAAATATTTAATAAATTATACCCTTCATGATTTATATATTATTATATTATTGTGAATGGGGAATATGTTTTTAAAATTTCTATATTTTGTTTAAATTTTGTTTCTATATTTTGTTTGAACTTTCTCTCTCATTAAGAAATCAAAAATCATGTTTTTAAAAGTTCAAGATATCAATGAAGAATACTTAATTTTATATCAGTTTGATCAAAAACTGAACTATTTCCCCATGTAATATTTGATAAGGTTATAACATGTATTAACACAAGAAAATTAGAAAAAAATAATAACAGAAATAAAAATTGTAAAACAACTAACTTATAATGAAAAGAAAAATTCATAATGGTCTGATGCAAAATAAAAATTATAAAAGAAGGAATATAAATAGAAAACTTAAAAATAATTATCAACAACTAATTATAAAAAAGAAATTTTATATTAGACCAATATTCTAATTAGAAATAGTTTATTTTCAATTTTTTTTTTAATATTAAAAAAAAGATTACATTAACAGAAATCTCTTTGATCGAATAATCAAAGTTTCATGTATTATTTAGTCCATTATATTTAAACACGTAAATGTAATTCTATAGTAGATAAAAAAAATATTTTTCATATCAAGAATTCAAAACAAATGTCAATTATAATTAAAATGTAAAAAGACTACCAATCTTATTTTATTTACTGATTTGTTATTGGGTTTCAAATATTATTCAACTTACTTTTAAAAGTGATCAAATTTGTGTTTAAAATTTTTACAGGATTTATTTCAAAAATCTTAAAACAAACCCGCATATACGCTGGACCTTATCTAGTTATTTTTAAAAAGCTTTATATAAATTAGAAGAATTGTGTAAGGGCAAATTCGTTCAGTTCAAAGAAACAGTGTTTACCTATTTTTTAAATTTATGATTTTATATGACTATATTGTTAATTTGATTTCTCATTATGATTATTCACGTAATTCACTTTACAATATTACTGTAGCAAAAAATTCAGATAAATACACTATCATATTTTGCAGCGAAATTTGAAATAAATGAAGACTCATTGCCCGCGCTGTAAGCTGCGAGCCCGTAAGTGGTGTAATTTTTTTTAACTCAATTTAAGATTGTGATCGTAAAATTCTTGTCCAGTAAGAAAAGAAAACTCTCTTATTCGGCACGTCGAGTATATGAGCTTGTCTTTCTTATATAGCACGTCTGAGTAGAGAGAGACCAGGACTTGAGCTTTGTTTATCTCATGTTTCTGCTTACAACTATTTGATACTTAAAAATCCCATATGTGAGGTGAAAAATGGTAACCGCTGAATATTGCTGAATGCGGAATCTGACGGAATTAAATAAAGTTTTTTTGCAGAATCTGGCTGAATAGTTAGTATTATGAATGGTAACAACTGAATTTGCTGAATGCGGAATAAGTAATTTATAATAAATAAATAAAATACTAGTGAAATATATAAATAATTGTTAAATAACATTAATTACTAAAATATATCAAAATTTAAAATTTTGATTCATAATAATTTATTAAACATCAAAATTATATATCTATATGTATATATATTATTTTTTAAACATTTCCCCATTCAATAATGAAAACCGTCTCAAATTTGTTACTTAATTCTTATATAAATTTTATGTGCTATAATAATTTAAACTAAAAGATGTATTATTTAATATATCATATCATATATGGATATAGTCTTCTAAATTTTTAAAAAAATTATGAATCTGAATTCATAATTTGATTTTTTGAGATCCTTAATCTTATTATTAAGATTAGGTGTAAACCAGCGCAATGCGCGGGTGGATGCTACGTGCGGGTTATTGTCTTCTACCATTTTATATATTAATATATTCATTTATGTTCATTTTGCATGTTTTACATAGTTAATAGATTATTAGTTTACTTGCATGTTGTGTTTCTTTAGAATTGCTAATTTTTCCAGTTCCATTGCTTTTTTAACCACTCACATTTCCAACGTATTTCTCTCATATTTTTTTACTTCTTCATTGTATAAACATAGCACATAAGCTTTGTATACAATTCTTTGATACAACATAATTCGTACAACGTTTATAATTTAGAAAACACTTAAAATACTGTCTAGAAAGTTTACCAGGAAAAATAGGTATGTATATACGATGAGATACAAATACAACTTTAGTAAAGCTATAACTTATCTAACTTTGTTTTATAAATTATATCACAGCAGTCCACATTGTCCTCCATGCCTTTGATAACACAGAAGTCCTAACAGCTTCCACGTTGATAAGGCTCCCAGGCAAATCGTTAAAGTTATCATCAAGGCTCTCATACATTGATTATATTTCCCTGATACAGCCGAAAACAGAAAAATCAAAGAAAAGTGCAAAAAGAAAAACGTTAATCCATAGTGAAAAGAAATAGAAATATAGGTGAAACCAATGTAAAAGCATGCACAGAAAATATTCAACAATCAGGAAAAGATAAGAGAACAATGTAAGCAGTCTTTAAACCGGCATGAACTTTTCTCAATCTTTCCACAGCTCTGTCTGAAGATTCCATCTGTTTCGACTGATCTTGGTGTTTCCTCTTCCGTTTCTCTTCCTTCCTCTTCCCAGGTTTCTTCATGTGGAATCCGTGACACAGTAACCGAAACACTTCTCTCTGTATCCAGAAGTGTATCCGAACCAGGATTAAGCTACATTTGCATGGTTAAAGGTAAATAAATTTATATTGCGATAAGAAGTTATGGACAGTATACAGACTAACCTGTCTGGCTGTGTTTCAGTTTGGTACCAAAGGTACAAAATCTTTAGAGCATGATTAACGGTAGTTCTTAGCTTAACTGGGTTCTTAAGCTAAAACATTTTTAAAATAAATAAAAAAATGGTAATAATACCCAAATCAGAAAAGATTCAAAAAACTCATCACATCTTACGGTTATTGAAATATTGAATGCATTCCGTATTATTATATCAAATCAGAAAAGATTCAAAAAAACTCATCACATCTATCTCAGAGACACAAACATAACCACAAAAAGTTCACTATTCACCCATACACAAACAAAAGCCTTTAGAAACAGTTTATCTATGTTTTAAACTTTTAATCCATCACATAGTCAAGGCAAGACATTTCTTGTTGCTCACTCGTTTCCTCCTGAACAACATTTCTTGTTCTAAGCAAAAGAGATATTAGATGTGATTGTTGTGGTGGACTACCTCTCTAGCTGAAGCTAAAGCTCATCAAGTTCCTTGGATACAAATGCAACACAAATCTCCGTTTTTTTTGGACAAAAACTTTGAATGCTCCATAAAACCAGTCTTTACAACCTTAACTATCCTTTCATCAAGCAAAGTAACTGTCACAAGGAAAAGAAAAGTCATCACTCATCCGGTATATGAGAAAAATGTAAGAAAATGTTAACACAATCTTTCCAACTAAAGATAGCGAAACGAAAAGGTGATTTTTGGTTGGTCTATCACCCACCATCTCCTCAAGATCTTTCAAACAATAGCATCGAGTATAAAAGCACCTGGAGTTGCTAATTACTCCATTCCAGTAGATTTTACATCTCTAACTGGAGGTAAAAAAGCCCAAGAACTTACTGAAACCTGCGACATTAACAAAGATCATAAATGTTAAGTGGTCAAGTATATAAAAGAAGTTACAAGTACACAAGAAACTAATTAAACTTGAAACCAACCCAATTTAAGAGAAAACGAAAGCTCATCATCATCTGTAGACTATATCTCTAAACTCTAAATTGAACGTCAAACACTTTGGTCGAGGTTTATAAGATGTTGATAGGGAACGGGAAGAGTTAGTTACCGGCAGCTCGGTATCTGTAGGGATAGGTTCGCAGAGGGTCGAGTGTTGTGGCCATGTCAAGATCCTCTTTGGCTTTTTCACGCTCACAGTACTCAGACCGTTTCTCGTAGGCTGCTGCTTTGATAGATTATCGATCAGCTTTGTCATCTCCTCACACGCTACTTTACGTTGATTCTTCAGGAAATAAACCCGTGCAAGCCCTTGATGTGCACGAGTGTGTTTGATCTCTAGAGTGTTTTTATACGCAGCTTCAGCTTCATCTAGCATCCCGCAATCGATGTAGATGCTCCCAAGATTGTTTAGAGCCTACAAAACATAACAAAAGATTGATGAGAAAGAAAACAGTTCGACTAAGAGAAAAGAAAGAAGAAATATTAATATTGACATGTGAACCTGTCCTTTGGACACTTGAGGGCTTCCTCTAGAACCTGAACAACGCAAGAGGTCTCGTCCGGATCGAGATTCTTGTCAGCTATAACATAAGCTTTGAGGAAAAAAGCTTTAAAGGAGCGTTGAATGGAGATTGCCTTCTCGGATTTGGTAAGAGCCTCGTCCACATGACCCATGTCATATAAAAGCCACCCTTCGTAGACCAACCTCTCCGCCTCAGATGAAGCCAAGTTCCACGCCATCCGCAAACACCTCATCGCTGCTCCTTGACAATTCAATCTGTTGTCCCTGCTCCTTGTGCTTTTTAATACAAACATAAAGAAATGAACCTGAAATTAAATCAGAGCAGTAATTCCCAATTCATAAACAGAGTCCTAAATCGATCCAGCCGAATTGAAATGAAGCTTTTGTTCTTGTTACCTTTGTATTTAGGAGTAGGTTTGACACATGGATGCAAAACAAAGCTGAAAGGAGGAGTCCAATTGTCGAAAATTGAGTTTTTCATTCGGTTTCTGCAAATTTTGATGCTCAAATAGGTTCGTCAATAGTTTCTCTTTACTAATCTGTCCAGATGAAAATCAATCTGACAGCAAATCGAGAAAGTGGAAGAGAGAGGTACTTAAGTAAAAAGGGTAGCGTCTTACCTTATGATGTAGCAAGAGAAATCGAATCGCTTTCTGTGAAGAAGCACCGTCTCCCCACATCCACAGGAGGCGTACCGTGATGGTCTCCGCCGTGGGGCCTAAGAGGAAATCTTCAAACGTGCGGCATGGTGGTGGTGGAGAGCGAGGGTTGCCGGAAACCATTACAGCCGCCTGTGAAAAAAGCCTAGAGTCGTTGAAACGGAGGACTGTCGAAGTGTGCCGATTCGAGATTGTAAAGGTATTGTGAGCAGATGCGTCGCGGTTTTTTATAAAGGATTTCGAATTCGCAGTGGTGATCCCGTAACCGGCGCTTTCAATGGACACCATTTATACCATTTAAAGCAGAAACGTCGACGGAATTCAAACAGTCTCGTCGGAGGTGGGTGTAGATCAGGGAGGAGGAGGAATTGAGCGGATCGTCGAGGGAAAATCGGGGCTGAGTTTTGAAGAGAACAAAATTAAACAGGGAAAAAAAGAATAAATTGCTGTTATGCCATAAACTACGAGAAACGATGCTGTCGTGCCATCCTTCTAATAATGAATTTCTTTTCGATTTATTTTAATAAGGAAAACGAGTAAATGCCTATTTTGCCAACGAAAATCATCGTAATTACCGACCCAACCAGGGTTTTATCCATCCGTATAGAAAGAACCCGACCCGAACCGTCCATAACCCTAATTTTGAGAAAGTTACTATCGAAAAGCAGAAGTAAAAATTTAAATCTGTTTTTCGATCTTTACTCTTCGAAATCGCAACGGGATTTCAACGGGATTGGAGAAATTGAAGCGAGTTCGTCGAATCTTCAATCTCGGCAAAATCGAAAATCGAATCGCGTTCGTTCTTCTCTCTCTCTTCCGGTAAGCGAAAACCCGGATGATTTTCGAATAGAGTATGGTTCCATCTTCTCTCCATCTTTCTAACGCCGGCGGTTTTTCGTTTTCGTTTGTGGTTAGATAATGGCGAAGGTAAAGAACGCGAGCGGTCGACAATATGAGTCATATCGAGGTCCTCGGAACAAGCACAAGTTCAACCGGAACAACCCACAGAAGATTCGACAATGGTTAGTTGATGTTATGTTTGAATTCCTGAAGTAAGTAAGTAATTATAGAATTGGTGAACTTTAATTGAATTATTGAATCTGCAGAATGAGGCGGAGGATCCCCGTTCGGAAGACCACGAAGTTCAAGAACAGGAGAAGTCACACGATGGGAATGAAGAAGAAACCGGGAATGAGGTTGGTATTGTACAGAGTTTTCTATTAGTTTGGAATGCTAATTAGAATGGTTGGGTTGGAATTTCTATTAGTTTGGAATGCTAATTAGTTTGGGAATGAGGCTGAGAATGTAGAATGCTTGAAATTTAGAGAAATGATGGAACTTTTATGTAGTTGAAGAGAGATTGGTGAAGTTTAAATAGGTCCCCATTGTTTTACTTAGGTCAACTTTGAATAATTGGTTGATATTATTGTTTGTTTTGGCAGCATGATGAGGACGAATCTCAACCACTTCCACCAGAAAGCTTTTTCTTCAGTCCAAAGCAATATGGGAATAGTTGCAAGATAGCATCGAGATGTTATGTGAAGGAGACAGTGAATGAGATAAAGAAGTATCCTAATGAGTTGGAGTTTTTCAGAAAGCATCCTCAGTTCAAGCATATATTTCACATCAGAGAGGAGCCAAACCGCAAGTCGCAAGGACTATGGATGCTGCTACTTCATCATGCTAGGACGGAGAAGGAGAATGAGCCGTGGTTTGTGGTCACTGGAGTACCGATCAGGTATTCTATCAAAGAGCATGCCTTGTTAACTGGTCTAGATTGCCACGACTACCCAAGAAACTACAAGGATCTCAAGAGTAAGAAGAAAGGCGATTATAAGTTTGTGAAAAAGTGGTTTGGAAGGTCAACGGGGATAACAATAGCAGATGTTGTAGCCATGCTAGGTTCAATGAATAGCTCGGTTAACAAGAAGAAGATGGCGCTTCTGTACTTCCTGAGCAATGTGTTAAAGGCAAAGTCTAAGGTGGAGGGGAATATAGAGCCTTTTCTGCTGAAAGTTGTTGATGATTTGAAGCTGTGCGAAACATTTCCATGGGGCCGCTATACATTTGATGATTGTATTGCCGAGGTGAAGAAGATAATGAATAAGTTCAAGAGAGGCATCGTGAAGAAGGGAGATACATGGTGCTTCTCAGGTTTCAATCTACCTCTGGAGGCTTTTGCATTTGAGTGTATCCCTGAGCTGGGACGTACATTTCGTGAGAGGGTAGAGGCAGAGGAAGAATGTCCCAGGTTGTGCAAGAACATGTTCAAGGAGACGCATATGAAGGGATATCCTTTATCTTCTATTAATGACGCGATCGGAACCAGCAAGGTCAGTGATTGTTGCTCTAATATGTGGTTTAGTTGACTTTGTTAGTTAAGGTAGCTCTAGATTTTGGAAAACATATTTGCTCTCATATGTTTTGCTCTCATATGTTTTGCTCGCAGAATATCATTAGCATTTTGGAACCCACCCCAGATGAGGAAACTCTGATGGAGCGTATCATAGAGGCTGGTTGTGATGATGGCATAGGCTATGTGGATCCTATTGTTGAGGGTTGGAGAAGCCATCTAATCGATAAGAAGAAGAAGATATTTTGGGAATCCTTGTACGAGGCTGATGTGGCAGGGAGAGAGTTTACCGAGAATGAAGATGAAGAACCCGAGATGAGGTCTGACGTTGTGGAGCTTAAGGAAGTAATAAAGGCATTCATGGAGAGAATGGACGTGATTGAAGCAGTGGCAAAGGAAATAAAGGACACGGTTGGGGCTATGAATACGAGACTCATAGGTTTGGAGAGCTTTGTGAAGGAGCAAAGAGGCAAAGCTGTAGAAAGTGGAAGAAGAGGCTGAGGAGAAGTCAGAATCGGAAGAGGAGGAAGTGGAGGATGAAGAGAAGGAAGAGGCGGAAGTGGAGGATGAAGAGAAGGAAGAACATGAGGTGGAGGTGGAGGATGAAGAGAAAGAAGAAGAGGAAGAACGTGAGGTGGAGGTGGAGGATGAAGAGAAAGAAGAAGAGGAAGAACCACCAAGAAAAAGGCAGAAACCGTTAGCAGTAGAGAGGATTGAACGTCCACAGAGGCATGCTAAGCCTGCAGCTGCGAAGCGTAGTCCTTACGTGCCTGGCCGGGCAAAGGCGACTGGCAATGTGAAGGCAAAGAAAACCGTGCCAAAGGGAAAGAAGGGAGCTGTAGCCAAGAAGAAAGGAAAAGGGAAAACCAAGTAGTTTCATTTCTTTTTTTTATGGGATGTTGTAATATTAGTAACTATGCTATTCTCATACTTGTGTTTTTTGAGTTATGACTAAGCATCTTTGAAACTTTGTGTGTTATGACTAAGCAGGTTTTGGTTTTTGTTGTTTGGATAGGTTAACTGATCAAGTCTGAAATGAGTACAAATAGGTTTTCCTCTGTTCAACTGAGCACAAGTAGGTTTTGGATTTTGTTTGAAATGAGCACAAGTATGTTTTGGTTTTGGTTTTTGTTTTGGTTTGTGTTATTTGGATAGGTTTTGACATAATTAAACAATCCAAAAGGCTCCAAAGCTTCTAATTAAGCATAATTATACAAAAGGCATAAGTTAATAATTATACAAAAGGGCCTCTACCAAAGTTTGAAAAAGAGAGGCCAAACCCGTGAAAACATAGTTTCTCAACACTTAAACGAAACATAGTTGGGAAACTGAGCACAAACCATAGTTACTTAAACCAAATTGTAAAGAGACCAAGGAAGAGAACAAGGACAGAAACCACAAACGTAAGCTCCACAGTCCCGTGCTTCTTGTTGAGCAGACGAACCAACGCCTTGAGCTGAACAACATGATCCTTCAGCTCCACATTTGCCTTCTTCAGCTCCACAATTTCTGACTCCGCGACCCACAGATCAGTGCAGAGAGTAATCAGAGAACCATCCTTAAGCTCCTCTAGTGCTTCCTCCGTCTTCTCACCAAGACGTTTAAGGTCTTCCTCCGTCTTCTCACCAAGACGTTTAATTTCAGTGTGCAAGATCTGGACCTCCTCATAAATCACAGTATCCCACAATTTGCGAATATGATACCCCTCACACTACAACGAGTAAAAAAAACATAACGAGTAAACATCAACACCGTTCAAGAAAGCTCCAACAAGTTCCATATCTAACAGAAATAAAATTGAAAACAAATATCTAACTCACATCACGTTTGGTGCAAACGAAGAATCTCCTTCCATAGTCCCCTTCAATCGTAGAAGTCTCAAGGTAAACGTCTCCACCACAGTAGCAATTTTCGGACAAACCATATTCACCGTCGGAAATGAGACGGTGATCCAAAGAGTATGACGAGGAGGAAGACGTCGGAAGTGAGACCATTTTCCTTGCATCAAGAAACGGAAAACACAGAGAGAAATGAACAATCAACGGAAACGAACTCAGATCAGAGAATTTGGAGACTAAACCCTAATTGAACCTAGATCTACGAATTGAATTGAATTGAACCTAATTGAACCGAAAGCGTAGTGAAATCGGAAGCAAATGGAGAAAGCTGAATCGAAATCAGTCGAAATCGAGTCGAAACTGAAATCGGAACCGAAATCGGAACCCTATCTCTCTCTCTTTCCTCTCTCTCTCGAGAGATTTTTTTTTTCTTTCTTGAGTTTTCCGAAAATGCAGAAGAAAAAAAACCATTTTATAGAATAATTAAAAATCCAATTATTTTAAAATTATAGTTCCCTCCGAAATCTCCCGCCGGCGGCAATTGGAAAATAATCAATATTTCACTATAGTTGTACACAAGACAATAGTTGAGCCAAATTAAGCAATCGTTGAACATTGACCATTTTCCTATAATTCTAGTTGAACCTTGACTCCAATATTTCCTTTGCAGTTGTACCACCTACTAAACTCCAGTTGTACCAACTATTTAAATTTGAACTCCTTAGAACCCATTTGAACCTTTATCAAATGTCACAACCATAATAGGCGTCATCATAGGTCATAGACAAACAAAAACCTATAAATACACTACCAAAAACAATAACAATAACAAATATAACATAAACACAAACCACATAGTTTTGAATACTTTCACACAAAACAAACCACACAAACCACATATGACAATTATTGTTCATACTTCAACAAAAACACAAACGCAAACAACAAACACATAGTTTTGAGTACTTTCACATATGACATTGTTCATGTATCACTGCGCACAGGCTGGAACCACTTACCCAAGTTTTTGTCAAGTTGGGGCTTGTTACTCGTCTTCTTCTTCTTCTTGCGACTTTCTCCGGTCCCAGGAAACCGTTCTTCTTGATTTCTTCCTTTGGTTTTGTCGTAATCAAAAGGTAAGGCGAACAATTTTTGAATCTCCTCAGGAACATCCCAAGTAGACACATGTGGAACTGGATAAATTGTCCTGTGATACGCCAATGCCCACAGCTCAATCAAGTAATATTTTGAGCACATCTCGTATACAGTTGCCTCTGATCTCCTCCCACCAAGCCTTATATTTTCCATCAGTGCCGCTATCCCATGCACACACGGATACTTGTCTATGTCAAAACGTCTGCATGAGCAACTTTTCTTCCCTAAATCCACAAACTAAGTAACCTTATCATTCCCAATAACGCTGTACTCAAACTCGTAGTTGTTTAGCTCACTCACAGTCAAACAAGTAGCAATGGGACATCTTTCGTGCAACACGTTCTCCACAAATGGCACAATTACCTTTGCCTCCGGCAAAGACGCAGCCTCTTTCCTATGCTTGTTAAACCAAAATGCCATTTTATTAACAATTGCATCAATCATTGGTAAGAGATGCAACTTCCTCTCCTTCCTAAACACGCTGTTCAGAGACTCGCAAGTATTGCTGGTGTCTAAATTATACTTCTCCCCTTTAAAGTGGCACCTAGCCCACTTATCCACAGCCACACTCTCAACCAAATACTTATCCGCAGAAGGAAACATCTTCTTGAACTCGGCATACTCTTTCTCGAACTCATTCAAAGTATAAAGATGAGCGCAATGGATGAATTTTTGAGCAACAAGATCTTTGTTTACCTTGTCTACTACTCGACCTCTCACGTTTTGAGAGAGATGCCATATGCAATGCCCATGCTGTGACTTGGGATATACAGTCGCTACTGCATGAATTATGCTTTTATGCCTTGTCACTCATAAAAACCAATTCGTGATCATCCGGTATAACCGTTTTCAGCTTTCCAAGAAACCAGCTCCAACTAGCATGATTCTCACCATCAATCACACCAAACACAATAGGGTAATGATGATGATTAGGGTCCTGTGCTGAGGCAAACACAAGCTGTCCACCATAAACAGTCTTCAGAAAGGTTGAGTCCACAACTATCACTTTCCTCATCGATCTAAACCCTTCTATGCTAGCTCCCAAGGCAATGAACAAGTACTGGAACTGTCCCAAGATATCCAATTTAACACTTGTCACTGACCCAGGATTTACCTTCTCCAGCATGTACAAATAAGAGTACAACATCATATACCCTTCCTCAGGATTGCCTCGCACATCATTAACAGCCAGGCGTTTTCCTCTCAAGGCCGTGGAGTAAGACACACTCAAACCAACTCTGCGTTGAACGAGACCAACAATATTTTTCGGAGCTGGGGTGTCGAATTGACCAGGATAGTCTTCATGAAGAACAGATGCTACTAATCGTGGGGTACCTCTCCTTCTATTAGTGCTGCTACTCTGCGCAGCCCGAGAGCATGTATGCATCTTCCTGTACACTCTAATAGCGAATAAACTTGATCCCTTAATGTTTGTAGCTCGTAAATACCACTTACACCCAATACTCTTTTGACGACATTCAAGAATAAGTCGGCCTAGATCCGACTTATAAGTAAGGAATCCAAAACAGTTTTTATTTGAAGCTCGGTCGACCAAATCTTGCAATGCCTCCCTAGAACAAAACTCTTGACCTATTTCAAGACCCGTACCATCATCCCATTCAGTTACGTACTGTCTTTCTTCTGCAGAGCGTGGCAGGTCATAATATCTAGCATGGTTATCCAAACCATTAGATTCACAACACACGCCATTTTCGCCATTTTCGTTACCATCAGAGACCACCTCTTCAATGATTGGCGCCCTATGTTCTTCTTCTCCTTCTCCACGCGCTCTATAAATTGTAAGCATACCAGAATTCCGCAAATCACCATCATTTTCAACCGGGTCTTCATAATTCAAACCATATGAACTTACTGCCTCTGTTCTGGAAGTATGCTCCCTCCTCTTGTTTGTTTCCAAACCTTTCATTACCTCCACATGCATCACAGACCTAAATCCCTCTTTATCCAATGTCGTCAGATAAGCATATAAGTCATCATCATCGAATATATATGACTCTATCACAGGTTTATTAACCAATGGAATGTAACTCAGTTTCAGCTCCGGATTAGCTCCAACAACCGCAATCTTCTTCAATATCTTATCCACTAAATCCGAGTATGTTATCTCGGCCACAGATGATGTCTTAAACGATATGGCGTGTGATGGATTTCTTGTTACCCATTGCAGCCCCTCCTCGCCTCGTGAATAGGAACCTCCATACTGAAAATGTACGTTTGGGTTGAAGCACATTTTCTCCCTGCAAGTATAAAGATGTCAATTTATCATTATACTCTATCAGCGGACATAGTTGTATTATGTGTACCAGTTGTCCTATATTTATCAGTTGTACCAAGTGTACTAGTTGTCCTACTTCTTCTTCACATTACGGGAATTTGTGCTCGGTTTTAAGCTATCAATCATCTCAAGGCCTCGTCTATAGCCACCAAATTAGTGAAATTATTACTAATCTATTCAATATTGTACCAATTTGCATACTATTTGAAGCAATAACGCAACAGCGGCGGATCTACAACAACGGCGGATCTAAGAAGAAAGAGAAGAACAATTATCTCAATTAATGGCGGATCTACAACAACGGCGCAAGAAGAATTCGAATTCTGGCCGGAGCTCCAGATCTCGACTCACTCACGAGAGCAGCTCGAGCTTGAATTACTGGCTGATATACAACAATGGTGGAGGCCTTAGTCGATGCGTAAGAAGAACTCAAATTCCAGTCCGCTCGTCCGACGTCGACTCACGGTAAGATCTGCTCGCCGGAATCGCGAAATTTCTCTGGAATCGCTCGAAATCGGAATAAAGCGAGCTAAAAGAATCGAGAAATGAGCTGAAAGAAAAAAGAAATTAAAAATCGAATTTGTTTTAATTTGATTTTCTTTTTTGATTTTCTTTTTCCCTCCAAATTTTTTTTCACCCACTCCTTTCAATAGTTACCTAGCTCAAATTCACGAAAGTATTCACTGCGTTCACTTTCATTAAGGGTCAAAGGGTAATTTCACCATCTCCTTTTGTCCGTACATGGCATTAGACTATGCCATGGCACGCCAGATTTTTTTTTCCCTGAAAATGGCATAACAGTCGCGGACTCTCTAGGGTAATTATTTTATGTATCAGTAGCAAAACGACGTCGTTTTGGAGCGCTGAGAAATGGAATAAAAACGATGCTGGTTTGCAGTTAGTCGTGGTGAGTTTAAAAAAAAAAGGTTAAATGTGACGTGGCACTCTTTGAAAGTGCTGATGTGTCATCAGCTGGAGAGTGTCACAAGCACTTTAAATTATATAGATTTGATTCAAAATACTCAAAATATCAGAATATTCTAAGATGTCAGATCGAATTCTGTATAAGGTATAATTGTCCCACTCCTAAGAATTCTTTTATGTAACATTCCAAAATTCCTCAATTTATAAGAGAAAAACAAAGTACATAACTACTAGTTTATTTGAATTTGTAAATAATTTAAATGATTTTAATAGTTATAATCAAAAAAATTTAATGATATTTTGATTTTTTTTCATATTGATTTAATACATTTCACTATTTCAGTGAAATCTCATCATATAAAATTGGATGCGCGCGATGTGGTTGCGATACGTAGGATTTTTATAAATTATAGGATCGTGACATGTGTCACTTTTAATATTAAGTCCGTTAAGATCGTGACACATGTTTTGTAAAAAAATGGAATTTATTTTATTTTATTTAAATATTTGAAAAACGAAAATTAAGAAAAAAAAAAGAGGACATTTAATCTATTATATTTGTGAAATCCTAATAGAAAAAAGTTTATAATTCATCAAAATCATATTATCTTAATAAATATTAAAATTCTATTAGTACATGAAATAGGTTATGTAAACTAAATTTCTTATAACTGCATGAAATATGTTAAGTGAACCCCTATAAAAAAAAATTATGGTAGTCTCTTTTTTTTTTATCCACAAACTCATCAATTTTTTTTTGATTATCTTTCTCTAATTGAAAAATGAGAAAATTAAAAGGATATTACATAAATTAATCATATTTTGAAAACTAACATCTTTTTTAAATTGTTGGAAAATTAATCTTTCTAATATTCAAAATTACTAAAATATCCTCAGTTTTTAGATCTTAAAATTGTTTTCAAATTCTTTTATTTTATTTAAAAATATTTCAATTGAAAAAAATAATCTGTTATTTTAAAATAATTATAAAAAAATAATTTTCTTTTTAATTATATAACAAAAAAAAGAAGAAGAAAAAAAAAATCAGGGATATTTTCATAAAATATGAATAAAATTTATAAAAAGAAAGCAAAAAGATATTTAGAAGATCTTATTTGAAATTTAACATCTCATAAATATAGAACATGAATTAATTTAACACATTCCATCATATTTTTTAAGAATGAAGTGTGAGTTTTTCTTTGTTCTAAAATGATATTTATGTGTATCTATTTATAGAGTTTGATTCATATTTATGATAAATATGAATATATTTTCAAAATAACATGTGTATTTAAATATTTATTAAAAAATATCTAAACGAATTTTCAAAAATATCTTATATATATATATATATATCTAAATTCAATATATATCTAAATTAAATAAATTTTTTTTCTCATTATTAATAGAAAAATGATAATAGTTTTATTGTCTTTTCACTTATTAAAAAAGTTAGTTTTCAAAATTTTTAAAATCAGGGTTAGTTTTCAAATTATGAAATTTTTTAGTAATATTAACCAACTCATCATGTCTTAGAAAGTTCAATAAAAGGTGGAGAATATTTGAGTGTAAGTCGATTAGATGGAAATAGAAACTATTGTCGTACTATACGTGTTATTACGTGTTATTCGAAAGTGGAAAGCTATAAATCTTTAAAAAAATAATACATTTATGGGAGTTGAGTTTATTATTTGATGAAAATGTTATTAACATATTATACTAATATTTTATTATATAGATACGTATATAATTATAACATAATTTACCATTAAACTTTTACATTTGTTTGAATCAGGAAAACACAATTCAAGGTAAAATAGAAAACAAATAGCAATTTAAAAAAAAATGTTACATCCATTAGGAAAAGTAAAAAAAAACATATTCCAATACGAAAAGGAAAAAAATTGAAAATCAGAAAAACATGAAACATATAATCAATAAAGAAAATTGTTACATCCATTAAGAAAATGAGAAAAATTATATTCCCATTAAGAAAAGGAAAAAAAACAATATATAATAAGTTATAGCCTTCATGATTTATATGTGTGATTCTATCTTTTGTTTAAACTTTCTCTTTTATTACAAAATAGAAAAATATGTATTTTAAAAGTTCAAAATGTCAATGAAGAATATTTAACTTTAGATCAGTTGGGTGAAATTGAAATTTTTGTCACAACATTTTTCTAATATATGATCATGTCATAATAGGTGTTAACAAAATGAAATTAGAAAAATGTAATAACATAAATAGAAAACTAACAAAATAATTGTAAAACAACTAACTTATTATGAATAAGAAAATTTATAGGCAAAAAAAATGATAAATTGAAAATTAACAAAAAAATTATAACATTAAATATATATATTTATTTATATATATATATATTATAACTGACCGATATTCTATTTTTAAATAGATTAATTTTCAATTTTTTGGTAGGTAGAACAATATTAAGAAAAAAGACTTCATCAATTGAAATCTCTTAAATAGAATAATCAAATTTTCAAGAATTATTTAGCCAATCAGATTTTGATTAGATACGTGTAAGTCTTTCTATATTAGATATATCATTAATTTAAACAAAATGTCATTATAATTAAAATGTAAAAATATTATCAATTTTTATTTTATTTAAAAATTTGTTATCGGATTTGAATATTATTCTACTTACTTTTAAAAGTGACCAGATTTGGTTTAATATTTTCTTATAATTTATTTCAATAATATTAAAATAAATTAAACCCGCGTATACGCATAGCCTAATCTAATAATAATATAAAAAAGAAAGAAAAGAAAAACAATTCCTCAAGATTCCTCACCATTCTTCAATGTACATAAACTAAAAGAAAAATTCCTCTACATTCCACACAATTCCTCATATTGCATGTTACAAGTTAGGCCCTTAATCTTCTCGACCCATTTCAGAATCTAAGGCATTCAATATCTGCATTATCTCTGTTACTTACCTACGGATCCATAAACATCAGCTCCGAGAGCTAACCCAACAATCTTAACTTCCTCCGCCGTAAACCTTTCTTTACCTGCCAACATATCAAATCAAAGAGACATCATATATATAGGGATATCACTAAAAGTGTTTTTGACAATATAAAATTAATATGGTGGCATATATATGATACTCAACGTACCTCAAGATCAGTAGATTTATTCTCATCTCCAAGGTCATAGAGGTTTTCGTTTGACTGCAATTTACCCCAACAAAAAAAAAGGAATTCTCATCTTTAATCTCCACAACAGAAAAGAAACGTTAATAGGTTTTTATTACAGCAAGTGTTAATAGTATGGTGGCATATCTATTTACCTCATGGCTGGTTCTGGTTTCTGAATCAAGATCAGCAGATTTATTCTCATCTCCAGGAAACTTGGACTCTGCTTTTGACATCTTCTTTCTTGCTTCTTCAACCTAGTAATTAAATTAGTTAGAAGATGATTGCAACTGGATCCATTATGTCACTAAAAACACACAGCTTACTCGAACTTGCCAAGAGCTGGGGTCCATTGATGATGTAATAGATGAATCACCGTTGTTCTCTACAAATATTTTGTAATAGATGAACTCCTTCTCAGTGGCAAATGACTCAATTCCCCTGTTAGATGCAGCAGGAATAACCGGCGCAGATTCTTCCGGTTTCTGGTCATAGAGGTTTTCGTTTGCCTGCAATTTACCAAAAATTAAAAAGAAGTCTCTTCTTTTACTCTCAACAAGAGAAAAGAAACGTTAATGGGATTTTATTACAACACAAGTGTTATTGACATGATAGTATGGTGCCATGGTGGCATATCTACTTACCACATCGCTTGTTCTGGTTTCTGAATCAAGATCAGCAGATTTATTCTCATCTCCAGGAAACTTGGACTCTGCTTTTGACATCTTCTTTCTTGCTTCTTGAAACTAGTAATTAAATTAGTTAGAAGACGATTGCAACTGGATCCATTATGTCACTAAAAACACACAGCTTACTTGAAGTTGCCAAGCGCTGGGGTCCATTGATGATGGCGGATCACCGTTGTTCTCTACGAATATTTTGTAATAGATGAACTCCTTCTCAGTGGCAAATGGCACAATTTCCCTCTTAGATGCAGCCGGAATAACCGGCGCAGGTTCTTCAGGTTTCTGGTCATAGAGGTTTTCGTTTGCCTGCAATTTACCCAAAAATGAAAATGGAACTCTCATATTTTAATCTCAACAAGAATTACCTGAGAATCAAGCTTAATCTCAATTAAGATCTTTTAATCTCAACAACAAGAAGAAATCATTCATCTTTTAATCTCGTTAATGCTTCAAGAAACAACCGAGAATTACCTGAGAAGTAAGCTTATGTGCACCAAGACCACCAGTTTTTCCCGTCCTTGTAGAAGCTTTATGTTTCACAGAAGAAACCCCATTGGATGCTTCTTGTAGCTGAGAGCTAGCAGCAACAGGAGATGAAGGTAGTAGAGCAGTAGTAGCTGCTTCTTCTGCAATGGCTTTGGCAACTTCCTCAGCAAGAATCTGCCTATACAATTCAGCAGCTCCTGAAGTGTACTTAGCCTCGATTCCGCCATCATCGGTCCATCCATGTTGCTTGAAGAACACGTGAGCCCGGTCACCAAACATCATTGCGGTGAGCTCCTCAGGGCTCCATGAGTCCAAATCCGTTGACCTAAGGAAAAATTCAAAAATATTATCTACTCAACGGATCGATCATCTGAATCAGTCGTAACTGTTGAAATTCAACAACAATAGTAAGGGCAAAGTCTAAATTTTTCAAAAGCGCCAGAGCAACAACAGATTGGCAGAACAAGCTTAAGATCTGTTCAACCGGTTCACCTGACAAAGCTGATATGAGCACCGAGGCTCCGATGAGTGGCAGAACAATCGATGCAGAGGAAGATCGCGTACGTAACCGAAGCCCATCTCGGATTCTTGGCACCACAATCAAAGCATAACTAGAAATCGCAAAACCAAAAGAATTATGAATCTAGTTGAGCAACTCCAAGATGTCTCAAATAACACAAACTGAGAAAACCAATACAACACATGTAAATTCGATAGAGAAAGCCGACCTTGTTCTCAGATTTTGCTTTGAGTTTTTTGAAAGCAAGTCTTTTGTCGACAAGATTTTCAGGAGCCATCATCGTAGACGAAATTTAGGGGTTTGCTGATCGGTAACAATCTGTGTATAATATGTATCTTGTCCAAATATATGCGTATCTATATATACTTACTAAGTAAGGATTTTGTATTTGAAATGAAGTGAAATACAATCATAATCTAGTGTTATTCAAGTAATGATTATTAATTATGTTTTTAAATTCAATGTTATTGGATATCTTATTTGTAATATTTTCAAATCTATTGTTATTTAACTAAAATTTCAAATCCTGTTTTAAACTCCAAGTAAATGACTTTTAAAATATTTGTTTATTGAGTCATTTGAAGTGATTTTTTATAGAATTTCCTGAGTAAATTATTAAAAACAGAATCCAAGCTATATTTTGGAGATTTTAGGATCAATTTACATGAACTTTTAAAAATAATATTAAAACATTAAATCTGAAACATTAAAATATTTATAGAATTAATTTTAAATACATGATTGAATAACACCCCTAAGTGATTCTCGCAGATATGCATAATATAGCCATATAGAGAATTTTGAGCGGCTAAAGGAAAGCGCAACAGAGTCAAAATCTGGTTGATTGGTTGGTGTGGAGAAACATTGGAATTCTAGGTGATTCTTTGACTTTGTGTTCTTCCATGTGATTTATAGCTTCGTTTAAATCCAAACACATTTTCGTCTTCTAGGATTTTATCATGTTTTATTCAGAAAACAATGGAATGAGACGAAGTGGAGTCTTGCAAGAAGAATTCTTCTTGTGGCATTTGGATGAGAAGCTAAAAAAGCAAACTAAATTAATTACGTTTCGTTTGTTTGTCTTCATGTTGGTGTCTTGTACAAGATATCTCATAGTGACTTTGGCTTAGGAATTATATATAATTCTTATATAATTTTTCTTAGGTAACCGTATCCCAACTTCGATTTTTTGAAAGAAAAGAATTCAATATCCCCGGCAAGTAATTACCACAACACTAAAGGATATACTGACGAATGAAAAGAGTTCATATCCCTGGAGAGGAAAACTAATGAAAGATAAAAATATATCTCAGGAAAAAACCAAAAGAGGGAAGCATAACACAAACATGATACAACGATACAACAAAACTTATAAACTGATAACTTCAGTATAAAAGTGAACATAATATTCAAATGGTTTTTATTTTTCACCTTTTATAACTTCACCTACAAAATTTGAAACCGACAAATTCAAAACATCAACAAATTGTAAACCCAATTATTGATATCTAGAGATAAATTAATCCTAATAAGTTTTTAAAAACAAATTTAACCCCGCACGGGAGAATCACCTAGTGTATAATATGTATTTAGTCCATATATGTATTTATGTTACATGTAATTTTGTTTTATAAAATTGCGTGATTAACTTGCCTCATAACCCCTTTAAGTATTACTTACATAGTTTACATGTGTCAATGTCTTCTATGTATCATCCCACCAAACGGTTACACGTCACAAGATTCAATTCAATCCCCATCTAATTTTCTCCCATACTTACCAAATGCTTTATCTGCTCTTCTCGGCGGTCCTGTCCTCAACTTACAGAATACGATGTATACAATAATTTCACCTCACCAACTACATTCAGTTGTAAACCTTTTTTGGGAGGTTTTTTTTAAGCATCTAATTAGAAAAGAAAAGTAAAAAACTACATTTTAACAGTAAAAGGTTTAAGTAAAAGCTTAAAAAAAACCCAGAGTGAGGTGAAAAACCTAATGTTATCGACCCATTTCGGACATGGACATCTAAGGCATTCAATATCTGCATGATCTCTGGCACTCACCTACGCATCCTATAAACATCAGCTCCGAGAGCTTACCCAACAAGGTTCATTTTCATTTCCTCCGCCGTAAACCGTTCTTTACCTGCCAGCATATCAACATCATATGTATATAGGGATATCACAAGAAGTGTTTTTGACAATATAAAACTAATATGGTGGCATATATACACTAGTCAGCCTAACGGGGCCAATGCTGTCACTATAAACACACAGCTTACTTGAAGTTCGCTTGATTTCTTGGAGTCCATTGATAAGGGCGGATCTATTGTACCACCAGCCTTCTTCTCTAAAAATACCTTGTAATAAGTGTACTCCTGCCAAGTGGCAAAGGACTCGATTCCCCTCCCCCTCTCAATCGTTGAAGATTCAGCAGGAATAACCGGCGCAGATTCTTGGTTTTCCTTTGCCTGCAATTTATACCAAAGATGAAAAAGAAGTCTCATCTTTTACTGTCAACAAGAGAAAAGAAACGTTAATGGAATTTTATTACAACAGGTGTTATTGACATGACTCTAACTGGACCAATGCTGTCATTATTTACACACAGCTTACTTGAACTTCGCTTGATTTCTTGGAATCCGTTGGTGATGGCGGATCTATTGTACCACCAGCCTTCTTCTCTAAAAATACCTTGTAATAAGTGTACTCCTGCCAAGAGGCAAATGACTCGATTCCCCTCTCCTTCGTTGAAGATTCAGCAGGAATAACCGGCGCAGATTCTTCCGGTTTCTGGTCATAGAGGTTTTCATTTGCCTGCAATTTCCCAAAAATGAAAAAATAATTCTCATCTTTTAATCCCAAGAAACGTTCATGCTCCAAGAAACAACCCGAGACTTGCCTTAGAAGTAAGCTTCTTTGCACCAAGACCACCTGTTTTTCCCCTCCTTAAAGCACCAAGAGGTTTCTTAAACGAAGAAGTAGCGGTCGCTTCATGTTTCACAGAAGAAGCCCCATTGGATGCTTCTTGTAGCTGAGAGCTAGAATTTACAGGAGACGAATGTAGTAGACGGGTCGTAGCTGCTTCTTCGGCAATGGCTTTGGTAACTTCCTTAGCAAGAATCTGCCTATACAAATCAGCAGCTCTTGAAGTGTACTTAGCCTCGATTCCGCCATCATCGGTCCATCCATGTTGCTTGAAGAACACGTGAGCCCGGTTATTGCCACCAAACATCATTGCCGTGAGCTCCTCAGGGCTCCATGAGTCTACATCCGTTGACCTAAAAATACAAGAAGGAATAAATTCAAAACGTCGATCGTTGAATCAGTTTGAAAATATTATCTAGCCAAAAAGCTTAAACCCTAGCCATAGAATCAAATCAGTTTACCTGACAAAGCTGATATGAACACCGAGGCTCCGATGAGTGGCTGAACAATCCATGCAGAGAAAGATCGCGTACGTAACCGAAGCCCATCTCGGATTCTTCGCACCACAATCAAAGCATAACTAGAAATCGCAAAACCAAAAGAATTGTGATCCCAATCGACCATCCACACGAGTCTCAGATTACACAAATTGAGAAAACCAATACAACACACGAAAGTTCGATAGAGAAAGCTAACCTTGTTCTCAAATTTTGCTTTGAGATTTTTGAAAGCAATTTTTTTGTCGATTGTATTTTCAGGAGCCATCATCTCGTAGGCGAAATTTAGGGATTTACGGATCGGAAACAATTTATGTATATAGACTGTCCATAAATATATGTGTGTATATATATATGGACATGTAATTTTGTTTTTGTTTTTAAATTGCGTGATTAACTTGCCCATAAACCCTTTAACCGGTCCGGTTTGTAAGGTTTTAAATAGAAGGTTCTGTTTGTAAGGATTCCATCCGGTTCACATGATATAAAACCTCTTGAAATGTACAAATGAAATACAAACTTTAATTATTGGGCTCTATTTCAATTCAATGATACACATAAGTTACATTACACATTTCACTTCAAAACTTTTGTGGTGTAAAAGATCTCGTCACATCAATCCCGAACCTGAGTCAGTTTCATTTTGGCTTTAGCCAACTTCGCTTCACCATAACACCCGGACATCCGCAAACCGGACAAAACCGCTCGTCTCGCCGACGCCGGAATCTTAATCCCTTTACTGTAACACGACAAGAGAAGCTTCGAGGCACAAACAAACCTCATCTCTTTACAGAGGCTATGCACAACAGAAGTGTACGTATACTCATCTCTCACTTCCATCGACTCAAACAACCTCATCGCACGATCCACATGACCAGCTTTACACAACCCATCCACCAGACAGTTACACGTCACAATCCCCATCTCACTCTCTCCCATACTCACAAAATGCTTCTCCGCTCTTCTCCTCTGCCCATTCCTCAACAAACCATTAACAATAATCGTGTGCGTGTACTCGTCAGCTCTCATCCCTCTCCGCTCAATCTCTCCCAACAAATCATCCACCGCTCTCAAATCCCCTTCTCTAAAATACAGATTCAACAAAGTGTTGTACGAGACAATGTCATGCCTCCTACCTTTCTTGACAAGTTCTTGCATATACTCGAACGCCTCTCTCGTCCTCCCCGTCTTGATCAGCGCGCTAACCACCGCGAAATACGCGTAACCGTCGTATGTGTACCCTTCTCTCTGCATCTCCAAGAACAATTCAAGCCCTCTCCGAATCCTTCTGGTCTTGAAGTAAAGCTTGAGTATCGTCGTGTACGTGACCGCGTTCGGAGTGTAACCGGACTTCTTGAGCTCCGTTAGCATCCATTTCGCAGCACCGACCCTCCTGGCTCTACAAAGCCCGTTGATGAGAATGTTGTAAGTCATGAGCTCCGGTTTAAACCTGCTCTGCATCTCCTTGAAAAGCTCGAGCGCTTCGTCTACGTAACCGCATTTGCAGAGAGCGTCGAGGAGGACATTGTAGGTATCGGGTCCGGGGCTTAGTCCGGCGAGGTTGAGATCTTTGTAGAGAACGCGAAAGGCTTCTTCTTGCTTCCCTAGCTTGAAGTAACAACACATAAGAGTGTTGTAGCTCCACAAATCAGGGTATATGCCCCACTCGAGCATTTCGTCGAACAGGTAGAGGACACGATCCAGCATCAGCCGTCTCGCGGCTCCGGCGATTAAGGAGTTGTACGTGGCGACGTCCGGTCTGATTCCGGCGTCTCTCATACGGCGAGTCACGGCGTAAGCTTCTTCGACGCCGACGAATCGGCAGTAGCCGCTGATCAGCGTGTTGTACGTGACGACGTCTGGGGAAACGCCTAATTTGATTCCGTCTGTGATCAATGTCTCGGCTTTCTCCAGTTTCCGGAATCTGCAGAGCGAATCAACGCATATGTTTAGTAGCCGCGTCGATAGTCCGGTGAGTTTCACCAACCCAGGAACCATGTTCTCTCGGATTAATCCGAATTAACATAGGGGAGTGGTGGGAGAAGCGGGATTTGGAGGTAAATTCGTGACGCTGGATGATGGAAGCTAAGGTTTCACGAAGGTAGCTCGTAAATGGAGGAGATTTTGGAAATTCAGATGCAGATCTCGGCGGAGGAATTTGATTGGCATCGGAGAAATATGTGAAATTTCAAAACAAAAATCTCACATCTGAGATTGATTTACAAGAACGGGCTTCAACTTCCATGTTTATACTGCAATAACCTCTAAGTTTATTTTATTTATTTGTCAAATAACCCATCATCTAAATATAATAACAATCTGAATAACATTTTCATTGTTATATCCAGAACAGTTGTAAATAAATTATTTAATATGGTTTTTGGAGACTTTTAGCAATAATAAGCTTGAAATGCTGACGATTAAATTTGGTTCTAGTTAAAAAATGTTAAAGCATCTTCAATTGAAAAGTCTGAGAGAGAGTCATCTTTTTTGTTCCGATTTCAATCGGATTTCTTATCCGACTTTGATCGGTTGTAGAAAAATAAATTTCGGTTAAGACCGAATCTTTTGGCTGCCTTAGTATTCCGTTTAACGGATTTAGCCTTTAAGTTTCTTTTGCATGTTCTTCATTTCTCCGTTGGCCGGAGTCAAAAAATCCGGAGGAGTTCGTATGGATCTCGTTATCATCGATATATGCTTGGTTTTTCTATCAAGAGAGAGTAATATCTTCACAATACCGATGTAAATCTCGGAGAAATGAGTGTGAAGTTTCTCTTAATGATGGAAGAATCAAGTTTCGGGGGATCAAATCGCTGGTTTAGGATAGAATAAGTAGAGTCGGCGTATCTATGGCAGCGAGAATACGGTCCGGCGAATATTCTGTCTCTGATCCAGTTGAAGGTTCTCGGAATTTCTTTTTCGAGATTACAAGAAGATCTGACTAGCTTTCTCCGGCGACTAGTGCAAAAGGAAATCAGTAGTACACAAGAGCTGATTTGCTATATTCTGCAAATGCATAATTCGTCGAACTTCTAGTTCATTGTTTTGTAGGAGGATCAAGGTGTAGTAAGGATGGTACACACCACTTGATATCCTTCATTTCTTGCTTATTTTCTCCCCCTAGAACCGGGAATACTTTCTCATCAAAATGGCAGTCAGCAAAGCGTGCCGTAAAGACATCTCCCGTTTGTGGTTCGAGATATCGTATAATAGACGGGGAATCGCAACCAACATATATTCCTAATCTTCGTTGCGGTCCCATCTTTGTACGTTGTGGTGGTGCTATAGGTACGTATACCGCACAACCAAAAATTCTTAGATGAGAAATATTTGGTTCTCGACCAAAAGCCAACTGTAATGGGGAATACTTATGGTATGCACTTGGTCTTATTCGAATAAGAGCTTCTGCGTGTGCAAAACAGCATGTCCCCATACAGAGGGTGGGAGTTTTGATCTCATGATCAATGGTCTAGCAATTAATTGCAAACGCTTAATTAATGATTCGGCCAAACCATTTTGCGTATGAACATGGGCCACAGGATGTTCAACATTAATCCCAGTTACCATACAATAATCATTGAATGCTTGAGATGTGAACTCACCAGCATTATCTAGTCTAACTCCTTTTATTGGATAATCAGGAAACTGAGCTCTTAGTTTGATTATCTGAGTTAGAAATCTCGCAAATGCCACATTTCGAGATGATAATAGACAAACATGTGACCATCTACTTGACGCGTCAATCATTACCATGAAGTAGTAAAATGGTCCACACGGTGGATGTATAGGTCCACATATATCACCTTGGATTCGTTCAAGGAATTTTGGCAATTCTTTATCAATTTTGGATGGTGATGGCCTTATTATCAATTTTCCAAGAGAACACGCGGCACACGTCATTTTCTTTCCTTGGTATATTTCTTGCATTTTCAAGGAATGCCGTGTGAGTTCTCAATAATTTTTCGCATCATAGTAGTACCAGGATGGCCAAGGCGATCATGCCATATTGTGAAATCATCAAGATTTCTTTTGATCACTAGATGTGACTCTATCTCATTTATATATGTATGATGCAAACCAGAAGGGAGTTTTGGTAACTTTTCCAATACTTTCACTTTTCCTGATTTTTCAGAAGTAATATACATATACTTCTTTCCATCCTCAGTCGCTGACTGAGTATCAAACCCTTGAAGGTATATATCTTTAAAACTCAACAAATTCCTTTTTGAATTTGGAGAAAATAATGCATTATCTATTGAGAATCTCGTCCCATTAGGTAATGCAAAATTAGCGTTACCAGTCCCTTCAATCAAGTCTGCAGGACCTGAGATTGTATTGACAATAATCTTTGTCGGTTTTAAATTAGAAAAATATTTTCTATGTTTCAGAATAGTGTGCGTTGTTCCACTGTCTGGTATACATATATCTCCATTATTCATCTTGGATGTTGTTCCATTCGTTTTGTAATCCATTTCTGAGATCAACAAAACAAGTTATATAAATAAGGTAATTTTATTAATCAAGCAAATAGCACACAATAATTATACATTAATAGTTAAAAATTACACAATAATTATACATAAGTAGTTTAGCATCACACAATAATTATACATAAATAGATAGTGCAAGCATTATTAATTTTAAACATTTCACACAAGTGGCAATTATTTATAACACAATCCTTGGGATTTCATGAGTCACATGGCGGATATTTCAGACTTCAGATGGGACGGTGTCATCGAAATCATCTGCAAAGTCAGAAGCATCGAGGTGGGTTGTTCCCTCTGAGTGCTCTGCAAGGTTTACTTCTTTTCCTTTGCCTTTGGCGGAATCTTTGTACAATGTACAAAGGTGCCTAGGAGTACGGCAATTCCGGGACCAATGTCCTTTTGTACCGCATCTGTAACAAACAGTCTCTCGCTTCTGGGAGGTGTTTCCTTGGTGCTCTTTTTCTGAAGATTGTTCAGAGCGATTCCATTGGAATGACCTTTTGTTATTTGGGTTGTATCCCACGTCCGCCACGTCCGCGATTGTTTCGACCTCCACGACCTCGGAAAGAATTGTTTTCTTTCACCGGTTTCTTTACATCCAATGCGTTTGCTTCAGGAAACGCTTTGGATCCAGCAGGTCGAGTCATGTGATTCTTTATGAGGAGCTCACTGTTTTTCTCCGCAATTAGGAGTGCCACAATCAAATCAGAAAATTTGGTGTATCCCCGCAACTGTATTGTTGTTGCAGGGTGATGTGATCCTTGTGGAATGTGGTGTACGTTTTCTCAAGCATTTGAGCTTCCGTTATGGTTTCACCACAGTATCTCAGTTTGGCCACAGTTCCTAACACGGCGGAATTGTAGTTAATCACTTTGTCAAAGTCTTGGAACCTCAGACTTTGCCACTCATCCCGAGCAAGTGGAAGTGTTATGTCTTTCTGATGATCAAACCGATCTTTCAGAGACTTCCAGAGCTCTTTGGGATCCCTCGTGTGTGCATAATCATATATGATGCTCTCATCTAGGTGTCTTCTAAGGAAGATCACCGATTTCGCCTTTTCTTGGGCCGTCGACTTATTGTTCTCTTTTATGGTTTCTGATAACGCAAGAGATTCCAAATGAAGTTCGACATTCGTGGTCCAAGAAATGTAATTAGCACCAGTGATGTCCAAGGCCGGGAATTGGAGCTTCTCGATATTTGCCATTATGTCTAAAATAAAATAACACAGAGTATTATTAGCAAAATAATTTTATTTAATTTAAAATATGCGTGGAGCTGGAATAAATAACGAGATTACAAGAAATACAATTGCATAAAACATTAACATAAAAATCATCACATATTCTTCTGGAGAAAATTCTCCAATATATAAACTATAAATTGCAACAAAAATATAACCTATTACAAAAATTAAAAATAGATTAAGCATTTTTTTTTCTTTGAGGGATTCGATGAAAGATAAATTGTTTGAGTGAAATGAGTGAATGAAAAATAAGTGTATTTATAGATTAGAAAATACTGTTTATTAGCCGTTTAAGTAGCCGTTAGAAAGTAAAAAAAAAAACTTTTGGAGAATTAACTTTATGACCGTTGGAAGTAAAAAAATAATTCTATAAATATATAATAATTTAAAAATGTTAGAAAATAATTGTTTACTAGTTCAGATATAAAATATAAATTTTAACAGTAATTATGATTTAAACAGAAATTTAAAGATAAATATATGGTGATTAATTCATCCATATAATAACAGTAAATAAATAAATATGGTGAATGAATCAACCATAAAACAAATAAAATAAAACATGTTAAATATGGTGACTAAACTCATCCATAAAAATAGATTGAATAAAAATTGCAGAACAAATAAATAAATAAGTATGGTGACCAAAATCAACTATAAGTTAAAAATAAAGCATGATAAATAAATAAATGAATATGGTGATTAAAATCAACCATAAAGATAGAGTAAATAAAAGAATAACAGCAAGTAAAAATATTAGGAGGTTAAACCGTCCATTATGGTGTATAAAACAACCACTGTAAAAATAAAGACAAATTGTTGCCGGGGCGGCGAGCCGCACTCCGAGAATGGTAAATTTAATTTAGAATTTAGAATTATAATGGCAGAGTGATCGTGCTGATAACGTGTTATAATTATATCATATATTTTATTTTGTCTGAGAACTATATTTGTGTTGAGAAATATTTGTAAAAGAAACTCTCGGAAAGATTTTGTGAATGAATCTATACTAAAGAAAGAAGTGTACCAAATAGGAGGAAGAAGGACAATTTTGTATTGCCTTAGATGTGTCTTACAAATGAAATGAATGACTCAATTTATAGAGCCATATTCGACAAGAGTCTTAATTTATAGAGCCATATTCGACAAGAGTTACTGTGAATGAATTAATGACATGGGCTCCATATTTACTCACACACGTAAACTGTTGACTTTTGTAACACACGGACCCGTTTATTTGTATTTTTCCCTGTCCTTTTCACTTTCAATAACTAACAAAAATGAAAAAGTGAGATATAAATTCCATCAAAGTTTGACTTGAAAAAGAGAGATACTTTTGGTCATTTGGGATAAAATGAAGAAAAGGTAAAAGCGCGTCTTCAATTCCGTTCCTTAGTTTTTCTTCTTTCTTCTTCTCCTTCCGACAATATCATTTCATCGTCTTCAATGGTTATGACTAGATTTTTACAAGACTAAAAAGATTTGCGACCTTGTTTAAAAAATGATCAACTTCCAAACTTTACTTTTCAGATTTTCTCAAACTTTCTTTTTCAGATATACATTAAACAAACATCAAATGTGGTTGATCTTCTTTATGCAAAAGCATTCATACAAGAAGAAATAAAAACAAGCTATGATGATGCGTAATCGCTCCTCTAGCAGACAAGGTGAAAACTAACCTGATCTTGTTATATATTTTAAGACTTAACTCTTTGCTCATATGCGTTTTCATCTACTCGAACACCTGGACCATACACTAGTCTGCATCGGTCACTAAATGCCCCCACAAGCCTTGTTGCTACTTCCTTTAAGAACATCGAAGCCACCTGCAGGTAACAGGATGATATAAAGAAACACACTTTCAAGCTTTTGAATTCACCAATATTCAACTTCTGAGGAACAAAGAAATCATAAGCTTTTGCATTCTTACTAACAATTTTTCAAATTTCAATCTTTAGAGAAAGAAAAGAACAGTAACATTCTTGTAAATTTCTTCGATTATCAACAGTTTTCAAGGAACAAGAAATCATCATTTTCTTGTAGATTCTTCTGTTGCTAACAATTTAACAAACTCCAAGTTTCAATCTTTACAATAAGAAAGGAATCATAACTTTGTTGTAGATTTCTTGGACTACTAACAGTTTCCAAAGAACAAATAAATCAGTTTTTTTTTTGTTCCTTCGTTTACTAACAACAGAGGTTTAATGAAGTAGTTTTTACCTGACGATAGAGAGGTGAGTTGAATTTGAAATCGACATGGAAATGAAGGTCGCATGTTCCTGGAATCGGCCCTGGCTCAAATTGCCAGAGGTTTATCAAATGGTCAAACAGACCAGTGTCCCTCGACGTTGTCTGCAAAAGTAAGTACCAAGTTTCCAAATTAGAATTCATCAATCACACCACTCAAATCCAACAACAAAACAGAAAGATGAATAAACAAAACCAAAAACAAGTCCTTATTACCTTGATCCATTTGGGCCTTTCGAATTCAACATGGGAAATGTAGCTTTCAACAAGAAACTTGAAACCAATCTCGAGCTCTGCATCGAATGAGCCATCTGGATACTCTTTAAGAACCTCGGAGCGTTGACACCAAGGAACAAACCCGTGGTACAAGTCCACAGCTGCAACTACGTTAAACAATTGCTCCGGTGAGTACCTGCCAATCATAACACACATAACTCCTCAATCTTTCTCCTCTGAAGAAATGAACCTCAAATGATTGTTATCAAACATGAACAAACAAGTATAAGGGATACGATCATGTTGACACAGCAAAATCATCAAAAAAGTTCTCACACAATCTCTGCCTAAAACCAAACAATTTTACACAAAATGAAATTCTTCAGATTATCATCTCAGCAAATCATCTTTCCAGAAAATTACTTCATAAACACAAAAGCACAATTAAAAGTCTATTAGATCACTGAACCATTCCTTCCCTGTTTGATCTACAAAACCATTTCTCAAATTGGAAGAAGCCAAGGCAGACGCAGAGAGCTATCAATAAATCGGCAAAATCCGAAATCGGAATCGGAACAAAGTTGAATGTAAATTACCCCAAGACGCGTCGTTCTTCGTAGATCTTAGATAACTCACCACCACTACCTTCTTCCCCATCTCCACAACCCAGAAAATGGCGTCTCTGAATTACGCTCCCAGCGCTTGGCAATCTCACGATTCTTCTCGCCACATCATCATCATTTGATATCAAGCCGTAAGAAGAACATCTGTCGACGCCGGAAAGAGAACCAAATCGACGGAATTGATAAGATACCAAACTCCCCTGCGCGATCCCCGAACGGCTAACGATCGAGCTCCTGATTGCGTTTCGACATGAAATTAACGAAACCACGGCCCTGTAGCCTGACATAAACGGCGGCATTATCAACAAATTCGCTCGCCTGATTCAACAACGCCCCAAATTCCCAAAGAGATACAAAAAAACAAACGGAGAAATTGTGCCGGAGCTTTTAGGGTTGCGAAAACTGAACCAATGGAAATACGATTGTGGAGGAAGAAATCAATCAAAAGGCCTTCTTCTTCTTCACCAAGCAAGAAAGAGAGAGAGAGAGAAAGAGAGAGACGTAATCTAGAGAGCGCTATATGCTCGCAGGAACACACACCTATACGAAATTATAAAAAAAGGAGAAAGCTTTCTTCGTCACTGGTCAGAGAAAGCGACAGCTCGAATTATTAAAAGGCTTTTTCGATTTGGGCCCATTGGGCTTTTCTTTTATTGTTTTCAATGTCTTCAATCGCATTTTCCCTCCCAAGGATCTCTATAAATACTCAAATCTTCGCGAAACAAAAACTCTGCGCTCCAGAAATTCTTGACGAAGAAGTTAGTTACAAAGACGAAAACCAAATCCCTGAAACTGAATCAATCAATCTTCGATCGGAGATCCTTGGAGCTGCAATGGCGGACGTGAACCCAGCAGATTTAGTCGACGGAAATGTGGTGAACTTTCGTGAGAAGGACACTCGTCACCGCTACGAAGGAAAAGTCTGCTATTTCGAGCTAGAGGCTTCCAGATTCGGAATCCAGGACGGTTAGTTGTTTTCTCTCCACGATTTCTACTGATTCTTTTTACTTCTTGTGAGAAATTGAAACCGTAATGATGATGATGCGAGTAGGAAAAAAAAAAGAATCTGGAAAATTGCGTAATGAGTTTGATGATTTCAATTCGTTTTTCTTCACAGATTCTTGCTGCGTATGAACAGATTATTATATGACGATAATGTTTGACGATTGATTGGTTGATTGATTAACAGTTTCTTGAACGAGAAACTACAGTAACAGTTTCTTTCTTGGTTATGAGTAAAAACGAGTTTCCTATGAATGATTTCACAGTAACGATGATCGTAGAAGGCGAGAGTTTGTACCTCGGTGGAGCTTACATCAACACTCTCCCATTCATTGAGGTTTGTTGTGTTGTTACTAACATGTTCGGATCGTATTCTTGCTCTCTTTATATAACTGCTTTTGATTACTTAATCAGGACTTGGTGGTGTTACAAGTTGCTGAGCCACACTCTGACTCTGAGGTAAAAAAAACTGAAACTTTAAAAGAGTCAGGTGTTGTCATCTTTGAGCTTTGATCAGAGAGATGTAAATGGAGGGTCTTTACAATGCTTTTTCACAGGATGAACAACAGATTGGTGATAATCCAGGTGGTGTGAATGAAGCTGCAGGCAACAATGAGGTAAAATGAGAGATATTGAGAATGAATGTGCGTATAAAGAGCTTTAGTTGAAGTAATACGTTAATGGAGTTTCTGTGGTTGAATCATTTTCTCAGGCTGGTCAGAATGGTGCTAATGGCACATCGGGTCATGCTAGTGTGAACCAAGCTGCAGGAGCAAGCTCTAACAACACTCAGGCAAGCTTGACATAACGAGAATGAATGTGAATTTAGAGGAGCTTAATCAAACTTAAACATGTTAATGGAGTTCTCTGTCCTTCAGGCTTGTCAAAACGGTCATGGCGCTTCGGGAAATGGCACATCAGGAGGATCAAGCTCTAGCCACAACACTCAGGTTAAATGAGAATTAAGAATGAAAATTTGCATTTATGAGCTTAAATTACGAGATATTAATGGATTTCTTTGTTTGAATTCCTTTTCTCCAGGCTGGTCAGAATGGTACTAATGGCGCATAAACATCTTCCAGGTCATCTTAGGGCCAGATGGAATCTTCAGGGTCATACATATTAGACATTACCTTACCACACTCTTATACTGAATCATATTACTTCGTATACATAATACCATCACATGTATAGATATATATCTTCTTTACTTCTTCTTCTGCTCGGTACAGAGCAATAGTTCTTTGACCAGACCTTTTTAGCTTCTCCCTTGTTGGTGTCGCTTTAGTTTGTATATAGCTTTGGGATTTCTGACATCTTTGGATGTTCACTGAGTAACAATGTCCTTGAAAGATTCTGATTGATACATTTTTCTTGAATGAAGGCACTTCTCTCATTTATGGTTTTGTGTATATATGTGTGTGTGTGGTTGTTCGTCACAGATTTTATCATGAATGTCAAATGTCATAATCTGTTTTCGAGTCTCTCTGTTTTATCTGGGATCAATTTGAAACCTATCTAAAGAAACGAAAGATATACATGTATTTCAAGAAGTCGTTAATGTTTGATTATGTAGCCAAATCGTACTTCAATTAAAAGATTTGAATTCAAATTCAATTCAGTTTTAAGAGCTAAAACTACTTAAACCATACGCAGATTTCATTAGCTGACAACAAAATCCTAAGAGACAAACATGAATAGCTCATAAATCTGACATTGCTACAAGCAATTTGGAGAATTGTGTTACCTAATTTGAGTACTGGGAAAAAGATAGATAAAGAGAACAATAAGGTAAAGTATTACAATTTTTAATATGGGATTTTTACTTCACCAATCCGTGCAGCTAATGCATCTAAACCTAAAGGACACAAACAACACAAAAAGAAGAGACAGAGAGGGAGAGAGAGAGAGAACTAGTTTCACCTTCGTGATACATATGACATTTTTGGTTTTGTTTACGCACATCTCTTGTTTCAACCACCGCCTTTCTCAAAACACCATGATGCTTCTTAGTATCTGCGTTCAGGGGTGTACATCATTTCTTCCTTTTTTCCTTCACGGCTTGTGTAGCTTGAACCCAAACACTCTTGGGACGTAGCTTTGTGCTGCCTTCTGTGGCTTCAGATGTCCGTATGTCATCAGGAACAGATGTGGAAACGTTGTCCCAAAGTAAGCTCCATCGATATCTGTTTATTTCGTGTATTTAAAGAACAACAATCCAAAACAATGCAGCAAATAATATAGGAGGAGCATCAAATGAGGGAATCAAAGCAAAACCAGCCTAGACTAGACTCGTTATTAGGCATGCATGGTGCAGTATATCTATATATATAAAAAAGGATACTTCCTTGGTATTTGGATCGTGGGTAATAGACATCTTCACATTTGGGGCAATATATCTTCACGGTGCTTGCTCGAGGGATATCGGATTGACCAACCGGTAAACAAGGCTGGCCACAGCAATAAACTCTTGGGCATCTTCCAAAGTCATAGTTTTTGTATTTGTCTAGCTGCAAAAATCAATTGGAAATGACACCAACAGTTGCTCTCTGTTCTAGAGGACTTGTTAAATAAAGTATGCAACTTGAGGCAAAGAAAAAAAAGGTTCTTTTACCATAGAAGCGAGCCCTTTGCTTGTCAATATGTAACGAGCATGAACCATTCCATATAGCATCTCTGCTGCCGACTCGATCAATTCGTTCTGTTCCTCTGTAAACATCTCACCTGTTACCCGTCAATCCAAATCAAACAATAAAGACACAGAAACCGAAAGGCCAACCAACTTTTCAGCTTAAACTATTATCATGAGGACTTACCGTGAGAAGATTCGACATCCAGAATCAAATCAAGGGCATAATCGTAGTAGGGAACTTGATGGCTGAGTCCACACAAGTTAAAGTCGTCCTGGATGTAATCATCATCAACTTCACAGAAGAACTCGTTCCCACGTAGGTTGCAGAACCAGGAGATCCATGACGTGTCCTCTCCATCGGAACCACTGACCTCAGATTCCTCGCTGTCTGTGTCTGATATATCTACAGCTACGAAATGCCCACAAGAAACATTTTCATCAGCATCATTCTTATAAAAAAGCTTTCCTCGAATCAGGAACAATAGCTGTGTCAAGTTTCTAGTTCGAGTGATTGAAAATGAACAATTGCTTGTGCTCATCAAATAACACACAATTTAAGTCTATGACAACTTGTCCAGGAAATCTACAATCGTTCAGGAGGTAAACTTTATCAACGAAGACTGATTTATATTTATTCGATTTCGGATTAAGTTTCTAGCTTTTAAACATTCCATTACATGAAAATGAACAATTGCTTGAGCTCATCAAATAACACAGATATATACACAATTTAAGTTTATGAATCCAAAAGAGAGGTTCAGGCTAAGAGATTTCTACGAAAATCCCAAATTTCGAAATGGGGGCAAACCCTAGGTACGGAATCGAATCGAATTGAATCTAACAATCCGCAATTGAATCACGATAACATAGAGAAATTAACAATAAGAGGCAAAAAGAAAGACGAATCTCACCGTCGGAAATGGTGGTCTTCGAGAGAGAAGCAGAGCGTGAATCCTTGTCATGCAACTGCTTCCCAATCAAGACGGAGTTCGACGCTACCTTGCCCTTTCCATTGACGGGCTGAGACATCGAATGCGACGCCCGATTATCGCGAACCTCGTTTATTCGTTTTCGATCTACCACCTCCGACTTCGATCCAACCGTTCCCCTCTCTCTACTATACATGATCTCTATCTCTCACAACTCCCGAATCTCGTGAATATAATACAATTTCCGGTACCGTTCACCGGCGAATTAAAAAAAAAAAAAGGCCAAGGAGGCGGTTGAGCGAGCTTCCGAATCTCTAGGGTTTCGAATCGGAGCTTCTCGTCTCGCGTTTATCTATCTGACATGTAGTCCCTCTTGTTGGTACATACACAGTTTTTTTTTTTTTGTTCTCGCTTGAATTTTTTTTTTGTTTGGAGATAAGAAAAGAATAAAAGAAGAGGGAAGGGCAAAACGGGAAAGAATGAAACAGAATTATGTTCTCCAGTAAAGCGGTGATTCGTCCGCCACCAAGAGAGAGACACGTGACGGTCACGTGGTAACAGTAAGACTATAACAAGGCTTGGGCCGAGATAAACAGGCCCGGCCCAAGTTAGATTCGTTTCTCGTGGTGGAAGAACAGTTTCAAAACCAAAAATGAAAAAAATCTTGAAGTGGCATTTTTCGTTGGTTGGTTATTGTATAAGTTACAAGGGAGATCCAAAATCAAAACCCTGTTATTTAAAAAGAAAATTTGATTTTGAACCACTAAAGACTCGAAGCACGGAGTTACAGAGGTGGTGGTGGTGATGAAGGATGTTGAAGAAGGTGAACATGATTAGTGATGGCGTCAGGACAAGACTGAGCTTGAAGAAGCTCTAGCCTCATGAAAGGGTGCACAAACTGAAGCGTGTAATCTTCATCTGCAAAAACACATTTGTATCAGACAAGAACTTTTTCTTCCATTGTTTTATGTAAAGAGACACAAGTAAAAGAATATATATGAGCTTACTGTCTTTAACAGTGCCATATAGCCAGCAAAGAACCTCATCAGCAAATGCCAAGCACACATTTCCCTAATTTACCAAAAACTCGGTTGTGTTTAGTTTCAACAAGATTTTGGATTGTAGAGATTCTAAATACAGTGATAACACTGACCTGCCAATAGTTTTTCAATCTAGCTCTGTGCGCGATATCTTTCGTTCTTAGTCTCTCTGTTCGTACTAATCTCCCTCCATCATCTCTACACCAAGTTCAAAAACATGGAAATAGAAAAGTTCACTTGAATTGCTTTGCTTGAATTTCGAAAGGATTTAACTTTCTGAGTTTATTGAGTTTACCTATATCCGACGAGAATATAGGGGACTCCTGCTAAGAATGATTGTATCTGCAGAGCAATAAATCTCTCACTCAGTTTTATTTCTAAGAATCCACAAGAAGGAAAATGTATGAGACATCATTCATACTTACCCAGAATTTAAGCAGTTTCTCTCTCTCAAATCTCTCTACGGTACGATCATCCAGCTAGAGAGCAAACAGTAGACAAGTTATAGAGGCAATGAATAAAAGAGAAGCTAACTGAAATAAACAATGGAGCTTTAAGGAAAACTATGGCATGGAGAGAGAGAGAGAGAGAGAGAGAGAGACGCATACCTCGCGAGAAGTTTTCAACTCTATATAAAACCTCCTTCCTTCTTCAGTTTCGTCGCAGCAATCCATTTCAGCACCCATCAGAACACGGTGAGCTCCGAGTTTAGTCTTGACAACTGAACAAAACTCGACATTGGAATCCACATGATGTATTTCTTCACCATAAGCTCTTCCTGGATCTTCGGTTGCAAGGCTTTCGAAACAATAACCCCAGTAACATCTGATGGTGAAATATAGCATCGCGTGGTAGATTAGTAGCAAAAACGAAGAGTTACACCTTCTTCTGACCCTATTTTCCGAAACATTCCTAGCCACTGATTAAATTATTAGGAATGAAGATTACCTGCGGCGATCTAAGTCATTCTGCGGCCTTTCAGGCAGTTTATGCACATCCAGATATATGGTTCCATTCCTCTTATGCACACCCATTTCCCACGGTTCATGCCGGTTGTAAGCAGCACCAAGTATCTGAAACGAAACACAGCGAGTGGTTTAGAAAACTGAGCCATGCATTGTCATTTCTTATTCAGTAAGAAAAACAGCAAATTGAGTTAACTGGCTCGATAAAAAGCAAAATGAAATGTTGAGGATCTTACATACCTTGTTTAGATTATTACGGAATGTCTGTCCAAAACAAAGCACAAAAAAGAAATGATTGAGATCATCTTGTTCAAAGTAATGAATTGGTAGTGAAATGGACTGATACACACAAGCACTTTCATACCACAAAATGAATGTTATCCAACGAAATGTTTTTTGCTCTAACACATCCAAGAAGGTCACCGAAGCCCTCAGAGCCTAGATCTGCCTCAAAAGAAGAAAACAAATCAGTAGGATACCTCAAACTTATACATCTTGCAGAGCCTAGTTCTAATAGTTCCTAGTAAAAAAATACTGTGCCAAAACTCACTACCTATTTTCTCAACAAAAGTATCATAGCCTTGATTTAAATCCGCTCCAATGTCTTCAGAAACATGACGCTTGAAAAGCCTCTGCAAAACAAGGTTAACATAGATTTCATTAACTGGAAAGCTGAGTATATAGTATGGTATCATGAGGATGGCGATGACTCGTCCTTGTTCTTGTTCTTCTCCGTAGATCTTGTTGGAGCATTGCTTGTGATGCTACTCCTTATGTTCTGCACAAACGAAACATACATTTTTGTGAGAAGTTAGCTTTGCAAGTTACATACAACTAAGTAGGCTTCAGTAAATAAAGGGATCAAAGAACCGTACCATGTGCCTTAAGGCCATATCAAGAGACGACCTAGAAAGATTTCTCCCGAAGCCTGAGCTCAGGTTATCTTTTTATTCGTAAATAGTCTTCTCGTTTGACTCTATATTGCTGTTGGAACCTAAAATTAATAAGCTTATGGACTGAGTTAATTTAAAACAAGTGTGAAAAGAAATGAGCTTTGGGCTCATAAGAAAAATGAGAAAGTAGAGAATAATTGATAAATCTAAATTAATTTAGATTGAGTCAAAATTAAATATGGAATATCTCCATATCTCTTTCAGTTTCAAAACAGGAAAATATCCCTGTGATATTCCTTTTTTTCTATGACGGTTTAAGGCTTTAAGCGATATTTTTTTTTCTATGACGGTTAAAGTTTCTTAGCTTGGAGACCAAATCTCTTCTCTATTATAAATAAAGGCCTAGCCTTCTCACATTATTCATTCAATCATTTATTCAAAAATTAAACACTCCAACAAATCTCTCACATCTATTTCTTTCTTCTCTAATTGCTTTGATATTCATATTGCAACAGTAGTCACCATTCTTGCTTTAAGATTTTTTTTTTGTTTGTCTCTTTTTTGTTTTGATGAGACCAACCCACATGCTTTAGATGAAAATAGAAAAGGGAACGTGTCAGAGATAGTTCATTTAACTTTTTTCATCAGATTAGTTTCTCTTTCTTGGTCTTGTTGTTTACTTCTACTTCACGGTAAACAAGCATCTACATCTTGATTTAAACTCCCTCTGAATTGTTACTTATGTAAAAAACAGGTTTTTTTTTTTTTTTTTTTTGTTCAAACAACAGGTTTTGTTATGATGATCTTTTTATGTTGGTTGATTACTTATTAACATTGATCCATCTCTGCTCTATCCTTACACCAGATTTGATGGTGTAAGAGATCTAGAGAAGATGCTCACATTAAAATGGAGTTTAATAGTCTCTCTGAACTATCTATGTCCAAGTTCTTGGGAGTTCGGAAGCACCATACATCGGTCACATATATTGTTTTCCTTTAGCATGTTCTAAATGGTTGATTTTTTGTCTATACATATAAACTTTTAAGTTTTCCCAAGAGACTTGTTTTCCAAAAAATATTACATTCTGTTCAATTGCAAGCTTCGTTTGAATGAATCACATTGATGGTAACTTGGTTGTTGTGGAATTTGATTTTCACTATTCCTCATCCAAACACATTTTATGCTAAGGATTTGGAGTCTCTTTTGAGCTTGTAAATTTCTTGACATCTTAATGATCTGCTATACACTTGCCTGTTTGATGATGGGTTTGTGTTTAGCAAGTTTCCACTGTTTCAGTGGCGCAGCGTAAGAACGTGATACGTAGCTCAATCAAGGGATTGATAATCTCTTGAGACCTACCTTGCTCAATCAAGGGATTCAAGTGAATCTCTTGAGACCAACTTCCTGTTTTGATGACGTTAATCAAATCAAAGACAAGGGATAAGAGAAATCTCTTCTTTAATAAACTCCAAAACTGCCCGACAATTACATAGAAGCAAAGCTTATATAGAATACATAAACCCTAATCCTAATCTTAGGGAAAAGGAAAAGCCTAAGCTTTAAAACCCAAAACAAGTAAATAAACTTAAATCAAAATAGAAAAGCCCAAAACCCAAACACTTAAGCAATAAACGAAACTTGTCTTATAAGTTATGATGCTGCTGCATCATTCAGCCTTTCAGGAGAAGATGGTCTACTCATGTATGCCACTTCCTTTCATGCAGCAAAAGGACCATTGTTACAGGAGAAAAAACTTGTCCCCATTGAGGTCTCAAGGACTATATTTAGCAACAAACGTGTGTAAAAATTATCTTTTTAAAGAAACTATGTATTCTTCTTTTAGTTTGTAAAAGACCAAACTTCTCTATTAATCATGTACTATAAATTTATCTATAAGTGAAAGTAATTGTTTAATCTGGACCTCGACTAACCGAAATACCTACCTACTCCAACGGAAGTTCATTTCGTCTTTGTATTTGTAAACGGCACGTAGTCTTAGTTTAAATTTACCAGATGACATGGTGTTTCTGTACACGTGAGCTTAAACGGAACGTAGTTCATTTTGTTTTGGAATTATTCAGCTAATTGACTGACGTGGCAATGTTTCAATGTCGGACCAAGCTTAACTTAACTCAACTATATACGGATTCCAAATCTCCAATTCACAGAATAAAAAGATTTCGAGTTAATAAAAGGCTTTCAAGTCCGGACTCGTTATTAGCTCTACGCACTGGAAAAAAGCCGAAAGCGAGCCAACAAAAAGCAAAGCAGGACCAAAATTTTCCAAATTTCTTTGCCTTTTTCGCTTATCCAAGAAAGCTTTCTCCTCTGAAATCGTCTTCGATGAATCCAATGTTAGACATGAATTCATCTCCGACGCTCTGAGTTTAACGGAAATTGTAATCGCTTTTTGCTGTAATTGTCACTCGCCGGCGACTAACTCAATTTCCCTGTGGTAAGCATTAGAAATTCCTCTGTTTTATTCGTTTCTGTATTTTGAAGCTTTTGATTTTCGTTCTTTATGGATAAGATTTTAACTGTATCTGAATTGCATTCGAAAATTCGATTGAATATGCCTAATTTTTTGCAATTGACTGTGAAATCTGCAAGCTCTTCGTTTGTCAGTTGTGAGACTTGCGAATTCTTTGGAATTTCAAGATGTGGAATTCAAAGTTTTAGTCTTTTAGATTAGTGTTTTCTTTCCTCTTCAAAGGCCTTACATTTGTTGTAAAAATAGATACTTTCTCGCTCAACTTGAGGAAGAGAGTCCTATAGTACTAATTTCATTTATGAATCAATGATAATCCATTTTTGGTTTAGATTGGTGATGTAAAATTGCGCAGAGATGCTGTGAATTGGACCAAATGGTAAATCTAATGGAGGAAAGTATATGCAAATTTGCAAACTTTCTAAACCTCTGTGAGAGATTTTCTCTGTTTCTTTCTTTGGTCAAATTTATGTATATATGTATATGTCTGCGGCATATTTTCTCTTTCTTCTTGAAGAGTATAGTGACCTTTTTCTTGTTTTGGATTTCAGGCTGTGTGTTTGAGTTGAGTTCGTGATGGGAACTGTAGTTGGAAGTGTTGATGACTGCAGAGAGATGTTTGAGGGCAGTGCTCAAACAAGGATCTCACCGTTTTCTTCTACAAATCAGATTGGAAGTCCTGTTGCCTACAAACTCGTCCGGGTATGGTTACATATTCTGTCCTTTTCAATGTCTCTCGTCACAGGGATAACAGAGTTCTCATAGGGTTTTGCTTCTCCTGGAATTGAGAAATCTATCTGTGTATGTATGTATTAGCCTTTTCTTCAAAATATTAATTTTAGGTGGTTTATGTGAATGGTTAGGTTGCAGGAGATGGGAGCCTAGTGCCCGCAACCGATGAAGAAATTCTGGAGGTCAACGAGACAGATATGCATATTGCAACAGATGCTACTAGTCAGGCTGAAGAGTTACCTTCTCGGTCGTCTCAGCTAGAAAGTTCTGAAGGTTTGGTTCCCATCATTCTTTACTTGTTGAAACCTCTCTTGCTTTTAAAACTTGTGCATCTGTAGATGGAATTTAGGTGGAGAACCAAAGTTATTGGTTTCCGTAACCAATCTGTAGATGTGTATCAGTCAATCGCACATTCATAGGAAAGGAATATTACCTATTACCTGTTGAGAAGAAGATCTTAGGCCTTATATATGCTCAAATATGCTTTTCTCTGTGGTTTTCTCTGTCTCATCCATGATTCAGTTATTGATTAATGACATATTGGGGATAAAGTTTCTTATTCAACTCAGCTATCATTTTCAGGTTTGTTGCAGTCTGACAATGTGGAACCATATATGGACCAGGTGAATTCTCGACTTGAGGTTAGTCCTACTTCACAAATGTCGAAAACAGAATTTTAATGCATACAATTGCATATTTTCTACTATTTCTCCTTACAGTTTGTTCCAACTTTGAGATTCTTGCAGTATAACGAGGAGATGTTGCAAGAGGTCGAACAAGAAGATCGGATTGGCATGATTCATGGATCTCAGCTGCTTTCAACTCCTCCGGATGCGAACATCCAGTTTTCTTCTAATGAAAACAACTTGTTTAATGATGAAGCTTTGCTGCAGGAACCCACTCCTATCTCATCAGATGTTCAGAATGAATGCAATAAGGCTGAAGCATACTCAAACGCAGCAGATAGTCCGAGAGAAACTGAATCTCCTGCTGCTGCTTCTCAAAAGCCTGATTTCTCCTTAGTTAGAGGCGAGATATGTTTGGATAATCTACCGATCAAAGCACTGCAAGAAACCTTCAGGGCAACGTTTGGCCGTGACACGACTGTTAAGGACAAGACCTGGCTCAAAAGGAGGATCACAATGGGACTTACCAACTCCTGTGATGTACCAACAACGAACCTGACAATTAAAGATAAGAAGCTAGTTGCAAATCAAGAGAAGTCCACTGATATGAGTGATGAGGTAAGAGCCACAAATCCTTCTGGCCATAGTCTCAGAGGCAACCACTATTGTGCTGGTGAGGAATTTTCCTCTGAAGAGAGGGCTGCAAAGAGAGTTAGGAAACCTACAAAAAGATACATTGAGGAACTCTCAGAAACTGATGAAAAACAGCAAAATGACAACAAGTCAGTAGTGCTTCCTTCTTCAAAAGATCAGAGGCTATCTGAAAAATCTGAGGTCAGGTCTATTAGTGTCTCCTCAGGGAAGAGAGTTACTGTCACCAGGATGGTGTCCCTTGCTGGATCTGAAATTGAGGTTCCTTTTGTTTCTCATGTCCGGAGAAGCCGCCCAAGAGAGAACATTATGGCTCTTATGGTATTTCTCTTTCATACTTATTCTTCCCATTGAGCTGACATAACTTGCAATCATCTGGCTTATTTTACATATATGTGCCTTAGTACTACATTCCAAATTATATCTCAAGAAACACAAGATCATCTCTTAGACTTGTGTATGAAGGATTAATTCAACATTGTGTAGGAATCTCATTCCAGTTGCTTGGAAGCCAAGGCTAGTGCAGGAGACAGTAACCTGAATCTAAACCCATCTCAGTTAAACAGTGATGTTGTGAACCGAGGCTCAGTGGTAAAGTCTACTTATTTCTTTTGTTCTTTACGTCAAAAAGATTTTATTCACTGTATACCTAATATTTTAGAAGAATTTGGTGTTCCAAAATATGATACATTTGCATTATTGGTTTGCAAATGCAGTTTGCTACAAGTCACAATAACAATGAGGAGCATATTCTGAGTGAAGTTGATCAAGACATGGAGCCAGAGTACATGGACTCATCTGGAAACAGCTCAGATGACAACAGTAACGTCAATGTGCCAATCATGCAAGGTGCTGGGCTTAGAAGGAAGCATCATCGAGCTTGGACTCTCTCTGAGGTTACAAAACTGGTCGAAGGTGTATCCAAGTATGGAGCTGGGAAGTGGTCTGAAATCAAAAAGCTTTCCTTTTCATCTCATTCATACCGTACCTCTGTAGATCTCAAGGTAACTCAACTCTTTAACCCCTCTTTGTCATAATCCTATCACTCCAATGCTTTGGTTTAACCTTGTTGTTGTCTTCAGGACAAATGGCGAAATCTTCTAAGAGCAAGCTTTGCTCAAAGCCCATCAAACAATATGGTAACTCTCTCTCTCTCTCTCTCTCTTAACCCTTTGACAAGAACCTGAATGAGGTTATGAATATATGTTGCTGTGTTTCCAGGGAAGTCTCAAGAAACATGGGTCCATGCACATTCCTATGTCGATTCTGTTGCAAGTAAGGGAGCTCGCAGAGAAGCAATCACTGGTTCCTACCCGGTGAAAAAAAGGGAAACAAGATCCAATTTCTGAGTTTTGTAAAATAGAAACTTAAGTAAGGGAGACGAGAAATGTGAGATAGAGAACTGTTTCTGTAGTAGACTCGTAACTACTTTTTTCTAAGGAAGTTTGTGAGTTATATATGACAGAAACTATAAAGCAGTGTCTCTGTATCTTGAATTTGGTATGAAGTGTTTCTTTATAATATCCATAATCGAAGTTATAAACCTGAATTGGGCCTTCTGTAATTTGGATCCATAACTCCTCTGGCTACGGTTTCTCTTCTTGACCCAGACTTACATGTGTATCTTTCTCGCTTTCTCTAGAACCATCTTTCCATCGCCATCACTCATCAAATTTCCCATCTTTTCATGCAAAAGCTTCTATTTTTGTGTTGTTTCTTGCTAAATTTGTTAACACATCGCTCTGTTTTAGTACGAATAATTAGAGGTGAGTCATGATTTATGCTGTTTCTTGCTAAATTTATGAATTGCCTTTTTATATGTTTGATTATTCTTTTTTTTTATATGCTGAAACAAGTGAAGATATCTCAATTCATAGAAGCAAAGTCTGAAAGAAGATGGGGATCGTTGAAAGGATTAAAGAAATTGAAGCCGAGATGGCTCGGACGCAGAAGAACAAAGCTACAGGTTTCTCTTTACATTATATAACATGTATATAGATATAGAGAGACATGAGACTCATCATTTGATTTTCACTATGACAAGTTTTCAACTCTGTTCCATTTCTTGAATGATATTTTCTGGAAAAGAAGCAGAAGAAATGGTCAGCTAATGAAAGTAATGTTCCAACTTGATGGACAGAGTATCATCTTGGTCAGCTCAAAGCAAAGATTGCAAAGCTCAGAACACAACTCTTAGAGCCTCCAAAAGTAATGCAACTTCTTATGATCAAATTGCAGAGTATCAGATTCTATATCATTTCTTCAAATTTTCTGAGCGTTTTTCTTATATCGTCTTAATAGGGTTCTAGTGGAGGTGGAGATGGTTTTGAAGTTACAAAGTATGGTCATGGACGTGTTGCACTTATAGGCTTTCCAAGGTTACTCACACGCATCCATTTATTTGTTACAACTTTAGAGTCTACTCTTCGGTTGCCTAATTTTGTGTGTGTTTGTGACTGTAAATTTGCAGTGTTGGAAAGTCGACGCTTTTGACGATGTTAACTGGCACACATTCTGAAGCAGCCTCTTATGAATTTACAACGCTTACATGCATCCCTGGAATCATTCGCTACAATGACACCAAGATCCAGTTGCTTGATCTTCCTGGGATTATTGAAGGTGCTTCAGAAGGAAAGGGGAGAGGGAGGCAGGTTTAAATATACTTTATTCTTAATCATTTTCTTCTCGAACGGAAATATTAAGGAATGCTATGAAATGAACTTATGTTGAAACTGTTTGTTTCTCAAGGTTATTGCTGTTGCAAAGTCTTCAGACCTTGTGTTGATGGTTCTTGATGCCTCAAAGGTAAGAGTTTTGGTTTTAGCGGTTTTGTCTTTCCTTTTTGCTGTTTCTGTGTTCTGTTCCTTAATCTCTATTTCTTATTTCAAAAACTTTTTAGAGTGAAGGTCATAGGCAGATACTGACTAAGGAACTTGAAGCAGTGGGTCTACGTTTAAACAAAAGACCTCCTCAGGTAAAGCTAAACTCTAACTCTTGAAAACCCAAAACCCTTCTTCTGTGATTTGGCAAAGGCTTTGGCCTTTTGAGAGAATGCTTCACCAGCTTAATGTGCTTACCACTTGTGTTGTAACAGATATACTTTAAGAAGAAGAAGAGCGGTGGGATTTCTTTCAACACTACAGCACCATTGACTCGCATTGATGAGAAGCTCTGTTATCAAATTCTTCATGAATACAAGATCCACAATGCTGAGGTATATTATAATCACTCCAACTTCAATCTTGTCACTCCATCCTCAGCGATAATCATTCCTTACTGCTAGGAGTATAATGAGAAATTTTGTTGTGAGATCTCTAATAAGTTCGTTAATGAATCTTGCAGGTTCTGTTTCGTGAAGATGCTACAGTGGATGACTTTATAGACGTCATTGAAGGAAACCGCAGATATATAAAGTGTGTATATGTCTACAACAAGATAGATGTTGTTGGAATCGATGACGTTGATAGGCTTGCACGCCAGCCAAATTCCATCGTTATAAGCTGCAATCTTAAGGCAAGTTCATGTTTCTCTTGGTCTTCAAGAATGGCAGAAGCTGGAAATCCGATCCAGCACAGTGTTAGCTTCGTCATAATGAATCTGTATACTGGAACACACTGGTCTGATGGTGAATGATTGTGTGTTGCTTGAAACAGCTAAACTTAGACAGACTACTTGCAAGAATGTGGGACGAAATGGGACTTGTGAGAGTTTACTCAAAGCCTCAAGGCCAGCAACCAGATTTTGATGAACCCTTTGTCCTCTCTGCTGTAAGTAAATGACACTTGTCTTGCAGATTTAAATATATGATTTTTTTCTGTCTTACTTCACAATAACCTCTGTTGTTGTTTATATTTGATCATTTGCTTGTGTCATGCCTCAGGACAGAGGTGGCTGCACAGTGGAAGACTTCTGTAACCACGTACATAGGACTCTGGTGAAAGATATGAAGTACGCACTGGTTTGGGGAACAAGCGCCAGGCACTACCCTCAACATTGTGGTCTTGCTCATCGTCTTGAGGATGAAGATGTTGTTCAAATCGTCAAGAAAAAGGTACATAAGCACACACATTTTTCTGATCCCTGTCTCATGATGAGAGTACTAACATCAAATGTTGAATATTCAGGAGACAGAGGAAGGAGGAAGGGGACGGTTCAAGGCACATTCAAACGCTCCTGCCAGAATTGCAGATCGTGAGAAGAAAGCTCCACTTAAGCAATAACACAGTTGATTATCATGTATTGTTATTTCTGTATCAGAACAAATTTGTAAACTATGTTATTAGTGCTGGTGAAGCTTTTGATCTTTGGTTTCATATTGACTAGAGATAAGAACAGATTGTCTCAGAAACATTAGAAGTTAACATTAAATGATCAAAGTGGCCAAACAACAACATTGCAGACTTCAAACTAATTCCTTAACATTCATATGTAAAAGATACACAGAAATTGCTCGTCTATCTATTAATCCGTGTATGTGTTCTTGGAACCAACAGGCTGTCGAAACACCTAAAGATTTAATTAGCCTCGCTGGCTCTTTGCCCACATATGCCTCCCTGTTACTTGAGCCGGTGGATATAGATCAGTCCACTGGTTGCTTGATGGATCCGAACCACCACTACGCCTTAAATTTACATCTCCGTTGAAAGACATGGACTGTTTCTTCTCAAACGGTGTTTTGGAACAAGAGGATGAAGAAGGAGATCGTCTCTGCTTAGCTTTGATAGATTGTGTCAGGCTCATGTAGCTCGGCTTTCTGTAGTACCCTCCTTCCTCAAGGAAACTTCCAGAGTAAGGAACTGGGGACTGAGATGTCGACGAAGACTCAGAACTCGTGGCAGATGACGACACCGGAGGAGGAGGTCTAGCCATCACTCTGGTTGAGAGATTGTTCTTCCTGACTTGAACTGCGTCATGTTCAGACACACTGCTCTCACTTTTCCTTGCATTGTCTGATGAGTCCATCAACCGACCTTCCCATGGCCTGTCTGCAACCCATCTGTCAAGCCAGTTCCATCCTGGACTGCTCTTACACGACCCTTGATTCTTCTTAACACTCCCTTGTTTGTTCACCTTCACGTTTGGACTTGGACACGTCCTTGGCTGTGTAAAATTTTGAGAAACTCAATCAACACAAACGTCTCTGAGAGATTACATTCTCAAAAATATGTGAATATGTTACCTGGTGTGTGAGTGCATACACCATAGCTCTCTCCCTCTTAAGAGCTCCTTCTTGTCTCATCTGTAACTTAGTTCTCACTTCATTTATACTTCCCGGGCTATCACACCAACCCTTCTAAACAAACATCATTACAAAAAAGTATTTGCATTTAGTCTCCAACAAGTCTCATTTGATCTTATAAATTCATGTCTGATAAATCAGTCATTACCTCAGCTTGCTTTGCAGGATCATCTTTTTGCTCAGATGGTTTCTGCAACTCTTGTTCATCTGAAGGTGCCCTGTTGCAGTGAGCTCGTACACGAGCTTGGACTCGAACAAGAGCTTGCATACACCTTAGTGTCACATCTGCTTGTTTCCGGACTTGCCTCCCACGGAATATCGCCTGAATCCTCACCACCGCCTTCAGAGCTCTCAGCGCTTGTCTTGCCTATAAACACATTTGACCACAAACAGCTTCAGAGAAGAAACAAACTATGAATTGGCTTTAGCTTAAGGATCCATTAACTATTGATGGCTGATTAAAGTTTCAAACTTTGTCAAAGAAAAACAACCACAGAGACATAAATCATTGCCATGAAATGAATTAACTTAGTTTATGGATCCATTAACTATTGATGGCTGATTAAAGTTTCTAACTTTGTCAAAGAAAAACAACCACAGAGACATAAATCATTGCCATGAAATGAATTAACTTAGTTTATGGATCCATTAACTATTGATGGCTGATTAAAGTTTCAAACTTTGTCAAAGAAAAACAACCACAGAGACATAAATCATTGCCATGAAATGAATTAACTTAGTTTATGGATCCATTAACTATTGATGGCTGATTAAAGTTTCTAACTTTGTCAAAGAAAAACAACCACAGAGACATAAATCATTGCATGAAATGAATTTACTTAGTTTATGGATCCATTAACTATTGATGGCTAGTTAAAGTTTCTAACTTTGTCAAAGAAAATCAACCACAAAGACATAAATCATTGTAATTAGAGGTTGCTCAGTGCTGAATCAGAATGTTAAACCAATTCACAAATCACTAAATCGAAGGAGACTAGCATTTGATTAAGCAAAATTTGAGCAGTGAAGCATAGAGTGACGTACCAGGAAAGCTCGGAAAGCAGCCTGGATTCGTGTTGCAGCCCATTCTCGTTTGAAAAGAACGAAATCTTTCGGCGGAGCTCTGATGACAGCAGCAACAGCCGCGGTGAAGGAATCGTCGGCGGAGAAAGACGGCGGATCTGAGCCAAGAGAAGGAGTCCCGTAACTACCAGCACGGCTCTTGAAACCCTTTGAGGAAGATATGAGGCTCTCTGATGAAGTTCTCCAGAGTTTCCATTTCTTCTTGCTGTTCTTATCACTTAACTGAAAGAGGAATGAGAAATGTTTCAGATCGATTCAACAAGTTGAGAGAAAGAGAGAGCTTTTCGGAATTACCTGTTCATCAGTGATGGATTTTTTGTTGGTTATCAGAGATTTAATCCAGTTTCCAGAGCCACCCATTTGCTCAAAATGTAACCTTTGTTCTTCAGATCTGTGATAAAGTTGGAGACTTTCACAGGTTTTGGAATCAGATCCGGCGAAGAAAGTTCGATTCCAGAATATAATAGTAATTATGGGGAAGAGAGGGAGAAGAAGAAGAAGAAGAGAGAAAGTTTCTGCAAATTCTGGTGGCCTGAGAATGATGTAGACAAAAGTTTACAATGTTAAAAGAAGAGAAGCATTTGAAATTTGAAATTTTTGGGGAAGTAAGAAGAAACATTTATTTTTTATATATAACGGTTACAATTGACATTTCGCTTTCGTCTGCCATAAATAAATGAGTCATTTTGTCGGTAAATTAAAATAATTTATTTCTCATGCCTCGCGTGATAACTAAATTTCCTTTTGGTACATACATATAACGATAATTATGAAATTGACCACCTAACTTCTTGCTTTTGTAGATTTTCACCCAGTAACTATTTGAGAAAGTGTGTCTTCTTGTTTAAGTGGGATCCATTAATGTTCTTTGTGAGAATCTCTCAATAATGTACATTTATCTTCTTTTACTAATGAAAAAAAAACAAAGAACAAATGAGAATTGTATCACTGAGAGTATCTATTACAGAGAAAGTCACACAAACTTGTGCTTCTTCTTCTACTGCCAAAGATAAAAGCTTTTTTATTAGGCACATGAAGCGACATCTACTTCAGAGAATTCTTGATATCAATCACGAAACGGTACTTGATGTCCTTCTTCACCACCCTTTCAAGAGCTTCATTAATCTTCTGAATCGGAATCACCTCTATATTCGGATAAATCTTATGAGCTGCACAGAAATCTAACATTTCCTGAGTCACTTTGGTCCCACCGGTTACACTTCCCGCCAGCATTCTCATACCTGTCCCCAAAAACCTCAGGTCTCAGCATCTTCAAGAGTATGTATAAAACGAATTTACAAAGAGTTTTGCATACCAAGATTGAGATTGGCAGGACTGATTTTAATCTCACTTGGGAAACCAACAAGCACATAAGTCCCAGCAATCTTCAAAAGCGACATGTAAGGATCAAACGCATGATCTCCAGATGCTGTGTCAATCACAAAGTCTAGAGACTTCTCTAGTCCCTGCAAGTAAAAATCATAAATATGTCCCAAGTCAAGTAAAAGTTGCATTCTTAATGATCACAAGAATATGACAACACCTTTCTCTACCTTCATCTGATCATGGTCAGAAGAGATAACGAAATTGTTAGCTCCCAGGAGAGTCAAAGCTTCTTCTTTCTTGGAAACGCTGGTGCTGAAAACCGTCACTTTAAGTCCAAAAGCCTTACCAAACTTAACCGCCATGTGACCAAGACCACCAAGCCCAATCACCCCTAGAGATTTACCAGGTTGGTTCATATTGTGACGCATCATAGGCGCATATACAGTGATCCCAGCACATAGCAACGGTGCAGCTGACTCCAGAGGATAGTCCACAGGTATCTTGTAGCAATACCTATTTGTATAATCCAACATTTTCGACAATCAAAGAAACGTAGAAATTGCAATTATATGCAACTCACAAGTTCCAAAAGTTTGATTACTAACCTCTCATGAACAACGATGTGGCTTGAGTAGCCTCCTTTTGTGACAGAGCCATCATGATCAATGGCATTGAAAGTAAAGACTTGACCTTTCACACAACTAACTTCTTGTCCTTCGTTACAGTAATCACACTCCCTGCAGGAGTTAACATACGTTCCAACACCAACATGGTCTCCAACTTTGAAACGATGAACATTTGACCCAACCTTATTCACTATCCCAGAAATCTCATGCCTTTGGAGGAGAGACAAGCAAAAGAGAACAAACAGTAAATACACTAGTAAAGTAAAAAAATTGATGATTTTTAAAGTTTGGGTTTTTGTTAATTAAGCATACCCAGGAATCAAAGGGTATTTAGAGTCTCCATGTTTGTTCTTTGTCCAGATCACATCAGCGTAACACACTCCACAGTGAGTGATTTTCACTGAAACGTCGTCGCTTGTAACAGACCTTGATCAAAAACACTCGAGTGTCAAAAAAATTGCTTGAAATAAGTGAGATTGTGAGAATGATCACTATAAATCATAAATTTCACCTGCGAGTGAATGTATGAGGAGAAAGAAGACCAGATGGATCTCTTGCAGCCCAGCTCAAGCACTCTTCTTCTCCACTCTCCGTAGAACTCATCGTCGATTTTTCGATTCTTCTACCACCTAATCAAGGATCGCCGTCAAACCAAAGCTACACAGACGTAATTTTACGGAGTAAAAGCAATCTCACGGCTCACGAATGGCTTTCGTCGTCGTCTTCCTCGCTGCCTTCACAAAAATGATATCAAAGTTCTGTTTTTGATCTGATCCAAAACAGAGCAATTTGTATTTGTTTTCTCTTCTTCAGTGATTGATTCAGTCTCTCTCAATTGCAAACAAAAAGGCCCATGATAAGGCCCATTACGTATGGGTCATGTGGGTCCAACTAATCTTCTCTACATCTGACGGTCCACGTTTAACGCATCTCGTTTCCAGTGAAATTCCCCAACCGAACAAACGGCGCAAAATCAGGAATCAGCAAAATAAGGAAGACGATTAAGCACGAAGATCATCATCTTGCGGAGATCCAGAAGAAACCCATCTATGGCGGATCATAACCGAAACTCTTTATCAGGTAACCACAACAAACGATCAAAGTTATGAATTTCAGTAAATTCCTCGAGATTCTCGTGTAAAAAAGGAGACTTTTATCAAAATTATGTTCATTTCCACGCGATTTCACAATCAAATTACGGCGTCTATGATTGGATGCTTTTGATCAGAAATTTCTACATGGAAAACGATCGAAGAAGACCGATTGATAAGTCTTTTTTTTATTTCTTGTGGGAATTTGAATCTTTTTTCTAAAGGGGTTTCAGAGGAAAAAACTGTGAAATCGCCTAATGTGTTTGAACGGGTCAAAGAAGAAATACAAGCATTGGGTCATCGTCATGATGAAAAGTCGAAGAGTCACCATCATCACCATCACAAAGAGACTCATGGAATGAGTGACGACATTGACGAGAACACAGATGTTGATGATGTGAAAGGGCCTAATTTCTTTGAAAGAGTCAAAGAAGAGTTTGAAGCCATCGTTGATGCTGTTACTCCAAGGCATTCTTCAAAGAAGTGAACCTTTTTTCTCATGTTGATATATGTTAATGCAATAAGTGATTAACAAGTTAACTCAAATGTCATGTTATGGATCGTTATAAGAAATGGTGGATCTTCGCAATGTAATAGTTTCTGAGTAATAATATTCCTTAACACATATATGGAATTTGTGTGTTGATTCCTTTTGAATGCCAGCAAAAGGGACTTAACCACAAGATTTTGTCTGAAGTTGTTGCATATTATATCTTCACTACTCTTGCAAATGTCACAACAAAATATGTTAATCTATGATTTTGAATTGAGCTTGGTTAAGTATTGGTTCAACAGGTGGTTCATGAAGGTGAAGTCTGGTTTAGGAGCAGCTCTGTTTTTTGAATCGGAAGATTATTCTACAAAATATCATAGTGATTTTCTTTTGAACTCATAAATCTTCTTTTTCCTTTCGATTTTTTCCCCATTTTCTTGAGTTCTCTGTTTGATCAGATAGATTTGATGGCTTGTGGGTTTCTATGTGAAACCAATGACTTCATAACCATTATCTAAAGAAGAAGACCATATAGCTTTGCAAAAACGTTACAAAAAATATCTAAGGACACTACTACTAAGATTGTTTCTTGATAACATGTTGTTGTTGGAGTCGGTAGCCAAATAAATCGTCTCGTTTTTCATTTTTTTGTTTTAACTTTTGTTGTTTGTTGCAAAGAGGAAAAAAAAAAATACTAGAAGGAAAGAGACATGTGGATTAATGGTGAAATAACACACCAAACGAAAACAACTCTTTTGTCTTTGTGAGAGTTGTCTTAATACTCTTATGAATGCGATGTGCCTAACTTTTTCCCCATCATTCTGGATATTGAAATACTCCAACCAGAAAATTACAATTGTCACCACTATTACATTTCTGGATTTTTCGTTCTTCTTTTGATATTATGTCTCCCAACACTATTATATCGTCATGGTACTATAAAAAACTCTTTAATAGAATAATTTTAGCTTCAAGATAAATATCGACTTGTTAGAAATCAGTTTTGATTAATGAAATGGTACAATCCAGCTGTATAACTAATTCCACGGTTTAACATACTTCATAGAATCATAGTTCATACTCGAGAACGTGTCAGAATATTCTTTGGTTAAACTTGATTAGTCACATAAATACGGCGGGACCAAAAATAATTACATGATTACTAGATTTTCTTATGTCCTATTGGGACAGGAATATTGTACGTAACAGCATACGACACCTGTGAGTTCATGCGGTGGATATTAAATTTTAAACGTTTCGTTAACAAGAAATATTTCAACTATATCAATCAAAAACATTTTATTTTCCAAACCTAAAGTCTTTGAAATTTCATTACACTGTTTCTCCCTTTAACTTTTGTCGCATTAAAACCCGACAGACCCATATGAATGATTTATAAAACTCCAAACGTAATACAATAAGACAACTAAATTGTATGATAATTTAAAGAACAATTTATAAACTTGGAGTATATTATATGCCAAAATTGCATTTAATAAATTTGGACGAAATTGGCGCATTGATATTTGCTTTCTCTCTTAAGTAAGCCGTGTTGGGTTGCACGTTAAAAGGACCACCACGTTGATTAGTGTTAAATGGACCGGTTAAAACCGTTGTGGGACTCCTCTATGTGGGTCCTTTCCACGTTTCGATTTTTGGCCGTTCGATTATGGATGAACAGAAACGATTCGTGTTGAACAGTCAAACAAACCAACGGATGCGATGAGCTGTTTGTTGAATTAATCAATAGTATTAAGGATGAACGGACCACGACATCACACCTGCTAGTCCAAGTCATGTGGCATTTTTTTCCACATTTGTAGAGTAAAATTTCGGTTCCAATCTAATATCACCGCTTTATTAAAGCTTTAATGGTGATGATTTGAGTTTTAACGATCTTCGTTTTTAGTTGAGGATTTTTTCTGTGGATTTGCTCAGAATAATTTAAAATTTGAAATGGGAAATATTTATCAGATGGGACCCAACAGTAGTAAAAAACTAAAAATAAACAAATGCGATAGAGTTAGGGACCATAAGAGTCAGTGAAAATAGTAAAAGTGGTCAATATCGTGTGCAGATGAAAAGAAAGTACAAAATTCGAAAAAGGTCGATAGAATCATGGACGTGGACCGATCCCATGTGACTATCCTTCGAACCAAAGTAAACTTGAAAGCTTTTTTGACTGAAAACTAAAATAAAACCTTAAATATTCCACGTTGACATTATATAAATGAGAATTATATAGCATACATTACACAAACGAAGATTCAAAAAGTAAAATAGAAAATGGAAAATGGATCGATAAAACTGTAATCTTTTTTTTAGTCCAGAGGTTTGTAGAAATACTGTAATCATCAATCATCATATCCAAATTTGAATTGGTGTTTTCGCTTTATAAAATAGGAATACTCATAAGCATATGGTAACGAGGGTTTATTCAGTTAAACTTTGATTTAGCTAGTTACAGTCTTTTTACTGTTTAGTCACTGATTTTGTCCACCCCTATGCTTTCTTGAAAGTCAACATCAAACAAGTTAACGTCTATATGACAATCTACAATCCACCTATATGTTTGATATAATCGAAGTAAACTACACGTAGGGGCCAAATATGTATAATCTATGAACATGAAACGTGTCATTGCACAAATTCTATCTCAATGTGTATACTATATAGATACAAGTATCCAAAATATATATATATATATAAGGCTGGGTTGGATTAGAAGAATGTCATTTTGCGATATTATTTTATCTATGTAAAATCGAGTACACTACAATTTTTTTATCACGTCTTTTTCCTTAAGCTGTGCATCATTAGAGTGTTTGATATTATAATACAATCTTAGACTATACTGTTTTGTCATGCATGATGTATCCAGTTCTTAACCCCGATTGTTAACATGTTAATTGTCAATATTCACTCCACTCAGTATTTTATGTCGACAAATATATTTCTTCCATTTTTGTCTTGGTCTTCAACTACTTTTACTTGTGTACGGTTTCCTTCTGTATTCTCATGCGTCTAACCAAACCAACCCACCTGTGTCACAACCATATGTTTCTAGAAGCGCACAACCATTTTTATTCTGAAATATTAAAATTATACAAGTTGTGAAAAATCCTATTAGCGGCATAAAGAGCAATTAATTAAACAAAAGTATTCATCATGACATTTTTTTCTAAATGTAAAATATGTATAGAAGCTTTATTTGATGATAATCTAGTTTTTCTTCTTCTAAATAGACAATTTATATGTGAAATATTTCTATAAACTAACTAACCAATAAATAAAAAACAATTCGCTAAATGTTAATCCACTTTTAACAAAAAATAAGTATATGTTACTCCACTCTTTTATCAAAAAAAATGTGTCACTCCACTCTGCTCAAGAAGGTATTGTGGCTTAACCAGAAAAGAAAAAAGGAAAACGGTGCGGATTGGTTCAACGACTCCCTGAAAGTTTGCTTTCGTCGCAGAAGAGGAAAAGGTTGTGGCAAGGCAACGTCACTACCATCTCTCCTAATTTTCTGAACCAGAAGATGCTTTTTTCTTTTCATCAAATCATAGACCTACAAATATACTACGTTTTTTTCCCTTTTTTTTGTCGGGACAAAAGAAGAAATGTTGTATCGTATTTTTGTTCCCCGTAGGAAAGTGGTATGTAGAAAACCATCTTTCTAATTATGGACTTTTACCACATCCTCCAAGATTTTATACAGTTTGCTTTCTTTTATATTTTACCCTTATATTCCTTCACACATAAATAGAAATAAGCTATTAAAAGACTTGACACCTACTTAATCAGGAATATTCTTTTACATAATAATTTAATTAGTTTATGTTATATCGTATATACATTAGTTGATAATTCATTTGGTTGAGGAGAGTTTGAATTCGTTGTTAAATTGTTTTAATTTGAATATGAATCATTGTTTAGAACGGATGAATTATACGTTAATATGTATCATCAACGTTTTGGTCTCAATCCAAAAGAGATTATAGGGAGGTATATTATCAGAACTTAGCTTAATTTTTATTTTTGAGTACTGTGATATTCATATACTCCTTAAAACAGCATTATTCACGACAAAAGGAAATTATAAGGAGAATATTTATTAAAATGGAAGGAATGTAATTCATTTACATTAAAATACGAAGATATTCAAAAAAGTAGAGAGACACCACCACCTCTTGTTGTTTGTGGGAAATTAACACCTTCACAAGTTCACGCCTCCTCGACAGTAAATAAAAATGGTAAATTCAAAATCTTTGAATACATTTTATATTTTCCAAGATTTGTAATTTATTTTGCTATAATGTATTTTCCAGATTTTTGTTTTGATTCATTTCCTTTCTTGCAAAGCTCTCTAACAAGTTAAAACTTATCTTTGTTTGTAATGGCATACGTATATTTGACAATAACGTATCTACCAATTAGACCATTTTTATAATTTTTAAATAATTAAAATAGTTGTAAATTGAGGTTTAATTACATTATAGTTGAAGAGAGAGAAGACGTAGAAGAAGAAGAAGCAGACCCGAAAGTACCTGCACTGATTCCAGATTTGCAGTCCTTGATAGAAAAAGAAAAGGAAAACGAGTGAAATTCGAACATAAAAACAAATCTCTGTCTTTTCTCTTAAACCCTTTCTCTAATTTTTTGTTTTCCTCCATTTTTTGGGCTCTCCTGAGAAAACAAGAGAAGAAAAAGACAGCAGATAGAGAAAGAGAGAAGAGAGAGAGAGAGAAAGAGAAAGCTGCATTTTTTTTTTTTTTGGTGTTTGCTTTGTGCTCCTTCCTTGATCTACCATTGCCGACAAATTCTAGGCAAATCAATCATCTCAGCTTCTTACTGAAATGGGTTTATGCTAGTTCGTCATTTTAATTCAAAAGAAGAATCTATCTCCCTGGTTGATTCCTGGTTTGTCTCCTGATTCTCTACTTCTCCGACAAATCTCCACTTAACCTGTCTGAAAAATTTCGTCCTTCTGGTTTCTCCAATGTGCTTGACTTGTCACCGAGTTCAGGGATCTTATCCCAAGCTTTTATTTTTTTCACAGCTGTCAAATTGCTTTTGCGTGTTCTTCATCACCTCCTCCTTGCTCAATCGCTATCTTAATTTAAGAATCAATTGAGAGATTTCAAATAATCATAGCAGCCACCATTGGCAAATGTGCTCTGAAATCATTGGTGTTTGGTTGGTAAACTTTTTTTTTTCATTTTTTTCATTTCCGGGTTTCGTAAATTCATCATCTTTTTTCATAGATTTGAAATATACAAATTTTATCGATTCAAGTATGGCTTCAAAATAAATTGTTTTCCTTTCGATTTGAGCATGTTGACCAATTTTGAGTTTTAATAAAAATTTCGTTTTTAAAATATGTGACGAGCTTCCGAAATTCCAGCTCCTTCCGTCTATAGCTCTCTCTTTGGTGCTTGTTTCGTTTCAGTCTTTCTCTGCCATTTTCTCTCTGAATTCTCCAAAACTCTTAATTACGTCTCAGAAAGATCAAAACTTTGGAAAATTCTTATAATGGGTCTGCTTCATCTTTGCACAGGCCAATCGCTAGGAATATGAGACACGAAGCACCAAACTGATTCTTGAGGAAAACAGAGTGCTGGATTCTGTTGAAAGATCAAAACTTTCTTCTTCTCTTGAGTAAAGATTGAGGAATGGCTCGAGGTAGGATAAGATCGAAGCTAAAGCTAAGCCTTCTCTACACATTTGGATGTCTAAGGCCAACCACAATCGAAGGTCAAGACTCTCAACCAATCCAAGGTCCAGGATTTAGCCGGACGGTGTTCTGCAACCAGCCTCACATGCACAAGAAGAAGCCTTTACGATACCGTTCTAATTATGTCTCTACAACGAGATACAATCTGATAACTTTCTTCCCTAAATCCTTATACGAACAGTTCCACAGAGCTGCGAATCTCTACTTCTTGGTAGCTGCGATCCTCTCTGTTTTCCCTCTCTCGCCGTTCAACAAATGGAGCATGATCGCTCCTCTGGTGTTCGTCGTTGGCCTGAGTATGATGAAAGAGGCGTTAGAGGATTGGCGTAGGTTTATGCAGGACGTGAAGATCAACGCTCGGAAGACGTGTGTGCTCAAAAGCGACGGCGTGTTTCGTCAGAGGAAGTGGAAGAAGATTAGCGTTGGGGATATAGTGAAAGTGGAGAAAGATGAGTTTTTTCCGGCGGATTTGCTTCTGTTGTCGTCTAGTTACGAGGATGGGATCTGCTACGTTGAGACTATGAATCTTGACGGCGAGACAAACTTGAAAGTGAAGAGATCTCTGGAGGTTTCTTTGCCGTTGGATGAAGATGAGTCTTTCAAGAACTTCATGGCGACGATAAGATGCGAAGATCCAAACCCAAATCTCTACACTTTCGTTGGGAATTTAGAGTATGAGAGGCAGAAGTTCCCTCTTGATCCAAGTCAGATCCTTTTGAGAGACTCAAAGCTCAGGAACACAACGTACGTCTATGGAGTTGTTGTCTTCACAGGCCATGATACTAAAGTGATGCAAAACTCAACGAAGTCTCCTTCCAAGAGAAGTAGAATCGAGAGGACGATGGATTACATCATCTACACTCTTCTTGTTCTGCTGATCTTGATTTCTTGCATCAGCTCTTCAGGGTTTGCTTGGGAGACAGAGTTCCACATGCCTAAGATGTGGTACTTGAGACCTGAGGCGCCTGAAGATATGATGAATCCGGCCAATCCAATTTATGCAGGAGTTGTGCATTTGATCACTGCTCTGCTGCTTTACGGTTACTTGATTCCAATCTCTCTTTATGTCTCCATTGAGGTTGTTAAAGTCTGGCAAGCAAGTTTCATCAACCAGGACTTGCACATGTATGATGATGAGAGTGGAGTCCCTGCAAATGCGCGGACTTCGAATCTTAACGAAGAGCTTGGTCAGGTCCATACAATCCTCTCTGATAAGACAGGAACTTTGACATGTAACCAGATGGATTTCTTGAAATGCTCTATCGCTGGTACTTCTTATGGTGTGCGGTCTAGTGAAGTGGAGCTCGCTGCTGCTAAGCAGATGGCTGTGGATCTTGAAGAGCATGGAGAGATCTCAAGCACTCCTCAGTCTCAGACTAAAGTGTATGGGACGTGGGACAGTAGCCGGACGCACGAAATTGAGGTTGAAAGTGGAGGAGATAATGGTTGTTATAATTACAATCCTAGAGTTCCTATAAAGGGATTTGGTTTTGAGGATAACAGACTCATGAATGGGAACTGGTTGAGAGAGTCACAACCGAATGATATATTGCAGTTCTTCAGGATATTAGCTATTTGTCACACGGCGATTCCTGAGCTGAATGAAGAGACTGGGAAGTATACTTATGAAGCAGAGTCACCTGATGAGGCTTCTTTTCTTGCTGCTGCTAGAGAGTTTGGCTTTGAGTTCTTTAAGAGAACACAGTCTAGTGTTTTTATACGTGAGAGGTTCTCTGGTTCAGGGGAAATAGTCGAAAGGTGAGAATAGTTCCCTTTTGAATATCAGTTTAGGTTATTTTGTTTTCACATATTCTTGACTAAGTGTCAGAAACATTCATTGCAGGGAGTATAAAGTTTTGAATTTGTTGGAGTTCACGAGCAAGAGAAAGCGAATGTCAGTGATTGTAAGGGATGAGGAAGGGCAGATTCTTCTGCTATGCAAAGGAGCTGACAGGTTAGCATTCAAATGTGTCACATTCTCTATATGAAGAAGTTTTTTGTTCTTTCAACTGTAATCAAGTTTTTGTTTTTATTTTATTTTACAGCATCATTTTTGAGCGGTTGGCAAAGAATGGGAAGACATATTTGGGACCTACCACAAGACATTTGACTGAATATGGAGAAGCCGGGCTTCGTACACTCGCACTTGGTTACAGAAAGGTTGATGAGGAAGAATATACAGCTTGGAACACTGAGTTTCTTAAGGCCAAAACTTCAATAGGGTCTGATAGAGATGAGCTGCTTGAGACCGGAGCGGATATGATTGAAAAAGATCTGATCCTTATAGGTGCTACCGCTGTGGAGGACAAACTTCAGAAAGGGGTATGTATTGTTGCACAGACACATTAAGGCCATATTTTCTTATCTTGCTTATGTATATTGAGTTTCTTTTGTTTTGTTTTCATTTGAATTTAGGTGCCTCAATGCATAGATAAACTTGCTCAAGCTGGCCTCAAGTTATGGGTTTTAACTGGGGACAAAATGGAAACAGCTATCAACATTGGGTTAGAATCTCTGTCTTGCCTTGAATGTAAACTAGAAATGAGACTTGAAATGTGATTTTGACGAACAAATTATCTTTTATGGACTGCAGATTCGCTTGTAGTTTACTTCGGCAAGGCATGAGACAGATTTGCATAACATCAATCAATCCAGATGGAGGATCCCAAGATTCAAAAAGGGTATGTTTTTATGATGCAAATGGCTAAAGTATCATTGAGAGTCTCTTCAACTAAAATTTCAAAGCTAACTTTGTATCTATGTTGATGTGTCAGGCTGTGAAAGAGAATATTTTGAATCAACTCACTAAAGCTGTACAAATGGTGAAGCTAGAGAAGGATCCGCATGCCGCGTTTGCTTTGATCATCGACGGGAAAACTCTGACTTACACACTGGAAGATGATATGAAGTATCAGTTCTTGGCTTTGGCTGTTGATTGCGCGTCAGTCATTTGCTGTCGTGTGTCTCCCAAGCAGAAGGCTTTGGTAACAAGGTTGGTTAAAGAAGGAACCGGAAAAACAACATTGGCTATTGGTGATGGTGCAAATGATGTTGGCATGATTCAGGAAGCTGACATTGGTGTAGGAATTAGTGGAGTTGAAGGCATGCAGGTTATTTTCAAGCCATGTTTCTTGACAAGAAAATCAATCAGTCTCGGCGTTATTGCTAAACTTTCTGTACTTTTTGCAGGCTGTTATGGCGAGTGACTTTTCGATTGCTCAGTTCCGGTTTTTGGAACGATTACTTGTCGTCCATGGACACTGGTGCTACAAACGGATAGCTCAAATGGTAAATAAGTAGCTCTTGTGGCCATTTTGATTACTTTCTTACCTGTTACTTACTTGATGTTGTTTCTACATTACAGATCTGCTACTTCTTCTACAAGAACATAGCATTTGGTCTCACTCTCTTCTACTTTGAGGCATTCACTGGGTTCTCTGGCCAATCAGTGTACAACGACTACTACTTATTGCTCTTCAACGTCGTCCTTACCTCATTGCCAGTGATTGCTCTTGGAGTCTTTGAGCAAGATGTTTCCTCCGAGATCTGCTTACAAGTAAGCTTTACAAGATATCTCAAATCTCTTTTTATCACCAACAACAAAAATCTTGAGCTTTTACTTGCTTGTGCTTATGTAGTTCCCAGCTTTATACCAGCAAGGGACAAAGAACCTCTTCTTTGACTGGTCAAGAATACTCGGATGGATGTGCAATGGCGTCTACTCATCGCTTGTCATATTCTTCCTCAACATAGGAATCATTTACTCTCAAGCTTTTAGAGCCGGTGGACAAACAGCTGACATGGATGCTGTCGGCACAACCATGTTCACTTGCATCATCTGGGCGGTCAATGTCCAGATCGCGTTAACCATGTCGCATTTCACTTGGATCCAACACGTTCTGATATGGGGAAGCATCGGTTTGTGGTATCTCTTCGTCGCTCTCTACGGGATGATGCCTGCGAGCCTCTCTGGAAACATTTACAGGATTCTTGATGAGATTCTTGCTCCTGCACCGATCTACTGGATGGCTACATTGCTGGTCACGGTAGCTACTGTTCTTCCTTACGTTGCTCACATCTCTTTCCAGAGGTTCTTGAATCCGTTGGATCACCATATCATCCAAGAGATCAAGTACTACAAGAGAGACGTCGAGGACGCGAGGTTGTGGACCAGAGAGCGTACAAAGGCGAGAGAGAAGACGAAGGTAGGGTTCACAGCTAGAGTTGATGCGAAAATTAGGCATCTTCGGTCGAAACTGAACAAGAAACAGTCGAATCTTTCACATTTTTCAGCTCAAGATGCCGTGTCCCCTAGATCGTTGTAGCCTTGTATAGGTTTGATTCTCTGATGCATTAGAGACTTGGAGTTGGAGACAAGTCTTGATGCTGTTTTTGTTGAGAGTTTTATAGAGTGAGATCAATGTAAAGAGTAGTAGCCTGATGTTTCTCTACTTGTTGGGTTCTCTTTTTTTTTTTGAACTTGCATGCTTTCATTTATTTTGTACACTATACGTAGGTTTTGTGTATACTTAGGAGGACAGAAAATGCAAAAACATAACAAAGAATCTTCCTTTGTGCCTCTCTAATCATTTAATTGTTCATAATAATCATTTTATACATACATAATTGTATATAATATGATTGTTGCTTTAGTGATTGGTTCTCTTCTTGTAGCCCACTAAATGACTTTTAGGTCATGAAATTCCCAAGTTGTTGCGTGTTTGTTACTTTCTCACTAGTGTGTGTTTATCAAATTTGATTGAGAAGTGGTTGGCGAATAAAATAGTTATATCTGATTTAAATAATTTATTTTGGGCCGATACTTACGCAATATGGATAAGTAAGGCCCATGAAAAGTATCCAACAACTCCGCAATTATTAATTTACTTGGAAAAAAAGAAAAAAGAAATGAATAATAATTAGCGTTTTGCTTTTTATGTTCTCTACCCTTTCCGTGTCTATCCCTTCCCTTTTGGGATATTTTCGCCGCGTGGAGAGATGTCGACGCTCTGTCGCCGGAAGTCAATCGGAATCCACCGCAGCTTTTTGCTTCAATCCGTTTGATTTTCTCGGCTTTACTATCTAATACTCCTCAAATATTCTTCTCCAATCTCTTTTTTTTTTTTTGTATTCTTCTGTTTGGATTTCCAATTTTCGGTGAGAGTTGAAGCTTCCGGTGGTAGCTAGTAATCGGATTCCGGTAGTTTAGAAGGCAGTTCTAGTGTAATCAGCTTCTGATTTGATGGAACCTCGAGTCGGAAACAAGTTTCGGCTCGGAAGGAAGATCGGTAGTGGATCATTTGGGGAGATCTATCTTGGTACGCCTCTTAATCGTTCAATTTCTTCTCACACTCACTTCTCGTTGAGTGTTTAATTCATGGATTTGAATGGATGTGGTTGTTTATTTAGGTACCAATATCCAGACGAATGAAGAAGTTGCAATTAAACTTGTAAGTATTCGAGTATTCGTATACAAATGATTTTTTTTACCAATTTCAGTGTCTATTGAAGTAGATCGATAATTGAAGTACTAGTTTTTGGGAATGTGAGGTCTATTATTGCGTTTGGTACGTCTGGACATATGTTCTATCATTAAAAAAAAGAATGAATTTTCTAGGAATGTGGAATGAAAGCTGTGATTTGTGGTGGTATATGTGTTCAAGTCTTATTTTATTTGCCTGGTCTTTCTTAGCTTGTAGCTTCTTCTTTCACCTGTACAAGAGACTGCAAAAATGGATTAGAATAAAAACCATTAGTTTACTTTGTTTGGACGGAAAAGGAAGAAAAGAAATTTAGTAGGGCTACTACACAGCAGTTACTGCTTTTTGTATTCTGCTTTTTAGTAGTTTAGCTGAATTCTTCATTTTGACTTTTTATGAATGCTTGTTTTCATTCAGTACTCAAATCGATTGAATCAATTCTTTTGTGGATTCAAATTGAGCTTTTGTATGAACTGAGAGGTAGTATTATTGATTCTTGGGGAGGATAGTGTAATTAATGCTGAATAAACTCTTAAGAGTCCACGACAACATTACCTGCAATTGGTGGGCCCACCGTGTTGAAAAGTTTGAGAAATTTGTTGTGGCCTCAATATGAAGCATTATGAGGCTTTGACAGCTACACATATTATTGTATTGAGCGTTGGCTGTTTCTTACGAATATGCTTCTTCTGTTACATTTCTGTACTGATTCCTGGCTGTCAATTATGTTAAATCAAATCTTAATATTTGTTTTCATCTTTCTTTGCTGTTCTGCAATGTGACATATTTGTCTTAGTTTTGCTGCTGATGTTTGCTATATGTTTTGACGGCATTGTTTTTTTTTGGTCTTCCAGGAAAATGTGAAAACTAAGCATCCTCAGTTGTTGTATGAATCGAAATTGTATAAAGTATTACAAGGAGGAAGTAAGGACCTAGTTCTGCACTTGTTTACATTTGCAGTTTTTCATTTCTTATTTCTTATTCAAGAGAGGTTGCTTTCCTTTTCTTTGATTTTAGCTGGCGTTCCAAACGTTAAATGGTATGGTGTTGAAGGGGACTATAATGTCCTTGTGATAGACTTGTTGGGGCCTAGCCTTGAAGATCTATTCAATTTCTGTAGTAGGAAACTGTCACTAAAGACTGTACTAATGCTTGCAGATCAAATGGTAGGATCCATCTACTGTCTGAAAATAGTTTTCTCACGTTAAATAAGGAAATTGCCAAAATATTAAGGATCTTTTTGTTCATGTTGTCAGATCAATCGCATTGAATTTGTTCATCAGAAGTCATTTCTACATCGGGACATCAAGCCTGACAACTTTCTCATGGGTCTTGGGAGGCGCGCAAATCAGGTAGCTGTTGTAATGCGTTGTTTGTAGGATTTGTTTATTCTCCTCAGTTATCTGCTTACCAAAGTGTTGGCTGAATACAGGTATATGTCATTGACTTTGGTCTGGCAAAGAAGTATAGGGACTCAAATCATCAGCATATTCCTTATAGGTTGGCCACAGTCTTGTGATTTTCTTTGTTTAGCTATGCTTCTGTTACTATGTGCTCACAGTATTGGACTAGAGATGCTAGATTAAAGAATAATGCGTTTGAGCCTGTGCTATGTAGAGTTTGCTTGAGTCTTCTATTAGCCAGTGTCATTACCTTGTGGTTCTTCTATGTTACACATTACTATGAAAGGGTGGACTCATCCTTTTTGCTTACAGTAGGCTCTGCAGTTTGGTTATTTGAGTATTTTGTACTGTCTGGATGTCTCATACCTGTTTTTGTTAACATTTGTCCTTTCTAGAAAAGAATGAGCTTAGTTTCCGTGGTTTTCAGTATATTGGTTGCTTCACCTATGTTTTTGTGCGTATAAATGTTTATAGGCAAAATAATGAGTTTTTGAAGGTTCTCTTTCATATTGAATAAGGTCGTGACTGGATTACTGTCGTTTTAGTGTTTGGATAGCCTCTTACTCGGGATAATTTAGTTTCTTTCTACAGTTTTTGTGATACTGCATTAGTATTTGTGAAAATCATTTTGATGTTTTGCTAGGAAGTAGCAACATTTTCGATGATTGAGGTGTTTGCTGTATCAGTTAAGCAATTATAACTCTAGTATCTTGTGTGTCACAGGGAAAACAAAAACTTGACTGGAACTGCTAGATACGCTAGCATGAACACTCACCTTGGCATTGGTACACCAGTTCATTTAGTTTCCAACTTTCTAATTTCTTAAAGAACGCAGTTATGAACAGCAGTGATAAATTGTATTACAGAACAAAGTCGTAGGGATGATTTGGAGTCGCTTGGATTTGTTCTCATGTACTTCTTAAAAGGAAGGTATGTACCTCTTTTGCCTTCCATGTTGGCATCTTACTACTGGTTCTTTCTAGGGCGGGCTTTGACTTACTCACCCAATTAAATGTAGTCTTCCTTGGCAAGGACTGAAAGCTGGCAATAAGAAGCAAAAGTATGAGAAAATCAGTGAAAAGAAAGTATCCACATCTATTGAGGTAAAATAATCACCTGAGGCCTGTGTTGGTGATACATCTAGTCTAATACTGATTAATATTCTTCTTTTCTTTTAGTCTTTATGCCGAGGCTATCCATCTGAATTCGCATCTTATTTCCATTATTGCCGTTCCCTGAGATTCGACGACAAGCCAGACTATGCCTACCTGAAACGGCTTTTCCGCGACCTGTTTATCCGCGAAGGTCTGTTGCCCTCATCACTTTTGTTAATTCTAGTCTGGTGAAAGCAAATATAACTTGAACCGGTCAAGCAACATGATAATTTAAGATTTGCGTCCTTCTCTGGTTATATTGTAGGCTTCCAGTTTGATTATGTATTTGACTGGACGATCTTGAAGTATCAACAATCACAGATTGCTACTCCCCCTCCTCGTCACCATGTAAGAGTCATGGTTTCTCTCTTCCAAACTTTATCATTCTACTTAAAAATTCTGCTGATGTACATAGCTTCCTTCCAGGTTCCTGGAGCTGGGCCAAGCTCTGGCCTTCCCCCTGCCATTGCTAGTGCTGAGAGGCCATTAGGTTGTTGTTCAGTTTAATGCTCTGTTTCCGTATTTGATTAGCCATTTAGCTATGATCATTTGTTCAACATGGACATGATATTTCTACCCATCTGATGTGTTTCTTTGGTTCCACTCCAGGTGGTGACGAAGCTAGACCTTCTGGCTGGTCATCAGGAAACCTAAACCCTAGACGAAGCTCTGGTCCTTCCGGACCAATTTTTAACTCAGGAAGCTTAGGTAAACAAAAAGCACCAGTTTCAAGTGATCCCGCAATATCAAAAGATGTAATGGTGAGTACATAAATTTGCCCCCATGTTCCATGTATCCATTTTTTTAGCTCTTTGGCTTGTGAATAAATGAACATAATGTTCTTAATAGAAATGGTAACTGAGTTGTTTTGCTTTGTGACAGTTGTCTAGCTCTAGCTTTCTCCGTGCAACTGGATCATCAAGACGCGCTGCTGTATCAAGTAGTCGCGAGGCTGCAATTCTGGGAACTGATTCCGAGCCATCAAACCCTCAAATCACTGAAGCTGGATCAGGCTCCAACCCGAAGATCCTTGGTGGTCGAAGCTCACCTATCGTCTCATCTGAGATCAACAAGCTGTCATCTCCTTCAAGGGGAACAAGTTCAGTGATGAAGAACTACGAGGCCAATCTCAAAGGTATCGAGAGTCTGCATTTTTAGTCGCTGGAAGGCTAATGATTGGTCTTAAAACCCCCGGGACGAAGTGTATATTAAAAGACGAAGAAAACCTCTCCCCATGTTAAACAGGGAGGGAGCCTTTACTTGTGCGTGTAAGCAGTTGTGTATGAAGAAAAGACTCTGAAGAAGTTGATTCCAGAGAAAACACAAACTCAAAAGAGAGTGAGACCAAAGAGTCAAAAGACTTGCATTTTAGTCCTCATTTGGTTTTTTACTGTCTCTGTTGTGTTTGTCTCGTTTGGTACAGCAAAGTTAAGATAGTTCGCTTCAAAGGGATTTAAAGTGTAAGAGTGTTCCTCGGGTTTGCAAAAGAATAAACAGTACAAAGAAAGAAGGGCTTTTCTTATATTTGCATCTTCTCATGTTCTTCTTCACCATATTGTGAGGGTAAAATGTCACTTTTGTTGGTAAATGGATAGTGAAAGAAGAAGAATTTCAAAATTTTGTGGACATTGACTGACATTTACATAGTCGAAATGGCTAGTGTTCTTCATTGCTGTTTCCTTCCTATAATTGGAGTGCCAAAGTCAATTTCTGAGTTATTACGTCTTCTAGAAGTGAGACTTGAAAGACAAGGTAGGGTATGAGAAGTTACCGAGTAAATTGCAGAGAAGATTCAAAGAATGGTGGAGCCTACATGATGGCTAGGGATGTGGCTCACATTTTTTCCATGAAAAGACCAACTTTATTTCCAGTAAGCTTAACTTCTCCCTTGCCAGTGTGAACCTTCTCATTCTCAGTCAATGGAGTCAATGCTCTATGTCACTAAATATACAAAGCCTCTTTGTTAAACTTTTTCCCCCACATAGTTCTCTCTTTACATCTGTGATCTTTCTGTGAGTCTGTGATCTTAAATCTTCTCCCAATGGCTTCTTCTTCTTCATCTTCTTTATCTATTTCAGTTGCTTCATCTTCTTTGTCTCGAAGCTGGGAACACGATGTCTTTCCGAGCTTCCACGGGCCAGATGTACGCAAAGCCTTTCTCAGTCATATTCTAAAGGAGTTCAGAAGCAAAGGAATCTATCCATTCATTGATAAGGAGATCAAGAGAGGAGAATCCATCGGTCTTGAGCTCAAACGGGCGATCCAAGGATCCAAGATCGCCATCGTTTTGCTCTCCAAGAACTACGCTTCTTCGTCCTGGTGTCTTGACGAATTGGTGGAGATCATGAGCAAAGTGTTTGGTCAAACGGTGATCACCATTTTCTATGAAGTAGATCCAACTGATGTAAAGAAGCAGACCGGAGATTTTGGTAAGGTCTTCAAAGAAACTTGTCAAGAAAAATCCAAAGAGAAGACTGAGTCTTGGAGAAAAGCTTTGGAGGAGGTGGCCACAATCGCCGGTTACCATTCAAAAAGCTGGTTCGTCCTCTTGATTCTTACTTGCCTTGCATTTGAACTATATGCAGCCTAAGGGAAAGTCATTATTTATTATTTATTATTTACTTCCTCTCTTTATTAGGGTTGATGAAGCAGTGATGATCGAAAACATAGCTGCTGATATTTCGAAAATGCTGAATCATTTGGCACCATCACCTGATCTCAGCTATTTAATTGGGATGGAAGCTCATATGGAAAGGATGCAACCCTTGTTACGCCTAGATTTGGATGAAGTGAGGATGATTGGGATTTGGGATCCTCCTGGGATTGGTAAGAGCACCATTGCAAGATTTCTGTTTGACCAACTCTCCAACAGTTTCCAACTGAGCACAATCATGGTGAACATCAAAGGAAGTTATCCAAGACCTTGTCTCGATGAGGGCAGTGCACAACGGCAACTACAGAACCAAATGCTGTCTCAGATGATCAATCACAAAGATAGCATGATCACTCATCTAGGAGTCGCACAAGAAAGGTTGAAAGACAAGAACGTGTTTCTCGTTCTTGATCATGTGGATCGGTTAGCACAGCTAGATGCCTTGGCCAAGAAGCTTCACTGGTTTGGTCCTTGAAGTCGGATTATCGTCACAACAGAAGATTTAAAGCTTTTGAGAGCACATGGGATCAACCATATATACAAGGTGGATTTTCCATCAACTGATGAGGCTCTTCAAATGTTCTGCATGTATGCTTTTGATCAAAAGTTCCCTAAAGATGGTTTCACGAAACTTTCTCATCAAGTTACACACCTTGCCGGTAAACTTCCTCTAGGGCTTAAAGTTATGGGCTCCTACTTCCGGGGAATGGCCAAGCACGAGTGGGAAAGAGTACTACCAAGGTTATGGAGTCGGCTTGACGGAGATATCGAGAGCATTTTGAAGTTCAGTTATGATGATTTAACTGATGAGGATAAAGATTTGTTCGTTCATATAGCTTGCTTCTTCAACAATCAAAAGGTTGAGAAAGTGGAAGAGCATCTAGCGGAGAGTTTCATGGATGTGAGGCAAGGTCTTCACGTTTTAGCTGAGAAATCTCTCATATCCTTTGATTGGGGAATGATAAAGATGCATAATTTACTAGTCCAGCTGGGTATAGATATTGTCCGTAAGCAATCTGATCGTGAGCCCGGGAAACGGCAGTTTTTGGTTGATGATAAAGATATTGGTGAAGTTCTCAGTGATCCTACCACGGTAAGTTTTTTCACTAGTCTTTCGTCGCATTAATTTTTATTTATTTTATCATCTCTAATTAATACTTGGGTCTTTTCTTTCAGATTAGTAGAAGTGTTATAGGCATATATTCAACACAAAATTTGAACTTGCACAAGTTAAGTGAGAGAGCCTTCAAAGGAATTTCTAATCTCCAATTCTTAAGATTGGCTACTTATCCACAGATTCCACACATAGCGTCTTTGCCGGGATTTGTGAAGCATATGTCTCCAAAACTTCAATTACTACAGTGGGAGAATTGGCCGAATACATGTTTGCCTATTAATGTCAACCTGGAGTTCCTGGTCGAATTAAACATGCCTAATAGCATGCTTGAGAAGCTGTGGGAAGATATTAAAGTAAGTAGTTTTATCTTCTTTAAACTTTCACTTCGGATCTATATATGTTTTTCTCTCTCATTATGTTTAGGTGTTGTAATAACGCTTTCATGTATTATGTTATGTCTTTATTTTTGTCTGTACAGCTGCTTCGAAATCTCAAGTGGGTGAATTTGAGTCGTTCATATAAACTGAAGAAGCTTCCTAATCTCTCAACTGCCACTAGTCTTGCAGAATTAGATCTCCGTTTATGCTCAAGTCTGGTGAAGCTCCCTTCCTCTATTGGGTATCTAACTAATCTCCAAAAGTTAAATTTGGGTGGATGCATAAAACTGTTGGAGCTCCCTTCCTCTATCGGGAATCTAACTAATCTGCAAGAATTAGATCTTAGTTATTGCTTAAGTTTGGTGGAGCTCCCTTCTTCTATTGGAAATGCAACAAGTCTCCAAAAGTTAGATCTCAGTGAATGCACAAAACTGGTGGAGCTCCCTTCCTCTATTGGGAATCTAACTAATCTGCAAGAATTAGATTTTAGTTATTGCTCAAGTTTGGTGGAGCTCCCTTCTTCTATTGGGAATGCAACAAGTCTCCAAAAGTTAGATTTCAGTAAATGCACAAAACTGGTGGAGCTCCCTTCCTCTATTGGGAATCTAACTAATCTGCAAGAATTAGATCTTAGTTATTGCTCAAGTTTGGTGGAGCTCCCTTCTTCTATTGGGAATGCAACAAGTCTCCAAAAGTTAGATCTCACTAAATGCACAAAACTGATGGAGCTCCCTTCTTCTATTGGGAATGCAACAAGTCTCCAAAAGTTAGATCTCAGTAAATGCACAAAACTGGTGGCGCTCCCTTCCTCTTTTGGGAATCTAACTAATCTGCAAGAATTAGATCTTAGTTATTGTTCAAGTTTGGTGGAGCTCCCTTTTTCTGTTGGGAATGCAACAAGTCTCCAAAAGTTAGATCTTAGTGAATGCACAAAACTGGTGGAGCTCCCTTCCTCTATTGGGAATCTAACTAATCTGCAAGAATTAGATCTTACTTATTGCTCAAGTTTGGTGGAGCTCCCTTCTTCTATTGGGAATGCAACAAGTCTCCAAAAGTTAGATCTCAATGAATGCACAAAACTGGTGGAGCTCCCTTCCTCTATTGGGAATCTAACTAATCTGCAAGAATTAGATTTTAGTTATTGCTCAAGTTTGGTGGAGCTCCCTTCTTCTATTGGGAATGCAACAAGTCTCCAAAAGTTAGATCTCAGTAAATGCACAAAACTGGTGGCGCTCCCTTCCTCTTTTGGGAATCTGACTAACCTAAAAAAATTAGATCTTAGTTATTGCTCAAGTTTGGTGGAGCTCCCTTTCTTCATTGGCAATGCAACCGATCTCCAAAAACTGAATCTAAGTTATTGTTCAAGTCTACTTGAACTTCCCTCCTCTGTTGGAAACCTTCATAGATTGACAGTGCTTGATCTGGAGGGATGCTCAAAGTTAGAGGTTCTTCCGACCATCATCAACTTGGAATCTCTCGTCGAACTCAATCTCAGATATTGCTCCTTGTTAAAAAGTATCCCTGAGTTTCCCATAAACATTGAAGTCCTCAAAGAAAGTGGAACTGCAATAGAAATTCTTTCATCCACCACCAAGTCGGGGTATAGTCTTCATGAATTGGAGATGTCATACTTTGAAAACTTGGAACACAGAGAATCTGAAGGCATAGAGATAAAGACAAAGAAAGACAAGAGAAGATGGAGCAAATTATTTATTAAATTTTTGGCTTTCAACTTCAGTAATCCCTTCTGTCATATCAAGAAAAGAAAAAATATGGTCTGATACTATACACGCTATGGCTTGTGTAGTCCTTGTCAGGTTTGCTGGTAAATTTTGAAAGAAGAAGAAATAATAATTGATGTACATAAGCAATAATTGTACTGATTCGACTCAAAAATGACATGAAAGTTGCTTATGTCATATGTCAAGTTAAGCCCTTAGACAGAGAGGACCTTAATGAAGTTTACTGTAAATGCAGTTAAGGCCTTTAACCGTGGAACCTATCAATTTATCATAGCTGAATATCTTGTTGTTACAACAATCATAAATATCGAGTTTATAACAGAGAAGTCTTGGCAGATGAACGAGGAGAAAGAAACATGAAACAAGAGAAGAAAGATTGGCAAGATTTGTTGTTTGATCACCACAAACCATAGACAGCACTTGAACAAGTCTCCTTGAACCATTTGAAGCTCTTCTTCATCGATCCCTTGACTCTCCCTTCAACACCATACACATTATAAGCAGCCACTCTCTTCTTCCTCTGAATCTCTGCTTCACACAAACCCTTTAACTCTTTCTTCACCTTACTATTATTACCTCTCTTTGATTTACTGTTGGAATCGTCTCTCACCATTGTTGATGGATTCTTGTGTGGACTATAAGTTGATGTGCTGTAAGATCTCATCATCATCACTGGAGGCTGCTGGTTTGTTTGGCTTGGTGCTGCTTCAGACTTTCCTCCATTACTGAAACAATGGTACTTGTTGGTGATCCTGCTGCTTCTGGTCTCTTCTCTGCATGACTTAGATCTGAACATCTTCACTTCCAAACAACCTCAAGAAAAATTAGCTTTTGCTTTTAGGATGAGAAAAAGGAGAGAAGTTGCTTTTGGTTTTTATCTCCAACCTCTTTCTCTTCTGCTTTTTGTCACTATGTTTCTTTTGGTACATCGTATGTTTGTATGCTTGTTACATGAATTAAAAAAAACATTATTAGAGATTGATTACCACAGTTTTGTATGTTTATTCTTCCTAAGAAAATTTTGTAAGATCTCATGTCCTTTGGATTTACACATGGCCGCTGCTCATTTCATGAATTCAAGAGAAGTTCTTGGGGCTCGTCCACAAGTCAGATACACTGATTGTAAAATTGAGGGAATCACAATTATCAAACAATTTTCTTTTAGTTAGACCAAAACTGTGCTTATAAACCAGACTCAAAGACTATCCTTCCTTCTAAGTCACGTTAGCAAAAAAAAAAGGTTATAGATAATGCCGAAATTCTTGAGTGCAAAACAAAAAGTCATGAGATGAGTTCTCTTCTCATTCTTGCCAAGAAAACTAATCTAAAAGTAGCCTGGAAACAAAAGCAAAAAACATGGGAAAACTGCAGAAATAGACTGCTAAAACCAGCAGTTTCTCAGTAAAAAAACAAACAGAAAATTACTCAGCCGCCGGAAAAAGACTCAGAGAAGATCAGCAACATTGCTTGGCAACTCCTGAACGACCACATTGTAAAACTTCTGAATATCAGACAACATCCTCTCATCATCAGTCGTCAAGAAGTTGATCGCCACTCCCTTCCTCCCAAACCTTCCACTTCTTCCGATACGGTGAAGGTAGTTCTCCGGTTGAGTCGGGAGGTCAAAGTTGATGACCAGAGAGACTTGCTGAACATCGATACCACGAGCAAGGAGGTCAGTGGTGATGAGGACACGAGAAGATCCAGACCTGAACTCTCTCATGATGATGTCTCTAGTGTTCTGGTCCATGTCTCCGTGTGTAGCTGAGACAGTGTGGTCACGGCTTCTCATCCTGTCGGTTAGCCAATCAACCTTACGCCTAGTGTTGACAAAGATGACGCTCTGAGTGATGGCGAGAGTCTCGTAGAGATCGCAGAGCGTCTCTAGCTTCCACTCTTCCTTGTCAACGTTGACGTAAAACTGCTTGATACCTTCAAGAGTCAGCTCGTCACGCTTCACAAGGATCCTCACCGGTTTGTTCATGAACTTCCTTGTGATCTCAAGAGCTTCAGGTGGCATGGTCGCAGAGAAAACACCGACCTGGACCTTGGAAGGAAGAAGCTGGAAGATGTCGTAAATCTGAAACACAAAACCAAATCGTAAGAAAACAAAAAAAACAAGATTTGATTTCATCACAGAGGAAACAAAATGAAAACAAGATCAAAACCTGATCCTTGAAACCACGAGAGAGCATCTCATCAGCTTCATCAAGAACAAACATCTTGATGGCATCAGCGCGGAGAGACTGCCTACGCAACATGTCAAAGACACGTCCAGGGGTTCCAACAACAACATGAACACCAGTCTGGAGAATACGCTGGTCCTCACGGACGCTAGTCCCACCAACACATGCGTGAACCTTGACGCCGAGGTAGTCACCGAGCGCCCTCATAACCTTCTCGATCTGCTGAGCGAGCTCTCTGGTAGGAGCCAAGACAAGAGCTTGGCACTGAACAAGAGTGTAGTCAAGCTGCTGCAACACGCCAGAGCAAAAGGTAGCGGTTTTGCCAGTTCCAGATTGAGCTTGCTGGATCACATCAAGACCCTTGATGAATGGAACAATCCCTCTCTGCTGAATAGCAGAAGGCTTCTCAAAACCTGTAACAAAGATCAAAACATACATATCACTCACAGCTGAAAAATGTAAACTTTGTGACAAAAAAGTTGAATTAAGAATGTGTTCTTTACAAAGGAAGAAACTTTTTAACTTACCGTAAGCATAAATACCCCTGAGAAGATCAGACTTCAATTCCATTGCATCAAAGCTGTCGCAAACCTCGTCAGAGATGGTGTAGAATGTTTCCTCTCCTTCCTCACCGAGGCTGCAAACGTATCACAAAGCTCAGTTCTTGTGCGGCGAGTTTGTTAAAGAGAGCAATACAGAGATTTATCCCAAAAGCTAATTTAACTTACATTGCATTCATCTTAGAGTCAAACTGACGAGGATCGTATTGGGTTCCTTCAGCTGCCATTCCTGCCATGACTGGAGACAAGCATAAAAACAAGAAAACAATTCATTGTCTCAGATCCCATAAGAAAAAAAACTCGCACAGAGAGAGCAGAGCCAAAAAGATTCAATTTTTATCTTTCTAATGTCAACTGCTCAATCCAAGGAATCAATGGAACCAAAAACAGAACGAGTCGCAATGAAAATCCATTTTAAATTAAAAAATACAGCTAAATCTGCAATGTACGAATCGTCATTGCGGTAGAACAGAACAAACACGAATCAAAACAGCACCAAAAACTTATAGATCCTATTGAGTACCAACGAGAGAGAATATACAAACACAAATCATAAGCAAAAGAGAAGATAGATTCAAACAAACCTGATGTTGTTAGCAAATTGACGAGCGAGAAAGAGAATGAGAGATTCAACAAGAGACAAAGCGCAAAACTCCTCGGATCTGAGCCGTGGAGTTGAAGAAGAAGAGGAATAAAAAAAACTGCTGCTTTATATATATAGCTCCACCGATTTTTCTTAGTCGTTTAGGTTTTCGGAGTGTTGGTAGGAAAAAACTTCTTTCCCGATTTGCCCTCTGAAATTTTTATATATTTACGACTTTTTCACTCTCTGTTCCGGTCCTAAACAGGAAAGTGAAAAGGAAAAATAAACCTTTTTATTTTGGAGTACTATATAATATTCGAATAATTATATTTTTGGTCCCAAAATAACATTCATTCACTAAATATAATATGTCGATGTAAAAATTCAGTTTTGAGTTCAGAAATTAAAAAGATTACTCACAAAACAGAGAGCCACGCCTAATAAATTGAATCTCTTTTATATATTATCAACAACTAAACAGAGACACCTTCGTGTGTCACACTACTAGCTTGCCATCCAAAAAAAAAGTCTTTATCACAAGTGAGCTCAAAGATATGTTCCATAGACTCAATCCAAAACCATAACTTCACCACGAGAACCTGCAAAACAACACAAATATAAAAACCAAATGAGTTACATTGTTCCTAATGTGAAGAAAGAATGAGAAGAAAATGGCGGTAAGTAGCAGTTTTTTACAGTGTTCATGCATCTCTTTAGCTAACTTCAGGAGATGTTCTGATAGGTCTGCAAGTTTGTTCATCTTCACCAACTCCTCTACTGCTGCTTTAGAAACGCCTATTTTGTTCTCTGCTTCTACGAGTTTATAGGCAGCGGTTATTGCAGCTTCCTCTATCATCACGTTTGAGATTGCGGAAGCCTGGTTGTTTGATTGCCTTGGTTTTGTATTCGTCTCCTTTGCTGGTTTTGGGGGAATTATAGGTGGTATTCTCGTCTCTGCTCCTTCTGGTATCTTGTAAAAGTTCTGCAACTGCTGTGCGTTGCATCAAAACAACACAGCGGTCAAAAAAAAAGCATTAAAGTAACAAAATGTATGAAGCAGGAATCTTTAACTTGTGACTCTAAGCGAGAAAATGAAGAAAAGAAGAGTGAGGTTTGATACTTACAGGTTTTAAGATGCTAATCTTCACAAGCTTTTCCTGAGATGCAAGCCTCCTCAGTCTTGAGGTAAGGATTCTTCTAAAATTTTGCGGCACATGATGCCTTGACTGCTCTTTCCACAGTAAACCCATTATCATGCATTCATAAATCAGAACTTAACCATAACGTTCATAAGGATAGGTTATAGCCACTAAGGGATAAAAAGAATAACAACGAGTGACCGCAGCTTAACTATAATCAAGAGAACTCTAACATTTCTTCAGATAAGCATAATGCATAAGCATCAGGACAACTCTAATCAGACCGTAAACGTCAAAGTAGATATGATTAACAGTATAAAACTTGCATTTAGGTTCACAAACTGAGGATGTAGTGTATCCTGACCATTTGGTGAGCAAGTAATGTTATATGCATGCATGAAACTTACATGTAGACCTCAAGTACAATAAGCCATTTGCAAAAGTCATGTAGATTACAGTTTTACATGTTTAAATAACATAACTACCCCTCCCCCAAATGTAGATGGTGAGTCTCTAGTCTCTACCGAACTGTTTACAGTTTAACAAATCAGGCATCAAAAGAGGTTCTGACCTGCATACTGAAGAGCAAAGAGAAAATGTTCTAACCTCGATGAAAGTGTAAATGGAACTGATATCAGATCCATCAGCATCTGCCAAAGCAAAAAGAGCTTCAAATATCATCCCGTCATATCTGTAAACAGCCGCTCTAATCATCAGAAGTTTAACAACATATGAGTTGAAAAGGTTAGGGTTTGTGGTACTGAGTGATCAATCAGCATAAGTTAATGAAAAGACAAACCTTGGAGCGTTCTTCGAATCCGCCACTGTGTTATAACCGTCATCACTGGTCAAGTCGGAAGGTGCAGTGCGTGGAAGAGAGGGAGGTGGTTTTGAAGAAGGGTTAGGATTAGAAGGTGGAGTGGTGATAGCAGTATCTTGAGTAACGCCTTCACCTTTCACTTTAACCGGCCTTGGCTTATCCTTTGAGACTTGAATACCGGGAGCAACACTCAAGTTACGCCATTTATCCTACAAAAGTATTGAAAGAAGGCACATTTATAATCACAACAGATTCTTATTCATAGGTTACCAAGTAAAAGAGTAAAGCCACTGCAAAACTCTAATCACAAAGAAGAAGGAGAAAGTTCTGTTCTTTCCAACTCAAAGCTCCAAAATCAACCAATGTTTGCTTTAAGATTCGACAATTTTCACACTTTAATCAATCAAAATCAGTTTAGATATCAACAAATCCTATGACTAATGATAAGGACTGGACACAGATCTGCTCAAATTCGAAAGCTAGATTTCAATGGTTCAAAGACTTCAATGTGAGGGGGAAAAAAATTAAACCTTGAGGTCGATGTTGGACCGATTAATGAGCTGATCGGAGAATTCGGGATCGCGGAGGATATTCTTCCACTTACCAGGGCCGTGTTTTTTAATTCCGGCGAGTAACGCCTCCTCTTCCTCCGCCGTCCACTTTAGTTTCTGGTTTCCCATCTCACCCGCTTCTCTCTCTTACGTCGTGCTCCTTCCTTGTCGATGCGGATTGTGTGTACAATCGGAGAGTCAGACGACGTCACGTCGCCGTTAATTCGCCGGCAAGTTTCGATTTTTTTTTCTGACTCAGATTTAAGCCTTTTTTTGTGACTGTGGTTTTGTAATCTTCAAAAATCAAAAGTTTTGGTTTACTTTAACAAAATAAGAAAATCTGATTTACACTCTCAAAATCAATTTTACTTTGCTTTAAATCCTTATTCCTTGCAGACTTTCATTTTAATACCCTCGCTAAATTTTGTACATATGAATTAAAAATTGTTAAATTGAAACTGGTAAAATTTGTATAAAATGAAACTTCTGGGGTGAAATTAGAAATATTCGTATACAAAGGTTGTGGCAAGCGATAGCCAACGAAACCAAAATGGGGCTTAATTAAACAAACCAAAACCTTATGGGGTCAAATTCGAATTAAAGCGAGTATCAAGCGAATCTAGTTTCTACGAATCTCTGGAATTAAACAGAACACAAGACTTTTCAAAGTAAAGTAATAAAAGAAAGAGTTTTTCTCTAAAAACCCTAAACATTTCTTCATTTCTCCTTTCCGCAACCTAACATCGGAAGAGAGCCACATCACACATTTCTCGGTCGTCTCTCTCTCTCTGCTCTCTCGCCGCCATCAAAGGTCCACAACAACATTTCTCTCTCTCTTTCAATGGCGGCCAATAACGGATCCGATCACGGATCAGACGAAAACACTCGCCTCTACAATCCATACCAAAACTTCGAGGTCCCAATCAAATCTCAGTACCTTTACAAGCTCCCCACCTCCCCTGAGTTTCTCTTCACGGAGGAGTCCCTGAGGCAGCGTCGATCTTGGGGCGAGAATCTCACTTTCTACACCGGAACCGCTTACCTCGGCGGCTCAATCGCCGGCGCCACGGTCGGTGTTTTCACCGGAGTCAAGAGCTTCGAATCTGGCGACACGACTAAGCTGAAGATCAACAGGATCCTCAACTCCTCCGGTCAGACCGGCCGGACCTGGGGGAATAGGATCGGTGTGATTGGGCTGATCTACGCCGGGCTGGAGAGCGGCGTGGTGGCTGCGACGGATAGAGACGATGTTTGGACCAGCGTGGTGGCTGGTCTTGGAACCGGAGCTGTTTGTAGGGCGGCGCGTGGTGTGAGATCTGCGGCTGTTGCTGGTGCTCTTGGTGGTTTGGCTGCTGGTGCGGTGGTTGCAGGGAAGCAGATTGTGAAGCGGTATGTGCCCATTTGAAGGAAAGAGTGAGTCTTTGGTGGTGAGAAGTGTTGAGTCTCTAATTGGAAGACTCTGTTCGTTGTTGAAAGTTTTGATAGGAGAAATGTTTGGATTTGATAGGTTTCGTATTGTCTTGGAATCATAAAATTTGAAAAACTTTATTGGTTTCTTGATGTACAAAATCTGTATGTCATAATGCAGATGAATAACCTGCAAAACCCTTTTTTATTTATACTGATAAAAGGTCTTAAATTTCCATAAATTAGTATTCTTGCTATTTTTCATTGCTAATGTTTAATCTCTGTGTTGTATCAGCCTTAATTTGAATAACTTTTTTTTGTCATTTTGTTAAGTGAGATTGTTTGTAGTGTTCACATAATCGTTGCCCTCTGTTATTACCAGAGTTGTAACAGCTTTATGCCATTTCTTGTTCTGTTCCTTATTGTTCCCTATGGTTCACTGAGTTGATAATACGGAGAATGATTCTTAACTCTCAAAGATTGTATATTTATGTTCCTCTTGTTCTTGTCTTCTGCTCTTTAGCATTCCATTTTGTCTCCAAGAATTTAGCAATCGTGGTTCCTGCAAAACGATGTTTGATTTGAGTTTTCCATCGAACAAGGGGTCTTCCTTTAATAGACAACTTCGTTCTTAGAAAATATGTTTTTGTTACAGAATGTTCCAATAACAAAAGAAAACCCACTCTTCTTTAAGATTGCTGCATTTTATTACAAGACCAAAACTAGAAATGTGTTTCATATACAAAAGATATAAGGGAACTCTCCACACACATTATGGGAGTCCACCCCAATCAACTTTGGAGGGAGCACAACTCATAAAAGACCAACGATTGCCTTTGTTTTGGCTTCCATGTGATCTTGGAGGTCGACTTCTTCTTCTTTGATTACTCGTCCCCAACGGATCAAGATCCTCGTCGATCTCAGCTACTTCCCTCGTCAGCTTCCGCTTGATCTACGTCGAATTTTTTTGTGTCAATACTCAATACGATTTTCTCATTTGATCCTCTCTCTACATTGCAGAGACATTAACTGAGAATGTTCTGTAGTAAACACTTTACCTACTTTTTATGTCTCTTGATCAACTATGTTCTAGATCCATTTTCAGTTGTGAACTTGAATCAAGGAATTTAGTTAATATCTATATGCTTATTGTAAGAAACTAACCTCAGAGTAAGGAGTTGGGGAAAGTGGAACTGAGTTGTAAGCGTGTGACACATGAGATGTTCTGTCTTGGAAACGTTCATGATCCTCTGTTGCAAAGTCTCTTAGCCTGTTGAGAGCTGGTAATATAACTGAAGCAAGATCAGGTCTGTCCTTTTTCCTCAGCTCACAGCACTGCAGACCCAATTTAGCCAACTCAAGAGTCTCTTCTTCAGGCCATTCTGTCAACGTTGGATCCAAAATCTCTTTAAGATTCTCATTTTCAACCGCCATCACTACTCTATGGCCTAACCCCATTGCAGGCATGGCTGTTATGATTTGCAGAAGCACCACACCGAAAGAGTAGAGATCAGATTTCACTCCAAGCAACCCTGTTTGCTGATACTCAGGATCAATGTAACAAAATGTACCTGTTGAGAAAACAAACATTTTGGTTCCATGTTATGATTGATATACAAGAAGAGATTGGAAGATAAAGATCCTTACCGGCTGCAGAAGTCATGTGATAGTTACTGGAAGCATCAGACACAGAGGGAGGTACAAGACGAGCTAGACCAACATCACTGATCTTGCTAGTGAAATGTCTGTCGAGTAGTATGTTTGCTGGCTTCAGATCACGATGAACTAAAGGCTCAGGCTTTGCCTGGTGAAGGAAGAGAAGCCCTGTGGCGATCTCAGCAGCGATTCTGAATCTTGCTCTCCAAGAAAGCGGAGGTGTGTTGTTCTTGCAGAAGAGACGATCTTCAAGCGTTCCATTTTCCATGTACTCATAAACAAGACAACCATACTCAGGACATGCACCGAGTAGGATCACCATATTAGGATGTCTCATACTACTCAGAACCTCAATCTAGTGAAGAAACGTATGTGTCAAGTCATGAGAAGACGAAAGAAAAGAAAAGCAAGATAAAGATTGAACACCATTACCTCTTGTTGGAATTGTCTTAGTCCCTGTGTGATACCAGACTTCAAGATTTTAATGGCGACAGAAGTGTAATCAAGAACAGCTTTGTAAACAGGTCCATAACCTCCTTCACCAATCTTTACATCATCTGAGAAGCCATTTGTTGCACCTTCAACATCTTTGATACTGTAACGCCTGTAAGAGACATTACTGACATGTTTTTGTTTCTCCAGCTTTGCCTGCATCTCTAGTAACCTTCTCTTTTGGCTCTCCATCTTCGCTAACCTCTTTGCTATCTCAGATGCTTGGATTGCAGACTGCCTTTTCTGCTTCTCCTCAGACAACAACAACGCTCTTGGCAGCTCTATTGCTTCCTCTGACCTTATGGCTTCGGTTCCTCCAAGTTCTTGAGACTACACAATTCAATCAATATGATTCTTTATTCAAACAACATTGTCATCAACAACAATGAATGCAATGGTAAAGAACATCTTACGCTTTCTTTTTGGTTCATAGTGTCTCTTCCCTTTGAGGCATTAAACTGTTTCAATTCAAGTCTCAATCTCCTCACCTCTGCTTCAAGATTTTGTTGCTGAGGACAAGAACATAAACCATGTCAATATCATGCTGACAAATCCGGGACAAGATTTTACTATGTTCCCAAAAACTTTACCTGTTGCTCCACGAAATTTCCGGCAAGTGGACTCTCCTGTGCATCAGTTGTTTCAAGAAAGAAATGTCAGAACGGTAAAGAAACTGAGAGGTTAGCAAGAATGTGATGATATACTAACCGTGGATGAAGAAGAGTTGGAGCTTCCATTGGTAGTGGAACTTTCAGAGATGGTGTAAGAACTCGCAGTTGAATCCACGCCGTAACTACCATTCTCAGTCTCTGACTGAGAAATCTCACTCATAGATTGCGGCGGCGAGCTGTGAGGTGAACTGGATTGAGAGAAATCTGGCTTGAATATCTTAAGTTGAGTAGTAGATACAGATGATGGCCTGTAAAAGTATAAACCAAATTAAAGAAAAAAAGGCATTCTTCAGTACGACAATGGTTAGAAGAAAGTTGAGATTTACTTACCTGTCGGATTCACTGGAGTTAAAGGAGCTTGATAGCTCGAAGTTGTACAACAAAGAAGAGAGAGCTTGATGTTTTTGAAGTTTCTGAGGATGACTCGCTGATCTGCTTTTTAAAAGCTTACCTTTTGACACAACAAAGACTGCACAAGACTCTGGCGCCGTTTTAAGCAAAGTGGTTGGCACATCTGGACTCATAAACTTCCTGATCACACACACAGACAGAGAGAGAGATGATGAATAGCACTCATGATCATAATATTGAGAATGAGAACGGAGAGAAAAGAAAAGGTACTTGAGGAAGGCACTGTGTGTAGATGCACCAACAACGAGATTTGAAATGGAGTTGTTGTTGACGTAGTTGACAATAGCATTGGAGATTTCAAGATCACGAAGCAGAACCTCTTTGGCTATAATCTGAGAAACGTGCATATATATATATACAATAATGTCATGAATATGTAATATTAGGAGATTGAGAGAATATATGATGGATCACTAACTCCTTTTCGAGCGCAGAATCCTCTGAAAGGAAGAAAAAACTGATGTGCTTCTTCGTGATTGTCATGTTGTAAATGTGGACCTGTGTTCCCTTCTGCAAAAACAAGATTCCTAATTAGGGTTCTCTGAAAACATATTGTTTGTTTTCAATGGTGAAGATCATGATGAGCGAGAGATGTGTCTTTTACGTTGAACGTGGAGAAGAACACAATGTGGAGAATCGGCAACGATGTTCTCAACGGCCCACTTCAAGGCGTGTTGGCTGTTCTTGTCCTTATCAATGGCGATGGCCGTGATTATGCCGTGGTCTATTCTTCTTGCAGACATGTTAGAGACTTGCCTCTCAAGGAACCTGAATTACCTTTTTTCACAAGCAAACCATAGTATATAACTCAATGTCTTTATCACTAAAATGTAAAACCAAAATCGATTGTGTTTGGTTTCTTTCGTTTGGCTCTGCAAATTCTGAGAAGAAAACGATGAACAAGAAAGAAACAGATTTTGTATTGTGAATGATGAAGCTTGAGTGGTTTTGCATTTTTTGCTAATTTTGGAGGGTTTTTTTCTCAAACAAACTCAACAGTCTTTTGAACAAACTAACAAAAAGGGAAATTTTTTGTCACAACTCTCAACTTATCTTTAGAAGGTGATAATTACCGGTTTGAATCGGATTATAACTTTTCTTATCTTGATTACTTGATAGTAATATTAGTCAGGTATGCCTGATCACATATTCACATGTATTAGTGTTTTATATAATTACATAAAACCTTAATCGTTGTTGTTGTTTGTATGGATTCACTATTCTCGATTTGTATTTATTCGTTATTTCTTGTTTTCTCCTCTAAAAACATATGAATACAAACAAACTTAACCTTAGTTTTATGAGACAACGCCACCATTTAATTTGTGTAAACCTCTGTACAAACAAACAAGCCCCCTCGTCGTATATACTCACAGTATTGATAAACAAGAAAACAAGTATTAAATTTTTCGTCAGGATCAATCAGAAAGCCACGTGGGCAGGTAGAAATCGGAATTATTGCAATTTGCAAAAGTTTTGACTTTCAGAAAAACAAAACACGTTGCATTTTCTCCATTTTCTCATTTACACAGCCAAAAAAGAAGAAGAAAAAAGAAACAAAAAGTAACGATCAAATATTTGTTTTATTAGTTGTCGTCTTCCATCTTTTCTCTTCCTAGCCATATCACCATATCTTATACGTCTCTCGAAACATGATTAGTTTCAAGATAATTCAATCAAAATACCATATATTTTGATTCGTCAAAACTTATATATTTCCATTGATGGTAAAAAAAATGTGGTAATTCATGTCGTTGATACCTTATTAATCTACTAATACATATACCACACCACACGTCCAAATTTCATTCTTGATGAATTCTATATTTACCAAGGTTTTCATGTTGTCAATTATATTTCACTTATCTATTTTCTTATTCTATATATATATATATATATATTCAGTAAAAGTATAATACATAATTTCAATGACTCATATTTTATTTTTTTGGTAAAATGAGTGACTCATATTATACTTTTTTGGTAAAATGAGGGACTCATATTTTTTTTGATATCACAAAATATATAACCATTTATGATTGTGATGAATATTATACATGAAAAAGCTGAATTCTGCTAAAACCATACACATATATTTTACGTGTCAAGACTGCATTTATGATCATATCTTATTCTGCTATAGAGTTTATCCATTTAGTATACATGGCTACTTATAATTCACTTATGCTATCTATTCACCTTATAATTCCTACTTAGAATATGTCCACGCGTTAAAATTTACAAAAAAATTCTATATTGTAAACAAGAAAAACAAAATTTCTTATCAAAATACTTTGAAAAAGTGAAATTAATTAGCATGTATACATGATACATAATCCAGATATGTAATCATTTATTAGAAATAGTTCAGTGTATTTGGATAAAATCACATCAGGCATGGTCAGAGTATATTACCAATTGCATACATACTGGTTCTGGAAAATAAATTGGAAAAACAAATATCTGCTATGTTGGTTGATCGACAGGTGTCACCTTAAAAAAGAAAGACCTATAAAAGAAAAGGACAAAAAGTGGAAGAAAAATAAAGGACAAAGTTCTCAAATGATGCAAGACTGGTGTATACGTGTCCCTTTTATAATCCTTTTTGTAATAAATATTGTGTTTATAAATAATTTACAAAACCAAAAAAAAAGGGGGAAAAAAGAATAAGAAAACAGAGAGAAAAAGCATACCACACAATATTCTCCTTCTCTCTCTCTCTCTCTTCTCTCTTGTTTCTCTGATAGAGAGCCTCTCTCTCTCTCACCATAGCCCCGAGCCAAGAAAATTCCGAGAGAGAAACGACACGAAACGAAACGAAACCATCTTTGCTGGTTTCTCTGCTCTATCAACAAAAAAAAATTAGATGCGAATATCTTAAGATTCAACTGGTAAATTCTCTTTTTTTCTTCTGTTTTTGTTTTGTTCCTTTAGTTTTTCTATTTTTCTAATGTTGTTCTCTGTATATTTTCTCTCTATTGTTGTGATAGTAGCTTTTAATCGGATGATTTGTGCTTACGAATCTTTTTCTCCTCCCTCTTGTTTGAGCTTGTTATAGTTTCGTAGCAGCAAAGTTTAATTCCTTTTTTCTTAATCCTCTATTTTCTAGGTAAAGCTGAAGCTGGTTTTGTTATTTAGATCCATGTCCTCTACTCTGATTCACCATGTTAACGATTCGAATTTTTAGCTTTATCTTGTGATTAATTAACATCTCTGTTTTTTTTTTTTTTTTGGTTTTGGTATAATTTTTTTAATTAGTGTCTCTTATGATCTCTCAATAGGCTTAAATCGAGAGATTACAGATAAAGATTTCGCGAGATCAACGAAGCTGTTGAAATACAGAGGATCCGTCGCATAGATCCGTCAGATCTATTCATCTCCGGTACTCAATTTCTCTCCGATTAAAAAAAAAAAAAACTCGAATGGAAGAGGATTTCTTCAAGATCATGAACCATAGCTTATTAGAGGAATCGAAGAAGACGAGAGCTATCGAATAGTCAATTTTTTCAACTTTCTGTGTTCGTCCGTTCGTGGGAAATCTCTGGGTTTTTGTGGGAGGAGAGCTGATGGAAGAGATGACTCCAGCAGTTGCAATGACTCTAAGCTTCGCCAACACAATCTGCGACTCGTCGCCTGTAGAGATCACTCAGCTCAAGAACGTCACCGATTCCGCTGACTTCATACCTGATCCCGCAACCGAAACAACCGATTGTGCCATGGACGAAGAAGAAGATAACAGCGCGGTGATAAGCGAGGGATTGTTAGTCGTCGATTCGAGCTCTGAGCTAAGCTTGATGGAGATCGACAACGGACGAGTCCTCGCGACGGCGATCATCGTCGGCGAGTCTACAATCGAGGAGGTTCCAACAGCGGAAGTTGTTATCGCCGCCGCCGGTGCGAACGTGGAGGAGGATGGTTCTCCGGGTCTAACGGCTTCAGAGGTTGTGATTCGGTTGCCGGAAGATAACAGCAACAGTAATACGACGGCGAGAGGGAGGAGCGTCTATGAGCTAGATTGTATACCGCTTTGGGGGACGGTTTCGATCCAAGGAAACCGATCGGAGATGGAGGATTCCGTCGCCGTGTTGCCTCATTTCATGAAGTTACCGATCAAGATGCTAATGGGAGATCATGAGGGTATGAGTTTAAGCCTCACTCACCTCACTGGTCACTTCTTTGGTGTTTACGATGGTCATGGAGGCTATCAGGTTGCTGACTATTGCCGAGACAGGCTCCATTTTGCTTTAGCGGAAGAGATCGAGCGGATAAAAGACGAGTTGTGCATGAGGAACACAGGGGAAGGCAGGCAGGTGCAGTGGGAGAAAGTGTTCACGAGGTGTTTCTTAAACGTTGATGGTGAGATTGGAGGGAAGATTGGGAGAGACGTTGTTGGTTCTTCTGAGAAGGCTTTTGAGGCGGTTGCTTCTGAGACTGTTGGATCAACCGCTGTGGTTGCTTTGGTTTGCTCGTCGCATATTGTGGTCTCTAACTGCGGTGACTCCAGGGCGGTTTTGTATCGTGGCAAAGACGCCATGCCCTTATCAGTCGATCACAAAGTAAAAACACAAAGCTTCCTTTTTGACTGTGAGATCTCACGCAGTTGTTAACAGCTCGTTTCTTGTTTCTCTGCAGCCAGATAGAGAGGATGAGTATGCGAGAATAGAGAACGCTGGAGGGAAAGTTATACAGTGGCAAGGAGCGCGTGTTTTTGGTGTTCTTGCCATGTCTAGGTCCATTGGTAAGCAATTTCTTGACGACTTTCTGTGAATGAATGTCTTTGAGTTTTGGCTTATTGGTTTTACTATTTGCAGGTGATAGGTATCTGAAGCCGTATGTGATCCCAGAGCCGGAAGTGACGTTCATGCCGCGGTCAAGAGAGGACGAGTGTCTGGTGCTAGCGAGTGACGGTCTTTGGGATGTGATGAGCAACCAAGAAGTTTGTGAAGTAGCGAGGAGACGGATCTTGATGTGGCACAAGAAGCATGGTGCGCCGGCTATAGCGGAGAGAGGGAAAGGAGCGGATCCGGCTTGCCAAGCGGCGGCTGAGTACTTATCCGTGCTTGCTATGCAGAAGGGAAGCAAAGATAATGTCTCCGTTGTTGTGGTTGACTTGAAAGCTCAAAGGAAGTTCAAGACCAGAGCTTGAAAGCTTTGATTTACCAAACAGTAACGCTTACTTACTTTTTTTTTTACTGGGGTAAGTTTTAAATTTTTCTTATATTTTAGATAATTTCGACAAGGTTTTACATATTATTTACTGGGATATTGTTAGAGGGAGGGAAAATAAGGGAAAAGGAAAAATGAAATGTGGGTTTGGGAGGAGAAGTAAAGACTAAAGAAGATGATGATGATGATGATGATGCATAGCTAATTATAAGTACAATTCGTTTTTCTTATGGAATTTGGATTCGTATGTATAAGAAGAAATAGGCCAAGATATGTCACTCTTTTTGGGTATTAAATTAGATGAATATGTTGTAATGTTCTGAGCTAATGAAATTGTAATTGAAACTATGTCACATTAATCCTTTTTCATTTCTCTTTTTAGTATCTTCTTATTCTGCTCTCTGCAACTTGGATATAGTAGGAAGATATATTACACTTTCAAACATTGTAGACTGTTGTTAAGGCTTGACTTTGAGTTGGTATAACTTTTAAATCAATCAATGAAGAACACAACAGTTCGAATCCTGCCATTCACTCTTTTTAATTTTGTTTTTCTTCTCACGAAAAGGATATCAAACAATTTCAGATTTTCATTAATGAAAATGATAAATTGAGAAACATAGAATCTCTAACATGTGTCCCAATGTTATTCCTAACGGTGAGAAACACACAACAAGTGATTTTTATTGAACAACGAGACACCGGAGTAGGAAGTCTAATATCAAGGGGAGTGAATCGCTGAAAAATATTTCATCGGATTCTCAGTCAAATATCAAGGGGGGCATTCATAGAAATAATCTCTTACCACGAGTCTGGCAACAAGACTCTTAGCATTGAGATATCCATAAGTGTGGTGAGAACTTCTCTTAGTATTTGATACAAGAAGAAAATGCCTCGAGCACCTAATAAAACAAATGATAAACAACCATCCATCAAATAATAGCATAGGAAATAAAACAAATGAAATCAACCATCGGATTTCATTTGAAATCCTACAAATTAAGATCACGGTAAACATAGATTACATTTGTTTAACAAATATGATACAAACTAAAAGAAATATACTTTATTTGTACGATTTCACATGCGACGAAGAAAGGATGGCCTAAGTCATGCATCAATCTATGTATGGGGGCCATGCCATGGTGTGCTTCAGGAAAACGAAGAAAGAATATGTTGTTGCAAATTGTAGAGATCTTGTCATGCCAGTCTCTATAAAAAAAAATTGTCCATGGTGGCCAATCAACCCAATCATCTTTTTTGAATATACTAGTAATTGACCTGGGCTACGCCGCGGGATTTGGTGTCGCCTTGATTGGAGCCAATCATAATATTTAATTGAGCATAAAATGAAGCAGGGAAGACTTCAAACTGCTCGATGGCTCACTGCTCTCAGAATGAGCTTTTCAACAGCACGAAGCATTATAAATTGCTAAAAGTCATTAATATCCCTAGTTTTTTTACGTGGTTTTTACTTTTTTTTTTTTGACATATCATGTCAATTTTGGTAATTTGGCATGTAAAAGCTCCATTATTATAGGCTCTTCCAATCAAGGCTAAATTCTATTTCATGTTAGTGAATGACTATTGGAATTTATTTTGTTGGTTATGTTATTATTCTTTGCCACCTTGGTGCTTTTTTATTTTTGATTTTTTTTTTAATTTTTGAATAAAACTATTATTAGAAATTGTAGAAAATCATATATTTTTTTTTTCATAAATGAAATAATTCCTTAGATATAACTATTTTTTAATATTTATTTTTATAAACTTTTATTTATTATCACTTGATCATATCGATGACCTTCTCTTCTTGTTTTGTTGTTCAAACTTTTCTTTTCTTTATCCCAAACAAATTTTGTTACATCATGTTTGTATTTTAGTTTTCCATTCTTTATAAAGGCGGCCATATGTTCTTAGACATTTTTGAGTATTAACAAAAAAAGCATAGTTATAACAGTATGTAGAACACAACATTGAAGAAACTAATAAGTTTTAATGGAGAGATAGAGAAGTTAGATATTGGTTTTGTAAATTTTAAAGAGAAATAATTTTGGTTGTTGGATTTATATATTTTTTTTGAGTATTAACTATTAAGCATAACGAATGAACATTATTCATATTTGTTTTTTGAGTTGTTGTTTTTGGTAGATATATCATGGAGAATGGTTGTTAATTATTAAAGTTTGATTTCGACATGTTGTTGGCAATATTTGCTATGAATTTTGTTTAATTTTCAACAGATCGATGTATTGGTTAAATACTTAAATGTAATTGTTTTAGTCCTATGGGCCATATTTTTAAAACCAAAACGACAACGCAATGCTTCACTCTCTCGATCTTCTCGGCTCATTTCAACTGTTGTTCGCTAGCTAAAGTTGTACAGTTTCAGAGTTTGATCTTCATATGTATCAATTGCCTGAATAATCTTGTCATTTTGGGAGCAATTATTTCCGCTAATGGTGCTGTTAAAGAATTACGGGAACGGCGGCTATGTATATCAGAAGCTCCAACACCAAGCCGGCGACGGAAGCTCTTCCTTGCATCTGACGGGTGTTGATGAAGGAGGAGAGAGATTCAAGGTGGAGGAATCAGAGAAATCCATTTTCATCTTACATCCTTATGTTCCTTCAACCTAATCACTATCCGGAATCATCTTCTAACTGAAGGAATCTCTTTGATTGGTGTTAATAATTGTGAAACAGCATAAACTTGCGTTAAAATACAACAAAGACGACAAAGGCTCTGATAATCTGAACAACTTTTGTGTTCTTTGCCTCTTTTGTGTTCTTCTTCTCGCCATGGACGACCCCTCCCTCTCGATTGAGGTAGATGGAACCTTGAACTCCTTAATTTTTCCAGAGTTGTTTGAGAGATAGATGGAACCTTCACTCAAATGCTATTGATTGAACTCGGCCAAATCCACCGCATCGTTCCTTATAATCTACCCGACGATTCTCCAGCGGATTTGTATACCTCGAGTTCCTCCTCTGGACAATTTGTCGCCACTGTTAAGCTTTCTCTATTTTGGTAAGATTGTCTCATTCTATGATCCACTTCACCGAGTTGACTCGCGTCGGATCAACTCCTTCCATCACCTCTGAGTCGTCTCTCGCCGGACAACTTGCTTGGCTGGTTCTCCCCATCGGAAACTGGAGACCGGAAAAGGAGGAATTTTTTTTCGGAAGGAGAGTGACGACACCCAAGAGACACATCTCCGATGGAAGAAGAAGAAGAAGAAAATGAACGGAATAAACAATGAAATTTCGGTTTACGTTTTCTTAGACTGATTCAAACGTAACCGGTCGGTGGAGAATAAAATCAATAAAGCAAAACCGGGTGAAAACGTGGCACCTAAACCAATTAAGTTGCTGACTATAATTAATTAGAATGTTTTGATTGGCCAAACCTTATAAATGATGTATCATTTTTTCCATGCTTGAAAAAGCTGATGTGTCAATTCCTGGAGCAACACAAAGGGTTTTAGTGTGTTGATTGGAAGGAGATCGCAAACTGCATTATTTGCATTTAGGAAAGCATAATTATAAAAACAACATAAAATTTTGAGCAAAAGAAATAATATTCATCTTCATGTGTTGTAACTTGTAAGCACCTTTCCAAAAACATGGAATTATAATATTTTGAGATGTGGCTAATAAAATTGGAACTGTAACTATATCACATCAACCCTTTTGCATTTATCTTTTTAATATCTCTTTCTGTAGATTGCTTAATCTCTTCTTTTTTACTTAGATCTCCTCTTATTCTGCTTTACGCAACTTGAATATAATAGGGAGTAATAGGGAGATTACACTAGTGTCTAGTGGTCTAGTGTAGACTGTGGCTAACGCTTGACTCTGAGTTTGTATAATTGTTAAATCAATCAAGGAATATGACAACAGGTGGACGTGCCGGAGTGGTTATCGGGCATGACTAGAAATCATGTGGGCTTTGCCCGCGCAGGTTCGAATCCTGCCGTTCACGGTTTTTATGTTTTGTTTTCTTCTTATCTAAAATTTTAAATATTATCCATAATGAAATCATTTAACATTGATACAGATTTTATTATACTGGCACAACATAAGATCTAGATTAGGATAGAAATTAGAAAGTTGTTATCATTAGATTATCTTTTTTTAGAGGCAAAATTAGGGAAAACGGTCATTTCATATCCAAACTTAAGACATATGTTCGATTCATATCTCAATTATACCACTGTCAAAATCCATACCCAAACTTATATAAAATTTAAATTTCATACACAAACTTTCAATTTTTCTGAATTTTCATACATTTTACGTCATCTTTTAACTAATCCGTTAAGTCGTGATGATGTGGATGCCACGTAATATACGATGTCGTTTTGAGTTTAAACGAAATTAGAAAGATAAGTAAAACGACGTCATTGTGTTTTATGTCGTGAGTTTCCAAGAATTTGATGGTTAGATGACGGTTTAATCCGGTTCAGAGATTACATCCAAAAAGATCCATCTTTTTCGGGATGATTTCAAACTTCTCTCTTCATCCTCAGTTCATGTTCCATCTTTAATGTATTCAACAATTCTCCGGACGAGGCCGGTTTCTTCCGATTATTGTTAAACCGAGAAGGAGTGTTTAACTCAATCATCATGATTCAAGCGAAGCTTCTCCGATATTCATTCGACAGACCGTCGATTCCACAACGGCGGAAACTCGAATACCACAACGACGCGAAGCTTAAGACTTTCCAGAATCTTTTGGAATCACATGAGATCGATGTAGATCAGCTCCGCAGATCTGTGACCAGCACGATAGCCATTGGTTTCTTCTTGCGAAACTCAATCCTTCTGTTACTCATAGGAGATCGATGCAGATCATTAATAATTATTTTCCTCAATCCTCCATTGCCATACTAATGCAGATTAATGAACTATGAGTTTCCAAAAACCATCGATTGTTGATTTCGTAGCTTTTGATGGGTTGGAGAAGATGAACAATCGTCTCATTTAGCATAGAATAAAACGACGTCGTTTCATCTCCATCATTAATTTTGGAGATTCTCCTAATCCAGGTCGACAACTTTTAACGGGCCTTTAACGGACAGTCTAGCCATATAATCATTTTTTAACGGAGAAAATGTCAGATCACGGAAAGTGTATGAAAATTCAGAAAAATGAAAGTTTGTGTATGAAATTTAAATTTTATATAAGTTTGGGTATGGATTTTGAAAGTGGTATAGTTGAGGTATGAATCGAACATATGTCTTAAGTTTGGGTATGAAATGGCCGTTTTCCCGGCAAAATTAAACCAACTTGATGATATAAATATTGCATTCGACGGTTCGGCCATTTGTAAAAGCCAGCGTTAGCACCGCCTTTGACCCAAATGCTAATTATTAAAATCGTTGATAATATAAATTATTAAATATCATAAATTTGTTATCCGAAATTAGAAGTTAACAGACAAATTACGCCTCAATTTCGTATAGAAAACGTGTTTATTAACACGTTAGACATATGATTCCATTGAACATTTTTGGCGTACCAATATGCATTTGCTTCATGTGATCCAGCTGTATCACTGGGCCTTTTGTAATTCTATTTCCAACTTTCACAAGCAAATATCACTGTTTTTCCAGCTTATCTAAAGAAATCATCAAAACTAAAATTTCCCAAAATAACAGCTAATGTCATTTGAACCTTTTTTGGTATTTACTAAAGTTTGGGTCCGACTTTAAACTTTAAAGATTAAAAATAATGTCGTCCGTTAAAAGTTTGGTTAAGACGACCATTGATATGTAAAAGATTGTGTAAACTAATTGTTGATCATCGTCAAGTCTCAAACTCAATACTTAAAAGTTAAAACTCATCCATCTCCTAGACTCCTACCAAGTGTTATGGTTTCACCAATTTGCTACCGAATCTAAGCGTGGTTACACTATTCCATTGAGTACTATGTAATCAGCGAAATAAGTCCGAGTTGACTTGGTTTCCATAAATGACCTGGTAAAAGGTGTGTGGTCAAGTACTAATTTGAACATTATACATTTGTTCATATATCCCCTGCGTACTGAAATGTATCTCCATATAAACTACATGGATATGTCCAATATCTTTCCTAATAAATATCTTAATAAACATGTCTACTGTCTAATACTCCAAGACAAATACATATTTTTTGTAAGAAAGTGTAAATAAAGTAAAGAAAGTAGTAATCCAGAAAGAAAGAAATAGAAAAAAACCATATAAAATGACCAAACCCAAGTCCCCAAGCATATACAAATCTCAACAGAAGCAAAGCATAAAAAGCAAACACTACACAGCATCCTCGAAAGCCAACACAACCACTCTCAACCAAAAAAAAAGTTCTCTTTCTCTAAACTCAACTTTTCAAACCAAAAAAAAAGTAAGACTCAAGAAGAGTATGGAAGAAGAAGACGGAGACGCGTCTACGCCGTTTTGGCTTCAATCACGCCGCAACAACACTTACTTCCGCCGCACCGCAAGTCTCGGCGGACGCGCAACCACCGTAGCCACTCAAGTACTCTTCGTCGGAGCAGCTGCGATCCTCATAGTCTTCTTCATTATCCCTCCTTTCGTTTCCTCTGTTTCACAGATTTTCCGGCCTCATTTGGTCCGCAAAAGCTGGGATTACCTCAACTTCGTCCTCGTTCTCTTCGCCGTCATCTGCGGTTTCCTCAGCCGCAACACCGGTAACGATGAAACCACTCATGACAAGGAAGACATTACTAAAAACAATGAGGTAACTAATGGATACAGTTACAACAAATTCTCGAGCTCAAGTGTATCTAACGGTCTTGCCACCACGCCGCGTTATTGGATCGACGATCGTGGCGTCAGCGGCGGTGGAGGAGATCAGTATGCAGATCAGACGGTGTACAAGAGGTTCACTAGATTACGGAGTAGTAGCTCGTATCCAGATCTGAGGGCTCGAGAATTTGAATCCGATGAACGGTGGAGATTTTACGATGATACGTGTGTAAGCGAATGCCGTTACGGAGCGTCAGATCCGATCGATCGAAACCAAAGTTACAGAAACTGGCGTGAGGCTAAGCCGGAGGAAGATGTAGATCGAACAGACGGCGGCGACGGAAAAGGAAAGGTCCATATCGGCGGTTCTGACACTGATAAAGTTGAGGTCGTTGCGCCGGCGACAGTTGAAGTAGTGGAAGAGCTAACCGCGCCTCCTAATCCACCGCCACCGCCATCACTGTCTCCGCCGTCTAAGCCAGCGAAGAGGAGGACAAAGAGAGTGTACCAAGATGTTGTTCCAAAGGAAGATAAGAAGGAGAGAGCTGATTTTGCGGCGGCGATGACGCCGGTTCCACCTCCGGCGATCGTGTATCAAAAGAGTAGTAAACAGGAGAAGAAGAAAAACGGAGCAACTAAGGAATTTCTGATCGCATTACGGAGAAAGAAGAAGAAGCAGAGGCAACAGAGCATCGACGGTCTCGATTTACTCTTCGGCTCCGATCCTTATTCAATGCCACAACAATCACCGCCGCATCCTCCTCCTCCGCCACCTCCACCACCTTTCTTCCAGGGACTCTTCTCGTCAAAGAAAGGCAAAAGCAAGAGAACCTATTCAATTCCACCACCGCCTCCTCCTCCGCCTCCACCTGAACGGAAATTCGAACAACGCGCATCAGTAACGAAGATTCGCAAATCTCCGCTTGAATCACGCACATCTAAACCCAATCCACCGCCAGCTAAAGTTACCCAATTCGTAGGCACTGGAAGCGAATCGCCATTGATGCCGATCCCGCCGCCTCCTCCTCCGCCGCCGTTTAAAATGCCTGCTTGGAAGTTCGTGAAGCGTGGAGATTACGTCAGGATGGCTAGCAACATCAGCATAAGCTCAGACGATGATTCCGACGTACCTCAATCAGCCGACGGTAAGCCCGCCGGTAATCTGTTCTGTCCGAGCCCCGACGTAGATACTAAAGCCGATGATTTCATCGCGAGGTTCAGAGCTGGACTCAAACTGGAGAAGATAAACTCAGCGAAACGAGGAAGATCAAATTTAGGACCCGAACCCGGACCCGACGAATCCGAATCTTAAGCTCAAGAGTATAGCAGTTGATTTTTTTGGTTTTAAAATTTAAAACATTGATCTGCTTGCATTTAGCTTGTAATTGAGTAATTGTGTTGTTTTTTCTTCGTACCTTTATTTAATTTCGTAAACGTAGTTTTGTGGTGTATACAATTAGTATCCGTTTTACAAGTTTAGCCCATCATTAGGCGGTTAACAAAAAAATATCTTTATACTTGCATGGAGTTTTTTTTAGCCCAAATTTTGAGAACCAAGGCCCATAATAGGCCCAATTAACGTAACTTAAAAACTACGTAGCCATCCATAATAGGGTTTTACCTCGCCGCCAATCTCTGTCCTTATTTGATCCAACTCGCCGCCGATTTGCTTTACGGTTCTCAGTTGTCCTTTGTAGCACGGCACTTTTCCGGCGAAAATCTTTGAGGTCAAGGTAGCGACTTGTTGGAAATGGAGGAAGAGAAGGGAGAGGTAAAGACATTTGCAGAACTTGGCGTGCGTGAGGAGCTAGTGAAAGCTTGCGAAAGATTGGGATGGAAAAACCCTACCAAAATTCAAGCCCAAGCCCTTCCTTATGCTCTTCAAGGCAAGTTTTTTTCGGTATTTTCGATGCTCTTAGTTCTGTGTTTAGGAGCTTGAAAAAATTGGAATCTAATGTGGTGATTGATGTGATGTGACGTGTGGTTCAGGTAGAGATGTAGTTGGACTAGCGCAAACCGGTTCTGGTAAAACCGGAGCCTTCGCTTTGCCTATAGTGCAAGCACTTCTGGAGTATGTTCATGACTCTGAGCCTAAGAAAGGGCGTAGACCTGATCCTGCCTTCTTCGCTTGTGTTTTATCTCCAACTCGGTATGAAATATGATGAGTTTCTTCTAGGAATTTACTTGATGATCATGCCTTTTTTTGGTTATTTGATGCTGTTTCTCTTTCCTCCAGAGAGCTTGCAATCCAGATTTCTGACCAGTTTAAAGCTCTAGGATCTGATATAGGTCTTAGGTGTGCTGTGGTAACCTCTCTGGTACTTTTAACCGTATTATTTGCGTTAACCTGGAATGGGTCTAGACTGAATAAGTTTTCTTCAGCTTGTTGGAGGTATGGACAGAATGGAACAGACTATTGCTCTTGCGAAGCGGCCTCATGTTATTGTACGGTTTATTTCTTGAATTGTTTTCACTTCTCATCTTAGGGTCCTTTGTCTAGTTGCTAAAAAGTATGCAAAATGTTGTTTCCTAGGTTGCAACACCTGGTCGTCTGTGGGATCACATGTCTGACACCAAAGGCTTTTCTCTTAAAACATTGAAATATCTGGTAAACTTTATGCTTCTACTTCTTTTCGTAAGTCTTTATCATTTTTATAATTCACTCTCTTTAACATTATTCAAACAGGTTCTTGATGAAGCGGACGAGCTGCTGAATGACAATTTTGAGAAATCTGTTGACCAGATTTTGGGAGAGATCCCCCGCGTCCGTAAAACATTTCTGTTTTCAGCGACTATGACGAAAAAGGTAGGGACCTTTGCTTGACAGTTTTCTTGTCTGGGGGAGTGCAAGTTTTCTTGACAGACTTTTTCTTTTTGTTTTGGCTTTCTAGGTTCAAAAACTTCAAAGGGCTTGTTTGAGGAATCCTGTCAAGGTATGTAAACACTAAAACTTTACTTGATATTGTTTCTTGCCACAGCATCTAGAGGTTTAATAAGTTGTATGTTCGTTACTTTCCCTCAGATTGAAGCTGACTCCAAATATTCAACTGTTGATACTCTAAAACAGCAGTACCTGTTCGTTCCTGCTAACCACAAGGTACCTTATATTCACATTCTGGTAGATACATAGTAGCAAAACACATAAGGGACAAGTTTTAACTTCGGTTTTTTTTTTTTTCTTTTACTCACCTTAACAGGATTGCTATCTTGTGTACATTCTGAGTGAAATGCCTGAATTAGTATCAATGGTTTTCACTCGGACCTGTGAGGGCGCTCGTTTTCTGGCCTTGGTGCTTCGGAGCCTTGGATTCAGAGCCATTCCTATCTATGGTACAATGGCTCAGGTAAATGATACAACTCCTCTTTCTCTGAACATTTTTCATCTCTCTAGATTGGCTTCTCTCATTCTTTTTTTTTTCAAAATATTCCACAGTCAAGGAGACTAGGAGCCTTTAACAAGTTCAAAGCAGGGGAATGCAACATTTTGGTCTGTACTGACTTGATTAGCAGAGGGCACGATATCCCATCGGTCGACGTGGTTATCAATTACGAAATTCCCACACAATCAAAGGTTTCTCCTGGAAAAGTCAAACATGTTTCTTATGTATCAATGATCTTGAGAACATAGATTCATAGTCCGTGTTTTTGTGGTATAGGATTACATTCATAGAGTGGGAAGAACTGCTCGTGCTGGACGTTCTGGTGTCGCGATATCACTTGTAAACCAGTATGAGCTCGAATGGTACTTACAGATAGAGAAACTCATTGGTAAGTAAAAACATATCTGCTGCAGAGATACACTTTATTTTTTGTTCTCTCATAGTCATAGGATAAAAAAGACTTTGGACAATGCTTTGACATCCAGGCAAGAAACTACCAGAGTATCCAGCTGAGGAAACACAAGTCTTGCCGTTGTTGAAGGAGAGAGTTGAAGAAGCAAAAAGATTATCCGCGATGGTAAATTTATCTCCAACCCCTCTCTATTTTTTGCAGTAAAATATGGTTTTACATCTTAAGATACATATGGAGAACTAAATTATGTGCTTTTTTGGGCAAATTATTGTTGTAGAACATGAAAGAATCAGGCGGGAAGAAGAGAAGGAGAGAAAATCAGGCGGTAACAGAAAGAAACTCTCCAAGAAGTTTAGATGAAGACATGCTCTATTGACCTTTTTGTTTTGTTTTTTTTACTTTGTTAAGTTATCAGTACAAACAACCTGAAATCGTATGTCCTCTTCTTTTTGCTTGTTTCTTGAAATCTGAAGTTATGCTATTTGTGATTTCTATGTCCTACTCAAATCCCCAACAAACAAAACAAAAACACAATTTTATGTGAATGTTACAAACAAAACAAAAACACAATTTTACGTGAATGTTTAAAGTAATCTCAATTTTGAGTTATTTTGGTGTTAAAAGGTATAAAACCAGCTTTTTCTTTTGTGAAAGAGTGAAACAGAGAAATAGAGAAATAAATAAAAAAGTTTAATTGTAGAATTTATGTCCTAGAGACAAGAATCATTTCAGAAGAAACACAATCATTTATTCAACACTTAGATTCATTGTTCTTGAGATACTCTTTAAGCACATCCATAACAGAACCAAACTCTGCCTTAACTCTCACCGGCGGATTCGCCAATATACAAGCCATCTCTTTTATATTCTTCGAATGATAATCAATCTTACTCTGCGTAAACTTCAACCCATGAGCCGTACTCACCACAACCGTCCGATCATTAGCCTCAATAACCCCGGACTTCCTAAGCTTCATCAGAGCCGTCAACGCAACACCCGTATGCGGGCAAATAAACATTCCAGTCGAATCCGCAAGCGCCGTCGCATCCATCAGCTCCTCCTCCGTAGCTTCCTCCACGATCCCGTCAGATCTCTTCAACGCGTACACAGCTCTATCGATCGAAACCGGATCGCCGATCTGAATCGCGGACGCAAACGTCGTGCTCGCTTTCAACGCGTTAAAATCTTTATAGCCAGATTTGTAGTGCAAGTAGAGCGGATTCGCGTTTGCGGCTTGAGCGCAAACAAGCCTCGGGATTCGATCGACGAGACCTAACTCTCTACACATTTGAAATCCTTTGTAGAAGGCGTAGATGTTGCCGAGATTTCCTCCGGGAACGATGACCCAATCGGGAACTTCCCAATTGAATTGCTGGAGGATTTCAATCGCCGCCGTCTTTTGCCCCTCGAGGCGGAGGCTGTTGAGAGAGTTTGCTAAGTAGATCGGAAGCTCCGCGGTGACTTCTCGGATCAGATCCATGCATCCGTCGAAATCGGTGTCGATGCTGAGGACGAAAGCTCCGTTGGCGATCGGCTGGACGAGCTGCGCCATGGAGATTTTGTCCGCCGGGAGGAAGACGATGGAGGGGATTCCGGCGGAAGCGCAGTAAGCGGAGAGAGCGGCGGAGGTGTCTCCGGTGGAAGCGCATCCGACTCCGACGACCGGTTTGTTCATTTTCCGGAGGCGATTCACTTGAGAAACGAGAACGGTCATGCCTAGATCTTTGAACGATCCGGTGTGGCTGATCCCGCAGTGTTTCACCCAGAGATCGTTCATCTGGAGGTGCTGTTTCCCGAATCGCTCTGCCCAGAAGAGGTTCGTGTTGCCTTCGAAGGCGGAGACGATGTCGTCGTCGTCGATCTCGGGGAGGACCCACTCTTTCTTCGACCAGACGCCGGATCCGTACGGCCAGTGGGTTTTTCCGACGCGGGAGTCGAAGAGGCTGCGCCAGAATTCTCCGTCGTAGCGTTTCAGGGCGGCGAGATCGTGCTGCACGTCGAGGAGGCCGCCGGATTGCGAGCGGTAGACGATCTCGTCGAGGGAGTAGGACTCGGTGGACGACGGCGGAGCGTCGAAGGGGACGTAGCGGGCGGATAGGTTCTGGAGCTGAGGACGGCGACGAGCCTCGTCGCGGATGCTCTCATCGGCGGGACGACGGTGGTTCTGCGACGGAGCAACGGGGATGGGAGAGGCTGGAGAGGAGCAACGTACGGTGAATGATGCGGCGGAGTGAGGTTTAAGTGAGGTTTCGGAGTGGGAAAGGAAGCAAGTGGCCGAGGAGTGGAGGAGAGAGAAGGTGGCCATGAGTGAGAGTCTGAAAGAGTAAAGTGTAAAGTGAAGAATCGCTGAAACTGATTGGAGAGAAGAATGTTGACAACTTTTTTAGTCACAAGCAAATTATTTATAGCCTAAAATTTATTGGCTATGTAATACATTAATCATTTCAAATTCCCGAGAAATAATTTATTTATGTTGTATGCACATTAATATTGATTTTTTCATTGTATAGATTATCTACTTGCGAGTCCTTTTGGTCGTGTAGGTAGGCACTAGGCACAAATGAATCTTTAACATGCATGAATATGTATGAGATTTTAGTTTTTTATTAGATCTCAAATTTTGCAACTTGTAGTCTCACAGTCACATGTAGGATTTTACTTTTATGAGTAAAACGTAAATACTCTTGTCAATAGCCGACTTATTTTGAGATTTCATGAGTGTTAGTTAAATAAATGATCGGGACTTACTAATTGCGGTATTAAAGTATACGAAAGTATGTGTGTGTGACTTGTAGAATTAACAGAAAACTATTGTAGAATGTGCGCCACTTTTCCTTTTGAACGAGGACACTTTTTCTCCACAGAATCTATTCTTCGGATTGGCTCAAAGATACAATTGAATAAGCAATGTGAAATCCCAACCACGCAATAAGCTTACTTACATAATTGAGAATTCAATAAGCATTCGTTCAAAACAAATTATTAAGTTACTCGTTGCGTTTACCTCAGAATTTGAGAAGTTCAAGTTGGAAATGGAGAATGAATATGGTAATCACTTGCATGTGCTTTGGACCGGGCCTAACCTATGCCTATGCGTTAGATCTAGTATACTCGTTGTTCTTGGTCACAATCATTTTTGTGCTGTTGATAGTGGAACTTATACAGAATAAGACATTTGACATAAGGATTATCAACGTTGGCCTTAACTAAGCAATTTCTTTGGAAATATCCAGTAGAGAAACTAAAGTAACTACCATTGCTAATGTTCGTTGTGAATTTGGATTTTTAGACTGCTGCGAGCTTCCAAGTTTTACCATCTTTCATCTCATTTTGATATATATGATTATGAAGGTTGTCTTTGTATATACTAGGTTTTGAACCCGCGCGAAATCGCGCGGTAACTCATTCTATGATAAATTATTTTCTAAAATTTGTTTGCAATCATTCTTACAATATTATCTGCAATATATAAATGCATTTTATTGCCAATTTGTTCGCTAATAAAAAAAATATTAGTAATACAATAAATAGTAGTTGTACAAAGTCATATTCCCTCTATCCCAAAATGTAGGCAGTTTTGAAAAAAAAAATATTTTAAAATATAAGCAGTTTTATCTTATTATTACAATTTCTACTTTATCGAATATTGTGTTGCCAATTATATTATATAGTTTTTTTTCAAGATTGATGAGATTAAGTTTAATTTATATATTAAATAATACTTTATTAATTCTTTTTGATATTTTGTATATTCGAAGGAAAAAAAAACGCACACGCAATTTTAATTTATAAAGAATTTTAAAAAATGTCATGACTACTAAATATTATTTAAAAGTAAGCAAATTAACATGGACAAAAAAACTCAAGGAGTCCCGTAATTAACCAAATGTTTATATATTAAATTTGGAATTTGATTTATATATAATTGGTCTCGTGATTAACCAAATGTTTATATAATTTGAAGGTCTCTCTACTAACTGGGCATGATTCCCCGCTCATCTTTTTTTTTCCCAAATCAGTTACATGATAGATATAAGTTATAACCATATTGATTGTGTTTGCTTCTCTCAAAACTATAACCATTCCACAGTTTACAAAAATAAATTAACTATAAAAATGAAATGTAATACATGTGATATCTGTTAGTGTAAAGAAATATATTTATATGCAATTAGAAAAACATTCAAACCTTCCAAACATTTATTAGCAACCAAGAGAAATTATTTTAAAATTAAGAAGCTAAAAGAAACCATTATAAACTTCCAAACTTCGTCTAAAAATAATAAAATAAATAGTTACATATTTGTAAGAACAAACAAAATCCAATTGGAAAAATTTGAGTAAATTTAACAGATAAGTACATATTTATATTTTATTGTATAGAAATAAGCTCATATGAAATTAATATAACCGAAGAAGATAAAAAACAAAACTAAAATTACACTTAATACCGCATATCATTTTTAAATCTAAAAAACTTGTGATGTATACTCTTAGTTACGTTCGCCGGTCTCTATCTTAAAGAACGCTTGTCACTCTTGACTCCGATCTAGGGTTCACCCCTTGTGGGTTAGAACAGTTGGTAGAACCTTTGTTACTCTAATGTTAATAGCAGAAAACATTAACATGATGATCAATGATGATTATATCACTCATAGAAATTTGTAAGAATAATTAACATTGATACAACCCCGAGAAAAAAATTCTTGTGATTTTTTAAAATTTATTTTGTTGATTTCAATTTTTTTAATCCAACATAACCAAACAACAGAGCATTTCGATTTGATTGCATTTTATTTTAAAATAAATAGTTATGAATAAATGTACAAAGAAAATAAATATAGTAGAACAGTCACAATTCTATAATTAGATAACCCTTTTAAAATAGTGAATCTTTCTCTCTTGCAAACTCTCTTTAACTCTAACATATTCTCAAGTTTTGTTTTGTTAAAGCCACCAAGTCCTTATGTCGAAAACCAAAAGTTGTAATAGTTCCAAAGGTTTCAAAAGTTGCAATGGTTACAAGTGTTGCAACAATTCACTTAAATCTCAAATATTGTTTTTTTTTCTTTTCGAAAACCTGCTCGTGATTGGTCGATGCATGGATCGGTAATTATGGTTAGTGCTTCTTTTTGACCAGTTTGTGCATTTGCTTCTTTACAACATTCCATGAAAAATTCTGCTTTTTAATCACATGCTCTATTGGATCCGCAGCTTGCTCCTTCTCCTCCTACAGTACAATGAAATACGTACCATATAATATTGCATGTGTAAGGCTAACATCTGTAAGTGTTGTAACATGTGCTACTGTTACGACCGCATTAGTCTACGTACGTTGTAAGGAAACAAATGTATGTTTATATTCCTTCTCAGGACAATTAGTTTACGTACGTTAAAGTTTTATTATTCTATGATAAAATCTAAATAAAATACCTCTTCTTTTTCTTTATTTTCTTGTTCATGTTGCTTTCTAAACCAATTTAAAAGAAGAATATTGTATACACCATCTTCGATATGGAAACAACCATTGTCACCATAGACCTAAACATCAATGAAAAAAATGTTTTGAAAAAGGTGGGAAAGAGGCCATAAAATCTAGGAACCTACCTCTATAGCAATTCATTGATAGTCATAGTATCGATCACTGAATACTCGTTCGTCAAATCTATAATCTCTCATTGCATCACGTGCTACATCCTCTCGCGTAATTCCAGCTTCATGCACACAAAAATCAGAATAGTGAAATTCTTTTGTAGATAGATCTTACAAGAATGCATCAAATTTGTTTTTTATTTTTTCCAACAATTTGAAGAAACGAAACCTAATAATATTTTTTTGTAATTTATAGTTACCGTAATCCTAAACAAGTATAAGAAACTCATACATGATAATGCTATCGAGTCATGTTTATGTTTTGATGTTTATAAGTTACATGAATAAAAATTGGATGGACAAAATAGCTTCTGATTTGTACAGTTGTTGTTGTAATGTTTACATATACCTCAAATAGTAAAAAACATATTTTATAAAAAAAACAACTTTCAAGTCTGTCCTATGCGAGATCGTGCATAAATTCTTTTTGAATAATGATTTACTTCTAAAATTTATTTGCAATGTATACAAATAAATATTTTATCATAATTACAATAATTAGCAGTATAATAAAAATCGTGAATGCCTTTAAGTATTCACATATATATATATATTTTTTTTTTGAGAAATAACAACATATCTGTTTTATTTGATGTTGAATGAAAAAAAAATAAGATTTTCAAAAGAAGAACAAGCTCGTCTTAGAAAACTATCAATGATCAAGGAACATATTGGGGATGATTGGTAGGAGCTGTGATTGCTCTACAGAGCACTAAATCTCTGTAGAGCAATCCAAAATCACCAATCCCATTTTTGAAACGCAGAGCAATTTTTTTTGTTTATGGAAATTCCGTGGCTTTGGAAAGCAATTTTTCTAGAGCACAAAATTAAGTGCTCTTAGAATTTTCTCTTTTCTCTTTCCTTATTATGTTTTTAACATTTATTTTTTAATCTATTATTTCTATATCTTATTTTTTTATTTTAATGTTGTATTTAATGCCACAATCTACAATAAAAAATCTTACAGCACTAAAATCTACAATCACAGCCAAAAATTTTACAGCATAAATTCTACAACAAAAAATTCAAAGCTATAGCCACAACCAATCAGGCCCATTAAAAAAAAATTGAAGTCTGTTTACAAGTAAAGTAATAACAAAATAAGAATTATCTTGGTAATTTATTTTTCAAATTTCTGCTTCATAAACAAATGGTAAATGATAATTCAAAATAAAAATTATATAATTGGAAGTACTTGAGATAATTCCTATATTGTATATATACCAAGCAGTTCAACTATCTTACCAAAATAAACTCTCTCGCTTTTTAGAGAATTCATACACGTTGTTCAGAACATCTATCTTAAATAGAACTTAGATTACAACAAATCCACCAATTAAATTATTTTTTTTCAGTTACAAAGGCTAGGAAATAGATCCCGGGAAATTAAATGTATAGCTAACGAACCTGAGGAAAATAAATGGACTGTTGTAGAAATATTGGATTTGGGTTTGGTGCACTCTGTTTCTTCCTGCGTGGTAGATAACGTAATGTATAGTCCCGGAACGTCCAAAATGCTGTAAGGATTCTGAGGGAAAATTATGGACAGATATAAAAGATTTAGAAGAACTTCCTATGTCACTAAAACGTAGTCGTAGTCGTGTTAGGCTGATGATTATGGTGGAAATTTTGCTTTTTGTGGGAAAAGAAAGTGCCTGCTATGGGGCTTTGAAGAGAATTTTGTTTGGTGTGTTGTGATTGCGTTGAAAAGCGTAACGGACAAGACATCTACGGGAAGATTGGGAAGATTGAGTGATGTAATATTGTGTTTACAGTCTCTAAATTTTGTCGTTTATTGGAATTTATTGCTGTTACTGTTTGATGAATGAACACATTACGCCACTAATGTCGTTTCTATTTTCATTTGACGTTTTTCTATTATGTGTTGACATGTTATCTCCCTCTCTTTGTTGCTTCACTCTGTATTCTCTCCCAAACTCAGTCGTGTAACATAAAACCGTTTTGCTTTTTGTTTTCAGAAAAGCTTATTGTTTCACATGACATTACATTTGGTTACTTGAGAGGATGTAAATGTACAAACTTTGAAATCATATATTTTCCAAACTGGAATCTAATAAGGGTATGTTTCAATCACAACTGACCGAAAAACTTTGTTTTCTTTTCCTCTTGGTGTAAATTCAAAATGCAAACGTAAGAACTATCTATCTTTAGATCGATCCCACTTGCTTGGACATGCATAGTAATATTATTTTTTCTTTCTTTCAATATGATGAAGTAATTTTCCAATTCTTTAAGTAGAATACATATGAAGTTTCACTGTTTAGACATGTTCTTAGTTTCAATCTGTTTCGATCCTGATGCTAAAGCAGAAATAGAGTTGAACCAGAGTAATTAATTACCATAGATGAAAAAAGATGATCACCTTTGGATGTCTAAGATCAACCGGAATAAATGTATGATCAAGATCTCCAGCCATACTTCCAAGATCTTCCTTATCTTATTAATATTGCATAACACAAATTACCCATTTCCTAAAAGCACAACAAAAACAATTACCAACAGCTTATCCCCAGTTCATGCCATTCTCAAACAACATCGTTTCGGTTACGAATCTACTAAACAATATATAATTATAATAACTTTTAATTATTATTTTCTCTTTAGTTACCGAATTTATAATCGTCACCATAATACTTCCAGAATATGTTAGAGGAAAGCACTCGTTAACGCATGCATGCTTAATCAACAGCAGTTCCAGAAGAAAAAAAAATAAAAAAATAAGCATTCGTTGCAACAACTAATTAATGTGATACCGTAAACATTGAAAACTGTAACTTACCTGATGTTTTTTCTACTAATTTACCTTTTTCTGAACAACTTGATGTATTTTTTTTTAAGGGTTACTATAATCTTTTTCTTTTGTAGTGAAAGGCTAACCGTCATGCTGCAACACCACACATATATATATATATATATATACATGCACATATTATCAAAGAGTTGTTAATTGTGATGGTTTATTATTACATAGTAACCAAAGGTTGTGATGGTTCATCACACCGATTCATTATACATATGAACTTTTTTTTTTTTGTTAAATAAACCCAACTATGTCTGGACTGGAAAACAAAAAGGATGCGATGTGGCTGCATTTCGGAAGAATTTCCTCAGGGATCATTAATATACATTTAAATTAGTTTGTTTTGATTAAGTATTGCAAGGGTTTGGATGAAGGAATAAACGTCATGGCAAAGTCGTTCTGGGTTTAGGTTTAGAGCGTCCGTGATATTTTTCCGTGAACTTGTGGGTTTGCAGTTTGCACTTTTGATCTCAAACCATGGTTCTATTATCTCAACCACTTAATCATGTACTCTTATTCTATCAAACCCAACTTTACTCTCATAAAAAATAACAAAATATTCCTTTTCAATGATTGATATTTATCAATTCTTTGTCTAGTGCTAATATTGAAGAATATCTAACATACTCAGAATGGATCTCTTATATTCTACAACATAGTGAATTTATCAATGCGTTTCAGAAAAATCACAACAATCTATATAAAACTAAATCAACTAATGAAAACCATCACAAATTTCTTCTCTAAAATCAATTGGTCATGTTGAGGTAACATATTTAAAACATGTCTAAATGAACAAAGCCAGAAAAGAAACCAACAATCCAAATTCACTAAAATCAAATAACGTACCAGAGAAGTTACCCCATTAGTGAAGAATGGAGGCTAGGTGTTCTTTCTCTAACCAATGAAGTAAACAGGTGAATGTGGCAACAAACTACGATGTGAGTAAGAGATTATTAAAAACTACAAAATAGCGATGATAAGAAAAAAGGGATAAACAAAATCAGAATAATTTTGTTCAGAAGATTCTAAAATCAAAAACTGAAGGAGAAAAAGAGTATTAAACAGTATATATAGAAATGAAAAGGTATCACTAAAATGTGCAACTTTTCAACAATTTAGCAGTTATAAGTAAAAAGATGCCATTGAAAAGACACAACTCTTTATATGAGCGGTTATAGATAAAACAGTTAAAAACGAAAAGACACGGCAACAAAAAGCATTTATTCAGTTTGCTATTATATTTAGATACTAACTTACACACATGGAAACTGTTTTGAACCAAGAAAAAAGTGGACCTTA